>BCIN01000005.1:648640-1260685 GCA_039545335.1 Kondoa subrosea
TGACCAAGTTCGTTTGGGCGATGACAGTACTTGCAGACTGTATTGTGACCACGCATGAGAGTACGATGAGATAGACCAACCGCAATCTCTTGCTTACGATACCGAATCGGATCTCTTTTACTGCTTGTCGGATGGGACGGTTGAAGTCATTAAGTCACGTCAAGGTGTTCGACAAGGTGATACTCTCGGCAACCTTCTCTTCTCCATCGCCTACCGCCCAGTCTTGGAAGATCTAGATCGAAGACTCAATGCTGGCATAACGAACTCATTCAATCTTGCACGCATATTCTCTTATCTCGACAACACCTATATTCTCGGCGCTGGCTCTCGTCTTGACGAGATCAAGGAGATTTATGCTGATCATGAGTATCGAGGAATAATCTTGAACCTCAAGCCTCACAAAACTCGCGAATTTGAACTGAAGCAAGATGTTGAAATTGAAACTCTGGGTACTTATATCGGTCCTTACCCTGAGAAGTTCCTTCGTTGCAAAGTTGTTGAAGAAACTATTCACCTTTTCAAGCTGGACCAGCTAGAAGCTCATCATGCCCTTCTCTTGCTCCGTGTCAGCCTCCAGCATCGCCTTCGTCACCTTCTGCGAACCCTTCCTCCAACAGCAGCAGTTCTTGAAGTCTGGGCTGACATGGATCAAGATATTCACAGAGCCGTCACCAAATTACGTGGCGAGCAAATAGCAATACAGCCAAACGATCCACGTCTCATCTCTTTCCCTATCAGCTATGGTGGATGTGGATTCTTGTCGCTGAAAGAATGTGCAGATCATGGTCGAGCAGCAATGATCCAGAAGATGGACTACCTAATCAATGAATTTGCTCCAGATATCAATTATGTTGAACCTGCAGAATTCAAGAGCCAACGCGAACGATGTCATGAAATGCACAAGCAAAATCGTGCTGATCTCTTACCCCATCTTAACTCGTCGGAGCTTGTCCAATATGTTGATAACCACGCCTCGATTGCTTCACAGTGGCTTGGTAAATCAAAAAAAAAAAAAAAAAACGCCGCAAGAAATCGCACAAAAAGCTGTAGCTGATTGCAATCGAGGATCTCCCTCATTGCGCTGGGTACGATCCTAGCCAGCGTCGCAGCACACTGAGGAGGATTGCAGCTACAGCACAGAGAAACTGATTGTCACAGATGATGTCTGAAGTCAGCTCACTTTCATCAGAGCATGCAATGACATCGCCTGACTGGAAGCATTGGTGAAAGATTTTGGTCAGTTGGCATCATGCGAACACTTAAAGAACAGATTGATGAAGCATTGAGCACTCCGTACCAGCAGTGAAGATCACCAATTCGCACATGGAAGAGAAAGGAAACACCTTGAGTGTACTGTGCGAAAGGAGAGCAGCATGATGTAGAATAGAATTGAGACAATGGCGAGATTTATTGGACCAACAATTAGAGTCTTGCGATTGATAGCAAGCCAGCACATCAGATGTACAGAACCAGCTGGACGCAGCAGAGATTGGACAGACAGCAAGAGAGAATTGAAGAAGAATGAGAGCAACAGAAATTGACCTTTATGCGACAAGCTAATATTAATACACGCAGCCGACACTAGATATAATGGCGTCAGGAGCTTTGGCGCCAGTGGAGCTGCTGCTTCGTCTGACGTTGCAGCTTGAGCAGTAGCATGCGCAGCAAGGCAAAAGAAGTGAAGAACAATCCATGTAACAAGCATAATTGGAATTCCACGTCCTCGATGGAGGAACGAGCTTAATAAGGTTGATAAAGGTTCAATCAGTGGCATAGTCGACATTCAACAAGGAGACCGGAGAGAATGCTGACGAAACAGTCGAACCCATCCAGAGTGATGAGAACGATGCTATCGAAAGCAAGCGACGCATGGAAATTTAAGCAGAGTAAGGGTATCAAGAGAGATTCAAAGACTATCTGAGCGGCATTGAAGCAGACTCAAAGAATAGAGATGCGGAGGGATTATTTGAAGATTTTACAGTCGGAAGATCTGCAAACAAGGCTGAGAGAATTGAACAGCAAGGAATAGCAGCAGGCAGATCAATAGCAGACTACGAGCTGTTCGTAGCTCGGAAAAGGAGAGAGCAAAAATGCCTGCTCTTTCACGCGATGCAACATCTACCTTTTGTTGTTTTCTCTTCATTTCTCCTCTCTCTTCCATCCCCTCCCTTTCCCTTTCCTTTCCCTTTCCCAGACTCGACGACTTTCTCACACAAGATGCCGCAAGACTCAATCTTCGGAGACAGCAGCGACAGCTCACTCAGCTTTGATCTGGGCAACTTGACGATTGACAGCAGTTCAGGCAGTTCTTCATTTTTCAGCAACTTGGACCTCAGCTCTATTCCCAGCTTCACTCCAGATAGCTCATTCGAGTTCTCCTTGGACACGCCAACCGAGAGAAGCTCACCTAAAGGCCATAATCTGCAGAATCTCTTGCCACAGCAGCAAACCCCTTTGGCCAATATCAGTCTGAACGCGAAACGACGACCAGCTAACATTGTCATTCCTTCAAGCTTTGATCGAGTAGTAATCAAGAAAGACAACGAGGGTTATTTTCCTACTTTACCACTTTCAAAGAGTTTGCCAAATTTGTCAGACTTGAATCGTTCTACCGCTTCTTCCACTACTTTGGTGCAGCATTATGTTGATCCTTCAGCTTATACTGCTGTGGGAGAATACGTTGCTCCTCCTAAATTGGCTAGCTTGCAACCAGTCAATTCTCCTTATAAGCGTAGAAGCGGTCGAGCAAAGACTTTCAGTTGCGTTCTCTCTCTCTCTCTGCCTTTCCTTTTCGCAATGTTGCTTAAGACCTGCAATAGATATGCACAAAGGCTTTGGCTTCATTGTTGACGATCTAGGCCAAGAAGAATTAAACGGTCATGATGGTCAGTCTATCTCTTCGTCGCGTTTTGCCATCTAACTTTCTTCCTTGCTAGTATTCGTTCATCATACTGGTATGTATGGATTCCGCTCGTTGTCAATCTTGGTCTTGATCAGATTTTTCAGCTATTCTTCGTGTCAACAACACTGAAGGTTTCAAATCTCTTATTGGAGGCGAACCGGTCGAGTACAACATTCATGTTCGAGTACACGATGGCAAGCTTGGATATCTCGCTAGTGATGTTACTGGTCAGTATGCCTTGATCGTCAATGAAATCTCCAAGTAATCCTATAAACAGGTCCAGGCGGCGCTCGTAAGACATTCCTTATTATCATTGACCTACTCATGTCTCTTTAGCTGTCAATGGAGATCCTGAAGGTCGCTTTGGAGCATTGTTCGTCTTTTACCCGTCGTCGTTGCCTATCTGGCTTAGTCTTGCCTCGGATTATAAGCTCAAAAGACACTCGTCCTAGATTCAACATGATGCTGCAATCTCCACATCAACATCGTATCGGTGCTCGTAAGTATACCATTTCATTGATTTCTGAACAAAGAAACTGATGCCTGCCTGTCCTTTAGCTTATCCACAGGGAAACCGTTTGCTAGCTCCAGTCTCGCCTAATCAGTATTTGTTGCCTTCTCATGGTAATCTTGCTACTCCTTTGGCTTCACCAGGTTTAGTAGAAGGCTTTCTCGTTTCTCAACCTAATGATCATGCAGAAGAGAAGAAGTTCAGTTTGCTCGTTCCGCCTACACCTAGTGGTCATCCGCCAGAACATCATTTCAACTTGGCTGCTTCTACTACTGCTTCTGGTGGATATGTTTTACCTGATCAACCGAATTATGATTTGGGAGGTGTACATCACTTGAACTTCCCTCAAGGCCAACAGCAGCAGCAATTTGTTCAGCCTTCGTCTGGTACTGGTGGTGCTTTCAATCAACAAGAACCGTCTTTCGCAGCTTACGATGATTATTATCGCAACTCAAACAACATCATTGTTCATCGACCTTTCGCTGCTGGCTCATATGGTGCAGGAATTGTTGGAGGAGAGAACAACAATAATTTGGGCTCACCTTTTTCACCTCATTTCCCACCACCTCAACCGATTCATTCTATGCCCAATCATCTTCAAGCTCTTTATTTTCAGCCTTTAGTTCCACAACAGCAACCTTTTATCACTAACGATATGCCTTTCTCTGGCGATTACCATCATCATCAGCGAAGTGAAAGTATTGCTTCTTCCTCAATGGCTTCTCACACTACTTTCATGCCTTTCAACAACAATCACATTGATCAGCATGCCAATCAGCAATACCAACAAGGATTCGATTTACCTCCTGGTATACACATCCCTTTCCTTCATTAGTCCAAAGGAGGAAAAGGAGAAGAAAAACTTACATCCCAGCTTGGGTCCAATTTCAACATTTTTTAAATCACTTCAGTATTGTCAAATCACCATTCTACAAGATTGCAAGTCTTTGTGTCATTTCGTTCCTTTCTATTTTTGCAGCCCACTTTCCTTTTCATTTTCGCTTGTTCGATATTTCAGATTGAGTTATAGTTCTTTTTCGCCAGAGGGGAAAGTATCAGTATAAAAAAGGTCAAGGGGTAGAAGAATATCCAAGCAAGAGGGTTTATTATATTGATCATGTTAGAAACAAAACCAGGAAAGTAGTGTCTTCAGAACCAATATTGCAGAAATGTAATCATGCACTATATACACACATCACAAAAAGATGTCCAAACTAGCTCAAAGTTTCTGCTACCTCTTTCCCTTTATCCTGTTGCGCACTAGGAATCACTCTCAAAGCTTTTTGCAAATCATTCATGCAGGATTGAAGGTTGACTTGCACGTTTTCCAGCAGGCGCAATCGCGCTTCTATCCCATCTCGCGTTTCTCTACCCATGATTTGTAGTTGCTCGTCGCTCAGTTGCGCAGGAAGAGTTGTCGAAGAAGGAGAGGATATTGAAGGAGAAGAAGAAGGAGGAGCAGAAGCTGATGCTAGAAGATCTGCAATAGATTGATCATACGAGGCAGAGCCTCTCGAGCGGAAGAGAGGTATAAGTTGAGGTCTTGATAGATCTGAAGGTTGCTGAGGAATACTGCTGGTTGTCGCTGAATCAGGCGAACGAGATCTAGGTTCGTCGGGCGCTGCTGTACATTTGCGTGAGCAAGAAAGCAATTCACAAGCATACAGGAAACTTACGATTTGTATATTGAGCATACCTTGCCCGCCTCTTTGCAGCTATCCTACTTTCGAGCTCTTCCATGCCTGACGAATCATCGTCAGATGAAGCTGATTGCACAGGTCCATTCGGTCGAAAGACAAAACGCCTCGTTGCCGTAGATTCTGGCGGAGGAGATTTTGAGATCGAAGACCCGGAATCTTGAGATGTCGGTCTATAAGGCGATTGAAGAGATGGCGGTATACCTAATTCTGGCGCAGCCACAGTCATTCGATAGAAATCTAGCTGTTCTTTCTCTGAAGCAGGTAGGTTCGACTTGCGTGCTGATGCCCACGGTGTCACTTCGTTCATCAGTTCTTTGGGTAATTGGAAATTGAGAAAAGGGTTGGGTCGAGAAGGTTGAAGATTAGGTGTTTGTGTCCGAGAAGGTGTAGATGGACCATTCAGAGAGGTAGGTGTGGGAGTAGGCTGAGGCAGAGGCAAACCATTTGCTGCTGGTGTGGCGCCGGGAACAGCTGGAACTTGGCCAGGTTGCGGAGCCGCAGGCTGAGGAGCATTGCCATTATTGATAGCTGCTGCCGGCTGCCCAGTAGCAACTGGGGTAGGTTGAAGCACTGATCTTCGACTGAAAGGAACCAATCAGCTCTGGTCAAGCACAGTTGAAGTCTCGCTTACCATGTTGGACAGCTTTGCTGCCTCTCCAGCCAAGATCGTAAGCAATGGAAGTGGAATATATGACCGCAAGGAAGCTTCTTAGGCGTATCGTCCGGTGCCATTCGTTTCGGCATCAATCGACCTAAAAATCCTCCTCTTCTTGGTGCGGTAACGACTCTTCTGTTGATCCTAGTCGCTTCATCTTCAAACATCATCTCTTCTCGACAAATAATACAAGTCTTATCTGATAAATTCTGCATTTCTTCTTCTGCAGCAGTAGCGTAACGTGAATCCATATTCTTGGTTGCTTCTCTCCATCGTTTAAGATCACGACATTTCCGTAGGAAAGAGCGAGCAGTGAGGTAGACGTCTCGCAGAACATTGATAGGCAGACCATAGAAGGTGAGTATGAGTGAAAAGAAAGCCAGATAGATCGAAAGCTTCATAAAATCTGTAAGCGACAGAAAACTGTGAGCTCTTACCTCAGGGATTCCAGAACAACTGCTTACCCGTCGCTAGATCAATGTAGAAAATGAGCACAGATTTGTTCTCCCATGGCACATCGGATTGTAGATCTATTGTATTTACGACATACTTGTAGGTTGTATTCCAGTTATTTGCGCCCATGATCAAGTACTTCTTAATGATTAGCTATATCAGCTGTAAGAATGAAAATGCTTACTTCGGAAGCAAAGAGAATCATTACACTTGGTCCTTCCAACAATATCGATTCGCATGCAAAGCAGGTAAGAACCAGGTCGACCAGCCAAAACATTGAGAGCATAGTGATCATACGTAAGTGAAACACCCGAGATATCCGTGGTGCTTGTTCCATCTGTATGGTTGCAATTTCTTCAGCTCAATTTTCAGCTGAAAATGATAGCAAACGCACCGATTCTACTCTATCAGCTGCCAACCAGTGGAAGATCTTGAGGAAGAGTAAAGTAACGAAACGTATAACGAATGCCGTGTCGAACTCGTCTCGAAAGATAGTCAAAGCCAACAAGCTTTCGGTAATAGTGTACCATATTCGTTCATGCAGTCGCTCCAATTCAATCAAACGCAGCGATCCAAAGAAGATCTTTTGAAAGAGCTTGCCAGCGACTATAGCCAGGAAGATTCCGAAGTTCCACAAGATCTGGGCAAAGGAATCTGAGCTCTGATATAGCATGCGAGGGTACAGGGACTGACAAGCATGCAAGCATTGCTCTTGCTTAAGTAGACTGCAGCAGAGAAGAAGTTGGACCTTTGCTGAAATGCAAGCAACACGACCCAAGCGGCCAGCGAGGTAGATAGGGCTGCATACGGCCACAGTGATATCGTCAGCATCTCATGAATCTGCTGAGAGCTCTAGGGTATGCGTGGCGGTCCAAGGGCAAGGGAAGGGATACTTTAAAATAAGCAAGTTGTCATAAAGTACACGTCAAGCTTATAATTTCACGTTTTCCTACTGAATTGAACACAACCAAGAGATATATATTATACACCGAATTACAGAAGAAGTACTGAGATCGAGCATGTTTGATTCGGTCATCGCGTCTTGCCCGCTTGCAGATATGGCGCAGCATCTGGATGACTTTGGTAATGTAGAAGATCATAAAGACGTTTGATTTGATCGGCCTGCGTATAGATATTGGCTTAAATCCAACTCGAAGTAGTGAAAAAGGCATTACCTTGCTTTCCAAAACATCAATCGATTCCCTTAGATGTGCCGCTAGCGTTCTTCGTTTTGCGACTTTTGAAGCAGGATCCATTCTCTTATATGCTTCTGACAATTCGGTATATATTCTGTTCAGAATCAGAATTCTTGCTACTGTTTCGTCAAGCTAACGCAAGAACTCACGCCTTGTGAGACCCGAAATCCTCTTCCAAATCCCTCAATGCTCTAGCGAGTACTGTCTGAGGTGGAAGTGAGTCGCTGCTTTCGTCCGCTTCACCACCAAATCCTTCATCATCATCTGCCTCTGTCCATCTTTGTCTAGGCGAAGATGTTGGTTTGGGCGATGATCTCGTTGGCTGCTGTTGTGGTGCAGGACGAGGAGACGAAGCGTATTTAGCTCGCTGTAGACAGATCCGACAATTCACTTCATCGTGCTCGGAAGGTATACTTCGTAGAATTTCGTCAACTCGCTGCATTGCTGAGTCAGGTTCTCCATCCAGGTAATGCCAGAGTCCTCGACGTCCTTCTTGCGTTTCAGGTAAAGGAGCAGTTCGAGGTCGCTCATCTTCTGATATGGGTCGGTACAAAGGTCGAGCCTTTGGTGCAGGAAGTGGATCAGAGTACTATTTACAGCATCAGTGCGAGTAATTGAGATCTGTATTACAGGAACTTACCTTTTCACTATACACAGGTTTCGATTTGCTCTGAGATAGAGAAGCTTGAGGCTTGTATACCTGGACAACGCAATGAGATTACATCAATCAAGTCAAGAGAAGAAGACTTGCATCCTTATCAACCTTTTGCTGTTGCAATTTCTCGATCAAGGTTCTGACATCTTCAATCTCGCCAGACAGTTTGTCTACACTTTGCTTGAGTGAGTCGATCTTTTCAGACCAAACATGAACTTCTTTTCTGAGGACTGAAAACTCGTCAGAGTAAGACGCGTTGTGCTTCAGTTGATTGACGGTTTTTATATGTGCGGCCAGAGAATTGGTTAAGCGAGCTACGTGCCCGTGTAAATGCTCAATAAGTTCCTCTGAGAAGTACCACCGGCATTAGTGTAATTGCTTCAAGGCTATACTGTATGGAAACACGAACCTTGCTGACTCTTCTTGGATTCATTGTACTTATAAGGATGAGATCGAGTTGTACCAGTTCCAACTCCGCTATCGCTCGCAGTATCTTGCCTTCGATGACCAGCCTTATTGCCTAATTCCCCTTCCAATTCTTTGACTCTGTCCGCTGATTCTCCATTCTCATCTTCCAGAGCATTCAACCTCGCTTCTAATTGCAACAATGCATGCTGCAGCTGTTGGTCGGGTTGAGAAAATCTAGTGGATTGTTGTTGTTCTTGCCGGAGCAGGCCAGAAGAAGAAGGCGCTTGGTATTGAGGTATTTTGGGAGAATTGACAGCAGTCCTTGAACTTGTAGTGGATTGATTGGACATTGCGACCGGTCGATGACCTAGCCCTTTCTCCGGTGATGCAAGACAATCCGTTACTCCAGTCATGTTTGGTACCTGATATTCTGCATTGCTGTTATGTCTGGGTTGAGGTGGTTCATAGAAAGGTGAAGAAGAGGTTCGGGATTCATTACGTTGAAGAGCTGGTTGAGAAGTTCGCATTGGATATGCTGATTGAGGAGGAGAAGAAGGGAAAGGAACGTCGGCATAGCGAACAGCTGGTGTGAAGTCTACCGCAGGAGAGGCGATATATTTGTTTGTTGATTTGATAGGATCCGTTACGCGACGGGTAGTCAGAACAGTATTGCCTATCTCTCCTAGAACAGGTCGACCAGCAGTAGGTGTTCTAGAAGGCGATTGGGCCATACTTTGATGTCCAGCAGGAACGGATCGAGGTACAGAACCTCCAGCTCCAGATATGATGCGCTCAAATTCCCGTCGCAATTCTCTTGCCACATTGTCAAACCCACTGACAGGAGATCCTTGAGACCCCATTGACTTTTGTGGAGAAGCAGTATGAGTTGAAGATACCTCATCCGATGACTTGGCACGATGCATGGAAGAAGGAGGCGGTCTGAATGGGGATGGATACGCTGCCTTGCGTGGTGGCTTTGATGGCTGATGGCCAAGAGCGATATGGAGCGATGCCGTATCGCTTTCCTCTGTCTCACTTGCTGAGCCGTCTTGAACTCTCGCTCTCCTAGCGTATGGCTTATCGTAAGCAGGGCCATCTGACCTTGACCGAGGATTGTCGCCATAGCGAGGGGAATTCACATCAAAACTTTGGAAGCCGGGCGATGTTTGGCTATTTGTTCGAATTTTGCCAGCCAAGCGCCTTTGAACATCAGATTCGAGTGATCTTCTATGTGCCTCTGAGCCGTCGACAGAAATGTTGACGTCAGTCATGTTTGGAGAAGGAACAGGCTGCTGAGCCCGCGAAGACATTGTTCGGTGGATTGAAGTGAGATTGGAAGGTGCCGTGTAAGCGAAGCCAGGTGTAGGGGTGTTCTGCATCGACGGCTCCTACTGCTGCATGCCCCAAGCAAGAAAAAGGCTACTTTGCTACAAAAGCGTTGTAAGACAAGAGTTGAGCGAACTTTGGAAACGAAAAACAACAAAGACTCGTGAAGTAAACAAATCCATTACTGCCCTTATATACTTGCATCTACAGCTAAGTACAGTCATCCACACCTTACAAATCATCACTCCACCCTCTAACTCGGCTGAGAATAGGAAATACAATATGAGAAATGATGGTGTCGAAAGAGCTCAAGCTTACATTCTAGTCTTTCGCATGTACCGAGACTAGCATTATAGCGCAGCACCATTCGAGACCTGTATGCAGCCAATAAGATTGGGAAATATCGTAGAACAAGTGAAACAAACCATTTCGAAGAATTGCTTCAAGGTTTGACTCAACACCGCTGGCAAGGCATTTGTATCCCTGACAATCACATAGTAGTCAAAAGGAAATTTGTCTAGGTAAGGTCTGAATTGCATCGACATAGCGCCAGTCTTGTCCGAAGCATAAACAACTTCCTTCATGTCGAGAATAGACGACGGCTGAGCAGATCCAGTGACAGTTCCTGTTGATTTGGTTTGGAGCGAGTCGAGGATTATGAATACCACAAAGATCTTCTGAGAGATAGCTTGACGCAGCAGAGCACGAATTTGTTCTGTTTCATTGACGATACCATCGGAAATAATGAGTTGCAACTGCCAAACATCGGCGGCTGTCGAACTACTTGTCCTTTTGCTACGAGCACTCTTGAACTCCTCGAGCGAATCTTCCAAGAGCTTGCGAATGTTGGTGCCTTTTTGTGAGAAGGTGAAGTCGGAAACTATTTTGGCTCCATCCGCTTCAGTAATAGCACCACTATCGAACGCCTTCATCATCTGTACCGATTCACCAAAGCGTGCCACTGCGACATCCCCAACTTCAAGCTTTTGCAAAGCACTCGAAACTAGCGCCAAAGTTTGGAAAGCAAGATGAATTGACATAGAGTCCGACATTGATTTTGAGTCGTCTACAGCAAGAAGCACTTGATATTCTCTTTGACTCGGTTTGGTACGCCGTAGCCAGATCTTGTCTTTGCTAAAATCGGACGCAATGTATTGAATGATGCGACGCATGTTCAGCCGTTTTCCAGACTTGTAGTCGCCTTGCAACCTAGTCGCCAAAGTTGGTTCTAATACCAGTCGGAGTTGTTCAGTCAAAGCATGACTGAGATTGCGCGTTAGGTGTAAATAATGCTGCCAAACGGAGGTTGAATCCAGTTCTTGATGATCGCCGCTGTGCCAGCGAATGAGGCGTTGGGTTTCTGCTTCTTCTGCTTCTTCATATACTTCAGCTGGGACAGAGATGTCTTCTGGCAAAGGCTTTTGAGAAGCTGGCAAATTCGACTCGTCGGCATTCGCTTGCTTGCGATTTTCAGATAATTGCCGAGAATCAGCTGCTCCGAATTGATCATTGAAGTTGCCTTTGGTATGGTCTTCGTCCAGCAGCTGCATTACAGGTAAGTTTGAAGTACTTGCATCAGGCTCAAGCATTTCCACATCTTGGTTCTGCTTGGTCGAAGAATCGGCACCATCGTGCTCGGCAGTTGGCACCGAATCGGCTGTTTGAGCAAAGTTCGGATCTGATAGAGTGCCCACAGCCTGTAGAGCCGAGCTCTCATCTTCATTCAAATGCTGCAGATCCCCCAGAGCTTCCTCTTCACCTTCATTTCGAGAGTGGTTTGGAGTAGCGTCGGCTGAGCTGATGACTTTCAATTGCCGCTCCCATTTAGCAAGAGTAGAACCAAGCTGCTGAGAGGCGCTGATGTCATTCTCGGAAGCTCCGTCTTGACCTTCTCCTTGTCCCTCATCCAGACCTGAAGGAGCATCTTTGACATTGCCAGGAGTTTCCTGCGTGTTGGGCGGGCCATCTTTGTTATCCGAGCTCGCTAAAGTGTCTTGATCGGTCTGATCAGCGTTATTCGACTGAGTCAAGCTCGACTCTTGCTGTTGATCCGAACGCAATGTAGAGCTTTCTTCAACGGTGCCTTTTCCTCCAGCGGTGTCACCGCTACCTTTTTGCACATCGCCCTGATTTCCGAGATCTTGGTCTTCTTGTGGTTCTGGTGCTTCGTCCACTACCTCACTCTTCTCTTCGGTCATATCTTCGTCGTCGACATTTGTTGCATCTGCCTCGTCAGGGCCCGAGGCTTCATTGCTATCTTCTTGCATGTTCTCCTCTTGGCCGTCAAGAGCTTTCACTTACCATGAGCTTCAGTGCATAAGAGGAAAGACGACAGCTTACGATCAGTAGGACCATCGTCTGCTTCATTCATTTCCGCGTCATCTGGTAGTACAGGTTCCTCCTGCGCTTCAGCATCGTCTGGCGGTAGGTCAAGCTTGTCGGTTTCCTTTGGTCCAGCATAATCTTGCAGAGGTTCGTCAGAGAAAGGAGCATCATCTTCCTCCACTTCAGGTGCTTCATCGAGGGCCGGCTGCTCTGGAAAATCTTGCTGTTCGTTGTTCCGGTCTGGTAACCCTTCCTGATCCTTAGAACCTAATTCAGGCTTTTGATTTTGGTCCTTCAGAGGATCTTGGCCTTGCTCTCCAGCATCTGGTTGCTCCTTCTGATCTTCTTCACCCCAGAACTTTTCATCTACAGCGTTGACATCGTTTGGGTCTACTTTATCGACACTTTCGTCAATATCGGGCTCCGACCCGTCCTCTTTGTCATCGGCTTCTTCTTGGGAGTCAGGTTCTTCTGCATCCTCTAGCTTGCCTTCGAAATCAGTTTCCATCTCAACACGCGAGTCATCTTCTGGCTTGTCAGCTTGATCTTCCTCGTCTTGCTGCGCTTCATTCTGCAAGCCTTCGACTTGCTCTTCACCCTCGATTTCGTTGCTGACATTCTTTCCGCCCACGCCCTCGCCCATACCTGTTCCAGACATCTCTCCTTTGGCTTCACTGGTAGCAGATGAAGGGTCCTCTTCACTTTCGACGGGCTGACAGAAACCCATTTCAGAGAGAGTCAATAGTAGCTGTCCAACTGTTTGCAAAAGGTTTAGATTGGCCATGGTGATGTCCAAACAAGCGTTCAGGTGCAGCTGCACGATATGATCGTAATGCAAAAGGATTGGGACCGATGAGTGGATCGCGTATTGAGCAGTCTTTATCAGCTCTGTATCTCCAAAGGAAGATCGATGTACGACTTCCGATAAAGTTGTCAGAGCATCCGTGACGCCTGGAATGTCCAGAGCCGACAGGCGCTTGCTGTTCAAGCTACTCTCTTGCTTGATTGAACCGGTGACTAGCTGCGTCTCGGTGTCTTTCGTCTCTTCCGTAGACTGGATACCAGGCTGTACGAGTCCGGTAAGATTTTGAACTGCAATGAGTACTTTGTCGATCAGTGATTGCATAGCTGAAACAACTTCGCCGGCGAATGAGCTCTGGCTGTGAATATCAAGGATGTTCTGATTGCTTTTTGCGATGAATGATTGTACAGGTAGAACGAGATAGCGCCATTCCGGATATTGCTGTACCAAGGTCGACATGTGTTTCGCTATTGAGTCTAGGATGGCTCGATTCTGTTGAATGAGCACAGCCTCGGAGGCAAGAAAGAAGCTTGCTGTAGCGTCGGCATTGGCAGCAAAGGCGATCTCGAGGTTACCAACTTGTTCGCATGCGGATTGCATCAATACCTCGAGTTCCGATACGAGCGCATCTTTGGAGGCAAATTGTTCGTTCAGGTTCGCATGGCTTGCAATAGTAGCTTTGAGGTAGTACAAGGCGGAGACGCAGTACTTAGTCGAGATGAGCTGAGCCGATATACAATTTGCGGGTCTTTGTTGGTACATTTTTTCTCCGTCAGGAATATGAGCGACTGGATCCACAATCGCATTTCTCATCTTCTCCACTTGAAGCTTGAAATTACGATACAGGCTCAAGGACCCTGTCAGAGCAGATCTCGAATGTATGCAAAGCTTGGTGAGACTGTGCGCGCTGCCAACCGCTCGGGCTATCTCGCGTCCGCTCAGATCCTGGTGATGGTTGGCCAGACATGAATTGAGTCGAGGTACCATATCGACAGCTTGCGAAAATAGCAGATTGGCCATTTGGATCACATTTGTCCCCTCGAAATGGACATCCGCAATCTGACCATCACGGTGATAAGTTATGAGGTCTTGCACTTCTCTACGTGTTGTTTCTGTTGGGTTGTGAGACAGGCCCAGCCTTTTGAGTTCGCGAAGCAGATCAGCCCAATATCTGCGCTTTCTGGTCAGGAGAGCCTTGGCCTGCTTCATCTTGACTTCGTCAGTACCGGTAATTGGGGTGTCTCGAAGGAGTTTTGCTGTTGAAGTAATCTCGCTGCTGAACTCAAGCACTTGGCGAGCATGCTCGGTAGAAATTGTAGTCGCGCCTAGTAAGACAGTTGATTGAAGTTTGCCTAGCCTGCTGAGAGTTGAAGCAAGATTGTTAAGATAAGGGATCGCGGCTACTGTTGCGCCAATCTCGCCGGGGATTGCCATATTTTGGTAAGAAATATGTGGACTCGGCAATGGGGTTTTGGTCAGCTGCTGCGAAGTCAAGTGAACCGGCGAAAACGAGCCAACGATTTCTTTGGCTGAATGTTGTAGGATATTACGATATTTGCGAACGATCTTGTGCAATTGTCGGTGGCTTTTCTGGGCACTGATTTTCAAGGCTACGACATTGACATCTTTCCAGCTCGCCAACTTGAGCACCTCAGCCAGATCTTTTGAAACCTGTGTATATCCGCTTTCAACTTTGTCATTGCGCTCGCAAAACAAGCTTACTCTGGCACGTTGGTCCTTAAGCCAATTCAATACATTGGGTAGATAACGAGAATAGTGTCGATGCATACTGATGAGAATGTTTGCGACATGCACAGATCCGGAGAGGTAGGAGTAGGAAGCGAAGCTCGATAATAGGCGCAACCGCTGAGAATACTGTCCAGTCGGGCTTTCTCCTATGAACATGTCTATCAAAGTGACCAATTCTCTTAGATGGCCTTCAAGATCACCGTTCGTATCGAGGCTGATCTGTTCAGGTGCTTGCACTATTGTTTCGTATAGCGGCATCCAGAATTCGCAGCATCGCTGGCTAAAAGCCTGTTCTTCTATGACCAGTAGCTTAGGCCAAGCTTCTAGTTCCATCTGGCGATACCGGATGATCTTTTGAACAAGGGCTGCCTGATGCATTGCAAGGGAGAATTCCCGACTGGACACTTGTTCCCAGTCGTCTATGGCTGGCAAGATATGTTCCAGAGCTGAAAGAAGACGAGCCAGAGGTAGATTTGTACGGAGAGCCAGAACTTGACCAATGCGATTTTGGATGTCTTGCAGGATCATTTGCTCTGGCCATTCCTGCATCAATGTCGAGACAGCAGTAGCGAGTAGACCGAGCATAGAGGCTACTGCAGTAGATTCTTCAACGGCCGCCGCGTGGTAGAAAGGACTTCTGATCTCGGTTTCCAAACCAGATCGTTTGGTTTGATTGAGCATATCGACCATCAGAGGCAGCGCAAGCTCGTCCACGGCAGCCGACGTAAATCGGAATTGATCGGTCATGAGCTGGTCTATAGCTTCTTGACGGAGGGCGTCAAAGTTTGCACGGACAGATTCGATGTGATCGTCAGACTCTCCAAAAAGTGCGAGATGAGCGGACACCAGCGAGGCGATATCCACAGGAGTAAACGCCTTGCCAGCGATTCTTGCAGAATCCGAAGTAGTAGAAGCCCGAGGCGCGATAGTATCAGTAGATCCAAATAACGCAGTCAACTCCGCTTCCAATTGCTGCTCATCTTCAATCATTTCTTCGGTTTCTGGTGGAGCAACGAACTTGCTCTTATACAGACTGGCAGCGTTAGCTTCATTTTGTGCTCTGTCTTCCCTGTATAGTGACCAACGCTGGTAAAGGTCAGCATAAATCTGCTTGACGGGCGTGACTTCATCTTTCGTCAATTGCAGCGGACGGAGAGCGAGTGCTTGAAGACGAAGCAGAGGTAGACATAAAGGGCGAATGAGCTGCTGTACAATATCCCAAGGCTCTTCTGCCTTCAATGCCATTTGGACAGCCTGTGGAGGTTGGGCGATCAATGCCACGAGCGCATTTGGAACAGCTTGAGCCACATCTTCGCGATTAGACGGAGCAGTGTAACTTCTATGACGCTGCACGGCTGCTAAGCCCAAGCTAACAGTATCCATGCATAGCAGCACTGGCTTCAATAGATCATTGTAGCTGGAGTAAGCAACAGCCAGCCGAGCTCTGGCAACTTGGAGTGAGGATCTCGTATTGGCTATCTGCGTATCTGTTATGCCAGTATTGTCCAGGAATGCACTGAGTTTGAGTGGATGTATAAATTGCTCGTAGGTTTGCTTCAGTTCCCGATAAAGAGAGTCCAACACTGCAGGTGAGGATGGGCGCTGAATGGTGACCGGATCTTGATTCGCCTTGGCTTTACGTACGATTTGTAATTCTTTCCACAAGAGAACGAATTTAGCGTATCGAATATGAGGATCGACACTAGTTAAAGCCTTCAGTCTTTTGATCAAACGCTTCTCTTTATTGCGCAAGAAGGTGAGTTTCGCCAATGCTGCTACTGCCGGATCGAAAGGTATTCTCGGAACATACAACGACCATAGAAGGGTAGCCAGACACAAGCTAGCCGTCGCAATGTCTTTCAACGAGTCGTTTGAGGTGCTAGCTGTACTGTATACTCGACAGAAGTCGACAGTATTCCGTGGTAGAGATGTGACAGTTGACTTGAGCATGCGTGGCAGCAGCGCAAAGAGATTGTAGTCAGACGACTGTTCTGGCTCTTCTGTTCCTGCTTCCGATCCTATACTAGTAATGGAGCAGAGCTACTCATCACGTCAGATCAGATCGCAACATTAACGCGAAGTCTGGCTTACCTCTTTCATAAGAGCGTAAAGCAGAGCACGAATTGTCACAGTCCTATCTTGACGTTCGAAGGAGATGCCAGCAAGAACTGAGATTTGAGCTGAGACCACGGAGCTGGCCTCGAAGGCGTCTTCTGCTTCAGCCATTGGAACATTTACCAGGCGTTGGCTGATTGTACCATTCAAGGCGTCAAACAATTTCTGCTGCCGGGCGATAGTGTACATACCGCAAATCAATGGTCTGAAGCAGATTCTGTCCCACAAATAAGCTCTCCGCTGATGTCTTTACCTGCTTATCAGATATAATGAGACCATGATTGCATCGTGATGCAAGATGATCTTACGGGCAAGTCCGCGGCGAGATAGGCAATGGCCTCGATTATTGCATTCAGCTTAGCGGATTTGTCTTCTGGAGCTGTTGGATGCTTTAACGAAATGTCGATGCAGAGAGATATAAACTTACCTTCACTGTTAGCGGGAGCCGCTAACAATCTTTCGTACCATATGACCAATTCCAATTGACTGGGAAGTACCTCGGATTTCCAGTCGCGAGGTACGATATGACGTCCGTTACAATTTACCATAGCAGAGATGAACGATATTCTGGCGTCAGCATATAAAGCATTAATAAAGTTGTTGGTGTGTTGTTTGACGGAAGATGCAGAAACAAGCGGCTTTGCTGGCTGTAGCGACCATTGCTGCTAAATGTGAGCTTGTATAAATACAAGATGGGCCTGAAAGATACCTCAATCAGCTTGTTGCAAAGTACTTCGTACGCTCTGGAGTCCGCAGGCGATGGAGCGATGGATCCTAGCACTTCTGCTGTCAAACGAAGCAGATCTGTAGGCAAAAACGATTAGTCCAATTGCAGGTTGATTCACGCAATCCAACTGGCCTGTAGCTTCTCGATCAGAATTTCGGGCTCGCGCCAGTTTCAAGAGCTCAAGTCTGGTTGCCCTTGCTTGAGCACCAAATATTCCTTCTGCAGTAATCAACTGTTTCCATAAGGCACCCATCACTTTGCCGTCCGCTTTCACGAGGCGAGCGGTGCATGTCTTCAGCAAGTGGATGCTCTTTGAGAAGACCTTGGGCGAAAATTGCATCTCCGACTCTAACCAGAGCAACAACTGCGATAAAGTTGAATAGTCGATCTTGTCAGCCGAAAGAAGATTGCCTAAGTCGATGAGAACGTCGACCACTTGAGATCTACTGCCTTCCAGTAATTGCTAAAATAGTTCTCCTCAGTAATGTACTAGTTTTGAAGCCCAGACTTGCTTACACATACAGCAGAATTGTGATCGAGCTGGACCCCGCTGGTAAAAGCAATCAACTCTTCTTTGACAATGCTGTATAGCCGATGATAGTCTGAGTCAGACTCTGTGCCAGATTGCTTCGATATGATTGATTTGCCAGGCCTGCACAAAAGAGCGAGGCGAATGTACAGTTCCAGCTGTATGCTGAATCGCGTGAGACTATTTGGTTTCGCTAATTTCGTCAATAGACTCATTGCATAGTTTGAGCAGGAAGGATCAAGGCTCTGTCGTATATTTCAGGACAAACGATTGCTGAATCACGAAAGAAGACAAACCTTATGCAAAAATATGCCTGCAGGTAATGATCGAGACTTTGCTTCATCCACAAGAGTCTGTACGATGGTGGAAACAAGATGCGTCGATAAAGTATCGGCTAATATTGATGCAGATGTATTCAGATAGCGAGAAATAATTCCGTTCAATTGAGGCGCGGCAACTTGCGGCACAATCTCGTCAGAGGCGCTTGCGCGAGTAAGGAGTAAAGAGCCAATTGCTGTGCCATAGACTGATCTTGTCAGCTTTGTACTGCACTTTGAGGCCACCAAGGATGATGTAGGGATATGTAGTTCGACAGCCCGATTGCGCATGGCTCGCGATAGTTCGCCGTACCGCGGATTGGCAACCAGTATAAGGCGGAACTTCGGATGGGGTGAGATTTGGAGGAAAGACCCGTTAACCAGCCCGCGTTCGTTTAGTAGGATTTGGCCGTTTGGTTCAACGAGTGAGTTCAGCCTGTCCAGCACTGATCCGGGACAGAGATTCGCATTGTCTAGAATCAGCCAGTCTCCACGACGCATGGCCGTCAATAATGGTCCATCCACCCAGGCGAAACGCCCTTGCGATGGTGTTTTAAGAAGCTGTCGACAGAATTCAATTAGGCCATATATCGTCTCATCTTCCCCAAATGCCGACGAAAGAACGAGACTTGCGAACTCATCAAGTGTTGCAAACATAGTGGATGATCCAGGCGATCCATCATAAGGTATTTGGCATAGACGAGCTCGAGCACATCGGATCAGATGAAGAGCATCATCTAGCAGAAGCGAAGACTTGAGAGATAGGACGTGAGACTGAAACATCCTCGTGCAGAAGCCTTCTAGCCGGTCGCATACGATACCTTCGGAAAGACTTGCGTTACTTTGTTCAAAACTGCCAAGCAGATCAAGCGCATCGGTCTGTGAGGTCAGTTGCAATTCGTTTAGGCGAGAACCAGAAATGGCTGCAGCTTGTCGTAAAAGGGTTGATTTGCCGGCTTGAGAATCGCCAGTCAGCAGTAAAAGATTATTGGACGCAAGAACAGTTATGATGCCTTGCATCGTAGACGAATGAGCATCAGCAAGCGGAAAAGGCGCATAGGAGTGATGATGTAAAGTTAGAGAATCTTGTCTCGAATGTAATGCATTGCCAATTTGAAAGTAATCGCTTTGTATGTTGACTTCTATGGACTTTTCCATAACAGGTGCCGATCCAAACATATCCTGATATATCCCTAAAGCAATATCCGCGTCCAGCGATGTTCGGAAGCGACCAAGAATGACCATATTGACGTGTTCAGCCGGAGACCCGTGCCGCAAATCCAATTTGAAAGATGTTTTCATGAAATGAAGCCATCTTAGGACGTCTCTGAGATTCAATTCCCAAGGTCCGCCTTGACTGCCGAAAGCTGAGGTATCGGCTGCACGTTTTTCAAGCTCAAAGACAAAGGTGACCATACGCTCAATGGTAGCATTATCGATTTCTGGGGCAGCGCTCTGACAAATTTGTATCAGATCTTCGCGAGTGAGTGGACTGAGGAAAACCCGAGTAAAACGATCCAAGAATGATCGAGGCAGGCCTTTTCTATTGCCGCCTTGTGCAAGAGGATTTTGAGCAGCGAAAATGCGAAAGTTGGCATGACGGTGAAAAGAGCGATTGAGTTCAGGGATATATACTTCGCCGCGAAAATCAAGGCAAGAATTGAGACCTTCGAGAATCTGCTGAGATGCAAGATTCATTTCATCCAGCAGAACCCATTCGCCATTTTGCATCGCCGACAAGAAGGGAGCATTTCTCCATTCAAATTGACCAGCTTCACCTCCTTCGACTGGCATGTCTGAACCGAACAGATCTGACAGATCCGTTTGGTCTGAAAGGTTGATTCGGCACAGAGCATTTCCACTCGCTGCAGCAAGAGCAGTGACCAAGCTAGTTTTACCCACACCGGGACTACCCTCGAGAAGGATGGGCTTTGATATTTGCATCGCTCTGACTACTCGTAAAGCATTGGCACGGGGCGTAGCTGATGCAAAATCGAAAGAATGCTCGATGTCGCTGTTTGAGATGCTCCGTGCGATACTAAAGTCACCAAGACACAATCGTTGTTCGCTCAGGCTGAAGCTGGGATTCGCAATCGCAGAAATATTGAAAGAAGTACCGGTAATCTGTTCCAGCCGACTGAGGCATTCCTGCTGCAAGTGCGATATAGTGGCTGCCCTTGCTGTTGCGTATCGTGACAGACTACCAATCGAATCAATGAAGACCATAAAGGCGCCATGGACGAGAAGTGAGCTGCTCTTGCCATCGCTCACTGTCAGAAAGTCACACCATGCAAGCATATCACGTAAGCTGAGATCACTTTTGGATACGACTTCACAGAACCATTTTGAGAATTCGAGCATTTGAGATGCAAACTCGCCTGAGGCACGAAGTCCGAGTTTTTGATCAAGAATTGCTCGCACGTCTTCGTCCCTTGAGATCTTGTCGACCCAGATTTCCGTGAAGCGATTGCGCAGCGCAGGAGATAATTCTTTTTTGCCGAAATCTCCTCCCGGGTTCATTGTGGAGATGAGCAAGAAATCAGGATGCGCAACCAACTGAGCACTTTCGGCGTCTAGACCGCCCTTCTCTGCAAGAACTAATGTTCTATCAGGCTCTAGAACACTGTTGAGACGCTCTAGCACAGAGTCGTCCGCTAGCGATATCTCATCAAGCAGAAAAATACCACCCGTTCGCATAGCTTGCACGAGAGGCCCATCTTGCCATTCGAAAAGGGCTGTCGCTTGCTGGCAACGAGCCAAGAGCAGCCGCGCAGTTGACTTTAGCGACATCTGGCCAGCATTGTGCACTAGATTTTCCAGGACCGATAACCACATTGAAAAGGGATCTTGGGCACCAGGTAGGGTTACATTTGATTTGACAAGAAGTTCTCCAATTTCGATCTTGAGTTGAGCCTGAGTTGCTGATCGAGAACGAACAGGTCGCAATCCTCCCAAAATATCACTCGCTTCTGTATTCAAATGACAATTCAAGAAATAGAAAGGGATATTAAGGTCCAGGGCCAGCTGTTGGCATACTGAAGTTTTGCCGCTGCCCGCTTCGCCAATCAGCAGAACAGGTTCTTTGTGACTGAAAGCTGTCCTGACTAGAGTATACAAGCGCTTTGTAGGTTCTGTCCATACGAAAGATGCAGAGAGTGTGGGAACGATTTGATAGAGTGATTCCGAATTAATCAGTGCTTTCAAGCAAGAGTCGATAACACCTTTCACCATATCGCGGTCATCCTGGTTTCGCGTACGTTCAGCTAGCAACATAAAGCCATCAGCTGCCAATTGATCATATCCGATAGCACCTCTGTTTCCCCAACGGAATAGATCGCGCAAGGTGATGAAGGCTTCTTTCTCTTCGAAGACTCGATCTAATTGACGTCGTCGTTGCAATTCCACAAAGACGTCCACAATTCGTGCTGCGTATGAAGGAGCTATACCACATCGTTCGGCCAAAATTGTCTGCAATTCATCTTGAGGCACATTTTCGTAATGCATCTCGAGAAAGCGATTTCGGAAAGCTCGCGAAAGCACTTTGCGCCCACCATAAGAGCCAGGTGGATTCTGCGTTGCAAATAGCCGAAAATTAGTGTGAGGTCGTATGATTTCTTGAGTTTCGGGAATCAGAAGTTCTCGATTGTCATCCAACAGTCTGTTAAGCGCTTCAAGAACATCCGAAGGTGCAAGGTTGAGTTCATCTAGTACGAGCCAATCACCTCGGCGCAAAGCTTGAACTAGTAAGCCTTCGCGAAACACCAGACTGCCAGAATTGGGATCAGCCACGTAAGAACCAATGTATTCTTGAATATCTGTGTGTTCATGATTGTTGATGCGAACGAAGCGATTACCGGTCTGACGTGCCAGGTACTCTATAACGCTTGTTTTACCGCTGGAAGTTGGGCCTTGGATCAAAATCGGGTACTGTGAAGCAAAGACGGCTCGGCCAAGATTTTCAAGCTTGACTCTTACGGAGGCGGTGAGGACGTATGCCGCTGATTGTTGCAACTCTAAGGGTCCGCGACGTAAAAAGAAGGGTCCGACCGCAACATGGCTGTCACTGGACATGTTTGACGGCGGTAATGGTTTGCGGGCTAAGATGGAGGTAGACTTGTGTGACGCACCAAGCAGCTGTTTTTGCAATAACGCTAGCACCTGAGCTTGACTAGAGGAATTGAGAGACATGGTGAAAGTCATCAAGAAGCCTTCGTAGAGAGCGCGTCGAAGACTAGATGTAGAAGTATTGGCTGCAGCGAATTGTAATGCTCGGGTCAGAGTGCGCATTGAATAATGAGGAGGGTGATTTGCTCCATCCGCGATTTGACAGCTTATGGTCAGAGCTTTCAGTTTCAAGAAACAATCTGCAGCATCGGCCACAGAAGCTCGATCTCCAATGCAGTGTGGACCAATGTATTGAAGAACAACACTGAGAAGTGCCTCTCTATCGGAATCGATTGGTCGCACATAGAGTTCAGTGAATTTTGAACGCAAAGAAGGTGGTAGATCGCGCTTGCCGGCGTCAGTAGCAGGATTCATACAAGCAAACAACCGAAAATCCGGATGTCGAACGATGGGCCTGAGATCTCCGCGTTCAGTCAGAACTAAAGAAGACGCCTGAGATTGCAGTAAAGTGGCCAGAGATTCCAGAGTTTCGGGTGATGCGAGATTCACTTCATCAAGTAAAACCCAGTGACCATTTTGTAGTGCTTCAACCAGAGGTCCTTCGATGAAGTTGAAAGCGACTTTTGACTTGGATGTTCTCGCCTGAGCATATTGCACATCGAAATCTTCCGTATCGCAAGTTGTTTCCTGCCAGTCGGAGGACAAAGAAGCTACATCAAGTTTCTGCCGCTTCTGTTTTCTGATTGCAGCAGATTGATTCTGTTCGCTTTTGACTTTTGTCTCGAACATCTTGACAGCTTCGCGAATGAGAGCTACCAAACGTACCCAGCGTTGCTTCGCTAATGCAAGACGAATGGCAGAGATGAAGGCTTCGTTGCGCGCAAGGCCGAAAGATCTTTCAAAGAGGTCGATAAAGCGATCGACCAGAACTGCCGCTTGCCCTGCAAGAATGACTCATGTTAGGAGACATTTCGAATGCATGAAGAATAAGAATTTACTCTGAGCTTCTGCAGCCACATCTACTGGTTTAAAGCCACCCAAGAGATCCGTTGCCTCACTTTGATTCGACAGATTTAGAGACACAAGAGGTTTCCCCAGCATTTCTGCAAGGCGCGTGACGGTAGTAGTCTTGCCTGTTCCTGTTTCGCCGACCAGTAGCATTGGTTCTCCTTGTTGTACTCCGACCGCAAGTTGTTCCAGGAGCACGGCAGCGGGTTTTGTCACAGCATAAGGCCGTTTTGAGCGAGAAACTTGTTTCTTGGTCGAGTACGTCATTCGAGCACGACCTATCCGAACGGTGTCGCTCGTTTTTGTACCATCATGAGCAAGGGCTGGTTCTAGAATAGTTGGCGTGCGTTGACCCAAAATCCAGTCACAGCGCTCCTTTGACAGAGCTAAATGTTTCGAAAGGATTGAAAGTAGCCGAGCTTCGCTTGTATCTTCTTGAAGATAAGTTGAATGCTCGCAAGCACCAAGAAAGACATCTGTCGCTTCGATGAAGACTTCTTCCATAAAAGCTGGGTTAGTCTCAAGATTCCAGAGGGGAACAGCTGGAATAAGAAACTCGCAACGCCGGCACCACCTATTAAAAATTCATCAGATCGAGGTACTTTAAAGGACAAAAGGAGCTTGCTCACTTGAGTAAATCTCGTAGAGAACCTTCACGTCCAGCTCCAGTCCCAAGTTTAAGTTGATCCCGTTGCATTTCCATCTCTTCCCAAACACTCAAAAGCTTCGTCCTGATGGAAGCTACGATCTTCGGGAAACGATCTTCCACAATAGCATTGACTTCAGTGAGATCTGGACCTTGCATATTGATCATACTCCAGAATTGACTGCCAATAAAATCTGTTGCACTTGAACGTTGGAGATCTTTACTTTGTGTAGCGAAGAGCATGAAACCCTCTGAAGCTTCAATCAATTGATGACCAGCTTCAACGGAAACGCTTCCAGGTCCACTTATTCCACCATAAGCACCACCAACTAGATTCTTTCCTCTTTCCCTCATTCTTTCAGCCAAGCTGCTGACCAAAACCAAAACATCTTCTGCTGCTTTATCGATATCTTTCAATACTAGCCATTTTCCTTGACGAAGACAGCGAGTGAGAGTACCTTCGAGGAAGATGAATTGACCTGGTTCGGTAGGTGAAGATGATAAAGAGCCAAGAAGAGATTTTGCGTCGATTGACCGATCAGCTAAATTAATGGTAACGATGTTTTGTTCTGCTGAGGTAGTCCTTGAATGCAATTGGGCGTTGAGGTATTCCAAAATTGCCGATTTGCCAGAAGATGCTGGAGCGCTGAGTATTACCGGCCTTCGACGCAAAACGTGAGATGCTAATGAACGAAGGGTTGTTTGAGCTGATGTAGTAAAAACGAAAGAAGGAGTTTGGTATTCTGATGCTGATATAGATGCTGGTAATGACAATTTGGGTAGATAGGTTTCTTGCATGAGGAGTAATCCCGATATATTGATGATCCAAGTTGTTAAATTTGAAGATTCTAATGTTGGTAAAGGGGAGTCAATGTCCATCTCAGTCGATGGACTTGCGGACAATAGTTTGAGTGCTCGTTGATTCATTTGAGCGAGAGTAAAACGATATTGCGATTCTTCGATAATCGGTAATAGCCATGCATCTATTTGCCTTTGCCGAAGACGAAGAGAAACTTGATTACCACGGATTTGGACCTTGCCTAGAAGAAGTGGTTCGTAAAGCAAGACTTCTTCATATGCAGCTTCTTCAATTGGAAAAGGTGCGAATTGCTGGATTGGCTTTTCGTCCAGAGGAGCTGAGTATATCCATTCGACACGCATTCGCTCTCCTTGTGCTGCGAGTGTACCTAGCCATTGGCACGTCGTTTGCCATGCTAGTAATCGCATGCTGATTAGAGGATGACGCTGCATGCAAGCGATCAGATAAGGGGAAGGGCGATGCCAAGCTTGCAATGATGCATGTACTGGTAAGTAAGGCATAAGTATGAGCAGTCGATATAGTGCTAGCAGAAGTTGAGGTAATGCTGGATTCTTGAAGATGCCATCTGTTTTCGGATCCGATTCTGAATGCGTAGGTGGTCCGTAAAGAGGGTCACTCGGTACTTCCAGAGCAGGCTTGACCAAAGCCAGGTCATTCAAGATGAGTTCGAATGGATCTTCAGCCAGCAATGGATGCCTCAGGAACACCAAGAACAATCTACCCCAAGATTCAATGTCAGCATTACTATTAGTATCCTACCTCGTATAGCTTACGGAAAGATAGATTGATCCCAGTCTAGAATACGCGCGAAGCTTGATAATACATTGAGCACCTCTTGATCTTGGTGAGGTTCCTTTCCAAAATCGGCTCCATTGAAGTTCAGAAACCCGAGCCATCTTGCGACAAGCTCTGGCCATAACGGTCGGAATCGAGCATATACGTATACAGCTAAAGCAGGATGTAATGCAAGGCGAGCCAAAAGATTCAATAGAGAGTTCACATCTTGAGGCTTCGCAGATCCAGTTTGTTTAAAATTTGCAGGCAAACGATTTGCCGGAATGAAAGACACAAGAAGTGAGAGCTGAGTAGACGAAAGTAGGTTTGCATCATCTACCTCACTCGAGAAGCGAGTGACTGGTTCTTCGCTGAACTCGTTCTCAGTCCCATAGAAGCCAAAATCTGCTAGAAGTGCTTCTACGCTTGCAGATAAATCCAAATCAGTGGCCGACAGTTGATCAGTCACAGCATGCAAGTCTCGCAAAGGCAATTCAGGTTTTTGATCTTCAGCAATTGCCGATTGAATCTGCTCGTCTGCCTTGATCGCTTCTCTGACTTCTTCTATTGTAGGAAGCTCTTCGTGAGCTTCAGTCGTGTCAGCAGCAGCAACAGACTCCATCTTGCAGGCAAGGTCAAGCGGTTGCTTCGAGTTGACGGACATGAATGGGATTTTTCTAAGTCAAACGAAGATGTGTGCCCATTTCAAATTCTTTGCTCGCAGTCACTATGCTTGCATGTATTCTCTAATATTATCTTTGCTCTGTCTTCCCTCTTTGGCGTTTTTGCTAATCTGCATGATGCAAACTTCGATTCTTTCTATGTGCATTTGCGAAGGCGATGTCTGCTCTTCTTGTCCTGTACAGCCGCTGCCTCTGTTGCTCTCATTTGACGATTTCTAATGGGCGCTTCGCAATCCGCGCAGCCAGTTGAAAGCTTCGCACACGCTTGCAGTGATCAATTCGGGCTGCAACAATGCCTGGCATCACCATCGCCATTCAGAGATCAGATGGGTCGTATCCTCACGTTCACAGCTGAGCAATGTGCCAGCTTTGTTCAACCAAATGGAACTCTGCAATTTCCTGCAGAAGATTCTGTTTGGGGAATAGGTTGGCAAGCTTGTCAGACGTATTGCGGATCGGATGTTATGTATCAAAAGGTAAGAAGCATTCCGATACTTTACAGGTGATACTCAGAGCGTATCATGCAAAAGTTCAATTTCGCTCCTTTTGCTTCTGATGCTGCGAATTGGTTATTACCCTGGCTGGCTTTGATCGCACAAGTGAGTCTAACATTCCAGCTCGACTCGATGTTAGTGAATCACATGCTGTAGCTTCCATTCGAATCTTCCTCGCATTGGTCCAACATCGGAGCGGCTTTCGTTGCACTTGGCAGTCCCGCCTTACTGACCTATTCACTAGTACTAACTCTTATGTCCCAACACTATATCAGAAAAAGAGCTCAAGACATATTGGCCAGAGTTTCTTTACGAACGATCCCGCTAGAGGCAGAGAAGTTAAAAAAGAGATTCTTAGCTGGTGTCTTCATCTTACTCGAAACGCATCAATGCCCCATGCGTGCTCGAGTGGACAATGGGATGTTGGCCAACCTAATCGCCTTAGATGAAAACACCGATTGGTGGGAAACTGTCTCGCAAAGTATTCACCATACGGTCAGTCAGGAATAGATGCAAAGACTTGATTTCTCTTCGCTGACGTCTACGCTGTTCCGCCTTCTGTAGACAAGAAATGTCACTCCTTCACTTGTGGCTCAAAGTAAGGCTAGACCAATCTAGTGATATCAATACTAACGCACATTACAGTGTCTCTTGCCTTCATAACATGGCTTTTTACGGTTGTAGCATCATTCATTGAGAATCTTGGTGACCGAAAAGCAGCTGAAGAGGTATGTCGAGATCTATATGCTGTAAGCGATTACATTGTGATGGTATCCAATTCTTCTTAGCTCGCAGCCGGTTCACTTTGGATCTTCCTGCTACCGCTCATCATCGGATGGATCATTGTCGGAACTCAAAGCAGCGCTGGAACAATTACTGAAGCTGTCAATCGAAGCAGGACACCAATAGCGGAACCTCCAACTAGCTCACGTGCGGTCACTTCACTCACTCAATCTCCTCAAATGGGTACAGGCTCTCCATCTTTCAGTGCTGTTCCTTTTCCACCTGCCATTCCTACTTTATCTTCAGCACACCATCGCCTCAACAGCTCTTCTTTTTCGAACAATCACCTGCCATTGTTTAGTGATGGTAATTCGCATCCTCAAACAGCCTTAGCTATGCCAGATCATTCTACGCCCGTCGCTGTGGCACCTCAAAGCGATACCATGCCTCTGCTTCCTCTACCTTCAAACAAACCTCATGTAGTCGACGAGGATGATTGGCGCGGTATATTAGCTCAATCAGGTAGGTCTTTCCACTCGCCCTATTTTTTTTTCCATAAAGATGCTCATAATATTCAAGGCTTGAGCGGACCAGCTATACAAGTTCCTTTGGGTCCAGGCGGCTTCTCAGTTAATTCTGAAGAACAAACAGAAGGTCCTGCCTTCAATTATGCTCGCATAGCAACTCACAGCCAATTCGCCAAACAAGTATTACATGGATTTGAAGCAGCAATGCATAAGCGAAACAGACAGCTCAACTATACGGACGAAGTCATCGACTATTGTCCGTGTTGTTCTGATGAGCAGCAACGTATCAAACAATTCTGTGGCTTTCACGTCGATTCCACACATGCAAATTCAGCTCAAACAGTTTCTGGTCAACATGCATCGAGTCTAGCCGATTCCTACCCAGCTACTTTGGATCATAGCATTGTACGATGTCGTGAGTCATGCGATTAACATACATACCGCCTCCCGATCCTTAATCAATTACCAGATTTTTGGGCCGCGGTTGTAGCTATCTGGATACAATTTGGAACTTCTGGAGCTGCATTCATCATCGCATATAATACACCTGTCCGTTGTCTCTCTTATTGTCAATTGATCATGCTGACCTCTTATTTCGCAGAATGTTGGACTAGGAGTGAGTTCAGCCGAGTCTGAACTTGTACGTACTCATGATGTACCAGTGTCGAAGTGGCTCATATCTTCTATTCGGCTGCGCGAGTCTGTTGGCTTGGCTTCTAATGGCAATCTCTTCCCGTTTGGCTCGCCTCGTGATGCTGCGCTATCAATTTCAACACAACAACGGCGAAACACTCTCCCAGCCAGCTCTACTTCCTTTCCTCGCTATCTTCACGCGCCTACTAGGCAGATGTCTAGCTATAGCTAATGGATGCTGGCTGATAACGTCAACCTTGTTGGAATTGATTGGCGCTTATGACCAATGCTGGGTATATCCCTCACAACTACCGCTTTGCTCGAAGCAACCACTCATTTGCTGCTTTATAGTGCCAAGCACTAGCTTTGAGTAAACCAGTCGATCAGCGATGGGCTGTCATGTTCAAGAATGCGGACGATCTGAGTGGGCTGACATTATGGTGTCGCCGCTCTTCTACTGATGTCATGTTGTGTAACAGAAAATGCAGCGAGTGGTTATTGGGCAGGTGTATGCTTGAATCTCTTCCTTTCGATGGTTCACTGGACTGACGCTTCTGTTACATAGGGTCTGACTCTGACTATCGCTGTCTGCTTGATCAGCATCGCTTTCTTTCTCATGGCCAAGTACAGCTATAGACTTCCTGCATGATTTTGTCGAATCGTAACGAAACACTTTGTCTGTATTGAATAGACTGGTCACTGTGCATTAATGGAGTAACTAATTATGACGCATCCGCTTTCTATTTTACTACAATCCCTGTTAGCGGTGCTTTGCATCCTCCTTGTCTCTTCAAGTCCTTTCTATCGTTACATGCAACGCGCTTTTCATACTATTCGATCGATTCACAAGCGGTGCTTCTTTGATGTTGTTCGTTGACTGAAATCCATACAGGGAACAGACCAGGATTCTTGACATGTATTTTACGATCTTGATCTGTCTCCTTCACGTATTGCTTTTCTTTCCCTCTTGAATACACACTGCCACACTCCCCTCCTCTCTTTTCACGTCATAGCTCTCTTGCTGAATTTCACCTCACGAATCCCTTAACCAATCAGGTTGATCCAATATCGAACTATCGGTCAACCAAGTCAAATCCAAAGTATTGCTCTTGACGCCATTATTATTGGAAACAGCAGCATGATTGAAAGGTAGCATAGGATAAAGAGAGTTGTTGTTATAGTAAGAAGGCATAATAGGGTAAGTCATTGATCTTTGAGGTAAAGGCATATCTTGCAATCCTAGGGAATTGTTGTTGTTATTAGGTGAGATGGTGCTTGGTGCAACACCGGTATTTGATTGAGCGAATTGAGAAATGACGGAAGCGGACAAGAATTTAGGTCCGTTCTGATTCAGAGGTGGCAAGAAATGAGGTGCAGGACTTGGGAAAACTTGATTGGAAGAGGCAAGAGAGCTGTGAGTGTACATGTCGTTGTTCTTCATGGTAGACGGATATTGAGGCTGAGTGTAATCAGTCATGAGACCCATGTTGTCGAAAGCTGGAGAAATGCTCGGATTGCTGAATTGGGGAGAAAGAGCCGAGTTGCTGCTAGGGGAAGCGCTGCTACTATGCTGCTGCTGTTGCGACACATCAGCTGCTTGGAAGAGTTGCTGCAGCATTAAATCTGTGCTGCTGTGAGCGTCAACGCCAGGCATCTTGCTTTCATATCCAGGCATCATCGCTGGACTGCCAATTTGAGGAGACTCGTAAGAATTGGTCATACGTGGATATGAAGCCATCATTGGCGAACGATCCGTCAATGTCGTATCGTAAGAGGAAGATAAGCTTGATAAGCCAGAAGAATGGACTAGAGAAGGAGTTCTTGCAAATTGTTCATTTGAAGAAACAGAAAGACCATCATCTGACCAAGGAGAAGCTGCAGAAGCTGGAGGGCTAGCGAAATCGAGCTGATGAGTTTGCAAATGCAAGGGAGGTGGAAGAGAACCAAAGCTTCGAGCAGATTGCTGAAAGATTTGATTCTGTTTTGGTACATGTCTTGCGAAATTAGTTGCGCCATCCAAACTTTGCGCTCCATAAAGTTCATTCAGACTTGGCAGCGGAGCAAAATCGCTCATCGGGCTTGTGATATCATTTGCAGGATAAGAGATGCCGAGCAGATCCATTGTGCTAAAGCGAGAGGAAGAGGGAGCAGCGATAGGGGGAGTGGGAAGGTAAGCTTGAGCAGTCGCGTGTTCCGGAATGGAAGTTGACAGGACGTTGAAACCCCGGACTGAATTTCGAGCGGCTACTGAAGCTGCGCTGTTGACACTAACATCGCTGTCCCTTCTAGCTGTAGTATTTGGATAGGGAGAAGTAGAAGTGCGTCGACCAGCGCTGCCAGTTGAAGATTCGGAGATGGACTTCGTTCTACGCCTAGCCACACGAGATTTACCATTCGCTTCTGCTTCTGCGTCCCTAACGTGTAACCGAGCATGCCTATTCAGAGTGTCCCTAAACACAGCAATGAATGAGCATTGATCCCTTTTGTTGCGCAGTCATGTTGCAGTGGACATAAAACGGCTTTCTATGACGCCCTATGCCAGAGAGATGAAAGAAGAAGAAGAGGAAAACAACTTACTGTCTAGCGAATGCCTTGCCGCAACCCGGAGCTACACAGCTATAAGGACGGTCTTGGGTGTCTGAATGAGGTCCAAGCCAAACATTCAGACCTCTGCTCGACGTCATCGAGCCTTATATGAAGAGACTCACGAGTTCTCATATGCCGTTGCAAGTGTTCCAGCTTCTTGAAGCTCTACAGAAAGAAAACAGGAAAATTAAACATTTTGGGCCCCCATACTTTTCGTTTCTATTAGAAAGGGCTTACCATTTCACAGAAGTCGCATTGCGTTGCAGGCTTATTGGCAGCTTTAGCCTTTGAAGTGGAGGCTGCTGACATTTGAAGAGCGTGGTTGGTAAGAGAATAGAAGCTTTTCGGTTTAGAAACAGTTGATGGGCAAGGTTTGAGCTGAGACCTTCAGTTGACTGGACACAGCAATTATGGGGATTGCGCAGTGTAGCGGAAGAGAGCAGAGCTGTGTCCGTTGGCGAGAGAGAAGTCTAGAAAGAAGACAAGACGAGACCTGCCGGCGCCAGAGACAGTTGTTTTTTATTCAGTGCCTGAATACTCTTACTTAGACCGGCGTAGTAAAGGGACAAGAAGCCAAACAAAGGCACAAATAGATGATGCTATGCACAATGGCAATCCTTCTTAGCCCTTCTTGCCTTTCTATCTCCAGATTTCACGGTAGCCCGTTAATTGCAAGTGTCCACATCGGCGCACGAGAGATGAATAGTCAGAACCTCATCTGCGGTCAGAATATACATTCAGGGCTTACGCCGAGCGCCCAATGTCAGGCAAGTGACGTGACATGCTGACAAAAGCTGGAAATTGCAGTCAAGTCATATACCGAGATTCAAAGGACAGAATTATAGCACAGTATGAGGGCGAGTGAGAGAGCAATAGGCCATGATGATGATGATTATTGATAGACAATCAAGCAAAGAAAGAATTGGCTTTGTGACGATTTGAATCATGAGAATATGATTGCTAATGCTTGGCACTGTGGCATGAAGTTATGTCAGCACAAGAGTAAGGTTGTCGGCTTGAGCTCAATCAATAGAGAGACCTCAGGGCAAGGGAATGTCCACACAGCAAAGACAGCAAATTGCGCAGAGCAGTCGAGCGAAGATGTTGAACCGAAAGCCGAATGAGTATTACATGCTCTAGAATCCATGATTACGATGTACGAAACAAGAGAAATAGAGCGCTAGAGGATATCCAAGCTCTTGAAAGAAAAGTACAAGCCAAGAAGGGGAAATCAGATGTCGTCGACATCGATATCTTCGGCGTCTGAGTCGCCTTCCGAGAAATCGACCAACGCCTCGCTGTGCGTGAACGGAAAGCAATCAGCAAATGATTGCTGAGAAGAACCTTCGGCACGCACTCGTCTTCTGGACCAAAGGTATCTGTTTCGTTGATTTTGGCCGTTTCTACATTTATGTATCAGTACCAGCAGTGCATAGTAAGAAGGGAAGACTGACCAGGTAGTTCTCCATAAGCTTTCAAGTTTCTCGCTTCATCGGTAGTGTATTTTTGGATTACATCTGCTTTATCGTCTTGGAAGTCTCGAAGGGAGAGAAGGATGATATCTCCTTGATTGATCCAGACCTGTCAGGGAAAATCATGTGGGAACTCAAGCAAAGTGAGATCCCAGCGAAATCCTACTGACCTTCTTACGCATCTTGCCTCGAATATGACATAGACGTTTCTCTCCATCAAAGCAAGTAGCTTCCAATCTCCCGTTACCCAACATCTTGATCACTTGAGCGTACTCTGTTCATCAAAAGCATAACAACCACATTCCAGCTTGAAAGGCAAGTCCGATATGGAAGAGGGCTCACCCTGACCATCTTCCTTGAAAACGAGTTCTCTCTTGTCCGATTCATTCTCGTTCTTACCACGTCGACGATTCTTTCCTCCCTAAAACACAGCAATACACAATACTTAGGCACTATTCGAAATAATAGAAAAATCCACAATGGACTGACTTTGCCTTTATTCTGTCGATTGGAGCAACATTCCATGACTATGTAGCGACATATAAGCTGCTCCGACTGACCTTGGGCATAATATGAGACTTGAAAGCGGTTGTGAGAGAAAGACCAATTGTACCGTGGCTCACTTCAGAGCGATGATGCGGTCGAGTCTATGTCACACTGCATTGGCTCTGCTGCTCGTGCCTTTAGCTCTGGTAGCCAACGCAAGCAGTAGATTGGAGAAATTGCAGAGACTCACTTCCAGCTCTTCGGACCGAATCATTCGACTCAATACAGCTCTGTATGAAGAGTTTACAGCTGCGCCAGCTGGCGAAAGAGATTACGCTCTATCTGTTGTACTTACGGCACTGAAACCTTCCTTCAATTGTCTGCAATGTCGGTGAGTCGCATTATGCTGATTCTAGATGGTTGCAGGCTGATTGAATTGTAGCGAGTTTGATACTCAATACGGACTAGTCGCAACGCAATGGCATCGAAGCGCAAAGACTGAAACACCTACTTTCTTCGCTTCGCTGGATTTCCCAGATGGTCAGGAAGTCTTCAGGAAGGTCGGTCCGCTTCCATCTTTGCCCGCAGAGGGCTTACTAGGGACGCAATCTGATAGCTTGGCCTGACTACTGCTCCTGTACTCAAATACTTCCACCCTGTCTCGCCTGCAACCAAAGGCAAATCACCTGAAGATGGTTATTCCTTCCAATCGGGGTGGGCTACATAATGCATCGTCTTTCACTTGTTCTGACTATTACTTCAAAGTCTGGGAGCACCTCATTTCGCAAACTGGATGATCGCTACTTCTCGCACACCAGTATCCTTTACCTATCGTCAACCAGTAGACTATGCAAAGATCGCTACCTACGTCTTCACCCTCTTAGCAATAATCATCACCTTCTACAGACATTGGACCACTCTCTCACCTCTAATCACTGGATCCCATATCTGGGCTTTCCTTTCCCTCGGTTTCATTCTAACCATGATTTCTGGTTACATGTGGAATCAAATTCGACACCCTCCTTATATGGTTGGTGGTCAAGGTTCGGGAAAAGCAGTAAATATGATTGCTGCGGGTTATCAAAATCAATATGGGGTTGAAACGCATATCATGTCTGGAGTATGTAAGTCAAAGTTTCTTCTCTCCTTTCATGAGTTTGAAGGCTGATTTCGTTTGTGAGGAATTAGATGGAGCGTTGGCTTTATCGGTAGTCATCATTCTATTAGTCTTGCCGAAAATCAAATCACCTCAAGCGCAAAGGGTGGGCGTTTATCTTTGGGTTGGAGTGATTATAGTCATGCATGCCGTCTTGACTGGTTTGTTCAAGGTCAAATCACCTGGTTATCCATATGGACTATTGTAAGTCTTTGATAAAAGATCGGTTTGGCAAGGCAAAAAAGCTGATGAATCGGTCTCGAAATATAGTTTATAGCATTATCATATGCATTGCAATGATCTCATACGTAGGCCCACAATTGCATATGCTCCAGACCTTCACAAGCTTCGTTCATATCCTATATGTTCCATTGGCTAATTTGGCTGTACCATCCTTTTCCGTTCGTGCCTCTGAACCCTTCTACAACACAGTCTGCCCATGGTATTTCTCTTCTGTAGCCCTCTTCTAGCTCAGCAGTAGCAGACCTGCTACCAACGTCGCAAAGCCTATTCCTCCCATCTTGATCCTTTTACTTGAGCTGGTTTTACTGGGCGCGATAGTTGGTTGTGTACTCATGGACGACTCTGCCTCGGGTGAAGGTGCTTGTGTGGGAGCAGGAGTCGAGAGATCTTGATCCGCACTTGAGGTTTTGGCTTTGCAACGTTTCTGATGCTTGTGACCTGCTTTTGCGATAGCTGTTGGACCTGGAGCAACTATATCAATATTCCATGGCAGTTTGACACGAAGAAAGGAATGACCTGTTCCTAAAGCTCGCTTGTGCATTGAATGCTTACATCGTTTCTGCCTTTTGGCCTTTGATGCAGTGACTGAGAAGGATGTCAAACTAAGCGGTCTAAGGCCTAAGGTCACTGGAATCTGACTAACCGGGTATATCGTCCTGTTGCTGCACTACTGCAAGAGAGACATTGTAGTACTGGAGCAATTGGCCTGAAGGTGATTGCCGCAGTTTAACGGCGTCCAAAGATGCAAATTGACCTCGTCTATACACTAGATCAGAACTGCTTCATCTTTGTAATGTTTACAGCAGAACCGCGTGCATTGAGGCTGAAGCATTCCGCATGATGCCGAAAACGAGGAACAACAGTAAAGTATATCGAACGCTCATGATAGGTGGTAATTATAAGAGGAAGAGAGAAAAGAGAGAGAGAAAGAAGGCTATCCTTCTCCAGACCTTCGAGACAGAAGACGAATTCCATCGGTAAAATCGAAAAGAGGAATCATGCATCGCATACAGGAAAGATCTTCGAGTTGACAGTTTCATAGCCAGTACCAGAAAAAGCTATCGTACGACTTCCCGTGTTCGATAATACGAAGAAAGAGGAAGTAAGGAAAGCCACAAAGGCATAAGAATTACAGCTGTCTCATCCTTCGTCCTTACATACACCTACAGTCACATCATATATGACCTCCCAGTATCCATGCGAAGTGTTTCATCATCAAACGAGTAGAATCACGAAAGGCAGAAGTAAAAGCACGACAGGCGTCCAAATGCTTGACATCTTGGATCTGGCTCCATTGGTAATATGCGAAGATATAGACATGTCTGTCGAATTCTCAACACGTATACATTTAGGCAGCCAAAGCAGAACTCACTTGTAGCTGCTTGTGCAACAGATGATGGAAGGGAACTCTTCACTGCTATAGTTCGAGTACCAGACATCGTAGACGCTGTATGCTGTCTGAGCAATGACATCTGATATTGAGCAAATGTCTCACCCGAGGATTTGGATGCATCATGCGCCTTTGTGGGATCATCCGATTGAGCCTTGGACACCATGGCTTGCTTCGGAGTCGCTGCGACCTTCAAGGCCGGGTCAGTTTCGCCTTTCCATACTTTTGGACCAGCTGTCGAAGTGTACAGCATTAGCATAATTCAACAGCGATTAGCATGACTGACGGATTGTATATGAAGTGATCTTTGGAAAGTAGATATCGACATGAATTCCAGGATCTTCACTATCATAGGCACCCGGGAAGGCTATCGATGACGTGTTAGCTTTTCTACCCATGATAGAATCAAAGTTCAACTCACCAACTTTATATTGCTCTGTAGGTGTGACTGAACCGCCTTTAACGATGTTGATCTGATGGCATTGAGGATAGCTATAACATACTTAGCTTGTCGTTACGAGTGCCCATTATGCACTTACAATTGAGCTTTGTTAAGTTGATTCGCCTCGTGCAGCCTGTCCCAAACGAGTCAGTAAACATATTATGGCCTGCATAATCGGATCACCTACGCGATCCACTCGTGTCGAACTAAATAGTTGCCGCTCTTGATCGACTAGAACAAAACTCAGTCCTGGAACAGCAAGTTCATTCTAGGGCAAACCTTCGGGATTTTTGTCTCCCAGTAACCACGGTCAAGGACTTTATCCGTAGCGAATTGCATATCATAGTCTAGATTATCGCCACTATAGCCTTGAAACTGAAATAAGATGAGCGATAGCCGGGAGTAACTAGAGCAGAAGCACTCACTCCTCCTTCATCGATTTTGAACCACACTTTCTTATCTTCTGTCCAAAAGTTCGTGCAGTCGCCATTACAGTCAGCCAGATATGTCTATTTCTCAATCAGCTTAAACTTTGCTATCATGTCAGCCTTACCAAGATAGGTCCCTAGATAGCTTATTAGCATCGAGACGTTAAAACATGAGAATACCATACATGATGATCTCGAGCAACCTATTATGCATATCAAACGGTGTGCTAACTCAATAAAATCTTTAAGACTCACAGGCGTCCACCAGAACTGCATGTTCGATCCAGCAGTGACATCTTCCACCAAAGGAGCTGGTACATTCTGAGATCCCCCCTATACATCTCCATCAGTATTACAGGATCGAATTCTGGCAAATGAGTACTTACATTTGTGTTGCATGCAATTGCTGGATCCCAAACGTCTGGCAAGGCATTCTGAGACTAGTAGTATTCGAATTCGAGCAGAGAGCAGACCTAAAACTGGTCCATCATCTCTGAATGCCCGAGTGATCCGATCGGCTGGAGGAGCACACTGTGAGTTAGGAGAAGATCGACCTGAGAAATGATTCACGCCTAGAAGAAGCTGGAGAACGAAATTAAGTGATATGGTCATATTGCTGAAAGATGACCTTACTATCTCTGATCGGATCCCATGTAGTGATATTCTTTCCATCAAGAACAAGCTTATAGACAAAGCCTACAACACATGTTTGAGCTAGACCAAGAGCCAGGGATATCACCAACCATGACCTGCTACCAAATGCAGCAAGCTCAAAGCGCAAAGTAATATAGGAGTAGAGACAGTCATTGCTCAATGTCTAAGAGCGGGAATCAGGTAAAAGGGAATATGTGATGAAATCGCCCAGCGATTGAATATATTATAGTACGGAGCAGAAGAAGAGACGTAAGATAGACAATAAGAAGAGAAGAAAGACAATGATCTCCTGTTGTTTAAGCGTTTCATTGCCAACACAGATCCCCGCCGGCCATTCCTTCGGCAACAAGACAATGACGAGAGCAGAGGTAAACGCAGGCAATAATCTCACATCTCGCGCGCATATGGAGCTACCGAAGCCAAGAGACACAATTTTAAAGTTTTCTTTTCCTGTTACAAATCCATCAGTGCTCGCCCGACCGACGCGCAGTAGCTCTGTGGCTAGCTCTACAGCATCACGGCCTACAGCATTCTCCAAGCGACGCCCGTCGATCGGCATTCACATCCCAACTTTGTTTTTGACCTGCATGCTTATTTGCTGAGCGCTTGGAAACAATAATGGACAATCGTAAGAATACGTATCTCCCACAGCCACACTCCAACTACTTCGATCATCAGCCTGAAAGCAGCCGACCCAGATTGCATTCCTTGCCTTCTATCCAACACATTGCCTCGCCTGGAGGCTACCAAAACACGTACTCACCTCTATTGGCCATGGATCATTTGCCTATTGCTGGTCCTTCTTCCTCCGAAGGCAATACACCTCCAGCGGAATACAGACCAGAAACCACTGCTGTTGTGCCTCAAATGAAAGAAAAGGCCGGAGGTGGAGCAAGCGACTTCGTCAAGAAGCTGTTCAGGTTAGTATCATCATGTACATCGTGCAACAAAGTCTGAACTACGGGCAATAGAATGTTGGAAGATACGGCTCATCATGCGACCGTCGGGTGGAATGACAAAGGCGACAGCTTTGTCGTAAAGGTGATCTGACTCATGTCATAGTATGGTACTCTTCACTCAGCTATCACAACAGGACATGAATGATTTTACAAAATCGATTTTGCCGAAACATTTTAAACACTCAAATTTCGCATCTTTCGTCAGACAACTGAACAAGTACGACTTTCACAAAGTAAAGAAGCCCGAGTCTTCCGGAGAGACCGGTGTATATGGTGATCATGTTGGTCTATTCTTCGCGAATGGCATAAGTCAATTGTGACGCGTCTATGTCCCAGATATGGGAATTCCGTCATCCCCATTTTCGCGCCGAAAACAAAGGCGATCTGGAAAACATCAAGCGCAAGATTCCAGTGACAAAGAAAGCTGCAGCCTCAGCACCTGCAAATGGCAAAGCCTCAGGGTCGAAAGGTTCAAAATCGCAAATGTCTGAACCATCGCAACAAGGGCAACAAAGTCAGCAGGAAATGAGCATTAGCTTGTCTGATCCAATATACCAAAGCCTGCAGCAGCAACTGGATGCTTTGGCTCAAGATCAGCACAATCTCGTAGCTCATGTGAACAATCTTTCGCGCGATTATCAAAATGTCATGTCCAAAATGAACAGCTTTCAGCGCAATTTTGGCAGTCAAGATCATCTCATCCAGCAGCTTATTCAATTCCTGTATGATGGAGAACGAAGATCGCGTCTCGGACAAAATCCCAGTCCAACAGAAAACGCAAACTATGTCGCTTCACCGGAAGTGCAACGCTTGATTTCAGCTTATCAAGATTCGTCTCGGGTCATCTTTGAACAAATAGATGACATTACTCGAAGATCTTCTCTGCTTACTGGGCGATTGATGAACAACGCTTTAAGACCAATAAGTCCTGGTAACAGTACAGCAAGTCCCCATTCTTCTGGTCCAGGTCAATCGCCTCGAACTTCAGCACCCTTTTCGAATGATCCGTCTCTTATGCAACCACCACTCACAGACCCAGCTCGATACAATAACAACAGGCAAAGTGTGGATTCCAATCCAGATCAAGGTTATCCTTCAAATCGATCAGTCTCTTCTGGTTCTCAGCAGGGCTTCTCCGGTCTGCCTGCTCAACCTCAATTCCCATCTTTGGAAGACATGACCAACCCAATTCGACCACCACCTCAAAGCTCTCTGCTTGTTCCATCAGAGAGCAACAGATCAAGTGAAGGTAGTCGACCTGCACCTGCGGCAGGCTGGGCAGTCGCGCCAAAGGTGCTGTTGGTGGAAGATGATGCAGTTTGTCGAAAGTTGTCAAGCAAGTTCTTGCAAGTGTTTGGTTGCCAAATCGATGTGGCTGAAGATGGAGTTTCGGCTGTAAACAAGATGAATAGGGAGAAGTATGATTTGGTATTTATGGATATCATGATGCCTCATTTGGATGGTGCGTTTCCCGATTGCTGTGTCGCTTTATCGGCGGCTCAGTTCAATCGTTTGTAATTGCACAGGTGTTTCTGCTACCTCTTTAATTCGTCAATTCGACCCTACAACACCTATTATCTCGATGACTAGTAATTCAAATCCACAAGAAATCCTTACCTACTTCTCACACGGCATGAACGACATTCTGCCGAAACCATTTACCAAAGAAGGTTTACTTGGAATGTTGGATGTGAGTATCAATTTGACAATTCTTATGCTAATACTGAAGAATGTATTGACTCAGAAACACTTGATTCACTTGAAGCAAATGCAATCGCTTACTGAAATTCCTCGAGCATTGGGCATTTCGGACGATGCAATTCAGTCGGCATTGGTCTCTACATTTAGCGATCCTTCATCGAACAATCCTTTCGCGGATATTTTCAGCGATACGAATACGGATGTGAGTTTGCTACAATCCTTTGATTGAAATCAAGCTGACGTACGGTGATACAGTATGACTACGTTCACATGTTAGCGGCTCTAGTCAGTGGGAATCCGGAAACATTGGCAGGAGGAAATTCGACTGCCGCACTCAACAATAACAACAAGCGCGATCTAGAAGAAGAAACCGAGCAAGCGGACGGAAGCAAACGAGGAAGATTCGATGAGCTGTGAATCGAGTGTAGGAATCTGAGGATGTGTCTTGAGGTTGATTCTGTGTTTACGTATATCCTTCGCGCAAGCGGAGTAGAGAGAAACTATTGTGTATGAATATTTAATTGTGAATGTGCATGCTCTGACATTCGCCTTTTGAGATGACTGTCCCTCCGCGCCGCTGTCTTCTTCGCGCTTTTTTGAAATTTTCAATCCTGAACAATCACAATCATGGTCAACGCTCCTGAAGCTCAAAGTAGGTATCATATTGTGTCCTATTACTACTGTACTCATCCAATCGGCCTTATCGCAGCTTCTATTGCGCTCGTGCATCAATTCTTGCAAACTGCCTATCCAAAGACTTGCAAGGCCTTCGTCAAGGAAGCTGCATTAGACCCAGCTACATTGGGTCCTTTACCATATTCTATTGAGATCCTCGTTGCAAGGGAAGCTTCAGCAGCTACTACAGCCGCATTGAAGCAAGAGTCAGTTCACCACTTTGACCTGACTTAGCTCTCAGCTGATGTACGAATGTTTGCACAGTTCCAGCTCAGATTCATCTTCTTCAAGTGATTCTTCCAGCTCAGACGAAGATGAAGTCATGGCTCCGGCTCCTGTAACATTGAAAGCCAAGAAAACTAAATCAGTCTCCAGCTCATCCAGTGGTTCATCTTCTTCAAGCGAAGAAAGCTCTTCTGAAGAGATTCAAGCTATATCCGCTATCAAAACCGCTCAACCAACAAAAGTAGTTAGCAGCTCAAGCGAGTCTTCCAGCGATGAAGAGAGCGAGAAAGAGACGGCAGCTGTGATCGCTAAAAAAGCAACTTCTGCTGTTCATACTAATGGCAAAGGGAAAGCCAAAGCCTCCTCCTCGTCATCTTCCTCGTCCTCTTCCTCCTCGTCTTCTTCATCAGAAGATGAGGTTCCTGCCAAAGCTGTGTCGAAGCCTTCACCAGCGAAGACAAATGGGAAAGCCAAAGTTGTCTCGAGCAGTTCCTCTTCATCTTCTTCCTCTTCTTCCTCCTCTTCGTCATCAGAAGATGAAGCACCTCCAGCAAAGAAGTCGCTGTTACATGGAGGCATCAAACGTAAAGCAGCAAGTTCATCTTCGTCCAGCTCTTCATCAAGTTCATCTTCATCAGAAGAAGAAGAAAAGAAAGTGACTGTAAAATCTTCTACTCCTCAACCACCAGCAAAGAAAGCGAAAGTCGAAACTATTTCTGCACCTGCTACGATCACAATAGACTCGCCAGCTAAAGTAGAAATCAAGAATGAAACAGTTACCATCAAACCAGTCGCTGTCGTGCCTGCTTTACCTGCGAAAGCGAAAAAGGGAAAAGAGAGGGTTCAGAACCAGCCGTTCAGAAGAGTAAAGGAGGAGGATGTGCAGTTCCATGACGAGCGATTGAGAAATAATGGGTTTGAGGCCAGGGTGAGGGATATCGGCAGGGCATCAGTTTTGTACTGATTGCTTTGTACTTGTCGTTCACAGGGTGCCGGAATGAGCGATTATGGAGCAAAAGCGCATCATGACTTAATCGTCACTCGAGGCGATGGGTTCAGAAAGGTTCGCACGTCTCGATTTCGCGCTTATTGAGCTGACACAGCGATGCAGGAGAAGAACAAGAAGAAGCGCGGCAGTTACAGAGGCGGAGAGATCAGTGAGCCTTACACTTTCTGCAGCGAAGCAACAGCTGAGCTCCTTCTTCAGCTATGCAAAGTCATTCGATCAAGTTCTAGAACCAAGGGATTGATGATGAGAACATGTTACACTTGTATAGATTACTTGCGCACCTAATATATGGCCGTTTAGTCACCACCTTCTTGACATTTCTCTTCAGGCTCTTGCTCTTGACTGCCAATCCTTTATGCATGCATCTCGCTACTCGATATAGCACTCGATTGCTATCACCCCTGAGCCGACAAGCAAGCAGCTCTAGTCCATTCCTGCGAAATTTCATGGACAGTCCGCCAGAAGCTGGACCGATGGAGTCCTCCATTCGCAACAAGGTAGGCAATTTTCTGCTGGTTTCAAGAACTCGTAAAGCTCTTGCAATTCTCGAGAGTGATCTGCGCTCCTTCTTGAACTGAAGTCTGTGGAAGCCTAACATTGGACTTGATGGTTTATGTTCTGTCTTTGATTTTCGTTGCAATGCACAGCTCTCTCTATTATGCCCTACATCCTATCTCCCGTTCTCGTATTCTTCTCATGTTTAGCAGCTTATTTGTTATGTTGTTCGGATTGCACAGCTGATTGAACTCCTCAACCCAGTCGACTTCCGCTTGACAAATGATTCAGCTTCTCATTCTCATCATGCACCAATGAAGGTCCCTGGAGCCTATACTGGTGAAACCCACTTCTCGTGCGCAGTCGTTAGTAAAGCATTCGAGGGAAAGGTGCGCCGACATATTTGTTCTCGCTCATTCGTCGAAGCTGATCAAAGTGTTCGATTCACAGAGACAGATGCAGCGACATCGAATGATCTATTCTGCACTCACAGAAGAATTGGCTCAAGGTTTGCATGCGCTTGCGTTGAAGACCTATACACCTAAGGAAGCGGGTATGGAAGAGACGAGCAGTAACGATGATCAACCTGTAACAGTAGAAGTGAAATCAGATTGAATTGTAAGGAGTAGAGCGTCATCTTCTGCCTTCTTTCGAAAGTTGGGTTCTGGTGACTCCTATCTTTGCGACAGCGAAAGACGATTCTGAGCTCTCGTTTTATACCATTGCATGTTTATACCATTTGACTGACAGGATGCCTGCTACACCTAGACACGTCGAACGCGCCGAGACTGGCATCACTGTCCAGAATCATAAACAACTCCAAATTGCTGTTCTCCCTGGCGCAGCTCTCTTCGTCGCTGGTCAAGCTGTATATGGCGTCGTCGAGCTAGCTTGTAGCAGCTCCAAGCTTAGGATAGGTGATCTAAGCATCGAATTGACTGGACACGAAGGTGTGCTTGTGTCGGCTTCCATTAAATACTTGGAGCTGATTCGCGATTTGCCAGAACTTACTTCATTGGATCACACTGCTACTCAGACTTTCCATAAAGCTCATGTCTATTTCCAGTCGAAACACTTACCGCCTTCGAATGCAGTCGACGCTGATCAACCTTGTTTGGCTGGGTATTGGCAAGCTAGGCCAGGAAAGACTCGCTTTCAGTTCAATTTCAACTTACCAGATACCCTACCTTCTTCTTCTGCTTTTGCTGGAAACGCAAGTCTGAAATACACGCTCAAAGCTTGTGCTCAAGTTCAATACAATGGTGAAAGGCAAACCATCATGAAGAAGGTTGATCTACGAATTCTTGAGCGTTTGAAAGATTGGGAAGATGAGAGATATTGGTCAACAGCTCGAGCGGAAGCGAGTGATCGATTAGCTATGAGTGGAAATGGCAGCGTTTCTCTCGAGGCGTCTCTTTTCCCTTCGATCTTTTGGAAACATGACTGTGATCCCGATCAAAGACCTGCGGATGATAGAGATATCTTACCAATACAAGTGTCTGTGCGAAATACTACAAAGAAGCATGTAAGCACAACCTGCCATACCTCAACTGTCTTCTCATTCTTGTGATACAGCTCTCTGATCTGAAAATCCAAGTCGTTCGAAGATTACAAATCCCGTCAGCCTCAGTGCAACTTCCGCCAGGCACTTTACCTTCACCTCAAATCACAGAGTTAGCAGTGGATGACGATTTCAGAGGCAAAGAATATGACTTTCCGTCTGGTTGCTCCAAGCAAGTAACGGTCAACTATCATATTCCACCTAATCTTCTCAGCACAAGAGGCACACGACTTTTCGATGTCAACATCATCTTAAGAGTCATGCTGAAGATGAATAGTCCGCTTGGCGTAGGATCAAAAGATCTCACAGTCGAACTTCCAATTTGGCTCTTTTATCCTGCTTCGCTGCCAAAAGAAGCGATCGATCATTGTTTCCAGCTTCTTCGCCCTCGCGCTCCTCTTCCTCCTATTTCAACTAATGTGCATCCCGTTCTCTCAAGAGCTCTGTCACCCATGCAATCACCTATGCATTCGCCATATAATCCTATGTTGCAACCACAAATGTCTCCCGTGCGATATCAAACTCAATCACCTATGCCTTGGTCTGCTGCACCACCCATACCTGCGCATTATTCGCCTTGGGATCAGCAGCCATATTATGCATCCATACCTTCGCCAATTCAAGGCGTTTCTTTGCCTTATTCTGCATCTTCTCCCGCTTTATACCATCAACCGCAGCAACAAGATTGGCGCTCTCAATCTATGTCTCCCGCAGCATATCAGCCGATACCACCTCAATCGCAGCCATATTATGTTGGTATTGACCCTCAAGCACCTGTCATTACCCCCTCAACCTTTATCAACTCCATCACACAATATGCACCGATACCACAAGATAATTCTTATTTCCCTCATGTACCACCATTTCCACTCCCGGATCCAGCCTTATCTCGATCCTGGTCTCCTCAACCATCTCCTCCAGCAGCTTATCAGCGGCCTGCTTCGAGCATGTCGATGCGGGACTCGTATAACCCACCAACTTTACTGACTGCACCAACTCACGGCAGTATTCCAGTACCCGAGCGCCCAACTTCAGCTCGAGGCGATCGAACAGTTTCCGCTCCGTCACCTCAATTAAGCCCGGCACAGCAAGCAGCGGCTTTACCAGCTTTCGAAGGTTTGACTGAAACAGAGCGAGAACAAGTTCAAGCGAATATAGAACCTTTGCGGTACTCTGGAGCAACTCGAGCGACAATGACAAAAGAAGAATTACGCGAATCCCTTCGAGCCAGAAGGAGGTCTGCTCCTCAATTAGGTTCGACTGGCACGAATCAACGTACTACACCACCACCTCCTTCTCCTTCTTCTCGTTTCTTTCCACCTGAAGAAGAATCTCGTCATGTGGATTCACCTGGTCTGCTGGATACTATTGGTGAAGATGGTGAAAGTCAAGCTGGAACCTTACGCAATCCAGCTGCTTTAGCCGCTTTGCTAAAAGAAACAACAGCGCCTATGCCTGAAGTTCAATCAACTCAAGCTTCTAGACCGATGATGACTCGTGGTTCGAGCGCAGCAGATTTGGAAGCTTTAGTAGCTGATCCGGACTTCAAGCTCGATCCTGAAAAGACTTTACCTACACCACCTGTTCCTAGTGCAAGAACGAAACCTGTTTCTGCTTCGACTGGTTTACCTAGAGCCATGGATATCTTCGCTAAGCCCCCTTCGCCTGCTAAGAAAGAAGTATCGTTCAAAGAGGCAAGCGAAACCAGCTCTGAGATTACTCTGGTTGACAATGGAGCAAGAGAAACAACAAGTAAAGTTGAAGCGGTACCTGCTAAAGGTCGAAGAATTTCTTTGGAATCCGGTCATTCTATCAATAAATCTTCATTGAAAACTCCAACAATGCCAAAGAGTAAATCAGAAGTAGGTCTCATGTCGCTTGAGCAACGCCTTTCACGACCAACTTCACCTTTGGCGGAAATCAGCGCACCTTCGCAACGTCCGCAGCATAAGGTTACTAAATCTACGTCTCATGCTGGTGCACTGCGAGCCAAGAGCAGCGCAATTTCACTGAGGGAAGATTTTGATCTGTCAGCACCTGCAGAGAAACCAATCAAAGTGCCATCTTCACAAGTCAAGGAGTCTAGACCTGCTCCTGTATCTACAGCTCCTTCGCTTTCAAGAGTCACCAGCTGGCTCGACAAGACAAAATCCACGCCTTCACCTGTTCCAGAAGCGGTTTTCCGGATTCTCAGTCCAGAGCCCAAAGTTGACCAGATTGGTGTCAACGACAGTGTATCGCAAATCAAGCCGGTCAGAGCGAATACAGCACCTGTTTCCGTTGCGCAACGAAAAGCTTCTTTAGCTTCGATTATACCTGCTCCTGGTAAACCAGTTCTCACACCTGTTCTACCTAGCAAGATGCCTTCTCCAATGAAGCAATCTATCTCTTCACCTCTGCTGTCAAGCTATACGTCGACACCACCAAACGTTAAACAAGCAACTCCATTTCGAAGCTCGTCTAGAAACTCGATTGCGGTTATACCTACCACAACAGTTCTCAAACTCCCTCTTCCGCCACTATCACCACCTCCTTCCCCTCCAAGTAGCAAGAAGGCGGAAGATTTGAGCGAGTCTTTATTGGCTCGGAAAGCTCAACGAGCCTCAATACAAGTTCTACCTTCGTCGACTGCAACGAACAAGTACAAAGAAATCTCCAACGTACCTGTTGCTTCCAAACCGCCTTCATTTTCAGGGAAGAAGAGACTTTCATTGGACAGTGCAGCGAAAAACGTTGAGGATAATGATGATGGACCAAAGTATGACGTTCGATCTGCTCGAGGTGGAAGAGGTGGTGTAGTTACTAGTATTGCTGGTCTATGGAGTGGCAAGATCGCGTCTGAAGAAGCGTCGAAAGCGCCGACTCCGAAGTTGGCTTCTACTAAGTAAGTTGCTTCTAATCCATTGGAATGATATGTACTGATGATGATGATTGCGATAGACCACAGCCTTTGATCATTGATCCGTTTAAGACTTCTGCTGCACTTCGATCTACATCTGCTGAAGGATCTGGCGCTAAGATCAACTTAAGAGCGCTACACGATTTGATGGCACAAGATGGTAAACCTGAAGCTGTAACGACAAAGGATAACGCTCGACCTCTGCTCACATCCACTCAGCCAAGGAAGAGCGATGCAGAAAAGTTGCCGTCCATCTCACAGAAGCGAAGATCTCTTGGTGGGCTACAGGAATACAACAAGAGCGCTTCAGCTCCTACTTATGTGAATACTACGCTCGCCAAGTTTCCGGCAATGGCTCAGCCAAGTATACTGAGTCAACAGAAGACTTCAGCTCATGGACATTCTGGTCAGAACTTGCAAGGGTTAATCGCCAAATACAATACTAGTAGATGAATATGTAATACTGCAGCTATAGAGCTGTACAGCTATATGATCGCTTGACAATGTGAAGGCAAGGAGGAGACCCTCTGCTATGACGACCGGTTCCCCATCTCAATGATGCCGGATCAACATTTGCTTCGAGCTTGCCTTCTTTCTCTTCCCTTTCACAGCGAGAGTCTTGCATCTCTCAAGAAGGACTAGCCTAGCACACACCACACACGCAGCCTCGCTTTCTCTGTCTCTTGTCCTCCAGATCTCGACCTCACAATGTCTCAAAGCGGCACCTCGAGGTAAAATTGCTCTTCATTTTGTCGAGCTCTGAGCTGAAGCCGACGTTTGTACAGAGATGTGCATAACCACCTGCTGTTCGAGATTGCATGGGAAGGTAGGCCTCACTCGCTCGTCATGGTCTGCTTTCGACGCCCAACGCTTATATTTGTGTCTCTATCTCCACAGTCGCTAACAAAGGTCTGCTTCCTTACACTGAGCGTACCTCTGGATGCTGTGCTGACTCGTAGTGTTCTAGTCGGCGGTATCTACACTGTCATCAAGACTAAAGCACCAGTAACAGTACAAGAGTATGGAGACCGTTATTGCCTTATTGGACCTCTTTCCTACAAATCAGCTCCAATGGAAGTGGAAGCTGTTGAACCGGAAACTCAAGAATTGGCAGACAGTTTGAAATCCATGAAAGATCGAGGTGTCAAATATCTTTATGGACGTTGGTTGATTGAAGGTGGACCAAGAGTTTTACTGTTTGATACTGGTTCTTGCTTCAATCGATTGGATGAGTGGAAATCGGATCTATGGCAAGTCGCTGGAATCCCAACACCTAGCAATGATCAAGAAACAAACGAAACTGTTGTCTTTGGATACCTTGTCGCCTGGTTCTTGGGCGAATTTGCAGCAAGAGAAACAAAGAGAGCTATTGTAGCCCATTTCCATGAATGGCTAGCTGGTTTAGCTGTACCATTGTGAGTAATGCCGAATTTGAGCCAATGATTTTGCTAACTGGATTTTACTCAGATGTCGCAAGCGTAAAATTGATGTCACCACAATCTTCACCACTCACGCTACCCTCCTTGGTCGATATCTCTGTGCTGGTTCAGTCGATTTCTACAACAACCTCCAATATTTCGATGTGGATCATGAAGCTGGCAAACGTGGAATTTATCACAGATACTGCATTGAAAGATCAGCAACCCACTCTGCTGATGTTTTCACTACTGTTTCGCATATCACCGCCTACGAATCAGAACATTTGCTCAAGAGGAAACCAGGTTAGTCTCGACCATTGTTCAGCGCGCAGAGTCCGTCTGATCTTGATCTCTAGACGGTGTCCTACCGAATGGTCTTAACGTAGTCAAGTTCTCTGCCATGCACGAGTTCCAAAATCTGCATGCGCTCGCAAAGCAGAAGATTAACGATTTCATTCGAGGGCATTTCTATGGTCATTATGTTCGTGACGTTGCTGTATATTATACCCTAGCTGATCATCTTGATAGGACTTCGACCTTGACAATACTCTATACTTCTTTACTGCTGGTCGATATGAATACCGCAACAAGGGTGTCGACATGTTTATTGAATCCCTTGCTCGTTCGTGATGATGCGAGATGTATGTTCTATACTGATCAGCATCTCAAACGAACAGGACTCAATTACCGCTTGAAAGAAGCTGGCAGCAATGTGACCGTTGTCGCTTTCATCATTATGCCTGCGGCAACACATTCTTACACCATTGAAGCTCTTAAAGGACAAGCAGTTACCAAGCAGCTTCGCGACACAGTGACTGAGATACAACATCGTATTGGTCAGCGCTTGTTTGAAAGGACAGCTCGATTCAATGGGTAAGTCATCTCAGTTCGAGATGGAGCATGAGTTGATATGGCTGTTGCTACTGTTTAGTCAACCTGGATCAGAAGTCCCTGATGCAGAACTCCTTCTTTCAGCGGAAGACAGAATTCTGCTCAAGCGAAGAGTGTTTGCTCTAAGGAGAAACTCCCTACCACCTGTCGTAACGCACAACATGGCAGATGATAGCACTGATCCTATCCTCAATCAAATTCGCCGAGTTCAGCTTTTCAACAGATCTAGCGATCGAGTCAAGGTCATCTTCCACCCTGAATTCTTGAACTCCAACAACCCGATCTTGGGTCTCGATTACGAAGAGTTCGTTCGAGGTTGTCATTTGGGTGTTTTCCCATCATATTATGAACCTTGGGGTGTAGGTCGAGTGATCATTGTGCGAAATATCGCTCATATATCTCTCGTCTCTACAGTACACTCCAGCAGAATGTACTGTCATGGGTGTCCCTTCGATTACAACCAATTTGTCCGGTTTTGGTTGCTTTATGGATGAATTGATCGAGAACTCGCAAGACTATGGTATCTACATTGTTGATCGCCGAATGAAATCAGTCGAAGATTCAGTCAATCAGCTCACTGATCAAATGTACACCTTTGCAACAAAGACCAGACGTCAACGTATCAACCAACGTAACCGAACTGAACGTCTTTCAGATTTGTTGGATTGGAAACGTATGGGTCTAGAATATGCCAAAGCAAGACAGTTGGCACTCCGAAGAGCTTACCCTGACGAGTTCGAAGATGACTTTGACTTTGATGAAGGTCATGTCAAGATCTCGAGACCTTTGTCTGCTCCTGGAAGTCCAAGACTGAGAAGTGGGATGATGACTCCTGGTGATCTTGGTACTTTGACGGAAGATATGGGTACGTGAGATGAGACAATCAGCAATATTCCTTTTGCTAAGGTCGCATCCCAACTATGTACAGAGGGACTTGGTACATCAGATTACTGGGGAGCTCAAAACAAGCCAGAAGAAGAAGAAGAAGCTGGCTATTTCCCTCTTGTACTGAAGAAGAAGTCAACCACCTCTAGCGGTCAAACTACACCGGGAGGTGTTACTGGCGGGCCAAATGGAAGGGCTGCGAAAACATTGAGCGAAAAGGATTTGGCTAAAGCTGATGCTGCTCTGAGTTCGCGTGGGTTCTCTCTCCTCGTTCCTTAAGCATGATGACTTAGTGCGAGCTAGTTTAGGTACTACTGATGCTTGGGATCGTGGATCGGCGCAATGAGCCGAGTTTACTGCTTGAAAACAGAGGAAGATCTCAACTATGGGAACGGGTGGGAAAAAAGTGAAGGGAAAGTCTGCAAGCATTGGACCATCGTGTGCATAAGCTCTCAAACTAATTATTTGCAAATACCTCAATTTTGTGTCTATTCAGAGTTTCGGTTTTGGTCTCTTTGCCAACCTTGTTGAACATGTCCTGATCTACTCTTCTTCTCGCTCTCTTGATAGCGAACGCGCCAGCGATGCTTCATGGTATAAATGTCTTCTTTTTTGATGTTCAAATTCTCTTTGCTTCCTCGTGTTTCCGCGCTAGTCTGCAGCGGTCAATCAGGACAGCATGGCGATATGACCTCTTTTGGAAACTGCTGTGAATATATGATCTTCCTTAAATGTAACGCGAAACCGTTGCTCTCGCTTGACTCTCGGAGCGATCTTGTTTTTTTCTCTAAACTGATCCGCTTCCTTTTCTGGTTCTTCTTCTTGTTCTCAACCCATCTTCAAGTAATAATTCGCCTGGTCGACCGAAGCTTCAGCAAACAAACTTCCACTCTCGTTTAATCACGCTCTTTACACTTCAGAACCTCTTCTTTCCAGCTTTTCCTAACGCGTCTCAACTATGTTCGGATACAAGATCTTCTCCATTATGGCTTTGGCAGCCTTCGTAGCCGCTGTCCCGTGCAAAACCGATCCCTCGTAAGCTGACACATCGCGACTTCGAATGTAACGTGTAATTCACCATGTCTTAACGTAGAGGTCAAGCTAGATGCACAGACGGTTACAGCTGCGGTACCACTGCATGCTGCTCCCAATATGGATTTTGCGGAAACACTGCAGCACACTGCGGGACTGGTTGCGACGCAACAAAGGGACTTTGTGAAGGCAAAGGTGCTACTTGTGTTGGTGATAACTGTAAGTGCAGTATTGATAAGTGAGATGAACAAAATCGCTGACAATGGCTTTTCTCTTCAGGCACAAGTGATGGAACCGCTACTTGCGACCCAGTCGTCTCTAAGCGCTCAGTCGCTAGAATGAACCACAAGCGAAGAGCAGCTGAAGAACGTTTGGCAAAGGGTATCTACTGATCAACTCTCACACAGCATACAGTCAGTCCAGAATTTTTGTCCAATACTCATAATCTGATTATCTGTTTTCACTAGAATCTGCAACACGTTCTTCAAAGAGCTTCTGGACATTTTGCAAGATATCTTTAATACTAATAGACTACTTTTTATAGCAACACAATACGAAATCGAGCAGTGCTTGTAATCATATCATCATCTTCTACTTGAGCAACAGCATTGTTGACCTTTCCATTTAACGGTTATAGCCCGCTCCTCATTGCCATTCTGTGACACCTTCTAACATACCCATACATATCGCCGACATTAGCACTTGATTTCGCTTGATGAGAGTGAGGCTGGAAGCATATGTTCAGCTGCGCGAACAAAGGCTTCTCATACTGCGGACAGAACGCGAAGAAGTGACTTCTAGATCTTTGGTTGCGAGACGACTTCTTGGATTTAAAGACGCTTTACAGAAGCAGAGAAGACTTCTGAAGCTCAAATCCAAGAAGGAGCTCCTGCTGTCAAAGTATGGAGAGACTAGACCGAAGAACGTCTTTGCTCTAAAGAGCTGCCGAGTCTTTATAAAAGTGGTCATCACAAAGAGTGACTTGATGAAGTCCGACCTAGCAATGTTGAGACCTCTAGCGCGGTGCAACAGTGGCCTAGAAGCCATTGATCTCGAAGGCAAAGCGAGAAAGTCACATAGATGACAGACGACTCAAAGCGACATAGACTGAAGGGACGATAGAAGAGACAAGAGTCAGATGCAAAGTAGTACACCTTGCATTGGAACAGCATGGAGAGCAAATAGTGAGGATCAAGTACTCCAGCTCGCGCTCTTTCAACAGACTTCAGCAGGAAGATAAAGCGTGTTTTCTGACTGGGCGGACGTGTTGAACACATCTAAAGACTTGTACTGGCCTTTGCAGCACACCAAGCGCAACGACAACAACAAGGGAAGAGGAAGGGAAGAGGGAATAACACCGGCCGGCTTTTCCGAGCGAACCCTTGCTCAAGGGGAGGTTGACCTCGAACCCTTTCCTCAGCTTCTGTGCTGTTTGATTTGTCTTTCTACCTTAATACTGCTCGTTGCTATACCTTGCTCTTGCATACATTTGTAAGCTGGCTCCCTACTTTGCGAGATTTCTAAAGGCTGATGTTGTCAAAACAAAGTCATCGGAACCTCCTCCTATTCGCTCATTGTCTCTTTTGCTCGCAATCGTTCTCTATCCTACACCTTTCTAACACTCGTTGATCACCTAAAATGGCTGTGAGTTTCAACAAAACAAACAAATCTCGAATCTTTTGTTTACCGTGACGATTCAGCAAACTCGTCGAGCTGCTGCCAGACGTCTAGGCAACGAGAATGCTATTCAACCTACTGCTGCAGCCGGGAGAACAGCAAAGGCAACGGGTCTTGCCGCAAAGGAACCTGTCAAAGGTCGAACAACAAGAACCTCTCAGGTTGGAATTGTCAAGGTAAGTTTCTCTTCGTTTTCTGCTGCCACAATATGCTGATTCACACTGGATAGGATCCTAATGGAGCTCTAGGGACCAAACCAGTCAACAGCAAACCAGCTGTGAGTGGCATTGCCAAGGGTTAGCCATTTCTCTGCTACACCTTTGTAACCTCTCTGACCTGTTCAATATAGCCAAGAAGGAAGTGGAAGTCAAGCCTCGGCCTCGAACAAGGGCTTCAGCTGCTGCAGATGATGTTACCATGGCTGAAACGAGTGCTGCTCTTCCAGCTGCCGATATCGCCGAACGACCCATCAAAGCTCTCAAAGGCGGTGTCAAAGCAACCCGAACAACTGGCGCTCTCGGTGTGAAGTCAAATAATGGTGTTAAAGCAGAAGCTGGTACTTCGCTTGCTCCAGCAAAGAAAGCAGCAGGCAAGCGATCCAAACAGGAAGTCGCTCCACCTTCCAAACGTGCTCTGGTTGTTGAAGAAGAGACTGAACAAGATGATGAGGTCAAAGCTGCCCGTACCAAGAGAATAAGAGTTGCGAAAGATGCTGGCTGGCAAGATTTGGATGATGGTGATGAGGATGATCCCATGATGGTTACAGAATACGTCAATGAAGTTTACGAATACCTCAAGGAATTGGAAGTGAGTTGTTTGCTTATTTAAGCTTTGAATATCAATCCTGAATCTTGGATAGTTGACAACTATGCCTGATTCCACTTATATGGTTCGTCAAACGGAGCTCACTTGGCGCATGAGAGGCATCCTTTGCGACTGGCTTGTTGATGTGCATAGGCAAGCTTTTTTCTTCCCACCGACCTGACTTTCAACTCATTTCCTTGACAGCAAATTCCGCCTCCTGCCTGAAACCATCTTCTTAGCAATGAACATTGTCGATCGTTTCCTCTCTATCCGAACTGTGTCTTTGGTCAAGTTCCAGCTCGTTGGTGTCACTGCTCTCTTCATCGCCGCAAAATACGAAGAGATTGTCTGCCCTTCTATCTCGAGCTTTCTCTACATGACCGATGGTGGATACACTGATGATGAAATTCTCAAGGCTGAAAGGTAATTTGTGTCTGCCTTCTAAGTCAAGACTTAGTATTAAGATTGACTTGTCCAGATACATGCTGCAAATGATTGGTTATGATCTTTCCTACCCAAATCCAATCAACTTCCTTCGTCGAATCAGCAAAGCAGATCAATACGATGTTACTTGTCGAACAGTATCCAAGTACTTTATGGAAATGGCATGCGTGGATCGTCGTTTCATGATCTATGCTCCTTCTATGTTGGCCGCCGCTGCATGTTGGTTGGCGAGAAAGGTGTTGGACAGAGGTGATTGGGACTGCAATTTAGTTCACTATGTGAGTTTCCATCTGTCTTCTACAAGAATCGAGTTCTGATATATTCTGTAACAGTCTACTTACTCTGAAGAGGAAGTTCTACCGTGCGCACAACTCATGCTCAACTTTGTCGCGCGTGATATCAACAACGGAGAACCCACTTGTAAGTTGCTTTTGTCTTGTTCTGCTTCAATTGAGCTAATGATCTTTTCCGAAGATGCCAACTTCAACAAGAAGTACGCAAGTCGAAAATTCATCAAGTCTGCTGATGTCGTCGAGTCTTATGTCCGCGACAACTACTTCGATGATCACAGCAAGCTGGTACCTGCATCTTCTTCCTCTCAAGATGAAGCCGATTCCGATCCAGCTGCTCCTCAAAAGATGATGCCCCGTCTTGAAGAATGGAGCAAGTACTGAAGACTTGCACTGTCAAGACCATACTTCTTTTCCATTTAACAGCACGACATATCTTACTGACGAATTTCTTTTGCACACACACACTAACGACCACCTTCTTATGTGAATAACGAGCGGGCACCACGGCAAGGACAAGAGGCAGGACAGAAACCTCTGTTATTTTGATTGCTACCTGGGAGATAGAATGAGGAAAAAAGCGTTTCGAAGAGTTTTGTATTCACTTCTTGCATTATAGCATTATTGATTTGTTCAATCGTTCTCCCTATCTCTAGCGCTATTCATGCTTCTGCTTGCCGGCTTTTGAACGCCATTACGTAATGACATTCTCTTTGTTCCGACGCATTGTTTTTTGCTCTCAAACCTCTTGCGCGCGGCAATGAGAGCCTGCGTTACTCTTCCCTCTCCAGCCATATTCCCACCAGATGCAATGCTTCCGTTCCAATGCGTTAGGTAGTAGAAGATTGCTTCATTCAACTTCAGGTCTTCGCACGAGTGTACCCAACAAACGCCCTAAGATTGTTCGACCATCTACGCCGGAATGGATAGCTGCTCTACCTCCTTTCCCTTTACCTGCGGCTCAACATATGCGTTTGACGGTCTACGAATCAGACCTCAATCTATATCTGAAGCAAGTGTTGGATTCAAATGACAAGATCAGCGCTTTGGACCTTGAATGGAGTATGTCCAACCTCTGTCTTCAATTTAGTCAAGAGATTGATGTCAAGTGCGGTGCAGATATCGCCTTCAAAGGATTCTCGGAGAGAAGAACTGGTTTCTTACAAATCGCACATCCCAAAGTCGGACTCCTACTCTATTGCGTACCGAGATCACAGAATGCTACTCTGTCTTCTACTTTGACTACTTATTTGGCTTCGAAAGAGCACATCAAAATGGGGTGAGTTGCCCGCGGTCTCGAAGGAGGATTCACTTCTGACTAATACGATGAGAGGATAGTGTGAATATAGTTGGAGACGCAAGGAAACTCTGCAGAGATTTCTTGCCTCGTCAACCCGATTTGAAATTTGAAGGCTTGTTGGAATTATCTACTCTAGCTAAATTCATCGATCCAGAAAGATGGGCTAGTCAATTAGGTCCTTTGGTCTCTCTGCAGAACTTGGTTGGTCATTATACTGGTTATCATTTAAGTAAAGGGGATTCGAGGACCAAGACTGATTGGGAGGTAAGCTTTTCTTCTGCACCTGAAGCGGCTGTGTACTAAGGCTAGTGAGGTTGTTTAGGACATCAATATTCCCTTGCCTGCTCTGCAATGTAATTAATCTCGTTCATACTTGCAGACATTTTCGGCTAAGTGTGTACATCCAGACGCTGCTGGAGATGTTGTAGCGACTGTGCGAGCGTTTCAATCTATGCATGAGGTTGGTGCCTTCCGTCTACTCAAGAATGTAACCCAACTGAAGATCCCGTAACAGAAATTCCTTGCCATGCAATCAGAGACGAAATTAGAAGACTTCCTATCTTCCTATAGCGTTAGCGGTGCGAGGACAGAGAATCCAGCTCGCGAGTGTCATAATTCCCAGGTGTTTTCATTACATCTGATTCTTCCCTCAGTACCACTCGCGCTTTCCAGCCTCACTCCAAAACAAGCTGAAGCATGGACGCGAACTTTTTCGCCCGATACGGCCACATGGACGATGGATCTCAATCGAGTTGCTCAAGAGATGAAGATCAAGCCTTCTACCGTGTTAAATGTAAGCTTTTTTGATAGGCAATTCAGCTTGTAGGCGAATCGGTCGATGACGATTGAACTTTTAGCATCTCCTGGAAGCGATCAAGCGAGTACCTACAACGTATAAACGCTTGAATGCGGAACAGGCAGAAGCTCTTTATAAAGCTTGGGAGTCGGATATGTTTGCGAGAAGCAGATTTGAAAATCCCGAGTTCGCTCTTCGTCCACCTATAATAGTTCGCCGGGCGTTCACCTAAATCATGGTACGGCCTATACTTCTGTCTGAATTGAAAGCTGATATGATCAAACCAGTACTGTATTGAATTGCAAGCCTTGCATTGTACTCTTCATCGCCTGTCGCTCCTCAGTGAGAAGCGATACTGTATTCTATTTTCCTCTCTTCCAGTATTCTCGCTTTGACTCCATTGACAAGAACGCTCGAATTAGCTCAGACTGGCGCCGGGTCTGTTCTCCCTTTCTTATCATATTCAAAAGCGCGTACCCATATTGTTGTACTCAGCTGGATTACTGCCTCCAATGCTGTCGCCAGATGGAAGCGCAGCCGGTTCGTCAGGCTTGCGCCTAATGTCAACCTCTGCTGATCAAAACACCATTCATTTGTCGATGATCAGCCGGAACATACCAAACTCCTTTGTTGAAGTCATGTCGTTGGCCATAAGAATGACCACTGCTTCACGAAATGGCTTCTTCTTCCTCTTCTTCTCCGTCGAGGTCTTCTTTCCTGGTTCTTAATTACAACATACTATGTCCAGTCTTTCGAAAGTCAAGAATTTGCTCGAACGTCATTCGCAAGTTCATGGACGTGGTCCTAGCAACCCTCTCTTCAAATCTACTATGACGGACAGCTGGTATTCGCAATGCGGCAAAGAGATTGGACGGCTTACAGAAAAGGAGCAACAAATGCTTGCTCAGCAGAATGGCTTCATGGACATGCTTCGCTATACCGTTTTGGCTCTTGAGGAGAAGCCTGCTTATGTTGAAGAAGTCAAGACCTTGCGTCTCATTGTCAAAGTAAGCGAAGTTATGCTGCTCAATATCTTCTGCGGCTCATTCTTTAGCAGAGATTGGAGACTTACCTTCAAGAGAAGCATGGCCAGGCTCCTTTGCGCCTTGAAATGCCCGTGCGAAGTCAGGCCCATCGTTCATCGCTTTCTACCTGTCGAGAACACTGCTGATTTGTAATGAACAGGCCCGCAACACGCCTATGAGCATCATCCTAGCCTTGGCTGTGATGTTTGGGTCGCTCACGACCCCAGTAACGCGAAGATCTATAGCCGCGACGGTGTGATCTGGCACTTGTGGTAGCGATTTCTGATGGAATCAGTACTCTCGCCTATTGTTGTTTGTACATAAATTATGCTATCCATAGACCGTATCAACTGTAGCTGTCAAATCTCGTTATCAAATCTCGCTATCCCAAGTCGCGACCCCTGCGCTTAACGACGAACAAGCGATTCCTGAACTGAGGTCCACGGTGCTGCACTTAATATCAACACCTTCCATATACCCTGCAAGGCTATTACTCTCGCTCTACATACTTAGAAGCGAAAGCGTGTTGAAGCAGACGGATCCAGCTGTCATCGTGCTTTGATCTTGTTTGAAGTACTGTTTGGATCTCCTGCCTGCCTGTTGTGTCTTCTCTAATTGAAAACCATCAAGAGTACGTCTACACTGCTTCTGCTTCTCACGTGCACCTTTGCTGACTGATGCCCCTTGTTATCGTCGACAGTGGGAATCTCTTTCTCATCCCTCTTCAACTCACTTTCTGGTCTCTTCTCTCGACAGTCAGAAGTACGGATACTGATGCTAGGCTTGGATTCTGGTTCGCGACAATTCCAAAGTACTTTGCACTCAGCTGAAAATGTAATTGGGTGTAAACAGCGGGCAAGACGACTATTCTCTATCGATTACAAATAGGAGAAGTAGTTACGACAATACCTACTATTGGTTTCAACGTAGAAACAGTAGAGTACAAGAACATCAAATTTCAGGTTCGTCTCTGGATTCACTCTTGTGGTTCTCGAATCATGTGTGAGGTTTCGGTACGAATAGGTTTGGGATTTAGGAGGACAAACATCTATACGACCTTATTGGAGATGTTATTATGCCAATACTCAAGCAGTTATATACGTAGTGGATTCAGCAGATCGAGATCGTTTGCCAATATCGAAAGCGGAGTTGTTGTCCATGTTGGCAGAGGATGAATTGAAGGATGCGAGGTTACTGGTATTTGCGAATAAGCAGGTCAGTCCTCTCTCAACATAACGTCCTGGGTCGTTATGAAAGAGCGATGTCTGACAGGATCAACCGCAAGCGATGACAGAAGCGGAAGTCTCTGAAGGATTAGGTCTAGATACTCTGAAGGGAAGGCAATGGGCCATATATAAATCCTGTGCGATAAAGGGAGATGGGTTGGAAACAGGTTTAGATTGGTCAGTGTTTCCCGCTTTTTTTATAGGATATGGGAAGCTCATTCACAAATATAGGCTGGTACAATCACTAGGGCAGAAGTAGGATCAACATTGCAGTAATCCGGATTGTGTATATTATCGTTCCCAGTAAGCGAATGAAGCCAGATCGCTAGTAGAGCACAGCACGGATATCGACAGACGAGAAACGTCCCAAGTTGATAGCAATAATGTGCACTGCATATTCACGACCTCGTCAAATCAAGTGTGCACAGCAATTGAGTCATAGCCTTTCTTTTCTTACACCGACCATTCTCAAGGAATATGTCGCTTGATACCAAGGAGGTTGAGGATATCCGAGAGTTGATATCGCAGCTGCAAAAGCTTACGCACGACGACGAGGAAACTCCTTCGACAGAAACTTCAGAACAATTGGCAAAGGAGGATCACCATGCAAATGAGGAGCAGGAAGAAGGTGTAGCTGTATCTGGACAAGTCAAGCCAGTTCAGCAAAAGAAGAAGTCTCAGCCTAAGAAATCAAATCTGCTGAAATCCCATGATTATGTAATCCAAACCGAAGGCAAAGAACGAACCTTGACTAGTTGGCGGATGCAAGATTTCGCTTACAAGAAAGAACCTTGTCCTTTTCCTACTCGTGCACGAGGTCTTTTTACTGAAGTTTATGTACATTCTGAAACTGGTCTACAAGAGGGGGAACCGAGAATCATTACAAGAGGTTATGACAAGTTCTTTAATGTCAATGAAGTCTCTTGGACAAAGGTAGGACCCTTCTTATGACCCCTTTGAGATACAATGTACTGATTTTGATATTCCGAAGTGGAAAAATATGGAAGAAAGTACTAAAGCTCCGTACTATCTTACAGTCAAGTCCAACGGTTGCATCATTTTCATCTCCGCTTTATCATCTACTGAATTACTCGTTACTTCCAAACATTCTTTGGGCAAAATCGAAGGTCAAACTATGTCTCATGCCGAAAAGGGTGAAGAATGGCTCGAGAAAACCCTCAAATCAGTTAGTAAAACTCGGGAAGACTTAGCTGCAGAATTATGGAAGAATAATTGGACAGCTGTAGCAGAGGTAAGTCAATTTTCAACATTCAATGAATTAGCGATACTTAATCTTAACGTTAGCTCTGCGACGACTCATTCGAAGAACACGTTCTAGCTTATGCGGAGGAGGATACTGGTCTACACTTACACGGCTTAAACTACAATACTCGAACTTTACACACTTTACCTCCTGCCCAAGTAACCGAATTCGCTATATCCTACGGATTCATCCAAACGGCTTACCTTACCTTACCTACTTTAAGCGAAGTCAAGAACTTCAGCGAAGAATGCGCTAAAACTGGGACTTGGAATGGATCACATGTCGAAGGTTTTGTTGTCCGATGTGGGTATGTTGGATCAACGAAAGATGAGACGGATATGTTCTTCTTCAAGATCAAATTTGAAGAACCTTACTTGCGCTGGAGGGAATGGAGGGAAATTACTAGAAAGATGTTGGCTTTCAAAGCAAAGAAAGAAGGTACTAAACAGCAAAATAATGTCAAGGAGGAGAAAGGAACTGTCAATGGAGTGAAACTTTCTAGGATACAGCATCCTCAAACTAGAGCTTATGTGTATTGGGTTTCGAAAGCCTTGGAAGAGCATCCAGATTGGTTTGATGATTGGAAACAATCGAAAGGCATTGTCAGGATTCGTGAACAGTTTTTGGCTTATGAGCAAGAATATGGTACGAAATGGGACGAGGAGAAGGAAGAAGAAGAGAAGAAACCTTTCACGCGAACTTTACTTGTACCGATAGCTGTTCCAGGTTGCGGTAAGTCCATGTTCTCTCTACTCTAGTAAGCTAATATCTGGAACAGGTAAAACCCTTATGAGCGTCGCTCTGTCGCACCTGTTCGAGTTTGGACATACTCAAAGCGACGATGTAGTGGCGAAGCAAACAAAGAATCTGTTCAAAGAGAACATCCGCAAGGAGCTAGATCAGCATGAAGTAGTCATAGCGGACAGGTCCGTGGGGTGAAAATTTGCGTGGTCTACGCTCATACTCATTTACTTCCGTCGGACAGAAACAACCATGAAATTCAACATCGAGCTGACCTGGCCAAACTGATATCTTCGCCCAAAGTCACCAAAAAACAGAAACATCAGACGGACATTGCACATCACGTTCGTTTAATCGCATTATGCTGGGATATCGATACAATACCTGGCAACACCCTCCATCAAATCTGTACCGATCGAATCCTAGTTCGAGGAGAGATGCATCAATCCTTACGAGCTGATAAGGAGAACAAATTGCACGAAACGATTTTCCAGCGATTTGTGCATACGCATCAACCTTTCGACGATGCGCTCAACGGGGATTCAGATGGACAATTTGATGCTTCCATTCACATTGATCCTACTCTGTCGAAAATGGACATGCTCAATTCCATTGTCAAACATTTATGTCCGCTCTTATCGATCGAGGTACCATCTAAAGAAAAGATTGCAGCTGCGTTGGAAGAAGCGGAGAAGTACAAACCATCAGTATATAAAGAACAGAAAGAAGGTGTCGCTGCTATTCGCTACTACGGCATTGCTCTCCAACTGGATCTCCTCGCCTTCTTGCAACCCATCTTCGCCAGCAAACCAGAAGTTGATGCTGACTTTTTGGAGACTCTACGACGAGTGGACAGAATAGAGAAGAAACCTCATATTACTATGGTGCACAACAAGGAAAAGTCAGAAGAAGGCATCACCGAACTCGAAAAAGAAAGTTTGATTTCCTTATGGAAAGAATGTGAAACCCTTGCTTCCCAGAACAAAGAAGTTCAAGTTACGCTTGGTCCGAAATTAGCTTGGGATGAGCGGTGCATGTCACTTGAAGTGTCTGCTTTAACTCCTGAAAACCTGTTGAAGAACGTCGAGAAGATCAAGTCTTTCCATGTGACGATTGGCACGAAAGATAGCACTATCAATGGATATGAGGGGAAGTTGTTGATGGATGCTGTTCATAGCGGAGAAAAGGAAAGCAAGGAAGGAGGAGAAATAAGAGTTATGGATATTGGAACTCATCAAGCTAGTGGGAAGGTCAAGGGTCTGAATTGATCGAGCGGTGACAGGGATACCCTTGCATGAATATGGAACATACATATATACAATGAGTGTAAAATACAAAAGGAGCATGCGATGCAGAACTTTAGGTTGATTTCGCTTTGCAATGCTGCATGGCCGCTCCGCATACGCTGGCGATGAGTAAATAGATAAGAACCAGAATACTTCAGCAATCGTAGGCATCAGTAAGTTTCATATGCTGCAGCAGGACAAACTTACGAGAAGCCGCTGAGCACCAAAAGCTTCGTATTCTTCCACCAATACTTTCGTCTGACTGCAGCCGATCTCTTGCGAAAAGCTTTTGCTTGGGTTGAAAGTCCGTCCGTTTTCTGCGATAGAAATGAGCATTTGCGCGCAATAACAGAATAGATGATATACATCGATAAGTAGATCTAATCGTTCGCCTCGACTGAGAATCTGCTCTACATTCTTGACCATGATATCCTATCGTCTCTGCATTCAGATTACCATCCTCAAGCTGGCTGGGAAACCAACCTTGACATTAGAGATTTCAGCTTGAGCTTCCCTGATAGCATCGTTTGGCGGTGTCGTCTCATATTTGTGCATGAGCTGACCGATGCGGGCGCTGAAAGCGTTCATGCCATAAGGAGGTGCATCAGCTATATCTGAATTGGAATAATTGCTCAAAAACTCCTTTTGCAGTTCAGCCAAGAAAGCGAAAGGTGTTCTTCTGCCTAAGCTGTCGTCGGCCATACATAAAACCGTGATATCATTCGAATCCCGGATGTAGTGGAACAGATGTTGATCGGCAGCTGTCATAATCGCATGAAAGATGTGAGCTACAGAGGGAGCAGCATCTCCAAAAACTGACCATATGTCAATTTGCTGCTGTTGGGTGGAATGCGAGAGAGAATGGTTTCGACCGCTTTCCGACATTACTTTGTGTCAGAGCTCATTCAAACGGAGCATGATATGGACAGCGCACCAGATGAGTAAGAGCCTTCATTGTCTGTCCCGTGCTCAGCCAATATCACAGATCCTCTGGATACCACAGCGTGTAGAAGTGACATGATGCTGGTTTTGGACAGAAAGGTAGCTTGATCGCAAACAGTCAGTCAGTCAATCAGGTGAGGCACCATTCTGTTCTGTGTCGCTCATCCTTCTTCTCGCTGTATCGTGCTCTTCACTCTAACTGGCTTCCACCTGTGACGCTTGAATATATGTCACAGCTTGAACAGTTCGAACGCTTCTTCGCATCTTGCTGCTTTATGCTAGCTTGATTTGAATCTTCCCCGTCTACACTTGCTCGAGTCTTGCTGCCAAAAAAAATCATTGTCTTATTCGAGTAAGGACAGCTATCCTTATCGCAATCTGCAAACATGTCTCTCGTTGTGGTTACTGGTATTTCAGGCTACGCAGGTACGTTGAAATCTATCATTCGTCCCGCTCTTCTCACATGGGGACGGCTTCAGCGAGCTATGTCGCTCAAGAATTGCTCCAAAAAGGATATCGAGTCCGTGGTACGGTTCGTAACGTGAAGAAAGCAGATGCAGTCAAGCAACTCTTCGACAAAAAGAATGTGGAACTTGTCGAAGTGGCTGATATTGCTCAATCTGATCTGACTGAAGCTATGAAAGGTACGTCTGGCAATGACAAAGCGTTGTCTGGGACAAAACAGTAAAACTCAATCATATGATATCAGATGTTGAATTTGTTATGCATGTTGCAAGTCCATATCACTTCAAGATCAATGATCCGAAGAAAGATATGCTAGACGTGCGTCTTGAATATCTAAGGGGTTCAATGCTGAAGTCTCGCTGTGGTAGCCTGCTGTCAACGGCACTACTAACACCTTGAGACACGCATCGAAAGCTGGGGTGAAGCATGTTGTAATTACTTCGAGCTTCGCTGCTGTTACGTATGTCTAAATTCTTTCGTCAATCTGAGACATACACTAATATTCGTTACAGCAACTTACTGGCTGGAGGTATGGTGCTAGTAACCTGGGATGATAACGTACCAATCCTAGTGCGACAGGACCATTCCGTGACTACACCTACACTGCCGACGGTAAATCATCGGTCTTTTCTGTCAGGAAGACATGCTCATGGAGTGTAGATTGGAATCCTGCTACTGTTGAGATGGCCTGCGAGCCTGGCAGACCTGTAAGCATTATTCTACAGGTTGAATATTTACCAAAGACATCTTTGTCAGGGTCCTTTCATCTATAGCGCATCTAAGAAGTTGGCAGAAAAGGCGGCTTGGTCTTTCCATGAGGAGCATCCCGAAATGGCAATCACTACTCTCTGTCCGCCTATGATCTGTGGGTTACTCGATTACGCGAATCTGGTCCTCTCATAATGAAGCCTGACATAGACGGGCCACCTATTCAAGCAACTTCCTCTGCAGAAGAGCTCAACACTTCGTCCGCTACCATCTATGCGCTGCTCCAGAACTTGAAACAACTACCAGACGATCGCTTACCTCTCTTCTGTGCCGTACAAGATGTCGCACGCGCTCATGTTCTCGCTCTTAGCAGCAAAGCAGTGCAAAACAAACGTCTAATCATTGCTGCTGACGAGCCCTTTACTTGGAGAATGGTAAGTCATCGTTTTTTGGAACAATGGTAGCAATGAAATGAACGATGAGTTCTACAGGCTGTCGAGTTCCTTCAAGAGAAGATGCCTGAACTAGCTGATCGTCTGCCACCTGTTCCCAAGGAACCTGCTCCAGAAAGAAAGATTGCGAAACTTGATACGTCTTTGGCTAAGAAGGAACTGGGATTGAAGTTCAAGCCTTGGCAAGAAATGCTAACAGAGACAGTCGAATCTTTGCTGCAATTAGAGAAGGAGTGGAAAGCATGAACATCTCTGAGTGATGTATATAATAGATTGATGTGTGATATAAGGTGATTCGTTTCCTTCCCTTTTACGAGAGACTCTAGCTTATCTGAGCACTGCAGAAACAGGTCAAATAGCTCCTTCAAGTCTTGCTCAAGCGGCTAGAAGTCGCAATTGCGGTGCCCCTTTGTTTTTCTTTTACTTTCGCAACAAATTTTGTTTTGCCATCTTGATACTCAACCATGTCTTTTCATGCCGTCTCCTTATCTGAGAAGGACTGTTATGCCAAGGCAGGCTGTTCGAGCGCAAGAGATCGTTCGGAATCCTTGCATCACGATCGCGCTACAAATTCCGTTATAACGATAAAAGCAAATTTCCGCATCTCGGCCTTGGCGAACAATCACTTTTCTCTTAGCTCACCAACCAAAAGGATATCAGACAGAGCATCTATCGCCTGGCGCGTTGTTTCTTGGCTTTCAACCTTTATCCATCCCTTTGCTTTCCTTTTCTTGCACTGTCATCACGTAAACGCTAGACGTTCCAACACACTCATTACTACACTACTACGACACTTACCGAGTCGTGCCACTGACTCAAACAAATTTTGAAACCTTACTTTCCTTTACACAAACACCCTAACAACGAACGAGGCTCTGCAAGATGTCCAAGAGCAAGAACGTCACCGTACTCGTAACAGGAAGTAAGTGCATAGCATCTTGCTATCGTCAACCAGTGCTGATGTATGTTGTATCAGTCAATGGATATCGTACGTGATCTGGTCTATCACAACCAGACTCAAGCTAACGGAAATCTCGAAGTCGCCTGTCATGTCGCAAGAGAGCTCTTTGCACATGGATACAAAGTCAAAGGCACTGTCCGAAGCATGTCTAAAGCCACCCATATTCGCAAATTGTTTGCTGGCAAACCTTTGCAATTGGTCGAAGTGAAAGATATTGCCGATTCGGATCTAACAGAAGCGATGCGAGGCGTGCAAATGGTCATTCATAGTGCTTCACCCGTCAGTTTCTCGCACCTTCCGAAACGTCGCGAAGCTGATGAACATCAATACAGTACCACTTCGAAGTCTATGATGCTATGCGCGACATGCTCCGCGTGAGTACTTCTCTTGGTTCGCCACTTACAACAGGCTCATAAGATCGCGCAGCCTGCCGTTCGAGGAACAATCAATGTGCTGGCCCATGCTCATCGCGCTGGCGTCAAGAAGGTTGTTTGCACATCAAGTTTTGCCGCTATGAACGATAACACTCTTGGCGGCGCTTTTCGCGAACACACCTACACTGCAGCTGACTGGAGCCCTTTGACTGCTGAAGATGCCTGCTCTGGAGATCCGATGCGAGCACCCGTCTACAGGTATGCCTTAGATTCAGTGAACATTCCAGCACTCAAATAGTGCACTAGCGCAAGCAAGAAGCTGGCTGAAAAGGCTGCTTGGACTTTCTTAGACGAACACGATGACATCGACATTGTTTGCATCAACCCTCCAATGATATGTGAGTAGTTGTCTCCGGATTCGAACAGCGCTAATGATGTCTCTAGATGGACCTGCTATCCACGTTGGCAAATTAGAAGATCTCAACACTTCTGCAGGCAATATTTACGATTTGATAAAAGGCCTTAAAGAGGTACCGAAAGATCGGCTGCCGGTGTGAGTCGTCCTCGCAGATCTGATCGGATGGAGCTCATCCACTTGTATCAGCTTTTGCGACGTCCGAGATGTAGCTAAGATTCACGTGGCCGCTCTGGCAAGAGGCTGCAGAAACCGACGGATACCTATTGCAAGTGACGAACCGTTCACATGGGATATGGTATGCTCTTTGCTCTTCAGAGAGGCGCTAGCTGAACCTCGTCACAGGCAATTCGCTATCTGCAAGATCAACGACCGGAACTGATTGATCGTCTTCCACCTGTACCTCTACTGCCTCCTGCACCTAAAACCATCTGCCGAGTCGATAACTCGTATGCAAAGCGCCACTTCAAGGTCGACTTCATCCCTTGGCAAAGAAGTCTGCTAGATTCGATTGACGCGATGTTGGAACTTGAACTAATGGCGTCGAAAATCGCCAAGCTGCGAACGATGGCCACACCAGCGGTCGAGTCTCAACGAGATAATCGAGTGGCAGTCAAAGCATGAAAAGGCTTTCAGTCTTGGGTCAGGGTGTACATATTCGTTTTTTGCAGGTTGTTGTAGTCGTTCTTTTGATCATTTTTAGAGGCTCTTGTAGCTCATTGTATGTGCATAGACTTTGCTGCTAAGGAATGATATTTTCTGTTTGGTGACGATTTTCAACGTCGTGTCATCCATCGTCTCTTGTCCCCTCTCTGGCGGTTTGCAGCATACAATCTAAGACATCGATAACACTTCAGAGATACAGAATCATTGTTATACCCTGCATTGATAGCTTCCCTTGGCATACTCGTTTTATTATGTCTGTTCACTGGAAACCTCCGACTACTCGTAGCTCCTCAGTGGAAGCAAGAGAAGATCGTTCAGCGCCTGCGAGGCCTAGTCCTGCGCCTGCTTCTTCACCTTTGCGGCCTTTGCCTTGTCCGTGCTGCGCAACCATCCTGAAAGTGTTAGTCAGCAACTTCTAAGAGTCAGAGTCTATCTTGCTCATGATCCTTCTGTCAGTCCTCCGGACAGTATATTCAGATGCTCTGTCTGTCTGACCGTCGTAGATATAGCTACGGTGCATCCCAAAGCCAATCAACACGCAAGTCCGATAAGCGGAAGCGAAGTATCAGCATGGCGGGACCAGTTGCAGAGCTCTACTGATAGATGCGCCATCTTGCAGCGAATCAAGACGGTCTTCTCTCGTCCAGATTTGCTCGCGGCTTCCTTCTCATCATCTGCACCGACTGTCGCAACGATGTCGGTGGAGTCTGTAGAAACATTCAATGGCCTGCTGGTAGAGGAGGACGTACGGAAAGCTGTGATCGAATCCCTTCTTGTGTTTCTGAGAAGACCCTACTTGAAGTCAATCGGGGTCTCCGCTTGGCGCATCTTTGCTATTCTACTTGCAATTCCTTTCCAAGCAAAAGAAGTTGAGATCTTTGCTCGGATGTACGGGTTACTGTCCAATCTTCCGAATGCATATCAGTTCGTGCTCATGAAATACCCTTGTGTTCGTTTCTCATTCTTGTTCCTGCTAGCCATCAGCTTGTTGCTCTTTGGAAGTCCAATCACTTTCCCTCAGCATCTATATTCAACTTAGTAGACCGTGTTAATTCCTTTCTCTCTTTTCGAGTCCGCTCTGCCGGAGATGCTACTAAGTTGGCGGGCGACTGGAAATTTTGTGTGACCGTCAAAACCTTCGCTTTAGTGGTTACAGCGAACAATGCAAGGCACGAAGGTCGCATGCCAATACACGCCTTCTATAATCTGGCTTTGGACTCACTTGGTCCGCAAGCTTTCTTGCAAGAGTTTGAACGCTGGGAGAGACAAAACAGGGAACCTCTACTCCCAGGCGGATCTATCCCGTTCTCAATTTGCCAATACCCTTTCTGTATATCGCTTGGAGCGAAACTTCACATTCTGGAATCCGAATCGCGTCGTCAGATGGAAATCGAGGCTAGATCAGCAGTCTTTCACACGCTATTCAAGGGAATCAGAACTCTTCCGGTCGTGCAACTGAATATACGCCGCTCTCATTTGGTTTCTGATTCGTTAAGGGAATTATCTAGCCATATCGGCCAACTAAAGAAATCACTGCGAATAAAGTTTGAAGGTGAAGAGGGTGTCGATAGCGGTGGTTTGAGAAGAGAATGGTTGATGTTATTGACGAACAAGCTCTTTGAAGCTGAATATGGGATGTTTGAAGAGGACGAAGATTCAAAGCTGTGCTGGCCTTCCGGAGCCTCTTCCATACTGGATCTCAAGCAAGAATTTTATCTCGTTGGCATTGTCATTGGTCTGTCGGTCTATCATCAAGCTACCATCCAATTACCTCTCCCGCTGGCGTGCTACAAACAACTCATCGGTGCTCCACTTACACTGCTCGACCTGGCTATACTGAAGCCCGCTCTCGCTCGCGGTCTGCAGAATCTGCTCGAGTACGAGAGCGACGACCTAGAACAAGTGTTCTGTCGTACGTTTGTCGGAGAATCGGTTCAATTTGGAGAGATAACAGAGGTGGAACTGATGCGAGGTGGAAAGAATGTGATGGTAACGAAGGCTAACAGACAAGGTTGGTGAACTTGATATCTCGGGTAATCGTCTAATGCTGAATGGCAGATTTCGTAAATCGCTATGTTCAATTCATTCTTGTCGATTCTGTCGCAGCTCAGTTCAAGGCACTCAAAAGGGGCTTGTGAGTTCCATCTAATTGAACGTAATTGAGCTGACTAGAGGTAGTCGCGAAATCCTGAGCGGCAACGCGCTGTCATTGTTCCAACCTGAAGAACTCGAATTGATGGTTCGAGGCTCGCTGGAACCTCTAGACGCTCAGCAGATGCAATTGTCAACTCGCTATGAAGGTGGATTCGAGGCTGAGCACGCGACTGTCAAATTCTTTTGGGAGTATTTTGAACAGCTCGAACCGTCCAGACAACGAAAATTGCTCGCCTTCATCACAGGTCAGCATCGGCCTGAGCTATGGTCTATGATTTCATTGACTTTGTGTTTGGCATGCAGGCTCTGATCGAGTTCCGGCGACTGGAATTCAGTGAGCGCTTTACCTGATCAATTCGATTATGAGCTCATGGTCCATAGCTCCTTGCAATTGCGGATCACTCTTTCCGAGGGCGACACGTCAAGACTACCTTCAAGCCATACTTGCTTTGCTCAGCTTGTCATTCCAGCATATACCACCCTCAAACAGTTGTCACAAGCATTCGATTTAGCAATAGACGGGTCAATTGGTTTTGGTCTACGTTGACCACTAGCATGACTTAAGAAATATGTTTTCAATACATTTTTGAGATCCCGTCAACATTCCCCTTTTGCGTAAGAGAGGATAAGCTGGTGTGCGATCGCTGAACTTGGAGGGAGTCGCAGCTCAGACTACTGTTTGTCAGTTCTTGTTCTTCGAAAAGAGAGCTGAAACTCACATCCGGCACATCAGCGCTTTTTGACTGGTGCTCTTCAGCCAGATCAAACTTGCTAGTTTCATGTCTGCTGAGAGTTGTACGTAGATTCAAAGCATCCTGTACATATTCTCTAGAGATAAAACGGGCGTTTTCGAGTTCATTGTCTGTAGTTTGACATCAGATAATGCTACAAGCGCGAAGAAGGTGCTCACCAAGATCAAGTCTGACAGTGCCCTCCTGTGCTACTGCAGTCATACCGAACATCAAGCTCGCGGGATATGGCCAAGGTTGAGAAGAGTGAAATCTACGAAAGCGGAGTAGAGTTCAGCGACAATAGGGGCATAAAGATCACTAGCGAATAGACATACTTGACATCCTTGACTTTAATACCAGATTCCTCGTAGATTTCTCGCACAACAGCCTCTTCCAGAGACTCTCCTCCTTCACAGAAACCAGCTAAGCAGCTGTAAAAGCCTAGATGTCTAGTCATTAGGTGTCGCCGACGATGACACACAAAGTTTGAGCGTACCCGCAGGCCATGATTTGTTACGACCAAGAAGGATAGAATCGTCTTTCCAGTGCTTGACGAGGCAAATCTACAATACATGCATTTCAGAAGATCATGATCTGGAGTAGAAGCTTTCCTTACGATGACTGGATCAGTTCTAGGATACTCTAAAGGCTGCATTAGCAGCTATTGTTTGGCCCCGAACATGAGACTGACGGAAGTTGTGTACACCCTTCTTCGAGATGCATGGAGGTGAACCTTCAGGCTTGTTGCCAGGCATACATCTTCGCTTCCATCCTGCGAGATCAGCAAGCTCAGTCAAAGTATGATTGTAGAGATAAAGAGATACCAGCCCAAACGCTCTGCGTAGGCATGCCACATCCGGCACAAAATCTAATCAAAAATGCAGTACTTATCCATATGAACGGGACGGGAGGGCTTCAAAAGTACCTGTTCCTGCCGTTCCAATCTAACAAGCATTTGGCTTCCGCTACAACACCAGAGCTCTCTTGAGGAAATCGAGCAGAAGCGGATCTCAGGTCAATCCATGAAGGCTTCGATTCTGATAAGATATCAAGAGCAGCTTGCTTGAGATCAGGCTGGGAATTGACTTCAATAGCAAAGTAAGGTTCTCCAGAAGGTGTTTGCGCTGAATCGTTCGCTTCAGGTAAAAGAGGTTTACCTTCTTCCTCTCTGATGCCCAAAAAGATGATGTTTGGCCGTGCGTCTGTTTGACATTCAGGCCAAGACTTTGAGGCAATCGCGCAAGAAGACTAACCTTCTTCTTCTATCGTGATAGGATCTTCAGTCTTATGATCCACAAAGGGTGCTTCAGGCAGGTATTTCGACAACTGCGAGAACTTGAGCTCGGCTAGATTGACCATATCCTTCTTGCTTGTATGCTCCGTCACAAGAGGATTGTTATTGAGGAAGAGCAGCACTGTTCCATTCTTCCAGCAGGAGTTGATGAGGCTTGTATGCTATTCGGCTAATTTCAGCATTGCAACTATTGGAACATAGGGTGAAGAAGGACGGACAGGTCTCAACCACGATACTCTGTTCAGGAAGCTGCCTGAGTAGTAATTGACGACCATGCTCGTTAATTTACTCAAGTCCGTCGATAAGTGCGGAGAGAGATGTCTAGCAAATATCGAGATCGTCATAATCATTGCGTACTGTTACAACATGGATTGCTTAATTACATCTATTTTACACGGTTGAATACTGAGAACACATGTCCAGCAAGCTTCCTTCGGCTCGCAGAGGTGATAGTACAAGCCGCTGCGGATTCGGATTATCCTTCTTTGAGTCGACATAGAGGCCTACAGCAAATTAAGCACGGAGGACCATTGATACAATAAGTCGGCAACACACCTTCTACATCTCCGGTTCTTCTTGACATGCAAATGAAATATTGACCTTCGATAGTCAGACTCAGTGACGGCGGCACTTCATTCAGGCTGGAGGTACATTAGCGTTGGTACAATTGACAACCAATGTCATTACTCACAAGGCCTTTTCTTTCCATCGCATCAGAACATATCCAAATTCTCCTTGGTTATAACCATGCTCTTTGACCGCTTCAACATCAACGCCAGTGAAAGCGCTTAGCTGGGACCAGTACACTTGATCCATATGTCTTTGTTTCGCTTGTTCAGCTGAAGTCATGATAGTTTGCTGTTGTCGAAATAGAGAATGATTGCCTGTAATAACCATACCTATTCAGTCTTCGCAACAAGAAGTGGAAGCAAGTCATGTACGACCATCAATGATTTCCCCTTCGAAATAGGTCAAGATCTCCACTCCTTTCAATTTAGGTAAAGCGCTGGCAGACATATAACCGCTCATTCTGCCTCTTTCCCAATCCACTTCATGTATATGTGCTCTAACGGTCCAGTTGTCCATCCTCTTTGAAGTGTCATTTCTTCTTGTTGTAGTGGTTTCGGTCGTCGATGCTAGATTACCAGTTCTAGTGACCGGGAGATTGAGAGTGACCAATTCCGCAGGTCGCTCTTGCGTTTGATTAGAAATGGTAGAGAGCGTGCTCTGATTTGATGAAGCTATATTCAGAGAAGGGCCATAAGTTCTTCGCATATGAGGACTGAGATCCAAAAAGGCTGATTGTCGAGGAGGATTGGATTCCGTAGATATCGTAGCAGAAGCGTTTGACAGATGTTCATCAGCTAATTGTCTGACTCTTTGCAACAGCTCCGGATCCGGTCGAGCTCGTAAAGTATAGGGTCGTGTGGATCTGTCGAGAACTTCCCCGTTTGAGCTTTGTAAGGTCGGACCTGGGCGTGGATGAGATAGAAGCACACGATAGAGTGGATGTGGGAGTCTTGATGCAGGTTCTCGCTCAGTAATCGGTGAAGGAGGTGTACAGGATTGGAAGAGCTGTTTCCCCATAAAGACGGAACCTGGCTGCAGATAGGATGTTGACGCGATGGGTCTTGACTGTGCGGTCCAAGATCTCTCGACTGATTTACATACATGCATTTTCAGCAAGTGTTGCATAGATCGCATCACTTGACTCACTATCAGGCTCAGGTCTCGGAGGACTGGTTGGCCGGACTGCTGCAGGCATGACAGAGAGCGACAAGAGATCTTCAAAGTCTTCCTTGCTGTCCTATACATCTCGGTAAGTCGCGAGCGGAGCCAATGAAATACATCAAACCAACGAGGCAATCGAGCAACGATAGCTGCTCTGCAGTATTCTCACTCGACGTGGTATCAACAGCAGGGGTATGGCTGGATGCAGCTACTGCTTGCTGAGCCGCAGGCATGGTATCGCAAGTTCAGACGCTTGGAAGTACAAAGTCAACATGACGACCTTGAAGAGTATGCATTGCCCCAGCTCAACTGAATAGTCTTCCCCGAAAACTACCTGCAGACCAAATACTATCTAACCAAGCTGGTTCATAAGATCGCTTTGTCACCTTCTTCCCTTGTACACCAAATGCTCCAGGCTGATCAAAAAACCAGAACGCTTGAGACTGATAATCGGCTGCCTTCTTCGTCATCCAAGCCTTGTACATGCCATCGGAATCTCCATATACAGCTTGGACAGCGGCGATATGAGGGATCAGTTCAGAAACAGGTTCGCTGCCAGGATCACGTTTCATAAGATAATCTGCGGCGTTCTGAATCGTGGCGTTCTGTGCTGATGTGTAGGACCAGAAGTCTAGACCGAGACTGTCGCCAAGCTTTGCAGAAGTGATCATCGCTTCAAGGTTGAAACAGCTATAGTGGAATGGTCGTGTTCTAGCTAATTCTCTAGGCTGCGCAAATTGTTAGAAGAGACGGAATATTTCAGCCAAAGAAGGCTCACTTGACTACCGTCCGCCATGATTTGAGATTTGAAAGCGCCACAGAAATATGAGTTCAGTGATTGTTTCGCTCCATCTGAATCGCCCAACAGGATCTTCAAAGCCGCTACTTGATTATAGTAGAAGGTGCCATGATTGCTACCAGGTAGATCTTAGCAAATTACGGCTGCTGATTAACATTGAAGACTTACTTAGGTGCTTGCGAGGCTTTGACTCCTTGCGGACTGCTTTCCAACCAAGACAAGTACGCTTTACTCCAACTTATCATAGCAGTATCGTATTCTTGCGTCCATTCCTCAGCCTTGGTTGCTCTCAAAATCATCACCGCATTAACCACTTTGACCATTGCCCGGAAATCCAATATACCCATAAAACTTCCAGAGGTCTTGCCTTTGCCTCTAACAATTTGAGCATAATTGAGATTAGGGTTCATCCCTAGTTCTGGATCGCCAAAGAAAGTATAAAGCTGTTCTGCTGCTCTTGAAGAATAGATTGAGGATCCATTGATCACGAAAGCCATTGCGTTGTCCATAGCTGAGATAGAGGTATAGCCAAAGAATTTGCCAGCTTCTAATGTTTGAACATCTGGGTTAACCAATCCATCTCGAGCAATGTAGGAGCACTGCGACCAAGCTAACGCAATTTTGATCAGATTAGGCATTGGTTGGATCCGTGAGTGACGTACTAGCATTATCAGGAAGCCCTAGCTCAGGTGAAGGGCAAACTGATTGATAGCTTTGTTGAGCAGAAGAACCTCGCTTAGTGAAAGAAGAACGACAGTAGCATTTCTTTCTTCCCTCCGGGATAGCATAAGATCGTTCAGCCAGACTAGGAGTTGCTGATGCTGGTACTACGATAGATGAAGAAGAACGCGAGCGAGATCGAGAAGATTTTACTGCGGACGGGGAGACAGATGCCGATGCTGATGCTGATGCAGCGGCCAGCGCAATGGAGGCTCCTGCTGAAGCTCGGCCACTAGTGTTCCAATCGCAAGTCGAACAGTTAGGCCAATGACTACAGAACGAGTTAGCATGTCTGGACACAACGTGACTGACTACATACTAAGGTGCCCAACTCAGATAGTCCTTCGGATCGCCAGAAGGCGCATTATTTTTAGCCCGTGTCACAGCTGTAAAATTGTCATAAGCTTCCAAGATCTGTGACAGGAAAATGTCTTACACCAAGGTCCGCTTGAAGAAGAGCTGTCTGCATCTTGTAGTATTGTCGCTACTGCCTCATTGACACTAGGATCTCTCTGCTGCGCTGCAGCGATGAGGTAGCTAGGATCGATCCAGTCATTGATAGCTAAAGTCTAGTATCAGCATTGGCCTGTAATTTTGATGAAACTTACCTATTATTCCGGTAATATGAACGACCAGCGTCCAAGTCAATAGTATGCACACCATGTTGACTGGATTTGAGAGAGCTATGAAAAGGAAGAAATGGCTAATGCTCGATCGATTTGTTCAGTCAATATTGCAATACGCGTTTAAGAGCACCTTTGTATAGAGAGGACATATCTGCTAACGCAGAGCATGACATCTCAGCATGTACAGAAGCAAAAGAGAAATATACTTTTGATCCGAACACAGATTTCTTTAGGCAAGGAAAATCAAGGCTCTTCACGATGAATGTCATATGAGCGAGAATCAAGAAGGAGTCATATGATGCTTCATGCACCGAGAAAGATAGATTAGACACGCAAAAGAAGGGATCAGCTTTGCGAAGCGAGAACAGTGCATTAGGGCTTATGGGAAAAGTGCGGACGACGAGGCATCAAAGCAGCAGGAATATGAGTAGAAGCAGACACACAAATACAGTCACAGCACATCATCGTAGCTAAACAAGGACTCGCTTGACTTCGTACGAGCAACGACCTTTTCGGATTGCATACCCATGATCTGCTGGCCAGATCGCGTTCTACCTGTGCAACGATGAGCATCAAGTCGGACAGAACACAGCAGAATCGCGTAGGCATTCGCTCGAGGATCTAGGCCAAACTCTGAAATCCAGTCAACAGAGGCAAGAGAATGGAGGTACTGCAATTGGCGCAACTAGCACAGCGTCGCCTACAGCTGTTGAGAACAGCCCGGTCCTTTCTTTCTTCAAGGAGTACGTTCCATAGTCATATTATAGGCAAGCAGCTGATGTTTGTCGGTAAAGTCCCAACAAGATCGTCTCTATCGTCCTACCCATCTTTCTCCTGGTCAGCGTAATGTTTGGTTTCGCCATCATGTATCGCAGAAGGCAGAGAGCACGCGCGATCGAGAATAGAAAGATGTGAGTCCTATATATAAGCTGTCTTGCCAGAATTAGCTAACTTGTGACTTGACGCACAGTGGGTCAGCTTACGATAAAGCTGAACAGTTTGGCTTGGACGATCTGGACGCTTTCTCTGTCCCTCGACACATACCAAGGCCATCTTCAGGCAATTATCGCCCGTCAACAGAATTGACTTCTCGACCTCCTCCTCTTCATCTCCAAAATCACAACTATCATACTCCTAGCAATTCATTGGGGTCGATAGATGAACCTTCTTCCGCTTCTTCGTATTCCAACGCTTTTTACAAGTCCAGTCAACCTTCATCTCCTTCATCGCCCTTATCTCAACGCTCGGAATACTTTGCACCACCGACTAAAGATGGCTATTATCCTACTCGTTCCGATATCCAGCATCCTTCACCTACAAAAGGCTTTTACCAAACTCATCAGGAATCAACTTCATCGCTATACACTATCAATTACAACAAGTAGGAACACCTCACAAGTAGGAACACCTCATCGTTGAATTGGTCTTATTCTACATATCGCTCTTTAGGTACTCGTGTATTGCTTGATATGGCTGCAAGATATATATCAAGTACTACAATATAGTATGCCTACAATGCTTTTGTTGTGGTTGTGGCTTCGCTTCTATACACCGCTAGCAATGGTCGAAAAGCAACATCGAGTAAAGCAGTAGCTCTATTGGCTCCAGAGCTTCCGTTGTCGTTGTGATCGCATGCGTGAACATTACTTTGCCGAGGTCAATTTCTGTTGTTCCGTCACTCTCTATTACCCTCTTACTGTTCAATTCTTGCTCGTTCTATTCCGGTCTGTGCATCTGTTCTTCTGGCGTGCTGTCAATCGCAAAACTCTATTTGTTGAATCAATAAATGTCGCCATTATCTCAATTCTATTCTATCTCGTGATGCTTTCCTTTCGCACAGTACACTCAAGGTGTTTCTATGTGCGAATTGATGATCTTCACTGCTTGTCCTTGCTGCTTAGTGTCTCATCAATATATATCCTTCAAGTGTCCGCACGATGCAGCTGATCCAAATCTTTCACCAATGCTTCTCATTCAGGCGTTGCTATTGCATGCTTGCTTGATGAAGGTGAGGTAATTTCAGATATCATTGCCTGGTCGCGCAGTGATACTCTATTCTTCTGTGCTGTAGCTGCAGCTCTCTTCAGTGTGCTGCAACACTGGCTATGATCGTACCCAGTCCGATGAGGGAGATCCTCGATTGCAACAGCGCAACCGTTTGTGCGATTTCTTGCGGCGCTTGACAGTCCAGCGGTGAGGGCTTCATAGACGTGCTAAGCAATGTCCTTATCCACAATTCGAAAACTGCTCGAAACTATGCCCTTTATGGTGGCGTAACCCTAATTATAAGGGTGGCAAATTCTTTGTTAGTATAGTGGTCAGTATCTCCGCTTGTCACGCGGAAGACCCGGGTTCAATTCCCGGACGAAGAGATTTTTGCTGGTCTGAGCTGCCGTCTGCAAAGGACATTTTTTTGCTGACTTGGAGCAAGCAGTCACACTTTTTGAATACCAAGCACAGCACACATATGCGTCTGACCAGAGCCGACAGTGATTTCAGCACGCAGTATATTTTGATTGACGCAGGAATCGCCTTCGAATAGAGACGATGAAACGGGGCTTCGCAATAAACTAAAAGCCATAACATGTCTTACAAAATTACATCTGTTAGATTCTATTTGTCTAGCAATCCTCGATTCTCATCAATCGAAAAACCAGCATCATTTGCAAAACACGTGTAGCTTTGAACCGTCGTATTCCGCCAGGACTATGCACCCCGTTCATCGCTAGCCCCGAGGGCAATTAGCGCAGCGGTAGCGGTTAGTCATGGAAAATTTCCCAAACTGACTTGCGCTCATCTTCGTCGTTCTTCAGCGCTTCACTTCGGTTTCGTCCTGCCACGGAATCAATGAAGAGGTCGCAGTTTCGATCACTGCATTGCTCTATTGGGCTTCAATCTTTTTTTTGCAGATGTCATCCTAGGTGAAACTTTCCACGGTTTACCATTTCCGCTCGAATTTCCACGAATCAAGGCCAATCCTGCCGCATAACACGAAAGCGCATCATCTGATACACCTCTACACCAATTTTCAGCGTTATCGCATCACTAGATCTCTTACAGATTACTTTCATGCACTTTCTGCCGAAAATATATAGATTACGTAATCATAGAAATTAGCCGGAATGAATGAAACGAAGATCTCTTCCTATCCGCCGCGCGTCTGCACAGCGCAGGTCTGCTCCTGCGTAGCCTAGTAGCTCGACAACAGAGCCGCTCGGCGCAACATTTCGCCAACCCCTCATCCGCTCAAGTCAAAAAACGCATGCCTATTCTTTCAGTCTATAAACCATGACTCGCAACGCGCATGATACCATAGAACACTCGCGATTATGAGCATGGATAAGACCTCAGCGGAGACAGAGATTCCAATACACAGCATAAAGGACAAAGACGATACGATTCCTACAGAGCCTTCAACTCCTGCTCCAACTCCAGACGGTGGATATGGCTGGGTCGTCTACATCAGCTCGAGCACATCAATGACAGACGTTCTTCAAGCGAACATCTTCTCGTAGTCGAATTATACGATTCACACATTGATCTGGACCGACTGTCGAGAGTGTAATATTAGGATGCATAGTTGCTCTGTTTCTCGCAGTTTACATCGGAAGCACGAGTGATATGGTCGAGCTACCTGTCTATTGTACCAGCTTCTCTGTTGTGTTCATAGAGAATGCCAAGCAAGAAAGCACATAAGCCTTGAAACACCGAATCCTTTCCGAAGCTTGAGCAATAGGTTGGATCAGCTGGAGGACAGCATTTACTTCGGATAGAAATACTATCCTGTGATCGGACTCACCACTTGTAGATTCGCCCCTTCTGACAAAAAATCCTTGACCGTTCTCGGGCTTTCCCAGCACCCAACACTTCCAACTACCCTACCAAGACTCTACTCCGTTCTATACTGAGTCTCTCAACAGTCACCTTGTGTAAGTTGACTTAATTGACCTTGTACCCCTTGAACGAGCATCAGACTGCCTAAAAGTACTTGTACTAAGCCAATCTTTTCTTCATCGTCTTCCTCTGAAAAAATAGATATTTCCCTTGCGATCCATTTGCATGATTCGGTATTGCGTAAAAGTTGGGCAAACATAAGGGAAGCGAATAGTGGAGCATGAGAATCGAAGAGTTGAGTTGTAAGGGATGTAGGGACAGCTCGCAGATCAGCTAAGAGCACACTCCCTGCTGTTTGAGGTTGCGCTACAATTACAAACTCAGCTTAGGCCCGCGATGACCTACCGAAATGCAACTCACGAACGAAAGGTTTACCTGACTTCTGCTTGTCTGGAGCGATTCCCGTTACGATTGTGACTTGAGCATCAGGATTGTTCGCGACATAGCTCTGTGCAGAACTTCAGCTACTTTCACTCGCGAATGGAGATGAGACAGATGATCGACGCACCGCAAACAAGCCAACTGCAGCTGCTCTGACCGAAATTCCTTCCGGTCCACCAGCATCCATGCACAATCCAGGATCTCCTTAAAATGCTAAAGCGATCAAAGCCAAAGTGGCCGGAACCGCTTGAGCTCTTCTCCATTCCGGTTGAACTTCTTCTTGCTGCTGTTGAGCGTTCGCTTTTTCGCCTTCATCAGAACAAACAGGAATTATTGGTTGTACAAATAAGTTGGTTAGTAAATCTTGATTGATAGGTGATCCTTTGAATAAATCGGCTAAACTTTCGAAGCCTGAGCTTTCAGAGTAGCAGGTGCGTTTGAAGCTAATGCCAATTCAAGCAAACACCGTGGAATGCCAGATTGTAATAAACCGTTGCTGTACGTTGCTCGACCTTCGCCTGCTCCGCATACGGTCATCGGAGTACCTACAGATACAACTGTTGCTGTCCGGAATGTTGGGATGTTGGAATTGAACGCCTCAGAGAAACGCAGATGGATTCGCCAGATCTGAGTAATGCTAACCTCCAACAGCGTCAATCAACACGTATAATTTGAGCGGTAGCGTAAGAAAACCTGTAGACCAATGAAATGGAGCATCAAGTAACCAGATAAAGCGTGTACAGGTAAAGACTTTAGACAGTGTCGACGAAAAAGCTAGTATCTTCTGTATGTCTCTATTGGTGGATGCAAGTAATATGAGCAGTAGCAGACCCTCTGTGAGACGAGAGAGAGCGAATAATCAGAAGAAAGCTTATATTCGAGCATCTCTACTCACCATTGCGAATAATCTCTCTCTTACCGCCGCACATCTACTAGGTTGCGGATACCACCAGAAGCAGACGAGACATGCTTCTGAACTGGCTCCGGGCGTGAGCTGAGCAGAATACCGAGCAATTATAAGGAGAAGTATCGAACATAGAAATGCTGAGTTGCAAGAAGGAAAAGAAGACCATGCGAAGGTCTTTCCGAAGCAAGGAAGTGATCTGTATTGCGTGAACCAGACGAAGCTTCTTACCTTGCCAATGCAGCGCGTGACTGTTTCTGACCTTGTGCCGCTTCTTCGGTTTTGCAAAGCACATTGAGCGTTTGCAAGACCACTTTAGCTAATTCTGGATCTTCAGGTGCATCCCTCGCAAACATGGCGATGATTGTAGGCAAGACCGCGTTGCCAGCGTATAGCTTATGATCTCGCGATAATCCTTTGATGACTAGAAAGTAGCTTGTCGGGCAATGAAATAATAGAATTACGAATATATATGAGTCGCAGCCACAGCAACATGGGTGCTCGAAAGCGACATTGACTTCGAACTCGAGCAGAAACGAAATTGAAGGCAATCAAAGTGATCGTCGAGAGGAATTCGCGAAGAGCTGAGCAGATAGATATCCTCTTACGATTACGAACGATTTGAAAGCAGTACAAGAACCTCGATCCGTGGCGCTTTTCGAACAAAGCTTGAAAATGAAATTTTGAAAAAGATGATCTTGAGCCAGAACTCTCATGATCGGTCGCTTTCGCCTTGCAGCGGCACGAATATGTACATTACCAACAACAGCTAGGCCTCTCGCTCGTTCTCTGCTTCCTCCTCGCATCGGTTCGTTTTCTTGCTTTGCATTAGGATTCTGCTCAATCGCTGTAAAGTACCTCAATCGTCGCATCGCTGGCTTAGTTCAACATACTCAAGACAAGAACAAGAACAAGAAGAGCCAGAGTTCGATGCGCTGCAAGATGGACTAGACAGCGTTCAAGCAGTCAGAGAAAGGAACGCATCACCTACTGCCAAAGCATTGGAGAATGTCACAAAGATACCTACAAAATCTTTCCATGATTTGCAGAAATCGCTGGACCCTGCAATCTACGATGCGTTGACTAAAAAACCTTTCAACTATTCTACAATGTCCCCTGTGCAGGACGCTGTTCTCTCTCTTCTACCTGGCTTGTCGTCTCCTCTTGATACTCCTCAAGATAGTATGTCTGGACCAAAAGATCTACTTGTCAAGGCAAGAACTGGTACTGGCAAGACTCTTGCTTTTCTCGTACCAGCTCTGCAAGCTCGCTTAGAACACATTGACAGCATCAACAAAGAGAAGAAAGGTTCCTCTGCACATGAAGTCCGCAATGCAATCAAGAATTCAGTTGGTGCTCTTATCCTCAGTCCTACTCGTGAACTCGCTACCCAAATCGCAAACGAAGCTGTTAAGCTGATTCATCATGTCAAGAACGCTGAAGTGAGACTCTTTGTTGGTGGTGCGAGTAAAGGCTTTCAATTGAGAAGTTGGACAAAAGGGCGAAGGGATATCGTCGTTGCAACTCCAGGTCGAATGCTTGATATTCTTCAATCGGCACCAGATGTGGCAGAGACAATGAAGAACACTCGTTGTCTCATTCTAGATGAAGCTGATACTCTTTTGGACATGGGTTTCAAGGATGAACTTGAAAACATTTTCCGCTTCCTTCCTTCAAATGAAGACCGACAAACCTTCCTCTTCTCAGCTACTGTCTCACCTGCTATTCGTCTCATCGCTCGCTCTTCGCTCAAGAAAGAACATCTCTTTATCGACACTGTACCAGAAAACGAATCTAATGTTCATATGCATATCCCGCAATACGCAACAGTATTGCCTCATCCATCTCATCAGATCGCTCATATTATGCGCCTTCTAGCACAAGACATGCTTCTCAACCCAGCAGGGGGCAAAGCCATCATTTTCTTACCCACAACCAAATCAACCGAACTCTATTCCCTCATCATAGACAGCATGACCAAACATTTACCCTGGGGAGCAAGAAAGATCAACGTTTTCGAAATTTCATCAAGGAAAACGCAGCAGCAAAGAGAAAGAGCGGCAGACCGGTTCAGAAGAGCAAAAGGTGGTTATCAAATCTTGGTATCTTCAGATGTTTCTGCTCGTGGTGTGGATTATCCTGGTGTGACTCGAGTTATTCAAGTTGGTATTCCTGGTTCAAGAGATCTCTACATTCATCGAGTTGGTCGAACGGGTCGGGCAGGCAAACAAGGTCGTGGTGATATCGTGCTACTACCATGGGAAGTTGGTTATATGACTTGGCAATTGCAAGACTTACCTCTCAAACCTCTTACTGTGGTCGAATTGTCTACTCAAGTCAAAGAACTCGCTGATGCTCAAGATGCTTTACCTGCTGAATCATCACCTGAAATGTCTGCACCTGCCAGAAGAGGTGGAAGAGGTTTCACCAGAGACGATACCGTCACCATTACTGGTTCTATGGCACCTGAAGTTGGCAAACGTCTTTCCGAATTGGATCAAGCTATCGATCAAGAACTTTTCCCTTCCTTGGATTCTTTCGCTATCAAAGAAGCTTTCGCCTCTTTACTTGGTTACTACGTTACTAAAGCTTCTGATATTCGAACAACGAAAACGGTTGTAGTTCAAGGGTTGAAAGACTGGGCTAAATCGGCTGTCGGGTTGGGGGAAGAACCTTATGTCAGTCAACAGTTCTTGGATAAGCTAGGCATGAAGGACAACAGAACAAAGAGGAGAGGTCACGATCGAGTGCGTTGAGCATTTATCTTTACGTTCTGACCAGTGCTCATTCTGAGCGTGTTCAGTTTGATAAGCGCGGCAATCTTGATCCGCGATATGAACCTGGAGGACGAGTGCGAAGATCATTCGGTAGATCGACGGAAGACTATGTTCCCAAAGAGCCTGGTGACCATTATGCTGCATTCGTAAGTTCCTGTAAGCATAGCGAAAGGCTGAAGCTGAACGTTGCTTCTCAGGGACGAAGATTGAGGCCTGATGACCGACAGATGCCTTATGGCTCTTCAAATGTAGACAGACCGAGGCGGCCATATGGAGTAAGTTGCGGCTAATATCGCAATCTTTTCTCGCTTACTCTTCTGCTTCTAGGACCGTGATTCAGGAGACGGAGCATCAAGACCTAGCTACGGCGATCGTCCACCAAGACCTTCTTTCGGCGATCGACCCGAAAGGTCAAGTTACTCAAGTGATAGAAGATCAGCACCATTTGCAAGGGATTAGACAGGGGCATCAATGTTCAAGGTAGACTGTACTATAGCATGTTATTGTAGCATTATTCTCATTGAAACACCCCTTCATTTTGAATGCATGATTATTCAGCCACTCCGAGTCGTTTCCAACGGAGATTGTGAATCTGAAAACCTCTAAGGGTTGACTAAGCAATTTGAAAGTGTTGCATGCTTAGAGCCTTTCGGTCTACAGCAACCACTTTATATCGAACCTATCCTAAACGCAGCACCGTCCTAGCTTTATCTTGCGCTTCTATTCCATTGGCTTATTCGACAACTGCAAACACTTCTATCCCTCTATCTTCTGCCTCCTCACCCTCCTCCTCAGTCACCATGGCTCCTGTTCCGCAAACTAATGGTACAAACGGCACAAGCCAAAGCAAGAAATCTCATGCGAAAGTCGTTCGTGCCTTTCAATTGCAATGCAAACACTTGATTGGAGGGCTCATTCGGTTATACGGCTTTGCAGATCATCGTTGGCTCGGGTCCTGCTGGTCATACAGCTGCCATTTACTTAGGAAGAGCGAATTTGGAACCAGTCATGTATGAGGTGAGTTATGAAATGGGGTCAATCAAGCTTCGGTTTGTTGAATTCTCCTTTCATTTCACAGGGTATGCTGGCCAATGGTTTCGCCCCTGGAGGACAATTGACAACGACAACCGATGTGGAGAAGTCAGTTTGGAGTACTTCACGCCCGAGATGTATTACTAAAGGACTTTTATTGCCAGTTTCCCTGGTTTCCCTGACGGTATCCGAGGTCCCGAAATGATGGATTTATTCCGGTCCCAATCAGTTCGCTTTGGTACAACTATCCATACCGAGACCATCACGAAAGTAGATCTCTCGAGTCGACCTTTCAAGTACTGGCGAGAAGGAGAGGAAGAGGAAGAACCAGAAACAGCGGATAGTATCATTATCGCTACTGGTGCTAGCGCTAGAAGACTCAATTTACCGGGCGAAGATACATATTGGCAATCCGGCATTTCAGCTTGCGCGGTTTGCGATGGAGCTGTACCGATCTTCAGAAACAAACCTTTGGCTGTTATTGGTGGAGGAGATTCAGCTTGCGAAGAAGCTACTTATTTAACAAAGGTATGTCGCACTCCTGGTTGTAAAGGTGTTTACTTCGACTTATAACATTCTTAGTATGCATCGCATGTCTATGTACTCGTCCGAAGAGATCAGCTCCGAGCATCAAAAGTCATGGCCAAGCGATTGACAACACATCCGAAAGTGACCGTACTTTGGAACACTGTGCCAGTAGAAGCTAAAGGCGATGGCAACCTCTTGAAATCTCTAGCAATAAAGAACATCAAAACAGGCAAAGAAGAAGATTTGCCTGTCAATGGTCTTTTCTATGCTATTGGTCATGAACCTGCTACTACCCTTGTGAGAGGTCAAGTAGATTGCGATGAAGATGGTTATATCAAAACTGTGCCTGGTACAACAAGGACGAGCGTCAAGGGAGTGTTTGCTGCTGGTGATGTTCAGGATAAGGCATATAGACAGGCAATCACATCTGCAGGAAGTGAGTTGATCAGTCGAGGTGGTGGTTATAGGACTAATGATTCTCACAATCAGCTGGCTGTATGGCTGCATTGGAAGCTGAGCGCCTACTAGCAGAGGAAGAAGGTAGGGGATTGCAGCTACAGTGCCATTATTGGCTAACATCAGTTTTGCGCTTGCTACAGTGCACGATGCAACAGGAGAAGTTCATGTGCCAGAACCAGGCTACCTGGGTGTGAGTTATATGTTCGACGCAACAGCCTCCTTAGCTAAAACATTTTTTAGGCGGATAAAGAGTAACTTGCGTTACACAATGCAATGTAAGAGCAACATCGTAATAAGCAGAGTGATCTCCGTGTGCCTTGATTTTCTTCCAACTGCCAAAGCTCGCATTCAGAATGCGCAAGTGTCAATTCCTTTGTAGCTCTTCTGCCTCACTCTACCTTGCCTGCATTCGGCCAGTGATGATTGAGATGTTCAAAGGCTCTGGTCCGATGTACCTTATCTTCTTGCAGATTTTCTTCCTTCCTTCGATCTTCCTGCCTTCAATCAGTGCCAGACTTCAGCTTGACCGGTAACCATGTTATGAGGGAGCATAGCGTGAAGGTGGTATACTGCCGCTCTCTATATTTCACAGAGATCTCCTTATTCTGACTTTCGGTCGGTCCGGCGACGCTTACGGAGGAGAAAACCAATGTGGATGGTTGCTAGTGTCTAACTTCTATTGCAAAAGGAGCGTGTACAAGATACATCTGAACCAGCAGAGTAATCTCAATCTCCCTCCTTTCACTTCATTTCTCTGACTTCAGGACAGAGCTTTCATGATTGTATGATTGACCTTCAATCTCTTCAACCATCCCATCTGCTTCCCTCTGCACCTTCTTTCAATTGAACCTTGTTCGCCTTAAGCAGATCTCGGCCAAGGGTGCCATAAACAGCAGTGATCATCTCCCTTTGTATTTCCTTACCTCTATTCCCACCAATCTCATTCAAATTCAATTCGCTCTGATCTAGGACTTGATCATCTACTAAGAGCAGCACGACTAGCGTGCAAGTACCCAATGAGAAAGCACGTGAAGAGAGGGAGGAGGAAGCTGCTTGAACTGAAGCAAAGATTTCGACCGTTTGCAACAAAGAGGAGTAATTTGTCTTTAAGGCGTAATAGAGGGATCCAGTCATGTTTGGAGAATCGACGATACACCAAGGAGAAGATGGCTCTTTCTCGAAATCAGAAGATAAAGGAATGGAAGACATGCTCGATTGACGATATAAAGCCGCAGACGGAATGAAACAAAAAGAGACTGGAAAGATCTAGAAAGAAGGATAGAGAAGAGAAAGAGAGACGGAGAGAAAAGAAATGGTAAAAGAGCCAAGAGCAAAACAATTCAGGGCTAGTCAGTCTACATCGCCTCGTCTTCTTGCTCTCCGCCTCTTTTTGTATGTTGTCATAAATTAGTACTAATTATATATATCGAAACAATGGCTACTCGAAAACGAATGCTCATATCATGAATAGCTGCTCTCAACACTCTGCTGCGAACATGTCGATGGACTGAACCAGCAGTCTTATCACTCTCTTCTCTGTATCGTTGTCTGGTCGACCATTATACGCGCAATTGTGTACCGAAAATGACATCTGTCGTGACGAAGAGAAATCAGATCACGGCATTCTTGAAGCGTTGAGATTAATGTATGACTTACCCCAGAACTTGGATGTTACTCCGTAACCCAATTCATAGTTCTTGAAGTGATGGGCCATATGACTATTTGAGAGATTAGTCAAGACGACCGATACTATGGCGAAGACTTTGCTTACTAAATCTTCATCTCGCGCAAGTAGGTTGGTAAAACTACATGATGCATAGCGTAGTGCATCAAACTATACAAGGTTATCATCAATATTTAAATACGGTAAAAACAATAAAGAAGAAAGCGCAAACTCACTCATAAAGAATATAGAAAGCGAATGAACCCGCTATTATTCCATTGGCGATGTAAGCAGGGAAGAGCTTATGGGCGAGTACTGTGAATGGGTAGGAAAGGGCAGCGAAGAGTGTAGGCGGCATGACCAATCTCAACCGATCGCAAGGTAGATAATGATGTACGCCATGTAGAAGGAAATGTAGAGTCAGAGCCCAACCAGCGTCTGGAAGATGGTCGTCGACATGGAAGAGGAAGCGATGCATGCTGTATTCGAGGATAGTCCAAAAGAAGTTGCCAAAGAAGAAGCACATCATAGTTTTGAAGAAAGCTGGTTGGGAGTACCAATCGACTTGCTGGGTCAAGGGATTGAAGGTTGCTTGTTGTGTTAAAGAAAGGTTGAAGAGGTAGAGAGTGATAGGTAGCCAAACGATCGGTACGACATACCAATTCGTTCTCGTAAGAAGATCCATCCATCTTGGACCGAAGAGTCTTGCAGGTTCAGCCAAATATCTCGGTTGATGTACTTGCTGAAGATAGAAGTTTTTGCTGAAGTTAGCTCTCCAGACTTGCATTACTAAAGGTTGCTTCAAATCCAAGAATCGATTCTTTTCGAAATCTTTCTCTTCTTCCGTTATATCTGGAACGAAATGCTCATCTATCACTGTATCTTCTCTGCAAGTAGATTCTTCGTTGCCAATCAAACCAATTTGCAACTCTTGCAGAATCTCATAGGCTGCTTGAGAATGGACGTGTTCTGCTGGATCGGCCATGATGGCTTGCATATCTTGACCGGCATACTTTGTAATAAGTTCTTCTCCTCCAGGATGATCAGCGACAAAGCTGTGTAGAGAAGCAATGGAGTTGAGTTCGGAGCTTCTCTCAACTCTGTGCCAGGCGGACTTACGGGGTTACATCGTATACTTTGCGGTTCAGCGTGACCCAGCATGATTTTGCAGTCTTGTGCTGTTCCAAATCAGCAGGCATGAAGATTTTAGGGGCAGATCGCTTTGTTGCCATTTTTGCAACTTAAAAGCGTGGCGATATTATTTGTTTCAAGGAGTGGAAGGGTGTAAAGTTGTTCTTATAGGTATAGCTGCTTGCTGCTGTGGTAGTACTAGAGCGAAGCGCGAAAGGTCGTGGTCAAATGAAAACGAAAATAGTCTCATAGAAGCGGAGTTTGCCACATTTTAATCGCTGACTCAATGACGGAATGAGTCGCAAATGCAGTCACAGCTATAGACTGACGTGCATAGCTGTCATTGCATTGAAGCTGAAGTGCAGCGTCCACAGCAAGACTGTGTCCAAACCTCCGAAATTGCTGCCCCAAAGACCCTGCTCGATGTTCTATACCTGCACAAGGATCAGCGGTCGAAAAACAGCAGGAGAGAGACAGATTGCGTAGTTCTTGTTATAGGCTATGGCAGAGCAGAAGAAAATAGAAGGGTCGAAATCCAGTGCATCGATCCTGTTCCGACCGACTACTCTGTCGACATCGATCAGCTTTGATGACCCTCGCAGTAGTACAGCGGGTCGTCCTGTATGATATAATGTCAACGCTGGCGCTGACGTAGACAAATAAACCAAGATGGGAAAGTGAAGTGCAGCAGTTCAGGCTTTTCAGTCCGAGCGAGAAGAGGAGAAACGAAAGAAGAGATCATGCGATTTGCAGAGAGCATTCAGATAAGACAGCACAGTCCATAAGAAGCATTCAAGATCAAAGTATGAAACTTCCAAGTGGAAGATAACAGGCACCACTTGAAAGAGCACAGTAAGCTTGAGATACGCGAGCATTTAATGAAGGACGCAGGAAACGTTGCAAAGTATTGAGCAATGCACAAGTACAGTGATTCGGCGGCCGTCAGGCGGTTTCTTGCATCTCTCAGGTAGCCATTATCGAGCATTAGATGGCATCCGCAACACTAGTGGCCATAGAAGTCTTTGAGTCATCACTATTGGCTTTCCGGTGGCCAAGCACCGAAGGTCACGCATTGCCCGTAGTCGGGCGCCGATTGGTTTTTAGGAGTTTCCAGGATAGCCTATCACACATCTTGCTCTCGTTCCATCCTGACTGTGTTCTTGTGACCGTCTGCTTCGGTCCCGTACCGAACTGTAGAGCTGCTCCAAGATGTCGCTTGTCGGCAATATCACGACCAGTTATGATCGTGCGTTTTGTGAAGCAGGGCAGTAGAGTGTAAAGCTGACTAGTCCAATAAGGCGAGGCTCATCAAGCTACCAGTGAGCAATAACAAGTCATCGTTGCAAAAGACGAAGCCTGATGAAATCTATCAAAACAGCTGGATCAAGTGGTTTGCCATTCGTAAACGAGAAGACTCCCTATGAGGAAGAAGAAAATCAGCAAGAAGTGTTGCAGACCGATAAGGAGAAGCAAGACATCGCCAACGCAGAATTAGGCAAACTCGCTCGACAAGCTTCCCAGTACAGTAACTATTCCGCTGTAGATGGGAGCGTCAATCCTTTTGAACCTACCAAGGACTCTGTTCTGGATCCGGTAAGTCTTCTTCTGCGCAAAAGAAGCTAAGGGTTTTGATCCTGTTTACCCTGTCAAGCACTCGGAGAAGTTTGAAGCTAGGAAATGGGTCAAAGCCTTGTTCACTCAGCTAGAAAACGATGAGAACTATCAGCACAGAATAGCTGGCGTCGCTTTCCGGAATCTTAATGCAACTGGATATGGTTCAGCTGCCGATTATCAAAAGACTGTAGGAAACATTGTCTACCAAGCTATTGATCTAGTCAAAGCTGCCGTCTCGAGGAATAAAGGGCGCAAAGTCGAGATTTTGAAAGACTTTGATGGAGTTGTGCGAGCTGGAGAAATGCTTGTGAGCTCATATCAGCCCTGTTTTCCTTGCAAATTACTAATCTTGTCGCAAGGTGGTACTCGGACCTCCAGGATCTGGTTGTAGTACATTCCTCAAGACACTAAGCGGAGAAACACGTATGTCAGATCCTGTTGCGATTCAGTTCTTCGCTCATGTCTTCGCTTCTTGACTACTTTAGATGGTTTCGAAGTACAAGGTGATATCAACTATCAAGGTATCAGCCCAGAACAAATGCATACTCAGTTCAAGGGAGAAACTATCCTCGTAGGGGAGGTGAGTCATTTGCTTGAGATGCAGTTCTCTTCTCACATTGTCATTTATAGGTTGATGTTCATTTCCCTGCTGTTCGTCTGCCCATCTTGTTTCTGCAAGCGATACTGATGCTCTCGTTTGCAGATGCTGGTTGGTGACACGCTTTACTTTGCTGCTCGCGCTCGACAACAGCGCACGCCTCCTCCTGGAACGACTAACAAGAGCTTTGCTGAGTTCATGCGTTCCGTAGTAATGGCTACTTTTGGTATCTCTCATACTATCAATACCAAGGTTGGAAATGATTTTGTGCGAGGTGTATCGTGAGTCCAAACTATAAATGCAAATTCGCGAATGTACTAATAATACATGTATAGCGGAGGTGAAAGGAAGCGTGTCACTATTGCTGAAGCTGCACTTTCTGGTGCACCTTTGCAATGCTGTAAGTCTCCAGCCCATTCTAGGCACCTGAGATTAAGTCGTCTTTTTAATACATAGGGGACAACAGTACAAGAGGTCTTGATTCAGCCAATGCAATTGAATTCTGCAAAACTCTCAGAACCTCTACCGAGATCCTCAATGCGACTTGTTGCGTCGCTATTTACCAAGCTCCTGGATCCGCCTACGATCTCTTCGACAAAGTCACAGTCCTCTACGAAGGGCGCCAGATCTACTTTGGTCCTACTAAAGAAGCCAAGGAGTTCTTTACCGACATGGGATTCTACTGCCCCGATCGTCAGACTGATGCCGACTTCCTTACCTCTTTGACATCATCTTCTCAAAGACAAGTAGCTAAAGGCTTTGAAGATCGAGTACCAAGAACACCTGATGAATTCGTCACTCGTTGGAAAGCTTCATCTCAATATGCTGCCCTAATCACTGAGATTGAAGAGTACAATCGGGAATATCCGATTGGCGGAACTCATGCGCAAAGCTTCTTAGAGTCGAGACGAGCTCAACAGTCGAAAGGTCATCGAGTCAAGTCACCTTATACTTTATCCTACACTCAGCAAGTCAAGCTATGTCTATGGCGCGGCTTCAAGCGATTAAAGGCCGATCCGTCTCTTACTTTCACTCAGCTTTTTGGCAACACGATCATGGGCCTAATAATTTCCAGGTGTGTTTGTACTGTCAATGCTATCGCTTTCTAGCACCTGGACTGACTTTCGAGCGCAGTATTTTCTATAATTTGCCAAAAACTACTGGTTCGTTCTTTCAACGTGGAGCATTGCTATTCTTTGCGTATGTCGATCGATAGCTGGAAGGCTTATTGATTAGTAGCTCATCATTGTCTTGCAGTATCTTGATCAATGCCTTTTCGAGCATGCTCGAGGTGCGATCGTCGCTCATTCGTCAAATAATGTAGCTGATAAATTGAGTCCAGATTCTTACTCTATATGCGCAACGACCAATTGTCGAGAAACACGAGTGAGGACTTTTGCTGGGCTGCCCTAGAATTCAGCTAATACGGCCGACAGTCGCTACGCATTCTATCATCCATCTGCAGAAGCTTTCGCTTCCATGCTTACAGGTAGATTTTGGTATCAAACTAGTTAAAGGCAATTTTCCTCACATCTTCTGATAGATTTGCCCTACAAACTACTCAACTCTGTTTGCTTCAATTTGGTAATCTATTTCATGACTAATCTGAGAAGAACACCTGGAGCTTTTTTCTTGTAAGCCTTCAGAGTCCCTTGTTAGTCACAGATTTCATACCGAGAATCGTACAGTTTCTTTTTGGTCAACTTCCTACTTGTATTGGCCATGTCCATGTTCTTCCGCACAGTGAGGGAAGAGAATCTCGTTACAGTGATCTTGCTCAAATCTATTCCAGATTGCAAGTGCCAGTCGAACTTTGACTAGCGCATTGGCTCCTGCAGCTATCTTGATTCTGGCGTAAGGCATACTTTCTACTCTTTAGGCTGTTATTAATACTTCTCTGCACATTAGCTTGATCATCTATACTGGGTAAGCTCGAGTAGTGGCGTCAGCTCGTAACAGCTGACTTATCTTCCATTCAGTTTTGCAATTCCTGTCCGTGATATGCCAGGATGGAGTCGATGGATCAATTATCTCGACCCTATAGCGTATGCCTTCGAAGCCCTTATGGTTAACGAATTCGCCGGCCAGCAATTCACCTGCAGCTCCTTCGTCCCCAATTATGCAACCGCAACAGGCACCGAAAGGGTATGCTCTACTGTTGGATCTGTAGCCGGCTCCAGCGTCGTCCAAGGGTAAGTTCTTCTTGTTCAAGAAAGTGCTGGTGTTGACCTTGAAACAGCGACGACTATTTGCGGTTATCTTTCCAATACACTAACGCTCATAAATGGAGAAATGTTGGCATTGTCATAGCCTTCATTCTTGGATTGGGTGAGTCGCACTTAGCTCTTCTCTGCCTTTTTCGCTGCTAAACCATCTTTAGGCACGATATGTAAGTCAAGAGCCTATTCGGTAGCAAATCCTCTTCGCTCACGTCCATGCTTCAGACATTTATTTGGCAGAAATTGTCCAGTCGAAGAAAAGCAAAGGAGAGGTGCTCGTCTTCAGACGGGGCCATGAGCCTTCTACTCTGATACAACCTTCGCAACAAGATATTGAGACTGGAAGCGGTCAAACAGTGGTAGCTGAAAGACAAACTTCGAACGAGAAAGAAGCCTTTGCAAATATCCAGAAGCAAACGGCCATCTTCTCATGGAAGGATGTGACTTGTGAGCCTTTTGCTCTTCTGCCGTCCCAGGCGCTGACTACATTTTCAGATGATGTTAAGGTTGGCTTGCACATTCTGGGGAAGTAAGATAACTAAACGCGCATCTTCACAATAGATCAAGAAGGAAACGCGCCGGATTCTTGACCACGTGGATGGCTGGGTACAACCTGGAACATTGACCGCTCTTATGGGCGTGGTATGTCCAGATTTCCTTTCAGACATTATGTTTGCCTAACATAGCTTTACCTGTAGTCCGGCGCTGGCAAAACGACACTCTTGGACTGCTTAGCGAGTCGTGTGACCGGCGGTGTCCTAACCGGGGAAATGCTGGTTGACGGCAGACAAAGAGATGCCTCTTTTCAAAGGAAGACCGGCTACGTTCAACAGCAAGATTTGCATCTCAGCACTACCACCGTCCGCGAAGCATTAGAGTTCTCTGCCCTTCTTCGGCAACCCGCTAATGTTTCCAAAGAGGAGAAGCTCGCTTACGTGGACGAAGTGATTGCTCTATTGGAAATGCAAGAGTGAATGACTTAATTGCTGACTCTCGTATCCGGCTGACGCCTCTGCAGATATGCGAATGCTGTTGTTGGAGTTCCAGGTGAAGGTTTGAATGTAGAACAACGCAAGAGACTCACAATCGGTGTGGAACTGGCTGCTAAACCTCAGCTACTTCTTTTCCTGGATGGTAGGTCTTATTTGAAGGCTCTCAAGCATGCTGATTCTGGAGTCAGAACCTTCGTCTGGATTGGACAGCGATACAAGTTCAAGTATCGTCGATCTGTTGCAAAAGCTTGCTTCTGCGGGGCAGTCTATTCTGTGTACAATCCACCAGCCATCCGCTACCCTGTTTGATCGCTTTGCTCGCCTCCTGTTCCTTGCCAAAGGCGGCAGAACCGTCTATTTTGGCGAAATTGGCAAGAACGCTAGCATTTTGACAGAATACTTCGAAAAAAATGGCGGCTTCCCTTGTCCTGAAGATGCCAACCCTGCCGAATGGATGCTGCAAGTCATTGGTGCTGCTCCTGGCTCAAAGACGGACATCGATTGGCCCCAAACCTGGAACGATAGCGAGGAGAAGAAGGCTGTGCGCGCACAGATCGACAGCTTCAAGCACAAATTGCCTCAGACGCCTAACATTGAAACAGTCGACGATAATGATCCCTCTGCTTTCAAAGAGTTTGCGGCGCCATTTGGAACCCAATTCCGCCTTGTTTTGCGAAGAGTTTTCGAACAATACTGGAGAACACCGTCTTACATAGCCTCTAAGGTCTTGCTCTGTGTCTCGAGTGGCTTGTTCATTGGTCTGTCTTGTAATTCTTCTTTCTTCTTTCAGCTCATTCTGTGTGATAGGTTTCTCCTTCTTCAACGCTGGAACATCTCTACAAGGATTGCAGAACCAGATGTTTGCTGTATTCATGCTGCTGACGATCTTTGGTAACATTAGTGAGTTTTGTGAGTCAGCCGCCGGCAATCGATCTGAACCGGGTTATAGACCAACAAATTATGCCTCATTTCGTCACGCAACGAGCACTATACGAAGCTAGGGAACGTCCGAGCAGTGAGTGTTCATGCTTGTAATTGGCATTGATCTTGAATATGCTTCACAACAGAGGCGTACTCTTGGTATGCATGGATGCTGGCTATGATTCTAGTGGAGATTCCATGGTAATAGTTGTGACTAGTTGGCGTCTAATAAAGCTGACTGGACGTCAGGAACTCCTTGATGGCTGTCTTGATTTTCTTCACCTGGTAAGCCGAAAGTATGAGAGCTCCTTGTCCAGCACTGATATGATGAATCAGGTACTACCCTATAGGGATGTACGAGAACGCTGTTGCGACCGATACAGTACATCTAAGAGGATTCCTCATGTTTATATTCATTCTGTGAGTCCGGATTTTCTTACTGCTTCAACCAGCAGTAACACATCATACAGATGCTTCATGCTATTCGCAAGCACATTCTCAAACATGGTAATAGCTGCTATATCTACTGCAGAAGAAGGCGGCAACATCGCAAATCTACTCTTCTCGCTGTCTTTGATCTTCTGCGGAGTACTCGCAAGTCCAGATGTCTTCCCTCACTTCTGGATCTTCATGTACCGCGTGTCTCCATTCACTTATCTCGTCTCTGGAATGCTCTCTACCGGCATCGCCAATACAAGGGTCGTTTGCTCTGATATCGAGTATCTGAATTTCGAACCACCAGCTGGCGATACATGTAGCTGTATGTTGCAAGATTCCGTGACTGACGTATGCTGAACAATTCTTCAGCATACATTGAACCATATCGACTGGCTTATGGTGGATATCTGCAAGACACTGCAGCAGTTTCTGGGTGTCGTTATGTACGCCATCTGCTTGTTCATGGATGGTTGAGCTAATCTTGCGGTTGCCATATTCAGTGCCCAGCAGACAGTACCAATACTTTCCTCTCGGCAGTCTCTGCAAATTATAACGATGTCGGAAGAAATATTGGCATTCTATTCGTCAGTCCATATCAAATGATGTCACGTCGATACTGACCCGTACTTCCAACATTCTTAGGGATTCATCATCTTCAATGCATTCGCAGCCATGTTCTTCTATTGGCTTGGGAGAGTACCTAAAAAGCAAAAGGACACCAAGATTGAATGAAAGCCTTGTCACCAGTGGAACTCAGTATCTGATGTATGGTCGTTAATAGTTGTAGTCGTTATAATTGCATTGTCCTCATCCTAGACAAATACATCTTTTAGCTTCTTTTCAAGTACACCAATTGGGACCTAATTGTTCCTTTGCAAGCGTAAAAGTGAAAACGTACTCAACCCTCTTCGCACGTACTCAAGCCTCTTCACACCAATTGCGTGGAATCTGAACATTTTCGAAGGATTTCCAAGATCTTGCCTTGTCTCAACCGATGTCTCCCCTGAGACAGATTTCCCATCGTTATGGTATCTGGCAGGTCCTTCGGGGCTCACAACACTGATCCGGGCAAGCATAGTCGACATCCTGCCTTATGTCAAATGCAGTTGTCCAACTTCATAATGACTTGCTGCCTGTTGCATACCAGGACAGCCTATCCGTGCTTAAGGAATGCCTTTCCTTCTTATATCAGGACCTGCTCTGTCTATGATCGATCTCTCAAGCGCTACTCCCTTTGTTCGAACCAATTCTACGAACTGCTGCTCTTCTCTTTCATTTCTTTTTCGCGTTCGATCTGAACTACAGAATGCTCAATTACTCTAGAATATCTTGCTGGATCAGCGCAGGCGGGAAAGACCTTCCCGAACTTAGATCTGAAGAGAACGGCAAACAAATCTATGGCTTCATTTCGAGCGAGCATGGTTCAAAATTTGCTATTCGCTTCCGCATTCCAGATCGAGAGCATGACTAGTGAGTCCGGTATCTATATCAGAAGCGAAGCTCACTTCGCGTAGCTCGGTCAACACTATCATTGATGGCTGCATTTCCAGCTCAAGAGCTGTCTGTAGCAGAGAAGGTCGGTCGAGATTAGCTCAGTACGATATCAAGAGCTAACGAATGGAAGCAGAGGAACGCGAATCGTCTATCAGCTCAGTTCCGGCGAATGTCCAAGGGTCCAAAGCTCTCCCTTTCTTCTTTGCCAGAGTCGATGGCTTGTCAACCTCCAGTACACCTGTTGTTGAAGGTCTTGGAACAATTCAAGGTATGCAAAGCAACTCAAGTAAGGTCCAATTGTGCTTATAGTGTTCTACAGTCACGATGACTCGTTGTAGTCTGAAAGAATTGGAGACTCCTGATCTTAGCTATCTTCCCGCGCCAAAACTTCCTGTTCCAGCTCCAGTATCTACTGGTTCAAGTCATTTGACCAGGTTCGTCTATATCCTGCGCCAAATTGATGCCTGACTGTACTCTCAAGATTGGGCGCGGAACGTGACGAGGACGCACGAAAGGCATATAGATGTACAAGTAGAGAAGCAATACCTTGGGTAACCTTTGTGAGTATATTGCAGCTATGCTGAATGCGTATGCTGAGATTGCTTTAGACCTTCTTTTATGGCACCGAAGGTGCGTAGCCGTTGCATCAAGCTGAATTTGATGCTCAAAAGATGCTGCAGAATACCTTAGGACCTTACCAAGCCGTGCGCGGCGCACAAACGCTGCGTTTGGTGAGCCGAGTGATGCGTGTCACGCGCGTCTCGCTGACGACTGGGACATAGAGCTATATGACAGTCTTCGGATCCACCCTGGGCCTTCTCTTCACTTGAGTGCCCCAGTATCTACTGCAAAGAAGACACACGGAAGAAGCTCTAGCGATGGTCAAGTGACATATTCGTGGACTCTGAAGAAGCCATCCCTAAGATCCAAATTTTCACTATCTTTTCTAACGGGTCGTAAGGTGAAAGTCGATGCGGAGATTGAGCGCAAAGCTCTGACAACAAGCACGTCTATTCCTTCTCTTTCAATCATTGCTGCCAGTCCGTAACGTCAAGGTCTATGTCTGTCTGAACCCCGGCTTTTCTGTATTCATTAGACTGTATAGTATGTACGGAGTCTGGAAGCAATGCAATGTAATGTATGAGAAGGAGATATGCTTTGTGCTACAATTCTGCGTTGTGGCAATTAGTAACTGTTTGTTGCGCTCACTCTTTGCACGCACCTGACAAACGACAAACCGACACTGAACTACCCATTCTTTCACAGAAGTATAAACTGCCTAAGACCAAATTAGACGAGCGAAAAGCAGATTTATGCAAAACTTACCCTTTCCATTGTGTAGATAAACGACATCCCTGAGATTAGTAAATCCTTCTGGCGTGAACTTTCGCCTCTTCAAAGCCTGCTCCGGTCCGACTTCGATACTCACAAGCTGTGCAGCATGATCGTGCGTAGATGGACCGCCAACGTCTATTGCTTGTAGGTCCGTAGCGCCAACGCCGACCAAGACAGTCTTGCGACCTCCTTGTACTACCATCATCTCGATGCGGGAAAATTGATGCAAAGCTCGAAGATGATCGGGAGTCGATTCTGTCAGAGGTTCATTTGGCTTCCACTGGATTGCTTTTCTGATAACTGAACGACCATCACCATCAACAATATCTGAGGGGCAGAAATGAGCGAAAAAGATACTGTTGAAGCCAGCTCCTGACTTACTGGTCATATTTCGACCTCGCGACACAAAGAACAAGCCCGGCTTCCCCGCATTACGATGAGGATGATCAGCCAGAAGAGAAATTGGGGAAAGTAGAGATTCGGATGCAGATGATCTTGCAGCAGAATTTTCTGGTGCTCGATGAGGATTAGAGAAAGGATCAGGATTGCTGAAGATGGCTAGAGATGCAGGCAGTGGACTGGAAGAGACGACAGAATCATAGGTCGGCGGTATTACATAGCTGTTATCCACACATTGTCAGTAGTGATCACCAATGTGCAGATAGACTTACGCGGGTGCCAGGACGCTCGGCGGTACTGGCGGAATGAAATCGAGCTGTTGGAAAGTTGTGAAGGGAATCTTCGGCTTATTTGCTATTCCATTAGATGAAGTTCGCTGCGGTACGCCAGCAGATGCAATGGATACCGTTCGCGAAATCTCTTCTGGTTCCGCTTCAGCAAAAGAGGCTGGCCGATCGGCCTCGTTCTGCTCAAAGCTTGCACGAATCTGATTTTGTTCACCAGGGTCTGAAGCCGTGTTGTTCTGACGTTCCTGCTCCCGTTGACGGCGTGCTGCTCTTCTTTCGTTCCTGCTAACGCCGACCTCACGGACTCGAACAGTGGACGGCTCTAAAGCAAAGATGCTCTCATCGTATACCACTGGCAAAGCAATCAGTTCAATCTCTTATCACATACATAATACTTACAATATATGTCCACAAGCTCATCGCCTTGCAGCTGAAATTCGAAAGCAGAGGGGCTTTCCGGTAATACAAACGTTCTGTTGGTGGGCACCACAATCAATACAAGGACAATGTAGCGCGATTGTCCAGCTCACCTATTCAGCGACAGCGAAACGTTCTTGGAGCCCTATTATGTCATGGTCAAACACGCTCTAATTGTTCCTGATAGCTACTCACAGTGAATAGCTCGATTCTTTCTCCGACATCTCCGCACAAGACAGCAAGATAGGTCCGTTTGGTAGTCTCGGCAGCCCGAATGAAACGAGTTCCCTTCGTTCTGGCTAGTTTCACATAATCCAAAGGAGATGTAGCAGAGGCAGGATGAACTTCTGCCGCAGCTGAAGCCGCATTCTCTGCGCGCGAGTTGTGTGATTGTGCCAATCCTGCTTCAGTTTCATCTAACGTAGGCAAAAGAGTAGCTGGTCGAGGCTTCTCCGGAAAGAAAGCATTGCTGTCGTTGTCTTCTTCGATCTCTTCTAGAGAGTCAGTTCGAGTTTGCTCTTGGGAAGGTCTTGTGCCGAATCCGCTATCAATAACAGCCATTACAGCTGTTTCACCATATCGAGAACGCGAAGCTTCAGCAGGCGCTTCATTCTGATCGCTTTGAGCAATCGGGGGTGTAGAAGGAGTAGAAGCCGGCGGTCTTCTGACACCATCGAGCAAACTCCATCGTTTCCGTTGTCGAGCAGTGACAGCCATCGGATTATGGTTTTCTGGCTCAGATGGAGCAGGTAGATTATCGCTATCGGGATTAGATCCAAATGCAGCGTTTTGAGCGATCAAAGGTGTAGCTTCAGTTCGCCAACTGCTATTTGAAGCGGAAGAAACAGTTCTGGTCATTGTGGATCCACGAGCTGGTCTGTTGCGTTGCATGACTTGTGATGTACTAGGTTCAGGCGGGCCATCATTGAGAAAGTCAGCTAAAGATCTACTCGCTTCGACTTCTTCGCACATCCTTGCAACAGAAGCCGATCGAGGTGTAAGTCTGGTCCTGGAGCTTGATGTTGAAAGCATAGATTGCTTGGAGGCTGATCGAAGCATGGTCGTCACAGAAGTTGCGGAAGCTTGGCTTGTCTCGCTGGCCAAGCTGTCATAGGTATTAGAATTAGGTATGTCAGTACCATTTTCGGAAACACTATTCAATTTCCGATTGTTGCGAGGAGAAGAAGGTTCAGAAGTAAGAGCTGATTCAGAAGTAAGAGCTGATTCAGAAAAGAACTTTGTAAGTTCAGAGGTGAAGGACGATCCGCTATCTTCGCGGGACATTTGCGAAGCGGAACGAGGAGCGAATCGTTGTCTTGATTCAAAGGTGGGTGAGGAAGCTTTAACGGGACTACTTGAGCTTCTTTCTCTTGTTTGTGTACCTTCTTTTGCTGCAGATAATCCATGAACAGCGTTGTCATCCATGAGTATTTGAGCAAGTGACACTCCTGGTCCAGTAGCATCTTCAGGTAGCACTCTTGCCGATCGAGCGAGCTTGTTTGAAATGGTCGATGGGTTAGGCCGAAGCAAGACCGATTCCTGTGAAGCTTCAGCTGAAGATTCTTCAGCTTCGATATTTGACCATGATTCATCTGAATGCCTAGGCATAGCAGGTACGGGTGGTATCGCTGATTCGCCATTGGCTGAAGGCGAAGCTGGGCCAGCGTAAGAAGCCCGTCGAGTATGATGCCGCGAGGAAGTAGAGCCGGAATGTACGCTGGCTAGACTAGCTCTTCTTCCCGCTCGTAATGTGTCTCGACTTCGAGGAGATTTCAAAGATGGATTTGTTGGAATGGCAGTAACTATCGAATGGCTTCGCGATCGAGGATTAACTGGCCGAGGTGTAGTAGGAGAGACGTGCGAAGGTCTGCGAGACGAGTAGCCAGGAGGAGGAGAGATCGGTGGTTGAGATACAATAGCACTCGGTTTTGTAGCTGAACTTGAGCTGGATGCAAGAGTTAGAGGCGGCGGTGGAGCTGCTCTTCCTTTGCCTTTGAGATCTGCCGCTTGCGGCGAAGCAACAGTTGTAGCATTTGCAGCTGAGTTGGGATTCGCTCTTGCTAATGCGCGGGCTCCGAAATGAGTAAAGTGATCTTTCATCCTCTTCTCTATCATAGTTCGAATGCCGTCCAAAGCATACACTGGGCCAGTTCGTAAGCTCAGAAATCGCAAGACTATCGGTCAGGTCACACCTCGAACATGATCGTTTCTTCCCGCAACAGCCAATAATATGTTACTCCTCTCCTTCAGTATTACAATCTGCTTGAACCTAGTTCTTTTGATCAAAGCCAAAGGTTTCTTCACTATTGGTGCACCACTTTTCCCATTTGATCCAGCTGGTCTGAAGAGAGGTATAAAGTCTAAACCCATTGTAGTTCCGATGAGAAGGTATCGATCGTCTAGAACTGCTCCGCAGAGGGGTATGCCGAAACGGGAAACAGGTTGACTAGGTATAATTTGATCTAATTTGAGGTTCATTTCTGCTAAAGTAGGTTCTTTAGGTGTATCATTGCTTTTGAGTGGTACTTTTGAAGGAGAAGAACGAGGTGAAGGGCGCAAAGAGGAAGTGGACGGTCGATTGTCTAGAACGGGAGAGGCAGGTTGTGAGCGACCAAAACCAGAGGTGATACCCAGTCCTAGACTAGGTCGAAATCGAGCCATATCGGAAGCTAGACTTGCTGACCGAGAAAGAGAAGATTGAGCCGAAGGTGGATTAGTGTTGTAATTAGGACTTCCGTCATATACAGGTGATGTAGGAGAAGGTGGTGCTGAAGTATTTCTGACATGTTGACGATTAATAGGTGAAGAGGGAGACGAAGCGGGAATATTTCGGTTGCGCGGATGCAACAGATTGGCAAAGAAAGACCGGCGATTGGTATTCTGAGCAGCAGGTGGTGTTAAAGCAGACTGTTCACAGAAGTCTTAGTTGAAAAGTCAGATTCTGATCGTTGACCACGTACATCTGCTGCCAATCTCGCTAATGGACCGCTGGCAACGCTAATGTATGGCCCGCTGTCTTCTGCGCCAGCGTTGAAATTCGCATTAGATACAGAGCGGAAGGGTGCATGTTGCCCGTGTGCCACTTGCGACTCTTCGAAGCTAGGCAAAGGAAAATGTGATCCTGTCCATCCATCTTCTGCTGCAGGTGCTTGTACCAGCTCGTCTTCTTCTTCTTCCCTTGGCGTATTAAGCGGTGAATGATCTCTGTCAGCTGGATGCCTATCCCCGGGGTGCTCGAAGAGACCCATCATACTAGTCGGTCGCGCATAAGAAGTTCTTGACACGGGAAGCTCAAGCAATGGTGTATTTTGATTTGGGAGAGCGAGCGGAGTGATCGATTCTTGTTCTTCAGCGAGAGAAGCACGTCTAGCGAGCAAATTTGAAGTTGAAGCATTGGCCATATGTGACGTTGGTAATTGCAGCCCAATCCCACTCAACTTCCTTTCGGCCGCTTGTATAGGGTCCACCTCGTTGCTAGCAGCATCTTCGCCGCTTGTGTAGTCAGACAGAGCTCCATCAGATTCTCTATTGTTCGAATTCGACATATTTGACAGGGTGACTTCTAGTTCCGTGCTGCTTGGTGCACGAGTCATGATCGTGCTTCTAGGCAAGCATCATCCATGTATAGTGCACGAGGAAGATTTTGAAGCTGCGACAGTTCTATGGATCGAGAAAGGTGTTGCACGAGGCAAAACCAGGCTGGAGCGCGCTCAGTCCTCGTCAAGCTTTTTCTGTAGATGACGGTTGTCACTGCTCTTGAGCACTGTACAAAAGCGAACCAGCCAAGTCGACCTTCGCAATTACAAACGCGTAGCCGCAAATGGGCAAAGTAAACATTTACTTCCGCACCCAGTTAGACTTTTTTTCACCAGCCCCAAGCATTGCCATCATCCTTTGGTGGATCCGGAATACGGTCAGTCGCAACTTTAGGTGTTTCATCGCCCCAACCTGTTTTCGAATTGTAAGCTCGAATCATCTCAGATTACGCAAACACTCACCCCAATCTACAGGAAGAAGAGGCTCCTTTGGTGGTCTGGACATAGATCTTGCTCGAGGAGGATTGGCTGCTTGCGCGGGATTCTGGTTCTGAGATTGATCCGACATGATTGGACGAGCTTGCTGAACAGGCTGTCCTGCTGCTGAACTCAACCCATTCGTCCGAGAAGCGGAAGGCCCTGTGGGAGGAGGTACAGCGTGATTGGGCTGATGCTGTTGATGTATTTGCGAAGCTGAATTAGGTTTGGAGGCAGATTTATGGAAGCCATTTGCAAGTGGTTTAGCTGTGGCTTGTGTAAGCTTTCCAAGAGCGACGAGAAGACAAGCAGTACATCCATCATCCCCGCATGATTGATAAGGATGAGGTGGAGGTTTAGGTTTCTTAGAAAAGCCTAGGAGAGTTGGCTGATGCGTAAGATTAGTACTTCAGCTATATGAAAGTACCAATGGACTTACTTGAGGAGAACCTGGTCTTGATGGTGCATATGAACTAGGAGCATAAGCACTTGCGCTCCCAAACCCATTAAGCTGATGATTAGCGAAAGAATCTTCAGCCGCTCGACTTCTCCCTCTTGGTCTACTAGCAGCTCGCATTGATCTCGAATCGTCTTCCAATTCCCGTTGCATTGCTCTTCCTCTTTCTTCAGCTTGATATTCATCCATCAAATCCGCTGGTCTTACTCTGCTCTTGCTTCGAGCTCTTCTATTCACAGGCGGCGGAGAAGGAGAGGCTGATTCCCTGTGATGATGCCTAGATTGACTTCGTTCCCTTCTAGGAGGTGGTGATTCGGAGGGAGAAGCTCGAGCATGCCGAGATCGACTTTGATTTTTGCGAGCGGGAGGTGAGTCAGATCGATCTCTGTGCGCAGGTCTACTTCGACTGCGATGCCGCCTTGATGGAGGCGATTCTGATCTGCTTGAAGCGGCTGCACGACTGCGACTGCGGCCACGGGTGGAAGGAGGACTTCTGCTTCTCCGTCGAGGCGACAATGCTCTGGTTGGACTGCGATAATGTTCGAAATCATCTCTTCGACTCGGTCTAGGAGGTGGGGAGTTGCGATAGCTAGGAGAAGACTTAGAACCACCTTGAGCTGGATTGCTTCTGCTAGAGTCATAATTTGGGTGAGCTGTAGTCGCTCGAGGCGCGACTGCAGGCCTGCTGTGATCCACATCGCCCCAAGCTGATTGTCCACCATTAGAGTTCCTGTCCAAACCAGAATCCACGCGACTTCTTTTCGTTGGTCTTGTATCCCCAGAATCGCCCCAAGGTGAGTTGCCAGGTTGACGATCATTGAGCAAACGATATGAATCAGACGTTGATCTCTTGGCGGGAACACTATCGTCATTATCCCAACCCCAACCTTCAGCAGCAGGTGGTGCACTTGCTTTAACGGGTTGCGACTGCTGAGGTGTAGGCGCATCTCCCCAAGCATGATCTTCAGCGTGAAAGACTCGAGCTGGCGCTGAAGATGTACCGGGATTGCCCCAAGTCGAATCAGGGCGAGCAGATAGAGTTGAGGTAGAAGCTCGGGGTTCAGAAGGAGGGCTAGGTATGTTTCTCCGGGGATCCAGGGTACGAACGGGTAGAGGAGGCGAATCTTCAAGCTGAAATGGAGGCGGCTCTCCTTCAGGTGTTGGAGGTTGTGCTGATAGTTCGAATCAGTGAAGCTCTAGCCAATGACGGAAATGCATACTGGTAGGATCTTCCTCGTCATTCCACTCATAGAACGTCTGAGGCTTAGGCGGTCCAAGTCGTTGAGATAAGTCTGGAGTCTTGCTCTAGCTCATCCTAGAGACAAATGGGAATATGCAACTGACTTATTGCGAAACTTCTTCGGCCGTCACCCCAAGGGAAGTCTTCAGGCGTATTACCTCTTGCTGCAGGTCGACTTGGTGCACGTCTATCGTCTCTATAGTCATTTCTATCTCTTGATGCGCCTCTGCTTCGGCCTCGCGGTTCTCTGCTTCTTGATCTTGATCTTGCCCTAGGAGCAGACAGTCGAGGCTACAATTCAGATCAGCTACGATAACAGCAGCCTCATCTGACGACAACTCACCCGAGGTGGTAATCCAATGCTGCGTGACATGACAGGCTCAGGTTCAGCCGCGGTAGGCGGTTTAGCTCCCCAGCGATTCTGGGTGAGAGGCGCAGTGTTTGCTGTGCAACATAGCCCGACTTGAGCATGCCCATAGGTGCTGTCATTACGCTTGCTCTCACCTGCTGTTACGGTTTCCTGGTTATACCTGGATTTCTTCTTGCCTGCTACAGGCGGTTCGTCATATTCAGACCACTGCCCTTCTTCATAGCTGTCCGGCGTCGACGCTGCTAGCATAGCCAGCCTCTCCGGATTCATGATTTTGAGAGATTTAGAGACAAATGATCGCTTGTCCTAGCACGGCCAAACAGCTTGGTTCCTGGAGTCCTTGAGAGCGGCTCTCTTCCTCAATTCGTTCAAAGAGATGGCAGTTGCAGAACAGATATAAATTTGGCGCCCGCGTTTTCAAAGATTCGAAGCGAAACTGAGATAAGCAAAATCTATTGCATGAAGCCAGCACTTGGCAGGCTGTGTGCATCAGCACTGATGGACCCTGCAAATATCCTTTGCTGCTTTCATTGTTCGCGCAGAGTCTTGGGCAGTCTCAGATGAATGCAAATAGAGACAGTACTTAGGCATGCAGCAGCGCTGTGTCTTTACTTTAGTACTCGCGCATGGATGTCTGCTCTTGGAAACAACCGTTGTCTTGAAGACGGTGTGATCCAAGCTCATACTATTTCCCTTTATCGTTTCGAGCTGCTCTTCTCATCTTATGCCATTTGACGTTTGCCTTCCGTCAAGGCTTGTTCTTCGAGCTTGACCAATCCTTCATGCTGTCAGATACACCGTATCCGCTTTGATCTACATCGCTTGTGCATAGCCAGCTCTCCATGAGCTATTCCTTGTCAGTCAGTCTCTTAATCAGTAGCAAGCTTTATGCTCATGAAAGAGTCAGTGGGAAGCGCTCGAATGTTGTAGCAGCACGAAGAGGGTCAGCCATTGATGCATCTATAGAATCTGAAACATGCTGACTCCTATGTTATAAGGGATTTGGCAACTTGCTATTGTCCCGCTGCTTACCTCACTCCAGTACTACTTTTCAGTATCCTTGGTCTGGAGTCAGCAGCAGTCTACCTTATTCTTTCATTCTTCTTCGCCGAGAAGTTCTGGCTTATTCGACTCATCTCTTCTTCTGGCCCGGAAGTCCAAATCTCACTCTTGCGGACCTGCGCTCGACTTTTGGCGACAGACGACTTCCAATGTTCGAAACTAAGATTCAGCTTAAATATCAATTCTCTGAATATCCCAGAAGAAGCAAAATCAGAACTCGCCAGTTTCAGTCAAGAATCGTTATCATATGCCTTTGTGGTCTTTCCAATAGTTGGTGGACTGGTAGTGATGGCATTGCTACTTTATGCAGGAGGATATATGCTACGGCGGTCTTGTTTTGCTTGTTTCGGTAGAGGTAATGTAAGTGTTCTTGCCTTGTTAGTTTGTCTTGAAATCATCTGATAGTGTCTTATAGCTTCCTGCATTCGGCATCTTTTCTATCGCAAGTATAGCAAGTACGAGTGCAGCGACAGTCTCTATTTATTATCTCGTTCGTACAAGAATTAAGGCTGGCAAAGATCGCTCCAGTCTCAACACGGCTGCATTGGCATTAATGGCTACGGCAGTCTTATCTCTCATACTAGCATGGGGTCTCAGCATATTTTGGTACTTTCAGATGAGGAAATTGGACGACCCGGATGCTGATTGGTTAGAAGATGATTCTGGAACGGAAATTGCACGATGGACAGAGCATATACCTTCAACTCCTGATCCTATGGCCGATCGGACACCTCGGACTCCAGCTCAACCTCCAGCTTTACCTATGAAAGATCACTCCTCTTCCTTCTATAATCAAGCTTCACCTTTTCCTCCTCCTGGCACACTATCAAATCAACCAAACTCTTCTCCTGCACCAATCCCTTCTTTCGTCGTCGCACCGCCGACTCCTAGAATCACTTCACCAGGAATAAGACCAAGTGTTCTTGTGCAACCTGCATCGATATCGAGAACGCTTTCACCTAAATCTCCTCCTACTCAACAGATGTATCAACCTAAATCACCTAGAGAAAACTTCAAGAAACCTCCTGTATATGCAGCGAGCAGTCGATATAGTCAAGTGAGTTCAATTCCCTTTCTTCCTTGATGTTGAAGCTGACGCGATCTTGTAGAGCACCTTTATGCCTAATTCTACTGCTACTAGACAAAATGATTCGCTGAATACACCTGCAGTTCCAGCATTCGAAGCACAATCAAGTATTTACAGTCAACTAAGTGAAGCGAGAATATAACACGTCGGGGCATTAGTGGTCTTAATGATATTATATAGAGTGTACACAGTCTTTGCTTCGCGAGAGATGACATTCCATCGGTCGTTCGGAAGAGCCATCCGAGGCCGTCGCGAGAGAGAGAGGGGAGCTTGTCATAACCCTTCATCAACAAATCCAGACATGGCACAGCAAGGACAGCAATCACAAGGACAGCCTTATGCTGATCAACCATTGTGCGCGAGACCGCTTCCACGGAATCGAGAGTCTGAGCTGATTTTGTTTGGCACAACACCCTTACTAGACATCCTCTAGCTGTTCTTATAGGTTAGCTCAGCCTGAGTCCTACACTTAATATGAGCTCAACGATGAGGGCGGGCAGATGAATTACGAGGGGAAGACGTTACTCTACGCTTGAACGCAATTCGAAGATTGTCGACTATCGCTCTAGCTTTAGGACCTGAACGCGCTCGTGATGAGCTGATTCCTTTCTTGCAAGAATCTCTAGACGATGAAGATGAAGTCTTGCTTGTGCTGGCAGAGGAAATTGGGGGCTTAACTGAATATTGCGGTGGTGATGGATTTGCGCATCTCTTGCTTGGTCCTTTAGAGAGTTTGGCTGCTGTGGAAGAGACGTTAGTGAGGGATAAGGTAGGCCACAATGAGCATCCAGAGATTAGATACTGAGAGGAGTCAATAACAGGCAGCTGAATCAATTAACAAGATCTGTGCTCGTCTTTCAGCTCAACAGATTGAAGATCATTACATTCCTTTAGTAAAACGTTTATCAACAGGCGACTGGTTCACATCTCGAACTTCCGCTACAGCTCTTTACGCATCAGCCTACCCTAAAGTCAAACAACCTACTCAAGAAGATCTGCGCAGAGCTTTCTGCGCGCTATGTGCAGATGAAACACCAATGGTCCGAAGAGCTGCAGCGAAAGAATTAGGTCCTTTTAGCAAAACTCAACCGAAACCTGCTCTTTTGAGCGAAGTCATTCCTGTTTTCAAGAAACTTTCGACCGACGATCAGGATTCAGTGAGATTGTTGACGGTAGAAGCGTTGATCGCGATTGCCGAAGCTTTGGATGATGAAGAATGCAAGACCCATCTAGGCGCGACGATGAAAGCAATGGTTACAGATAAAAGCTGGAGAGTACGTTATATGGTTGCAGATCATTTCGTACGTCTGGCAACAGCAGCGGGAGAAGATATTGTTAGAGATGAGCTGGTCATGGCTTTTGTTGGTCTGTTGAAGGATAATGAAGCGGAAGTCCGAACAGCGGCCGCTGGCCAAATTCCAGGTCGGCCACAATCTAGCTTCGCTGATTATCAGCTGAGAGAGTCCTTGGTGCCCGACAGGCTTCGCAAAGCTATTGGACCGAGAAGTCATTCTCGCTCGAATTATGCCTTGCGTTCGCGACCTCTCGACCGATTCATCCCAGCATGTACGAGCAGCTCTTGGCAACCAGATTTCCGGTCTAGCACCTCTTCTTGGCAAAGATGCCACCATTGAACACCTCTTACCTCTTTTCCTCCAACTTCTTAAAGACGATTTCCCGGATGTAAGACTCAACATCATCTCAAAGCTCGAACAAGTCAATGCGGTCATCGGTATTGAGTTACTCTCTCAAGCTCTTCTGCCGGCTATCATGCAACTAGCGGAAGACAAACAATGGAGAGTCCGACAAGCCATTATCGAATACATTCCCCTTCTTGCACGACAATTGGGTGTTCAATTCTTTGACGATTCGCTCGGGAACCTATGTATGGGTTGGTTAGGCGATCCAGTCTTTTCGATCAGAGAATCAGCCACCATCAATCTGAGGAAATTGACCGAAGTCTTTGGCGTGGAATGGGCAAGACAAGCGATCATTCCTAAAGTTCTGGTTATGGGTAACAACCCGAATTACCTCTTCAGAATGACCACCATCTTTGCTATCACGGTGCGTGACATCATCTATGTGCTCGACAAGAGCTGACAGTGAAATATGACGCACAGACTATGGCATCAGCACTTAATGCAGAAGTCATCCGCTCTTCCGTCTTAGAAACAGTCAACAACCTCGTCTCGGACACAGTACCTAATATCCGTTTCAACGTAGCTAAATGTCTCGAAGTCTTGGCTGAACGTCTGCACGGCGAGCAAGGCGGTCAAGCACTCGTGGTAGATGGCATCATTCCTGGTTTAGAAAAACTAAAAGCCGATCCTGATGCGGATGTGAGGTTCTTTGCTATCAAGGGATTAGAGGTTCGTGAGACCGCTTGAGGCTTTTAGCGTCACGCTAATAGCCTTTGTGCGCGCGAACAGATTGCATCAGCTGTTGCTAGAGGAGAGCAACCGAGAAGAGGCTCTCTCCCATCTCAACCAAACACTCAACCACAGCAATTACAGAAAGAACAACTTGAAGCGATACCTTTACCAGCATCAACAGCTCCTTCTTCTGGTGATGTAGAGATGTCGAGCTAGATTTCTTTCCGCGGCGCGTACGTATAATCATCGTTCATGAAGGAGTAGAAAGCTAGTCAAGACAGACTTTCTGGGTAGAGAAGGAGATTTTTTGGTTTCATTCTGGATTGGGTGGCCTTGTTTGTGTTATGTGACGAGAAGAAATGATATAATGAAACTACTCTGTGTTGGACTGCGACTCTAAGCTCAAAGATATAGATATAGTTTGGAAAGTGAGTCGCGCCTCGATAAAGTTGTTTTGATTTGTACCAAGTAACTCTTTCTCACCGAAACTGCGACTCGCTCTACGTGTTGGCGCGATTGCTTCGATGTACAACAAGATATCTGAGCGTGAGTCGCAAGAAGCTGGGTTCTATTCTTTCACTGGCCTTTTTTTCGCCTGAGCGTGTTTCCACAACTCCTCTACTTCGCAATCCGTGTCCTAATCTAAGGACTGAAGGATCTGCTGCACAAGACCTCAGCTCTATGTTTCGCTCAAGTCTCTTGCATTGTCCTGCATACTGAGGGAACATCAAAGCTGATTCTCTGTATTTGTGCCCGCACAGAATCATTGATCTATACGCGGTCTGGCACGCAACAGGATGAGAACACCAGACCTAGTATACGTGGACAGATCTCTGGTCCCATACAATTAACAGTCAATAGCGGCAAACCTGCTTCCTCGAACGGAAACCCAGCACAAAAGAAGAAGAGACCTGGCAGAAACGATGTGATAGATACTCTGGACAATACTGGCTCGTTATTTGGAGTAGCAGCTCATCATGATGGTCCATTCGATTGCGTGTCTTCCAATAGAAATCGCGCGAATGCATCAAGACCTTCTCCTATGGCTGCCTTCAATGGTTTACCACCTATTCAGCAACAACGCAATGGCTTGAAACCACCTAATTCAACCAACCCAAGACTATCGCCCAGAGCGAATGCTGCCTTGAATGCAATGGATAATCTGGATTTGGACGGAACAAGCACAGGCGGGCCTTATGGATTATCTGGTAAGTCATCGTGTCGTAGTGCTTCGAGTCTTTGTTAAGAGCAAGATCAGGCTTCTCTTCTGCTTCCACGACCCCTTCCAACCGATCAAGGCGGAATTCAGATGGTGCTCTTTCTACCCATTCTGTACATCTTGGCTATCCAACACCTGTTTTCAGTCGAAGTGCTTCTTACGCGAATGAGAATGATCAGGAGAATAGCGCACTATTACCTGATACTGTAGTAACCAAATCGCAAGCTATCAAAAGCGCTCGATTGGCCGAAGCGTTCGGTATACAAGACTCTGAAGCGTGGGAAGATTTTGGGAGAAGTGCTTATGATCGAGCTAGCGCAAATAGGGATACGGTCTATATTCCTTCAGACGGGCAATTGAAGGACGATCGAAACATGCCCAAACCTAAACTGGATAAAGCGTCGAGGGCCAACCGAGTAGCAAGTGTCTGGGACATGGAAGCGACTTTGCGAGAAGGCAAACCAGTAGCATCAGGTGAGCGTTTCCGCGAAATATAGAGGTAGAACTAAGAATCTTTATGTAGCTCCAGCTATGCCTGCTTTACCTTCGGCATATCAGAATGAGAAACAGGATATTTCAGCTCCATCTGAACAAGTCTCGCCAACCACAGGTATCAAGCGGTCGAAATCCCTTATGCAACGAATTCGGAAATCTCGCAATGCGCCCTCAGCACCTCTACCTAACGCAACATTGGACGACCAAGCACCTTCTCCTACTTCTCCACCGACACCTTCTTCAACTCTACCTGGCTCTGCTGGTTCGCCAAGTCTGCACCGAGCGAAATCTCGTCTGGAAGCTGCAGAAGCGGCTAAAAGGGGTCAAATCTCACATCCTATGCCCTCAACCGATGCTGCAATCTTTTCAAATTATCCTGCCCCGCTGATGAACCTGAAGGGGGATAATTTTGCTGAGAACCCTCATTTTGGCAAGTGAGTCCTTTCCTTCTCACTTATGCAAATAGGCTAATCGAGCTACCAACGGTGACAGTCGGGCGTCTGTGACTGCTGATCTGCTAGACAACTTGATGTTATCTGATGATCAAGACGAGAAGTATTCGGATGCAGTGGATGCAGCTTGGCTGGCTCCCATGGTACATAAGCGGTGATGGGCTCATGAGAAGTTAGAGTAGTGTATAGATCTTGTTGTCGTTGCGTTTAGGACAGCTGGGCTGGAATGTATTGCTTGTCACGCTGGGTCAAACGTCACCGACTTGGGCAAGCCTTAGTCACCTTTCCCATTTCCACCAAGACGACATGGTCCAGACTGAAGCTCTCGTGCTCAAGCAAGGGTCTGTCAAACTCCATCATGCTTACTGGTCTCGCTTGATATGCAATGCAGGCAGTTTGTGCTAGAGACTGGAGTAGAGACCGAAGCTCTGGGTCAAGCAGATCTGCTAGTATCAGTCAAAGCGATCTCAGTAAACGTGCGTCCTCGTCTTGCTCTTCTTCTGTTCCACTTGGGTCGATTCAAATGGATTTGCACGTCAGCCTGTCGACACGAAAGTACGCAAAGGTTACGGAAACGCGTCGGACAAGGACAAGATTCTCGGTTATGACTGTGCTGGAGTAGTAGAGCAGGTTGGCTCGCAATGTAAGCTGTTCAAAGTCGGTGACGAGGTAATTCATTCACATTACGTACACACCGTATAGGCATGATCTGACAGTTTGAGGTAGGTCTGGTACGCTGGCAGCATTGCACGTCAAGGAACCAATGCAAAGAAGCATGTTGTAGAAGAACGTCTGGTTGCTCTGAAGCCCAAGTCACTTTCTTTCGCTGAGGCTGCAGCGCTTCCCTTAACTACAATTACTGCTTACGAAGCGCTCTTCATTCATATGAATCTGCACGCCAATAGCGAAGGCTGGTTACTCGTCAACGGAGGAGCTGGAGGAGTCGGATCAATCATGATACAGCTAGCGAAACAACTCACCAAGCTCAAAGTCATCGCTACGGCTTCTAGACCAGAGACAGTCGACTACTGCAAGAAAATGGGAGCAGATCACGTAGTCAATCATCACAATCTGCTAGAAGAAGTAAAAGCCATCACTCCGCAAGTCAATTACATCTTATCTTCTTACTCCACGCAAGAAGGTATCGATATCTTTGTCCAGCTTCTAGCTTCTCGAGGTCGAGTTGTGGCGATTGATGAGCCAAAAGGTGCGCTTGACACCAAAGCAGCATCGACTATACTGAGATCATTCTGAAAGGCCTCGACACTTCTTCTTTCCAATCAAAGAGCGCTGGTTGGCATTGGGTACGTCTGATAACGCGTTAACACCGCCATTGGCTGACTGTTCGGCGACAGGAATTCATGTGTCAGTCTCGCTGGAACTCATATAGTGCACAGTCTGAATGAAGTACAGTTTCTGTCGCACTTAATGAGCCTGGAAACACATCGCAACATGAACTCTTGAAACAAGTTGCCGAAATGGTCGATTCTGGCAGTGAGAGCACTTTTATAGAGTAGTTTGGGTGTTGTCTGATAATTTCCTGTCGAAAGAGATCAAGACGACCTTGAACACTAAGCTTCAGGGCTTCAGTGCTGAGAATTGTAAGTTGTGAATTGAGAACGATCGGTTCATGCTGAGACTGGTCACGTGTAGTGGAGAGAGCTCATCAGACGCTCAGCTCGGGCAAGACCATTGGCAAAGTAGTCATCGAGTTTTAGACTTGTATGCATATTATGTGATATAAATGTTGACAGGAAAAGCTATGTGTCCAAAGCGTCTTCGACATGTCGCTCAGGATCTCTCAGTCCAATTTCGCGACAGTATATAATCAATACAGAGAGCTGCGATCAGAAGACCGTGATCACGCATTGAGACCTTCTAGTAATTCCTGCCTCCAATCGACTACTTGAATCTTCATCTTACGCTTCGGAATCTTAACAGGCCACGGTATCCATTTCCCGCTTTGCAGGAGAAAGCAATAAACATGAGGTATACTTGGCGCATGCAGAGTTTGTGATAGCGGTGTTCGGGATTGCAGCATATTTAGAACATTTTCCAAGCCAGGTAAGCCTTCCTGATTGGCAATCTTGAAAAATAGAAAGAAAAAGACTTTAGTACAGACAGGCTGCTGATGATGTCACAGAAGACTCACAAATGCAGCTGCTTCTTTCGCTTCGTATAATGCTGCAGAGCAAGCCTTGAAAGTTTTGCTCTTGGACAGCTGGAGATATATAACTAAGCAATTTTGACGGATATTCGAGTTATCTTTATTGATGCCCAGAGCTACAGAAGCTAGACGAGAGAGTAAAGCAGATCTCTTAGCTGACCATTCGGTAAATCCAGCCCAGCAAACAGTATTGTTTGGAGAGACGTTGATTTGAGGTTCAGAATGGACAGGTTTCGTTTCAGGACCACTTGAGCATCGAGATAGCAAGACTTCGTGCCAATTGATTACAGGGTAGCCTTGAAGATGGAGTTGATGCGAATAATGAGCATCAATCGCCGTAGGGACTAGATCTCCTCGTTTCCCATCATCTGGTTGAAGCAGAACCAATACAACGATACCTGAAGTGCTCATGAGTATGCGAGAGACGAAGATAATCATTATCACCTGTGGGTGATCTCTGCCGTAAATCCCGCTCATGTCTATTTCTCTCTTCCTTCGCCATGGCTGAATTCTTGAACCCCTCGGCATCGAGCTCTTCAAAAGTCATAACGGTTGCATGTTCGATCTTGTAAAATTCTTTCTTTTCGCTAGCCCCACTTCGAGTCAAACGGATCTCAAGAACAGCATTAGCTGCGTTTTCAGGATGGCGGATGACGTCCAAAGCTGAGATAGCTGCATCTGCTAGAGCCGAACGATTCTTCTTGGTCCAACCCGCGAGATGATCTGCGGATTCAGCTTCCTGAGGTGTAAGGTCCCGATTCATCTGCTGCACTTTGACATGGTCTGCCTTATGCCGCTTCCACTGGGATACTTCAGTCAGGCTGGAAACTGGTTGTGATTTCAGAAGAAGCACCTACATCTATGAGCGACAACATGAGAAACATGATGTCGGAAAGGTAGTTTCTGACTGCTCACCTGCAACTTGACACGCTTGACTACAATATTTGACTCGCTTGCAAGTAGCGCATCTTTATAACGGACTTCCTGTTACTCTACGATATCAGTCGCACTCTTCTTACTTCGAAGACTGCTCAGAGCACCTGTATCGATAGAAGACTTGGCACAAGCCGGACCATCACACCTATATAAAGTGAGTTCTAACTTGAAGGCATAATAGCAGGACCTACATGTCCAAGATCTTGACTGGCTCATCCATCGTAGCAATAATGCTGAGAGCTGATTCAAGTTGTTCAACTGGCGGCGGACAATAAACGCTATTTTGAAGCAGTGCAATCTAGACTGGCAGAATTAAGCACTCAATTGTTGAAAACTAGCTCTTGGCCGACCGAGACGATGGAAGGGTTGATCTCAAACCGTAATATTCCCCATTAGCAAGTCTATACCACACAGAAGGAGAGATACCACATGTCTGACGATGAGCATAGCTATCCGCCGTCAATAGTCTCAGCCAAGCGCCAAAGCTGGTCTTCGCGCAATTCATCCAACAATGAGAAGCGGTGGGAAGCTCATACCAAGGCCGGAGCAGACTCTGTGGATCTCTTACAAGCGTTGAATTTAGAGGAACACGATAATGTCATCAAATACATTCATCGAGCTTCTATAGCTTCTTCCAGCTCACCAAATGGTCGCTTTTCTGTGGATTCTGATTCAGTCTCTGGCTCTGTAATGGAATTCCGTCGCGTATCATGCGTATCTAGCGCTTCCATTGGGTCGGACAAGCCTTTGCTAGCAGCAAGAAAGGATGAAGAGGTTAAAATAGGCGAGAAAGAGAACGCTCAGTTTCACAAGTTTGATTGGAAGGGCAAACGCAGGGAAATGCGGAATCATGATGTGAGTAGAACCTTTTGCTGCTCTTCCTCGTGAGAAGGTTCTGATAATTCTTTCGGAAGTCAAATAACGAGGATGTCGATCCTCTGTATTCTCACACCATGACTGAATCTTTTACTCATCCTCAGACCACACATGCTAAGACCGCTTTTCCACGAATCGTTCGACATCGTCCTAAACCCTCCAATATAGAAGATGCTCAAAGTTATGCCTACCCAATTCCATCCTCTAGCAATCGAGCTCGACCTCCACTCAATCTTGATCCTAATCCATTCGCTCAACTAGCAGCAAGAGGCCGACTTCGACCAAGAGGCAAGAGCAGAATTGATCGACAATTGATTGAAGAACTCCAATTAGGTTTAGACGACTACATAAATTCTTTCGGTCCCCCTATACGCGACGATCCACTCAGTACAGAAACTCCTCTAGTCCTTATTCCTCGATGTCGTCTAGACCTCTTGACAGGAGAACTCGATTCCTTGATTCGAGAAATATGCGAAACTACACCCGATTTCCAATCTTGCCTCGCTATGGCTGATTACGGTCCTTTGGCTCTACCTGATTTCCGTTTACATCCCCGATTGTCCAACGCAGCAAGATATCAATCGCAAGAACCTTCTTCGTGGATCGAGTTGTTATCGGGAACTTTTTGGGCTTGCAGGTTGAGAAGAGATCTGTGTGCTTTGCTACCGAAGGATGGTGATTTAGATGGTAGTGTGACTGCCAGCGGCTTCAATGGTTTGGGGAATATCACCGAAGTTCTGGAAGCTGAAGGAAGAGCCAAAAGTCCATTTCGAAACGAGAGCCTCTTGCAGTCGATGCCGATGGAGAAGACCGAATCGAGCAAAAGCGATCGAAGCGAACAACTTCTTACCGAAGGGCAATTGCGCTGGAAGAGATGGCTAGAGAAAGAATCAGGCGGTCAATGATTGTCGTTTGCTCTTGGTGCTAGGCTGTAAATCGTTGATCCGGATCAGTCTTGATCTTCCTCGTACTTCAAATCGCTCTTCATCTGAAGCAGTCACAGTCAATTGCCAATTACCGATATCAATCATTGCTGGACCAGAAATATTGCACGAAGTCGACAGTGCAGTGTTTTGCCCTGATGCGAGACTGCCTTCGTACAGCAATGTTCCTCTCCATATATCGGCTTCCGACTCGTACGAAGTCGCTTCAAATGAGTTCAGCAGTTCAAGGCGATAGTGAGCTGAAGACGATGAAGAGATGTTCTGCAGATGGAAAGTCACAGGGACTCTGTAGTGCCTAGAACAGAGTGGTCAGCATAGAATCTCTGACGTAGCGATTGAGACTGACCTTTTCGTTTCGAAGTCCCAGTCAACAGATTGCTGCGCAGCTTGAACAATGGTTATCGGGTTCTCGCTAATACCATATTCGCTAGATTGGATGTTGGCTAGTAGTACTTCTCGTTCTCGTTGCGATTCAGCATATAGTCCACCTGCTATACCTTCTGCGTTTTGAAGAATGCTTGTGACTAAATTCTCTGCTGCACCAAGCCGAAGATCTGCCAAGTGATGATGACCTTGTTTGTTGAGAGAAGGAATGGACCACAAGACTACCAAGTCCAAAGTCCGAGCCGTGAACTGACGAAAGATATGCCGCTGTAGAGCTTGCGGGATTGTGGGGAACTGCTGATTCAGTGCAACGTGCCTCAGGTAACTTCGGCTCTTGAGAATAGATGCCACTAGAGGAGCATTGGCCATGTCAAGCGACTGAAATGTGGTTAGCGGAATCGCTTGAGCTTCGTAAAGCCTTACCTCATCCTCGAGCAGCGATATAATGAGCTGATCGTCGCCCGGTAGAGCAGAAGTCACATCGGCACCTTTGAGTAAATTTTCTAACTGCGCGGGAGTGAAGAAAGGTTGGCATATTGCTTGATCAGGTGAATTTGACGCTCGATAGCTTGCTCTAAGCTGGACTGCATGAGATTGATTCATTGAGATGGCGACACTTTCGACACATTAGCTCGAATCAGTTGGTCTGATATTTTCAGCCTACTTGTTGGTAGAGCCAGAGCGAGCGGATGTGCATTGCCAACTTGGCCCAAGAGCCACAATCTGATCGATTATGATGACTTCGGTAATCCTTTTATTGTCAATCTGCAAATTCATTTCAGCTTCAAACATTTCGAAAACGCTTGCGCTGACCTGTAACGCAATCGAAAAAGGAAAATCCGAGCTGATTGAAGGTCGTATTGCCGCTCGAACGTCGAGCGAGGGATGTATGACGAGAGAGTGTGTTCTTCGAACAGGAAAGTAAAGAGTTTCTGAGGTTGGCGATCTGATACAGAAAAGGAGAGACAGGTTGAAGTTTCCGTCCGAGTCGCCTCGGAGCACTATAGGGACATTAATTAATGTTGACGACGAGCTTTGTATTGCTCCACTTGATGGAATGATCGGTATTTGTGAAGGGGTATTTGGTGACAATTGGGACGAAACAGCTATCGCTTTACTCTGCTGTTCGCTTGGTATGTATATATCTAGGCGATCAGATGCCGTCAACAAAGCCCTTTGTTTCAATGTAAGCGGCAAAACATACCATTGGTATTCCCTATTGCCGGAATAAAATTAGGATGACTTGTTAGAAGGTAGAGTTCTTGTATTGGTACATTGCCAGAAGCGGACAGCGAGATGTTGCACTTGATTGTCTCTCCAGCGTACAGCTCGGAAGGCAAGTCTGAACAGTCAACTTCGAGGCGAGGTATCGGATCGCTGACTAGCACATCCAAAGATGTGTCTTGAGCATACGCTGGCTTCAGTAGTTGCTCCTTTGTTGACGCTAGCCGAGCTCCTTGCTTTATTAGCGTTTCTTGACATTTCAGAGTGTCATTCAAAAGATATGTAATCGAGGCAACGCGAAAGTTGCTGTTATTCTTGCAAGTCAGCGGTATTCGAAGCTATATAAGACAGAAGATATTAGATCGTCTCACTGCTAATAACGAGGGCTTACCAGGTGCTCCGAGTAGGGTGGCAGGTCCAGTGCTTCTTTGGCTTCAAACGACACGTCTTCTGTTGAATTCGACGACAAGGACTGCGCTACGATAGTGATCTTGGACAGCCGAAGTGTTGCATGTAAAGGGTTTCTAGCAAGAAGCTCGACAAAGAAAGGCTCTGGGTAAGCATTTCAGCTTTTGCAACAATGGTCGCTTGAAGGTCGATGCTTACCATCCCGGCTGGCTGCATTTGTACCGTCGGATGACTGTATGCTGATAGTCTGTTGTTGTCGTGCAAAATGATCAACAAAGTCTTTTTCCAAAGCAACCCAATCTTCGTTTTTAGACACATCGAGATCGACGCCAGGTATGAGTATACGCGTGTGCGCTACGTCAAACAGCTTGTTTGGGAACTGAAGCTGCTTCTCTTCCAGTACAGACGAAGCTTGATCGCCAAGATGCTGCACGCATCATCAGTAAATACTTTGGACTGACAAGGCAGTGCACCGACATCTAACGCCAGCTTGAAATCATCCCAAACGCCTTGATCATCTTCTCCAGTCTCTACATCGCCTTCTTGTTCTGCTTTGCCCAGTAGGCTGAGGTAATAGCCTAAAGCTTCATCTGAACGACCGAGATTGTACGCTTGTCTACCCAGTGCTTGGTGGACATGATTCTGTATCGCATGCCATCGACCAGAGAGCATGGGCATGCCTTTATCATTGAAGTAATCTGCAGCAGGGGAAGGAATTTCGTAACAAAAGGAAGCTTGCAGAAGACAGCGGCGTGCCAGCGCTTTCTGTCTCGCGACATCAACCAACAGCTACGCGATAATGGTGAGAATAACGTACAAAGCCGCTCTTCTCATATCTCTGAGACGCCATGCATAGATGGAAAGCCGCTTTCCGCCTTTGTGGTTCAGGTTCGGCTTGTAGATTCGCTACAGCAGCTTGTTCTAGCAATATTGCAGCAGACACTTCCTCTTGCTATGAAGAGAATCAGTCGCGCTCTAAAAGATCATACACGACGTACATCGCTAGCTGTTCGGCAAAGAGCCACTGGTGCGCTTTTCGTATCGCCCAGTAATTTGTATGTCTCGTAGTACAGCAAAGTAGCCTTCAAGTCATCCAGTAGGGCGAAAGCTGACTGCGTTGGCGCAGTATGTGCCGTATATGCTTGTTCCAGAAAGAAATCGACATCCGGCCGTTTGGCAATGCTGAAAGCTGCTGAAATAGGATATAGAGATAAGAGGAGATTGGACAGTCCAGTCATCCGCTGTCAAACTGTTCAATATATCTTTCACACCAGGCACCGAAGCGAAGCGACTCACACTAGCTTGAGCATAGTCACGCCAGGCTTTGTCGTTCGCAAAGTCCTTGCGCACCAAATCGTACGTGAAAGCTGCTAGCTTGTAATCTCGTAGCATAAAAGCAAAGTCTGCAAGACGCCTTGTCTGAGCTTCTGTTGTTTGATGAGGATAGCTGGAACGGAACAGCTCAGCGTGAATCTAATCGCATGTTGTCAGAATTTGGCTCACTAGCCTTTGGCGGGCAGATATCCAGCTACCGGTCCATTTGCAGGACTTGATCTCCCGCTACTTGATCCGCCAAAGTATTTCCGCCCAACATTGAACAACCTGCCCGTCAAGCCTCTTCTGGAAGCAGCAAGACTTTCGTTCCATGTTTGCACATTACGCTCCATCCACGGCACCAAAGACTGGACTACCAATTCTCGCAAAAAGATTCGAATAGCCAGAACATCCTTGTTGCCTAAACCTTGAACTGGTTCTGTTTGATCTTTGAGGTATGATGACCAAAGAGTATCAAAACAGGCTGGTCTGCTATCTTTCTCGCCTTCTAGTGGAGCTGGAGCTTCAGGATCAAAAGAATTGACAGGCAGAAGAGCGCAATGTACACCATAAGATCGCCGTATTTGTTCAAGCAGAGCTTGCGAGTCTGCTAGATTGCCATTACGGACGTCGTGAACAACCACGTAATATCTCAAGACGTTTGGGTCCACAAAAGCGTGTCGTTCAATTGAGGACAGTTTAGCTGGAGATACAGATTCGTAGAGACTTGCCAATGCGTTGAGAGGTTCCGGATGGGCAGCACTCGTAGCTAAGAGATAGAGGACAGGTTGAGTGAATGTCTGATGAGAAGAGATTGGGTTCAACGCCAGGACTGCATCACGCATGACCGGATACCAAGGTGTAGCTAATTCGACTGCTGAATCCAAAGAAGTGGGCTCGGGCACAGGTAAGGCGTTGACTTGACTAGATACAGCATCCAGCCAAGGCCCTAGAGAGTCTATGGACTGGCTTTCATCTTCTATGCTTGCAAGGTCGTCAATCTGGATTGGGAATTGAGCAGCTGTAAAGGCTTCGAATGCAGAGGTCCTGAGATTGACACGTTCTACGCCAGATGTTTGCCATGGCTTGAGCAGGACAGCCAAAGAGGGCAAATGAATGGACGACTGCAATAATTCGGTAACATCATTGGTTTGCAAAACAGCGATTCTGGGTGCAAAGTGCTGATGCAGAATAGTAGGGCCTTGTGACATTCACAAAGCGCGCGGTATCTCTTGCGGTCAGGTATATTGTCTTGCTCGTCTGGCGAAGAAGGGCAACTTGGATCAAATCAGAGGAAAGCCAATTTCGCGACAGATGCTATGTTTCCCCTCTATCTACGGCTTCAAGCATGACTAGTCCTCGGACTCGATTATTTTCTAGGCATTGGTTGCATTTCAGGCAAAAGTATTCTTCGAGCACCTGCAGCATCGCGCTTGAACTATTGCTCGAGGTTAAGTTTCTGGCAGTCTACAGTGTGAAGCGGAAGGCGTACCTCGTATCGCCGACGATTCATCCACATTGATGCAGGAAAGGCCATCATAACAGCGTTCGGCTGCACCTGCGAGCTAGGGTCGGGCAGATCAACAAAGGTGAGGCTAGCGATGTTGGGGCAACGAGATCGAAGCTTGCGAACGGCCTCAGGTGCTGTTTTGGCGTGAAGTTGATTCCAGGAAGCCATAAATCCATCGCCGCACGTGCTGAAAATTTGCGGTTGCTGAAGGTAGAATGTGATACGTTCAGCACTTTGCAGCTTCAACGCGTTAAGGAGATCATCCTGCATTGAACATAAGCCGAGACATCGCGATGCGCTCGAAAGATCATGACGTACAAATCTGATCATCGTTGGGTCTACATCCATGACAAGCTCAACCACGTTGGGCAAAGAGGCGGTCAGGTAGCGGACTTCTCTTGTTTCTAAATGACCCCAAGCTTTCCACTGAAGATGGCGAAGTGTTTTGTTGCACGAAGCTACCGCTCGAAGCATTTGACCAACGTTAAAGATAGGAAACATGCGTTGAGTGCGACCAGCTTCTTCCACCAAAATCAGAACTTCCAGTTTTGTAAGATCTTCTAGGAGGTGAGCCAATTCTGACCAAAATTCTGAACTTTGTGAAAGAGTTGAAAAGCATAGATACTTGAGGGAAGAAGAGCAATTGCGAGCCAAAGCTGCCCAAAGAGTTGCATCTGCTTTATAAAAACCCACATCCGTGAAGAAGCTGTGTAGCGGAGGGCAGAGGGCGAGGATTGACTTTAGAGCTTTCCAATTGATTTCGCTAGAGGCAATAGAGCAGACATCGAGTCTTTTCAGCTTTGGCAGTCCAAGGCCGACCATACCATCCAACACTCTGGCTCCGTTGGTAAGGTGCAAATTGCTCAATACGAGAGTTTCTAGCGTGGATTTGTGATGCTTAATAACTTCAACCAGATTTTTCATGTCGATGCCGTGCATCTGATGACCTTGAGTGTGCAAACTTGATGCTGTTACAATAGCGAACTTACTAGATGAAATTCGAGCACTCGCATTGCCGGTAGCTGAGTCAGAAGTCTGATATCACTATGGTAGATGATACTAAGCGGACAAACTCTAGCCCGGAAAGTGTACTAACATTTGATTACGCGAGAGCAACTTGAGCTTTGCGAAAGATGGCAGCTGGATCAAAACTTCCCACAATCGAGCAGGAATGCTTTGGTATCCCTTTTCAGCGGTTGAATACTGCCACTGTGAGCAAAATCAGCCCAAGACAACAAGATTTGATCAGAAGACCTACAATCAAGGTGTGAAGCTCGGACATTTTAAAAATGACCTCTCTGAGCCGCAGCACCTGCTGCTTGTTGAATGTTTTGTCACTCGATGTAAGCTGTAAAGTCTTGACACATTCTAGATCTATGCTCACGCGTGAGTAAGTCTAGAAGCCGACAATGGGATGCTTACAATGGTCTGGCAGATTCTTCATCTTTGCCCATTGCTCATTCCAATCATCGACTGAGTCGATCCCTGCTCTCTAGGCGTAAGCTTTGCGAAACACTAGACGCAGAAGACTGACAGAATTCTAGATCATGCCATACCAAGGGCTTCACAACTGACCAAAGACCCTTGTTTACGCGTCCCAGAGCAAGTAGATCACGAGAAGGAACTAGCAAAGGTTGTTCGACAGGATTTGGCATGCTGTCGTTTGAGGGTTTGAAAAGAAAATTTGAAACGGCAAGCCAGCAATCATCATCCAAGCGTGGCAGCATACTGATGTGCTCGAGGGACTGCGATAGATCATTCATCGCTTTGCGCCAGGCGGTAGTTAAGAGAAAAGGGAAAGAGAAAGAAAGAAGCAAGCCAAAGAAACCTCGTGCCCTCGCATACGTAATGTGCATAACGCCCGCCGCAGCTCTATGCAAAATGCTCTCATGGCAGAAGAGCCAGAGATGACGAATGCACGAGCTAAGACAAGTGATGTCTGTCGAGAAAGTCAATCATTTAGTAACGGGCGCTTATCCTGGACTCACATATTATTGTGGAATTCCTATGAATATAGTCAAAGCTATCGCTTGCCAAGCCTATACCTAGGTGCAGCAGCTGTTGGATTCCGCTTTTGTCGCCTATCCCAGACTCAGCTTCTTCCTATACGCCATTGAAGAAAACACTCACTTGTTTGCTTTCTCTCTTTCCATCTCGAGCGCATCCAATTCCTCCAAAGTCAGCTCCTCGATCCTTGGACCAAAGTTTTTGCACTGATCCCACTCTCGCCAAACGCCATCCATCTTCTTCGGTCCTCTACTATAAGTAGGAGGCGGTTCATCTTCCCCTCTACCAATCAAACCCATTTCCAAACAATCTTTCTTATGTCTTATCAGTTCATCATGGATTGCGTGGGCTATAATTGGTGATGCTTCGCCGGTCAGACCAAGATCGGCACAAAGTTGACGAGCAAAGTGTTCAGGTGTCAAAGAAGATGATAGATCCCATTCGAAACGGTCTATGAGATGGATGGTTTGTATTTGAACATCGATCTGAATTATCGAGTAAGTCTAGTGTAGTCTAGTCAAAATGGGAAAAAACATACATTGACAATCACACGCAAATCAGCTTCAACATGCTCTTCTTCTTGTTCTTCAGTGACGATAGCTACTTCGGCTACTCCAGAATGTTCTTCGATTTGAGTCTTGATGGTTGTAGCTATTTGATCTTTGTACGGCACGAGCGGTATACCTACATCATCGCAAAAGGTAGTAGCAAAGAGATCAGGTGTCATGAAAGTTTCTGTATGTTCATGTCAATGAACGCCAGGAATCGTCAGAATAGATGCATACCTCGCAGATCCCAGATGAAACAATCTCGAATGTTATGCGTCTCCGTTTCCAGGTCTATTCGTATTGGTACCAACATAGCTTTTTGCTCTGCTCGGAGTTCTAAATTTTGTTCAGACCTGTTCAATACGTACCAATTGATAACTCGAAAGATAATGATTGGATCGCTACGAACAGATAGACATGCCTAGCTCGCTTAGCAGGTTCTGCGATGACTAGATTACCCGGCACATCTTTACCCATAAAGCTCTTCAAAGGCGGTGTAGGTAATGCCGGTTCAGGTGGACCTTGAGGTTGAGGTGTCGCTCTTGAACTTGTCGGTGCGCTCAGAGCTGCTACCGCAGCTGCAGCTTCAGCCGCTTTTCTGGAAGCCAGCAGTTGTCTTCCTCTAGCAGTCAAACCCGCCGCTTCAGCTTCATCCAATTCCGTAGGATCCGCTTCCAAAGGATCAGGTTGATCTAAAGATTCTACTTCTGCATAATTGATAGCTGATCGATTTCTTCTACTGCCTCCAGATTGGACGTAAGTGAGAACTTCTGGTTTTTGAGCTGCTAGGACTTTGGCTATATTGGGTTGCATGAGATTGGTAGTGCCTAGTTTGATACGCGAAGGATAAGTGGTCATCCCTGCTTGTACAGTAGGATGAAGCCGAGTGAATGGAGGAAGAGGGTCTTCTGAATCGGTAAGGACATGTGGTCTTAGGGACGAAGCTGTAGTGGAAGGCACAGATGTGGGAAGTGAAGGACGAGAAGTGGAAGCAATTGGTGTGCTAGCGTTCGAGGGAGGTAAATATAGCTGAGGCGCTGAAGAGCGAGTCGAGCGTTCTGGAAGGGTAGAAGACCGTTGCTGTTGCTGGACTGCTGTGTTCGGCGGCTGTAAACCAGTTTGATTGACAGGCAGAGTAAATCTCGTCGAGAGTTCAGCTACAGCATTCGCGTAAGCTTGTTCGTTGTTGCCATGTATTTTGCGTAGTCTTGCAATCTCAGCATGCCAGCTGCTCGTAGCTAGCGACATCTTCGCCAATATTCAATCCACTGATTCAATCCAAGACAATGGCCAAAACAGGTATCACAGCCCTGGTATATAGGCTTATGGGTAACTGACTGTAGTTTGCGAGCGTGTTCCGCCTAGACTTGGCCGAAGGTAGACAAGAAATCGAAAAATCAATAATGCGCTTTGTCCTATGGCGAGCGAGCGGCTCTGCGCTAGAGTAGTCCAGTGCGCATAGTTCTGTGCCCGAGATACCCTTTTCCTCTCGTCTCAAACTCGTTCTTTGTCTTGCTCCAAATAATTTGTGAAGTTCATCTGACATGGCAATTTTTGGGTCTGCTGCAATTGTAGCTAGCACGCCAGCTCGTCGAGCTCCTCAATCAAGTCGTCAGAGTTCTTTGCGCATCATTGTTCCTACATATGGTTCTACTCTCGTTCGCCATGCATCGAACAATACATCTGGAGAAAGTAAGGGAAAGAAACAGTCAATACTAGAAGAATCAACTCGACGCTTCTCTCATTGGTCTGTGGATCGTGCTCGAGTGGCAGAAGATACCGATTTTGGTGATCTTGCATCTACTTACCGTCATGCAGCGAGCAAAGGTCTTCCTCCCATTCAGTCTCCTGCTTCACCTACTTCTCCAGTGACAGACAAGTTGAAGAACACTGCTTCTCTTTCTTCACCTATCGCTAGCAGCAGTAAAGTCAAGATTGAAGATTTGGACCCTTACGATGCACCAAAAGTTCAAGAACATGAAGATTACGACAATCAAAGTTGGCGCTTTCCAGACAATGTCGAAGGAGAATACTCAATTCACGCCGTAGAGAAGAGTCAGGTCAAACATCAGCCTTCAACGTCCACTAACGCTTTCGAAGCATTCGAACCCCAATCTCCTTCTCTCACATCTGGACCTTCTTTCCATACCGAATACGTCGATATGGATCAAGATTTTAACTACAATTCTATAGATATCTCTGCAACCTCCGACTTCACACCTGAAGAAATCAAGAAGTTCGAAGCTGATATAGCAGAACACGAAGATCTCGATTTAGGTTTCAATCGAGAACCAATGCGTTTTGTTCCTCCATTGATACAAACACCTATTAAAACTGGGATAGAACAAGATCCAGTTTTACCTTTACCTCATTACCAACCTAAATCGAATGACTTGGTCTCGTTGTACGATATTCGATTAAGAGCTATTTCACAAACTGGGAAACCAAGATTATGGATGAACAGAAGGAAAGAACCAGATTTAGCTAAAGAAGCTTCTCATCCCCTCACAGCAAATCAAGCAGCAAGTTTACAAGCTTACTCTGACAAACAAATGAGATTGATTGATATGGAACGTGAAACGATGCAAGATTTGGCGGACAAAAGGTTGAAGACTAGAACGCCTTTACCAGGTGATAAGCTTGTCCTGTTCGATCTGGCTACTAGATGGGATTGGCCGAAATCACAGTTGTACTGGAGAGAACGCTTGGAAAGATCTACTGGTCAACCGTTAGCTAAAGGATCAAAGGTGTTGGTCTGTGAAATTGGCAAAGATAAGCAAGAGCATGATTTGAGGTGAGTTTTCTTCAAGGTAAGCGGTCTGGAGTAAAATTAATCTCTGCGCAGACCTGGTTCCAAGATACGGATCACTCAATTTCCAAGACCGAAAGGTCCTGATGGCGAAAAGGTCGAAGAGCAAGACTTCATCATGGCAGATCTTCTCAAAGTTGACTCTCAGCGACTACAACTTATGATCGAGGAAGCCGATGTACCCAAAATGAATTGGTCACGTGTCAGGCGAGTTCTTCCTTGAGCATGACAGCCTAGTTGAGCTGACTTTGCGAAAAGACTCGATTATGCTTGGGATGATCGGGTATACCAACTCATGGAATCAGCTCAAGCGAAACTTTTGCTTGACTTGGAGGCTCAAGAAGAAGCTCAAAGATTCATCGATGCGAAGGCAGACTATTCTCAATCCACTTGGCATACGTCTCTTGTCCTTTCCGGAACGCATCTGCGGAATATAATAATACCTGCACCAGATCCTACAATACGCATCAAAGCTTCTCCGCCGTCTTCACTCTTGACTGACGATGCGCGAGTCAACAGCTGGGTCAAACGACACCTACATCTACCTTTCCTATCCATGCCTGGTGATCCCAAACTTAATCTCAATGCAACCCAAATTCAAGCTATTGCTACCGCTTTGAATTCTCCACTTTCTCTAATTCAAGGACCGCCTGGTACCGGTAAATCAGCTACCATAACTAATCTCATCCATCTGCTCAAGGTCGAATTTCAGCTGCCTCTTCCTATTCTCGTCTGTGCTCCAACACATGCTGCGGTCGATCACCTTACTGCAAGCATGTACAAGAAAGGACTTCGACCTTTACGACTAGGAAGAGAAGAAGCAGTTCGATCTGATTCTGTCAAATGGACAATGGATCGATGGCATACGCGACATCAGAAGTACAATGTTCTACTTTGGGCCAAAAGGCAAGAAGTAGAAGCTAAAGCGAAACTTGATGCTTACTTGGAAAAGGACGCTTTGGCTGATGCTGGGATTCACCTTGATCCGAAAGAGATGGATCTACCTAGTCTTGAGAAAGCTCACAAGAAGGCTAAGTCGGCTGCTTGGGGACTCTACGATCGAATATGTCAAGACGTGTACAGTCATGCTGATGTGGTACTTTCGACTGCTATGGGAAGCACTGGGTACTTGTCAAGACATGCTGATTTCCCTTTGGTTCTGCTTGACGAAGCTGCTCAATGCAATGAGGTAAGTAATTTTCCAGATTCAGGATGCGAAGTGCTGATTTTCTTATAGGCCACATCTCTTATACCGCTCATGAAAGGTTCACGACATGCCGTACTAATTGGTGATCATAAACAATTACCTGGTGTCTGTCAAAGCAAGGAAGCAGCGGAAGCTGGCTTCAATGTCAGCCTATTCGAAAGATTGATGCACTCTGGTCGTGAGTTGGTTTTTTCTCTGACATTTGCGTATGCTGAATGGACGGGATTAGACGTGCCTTCTGTTATGCTTGATACACAGTATCGTATGGCTCCTGAAATAGCAGAGTTCTCTAGCGGCGAGTTCTACGACGGCAAGCTTAAGAATGGCAAATCTGTCAATCGAGTCACGCCTGTCAGTTCTCAATATCTAGACCATTTGCAAAAAGTAGCTATGGTGAATCACCAATTTGTCGAATCGCAAGGATCTACAAGTCGTTTCAATCAAGGTGAAGCAGATCTAGTAGTTCAGCTCATTGAAGATTTATTCAAGCGAAATCCTGGTATTCGTCAAGGAGATATTGGTGTCATTTCCCCTTATGTAGCCCAAACTAGAGTCATCAAGAAGCTGCTGGGCAAGAGAGCAGACCCACAAGCGAACGCTTTCAGAGATGTGATCGAAGTCCGCACGGTCGACGGATTTCAAGGAAGAGTAAGCACCTACGTTTGCTTTCGAAAGTCTGCGCTGACTAGCAGAGTAGGAAAAGGATGTGATCATATTTTCAGCGGTTAGATCTAACGCTGGCCGTTATATTGGCTTGTAGGTGTGCTTTGTCAAGACTAAAGTTTGACTGATTAAGTCTCTTCCAGCCTGGCTGAAGCTCGTCGCTTGAACGTCGCACTTACAAGAGCTAAAATGGCTCTTTTCGTGGTTGTAAGCTTAGTCCCTCTCTAGCGATTGTCAGATCTGATGTCGCTTGCAGGGCAATGAATTGACTTTAGGTCAACCGCGACCAAACGATCTCAATATTCCCAATTCAGGAGTATGGGAGAGATACATCAACTGGGCGAAGCAGAAGGACTTCGTCCGACCTTGCATAATGAAATGATGTAAAATAGTATCTTCTTGTAGAGCAAGCACCGAAATCCCAACTCTTTCGAATCTCTGGTCTGCGCGTGCATTCATATACCTGACCAACATGATACCTCAGACTGCCGTTACCCTGCAATAGTAATACTTTCGCACAAGCTGTCGCGACATGCGTCTATTCGGTTTGGACTGGATGTTTGGACAGGACAAGGCACAAACAACCGCGGAGAGCGTCTCTCATCAATCGCGAGCCATTGTAGAGCTTCAAACGTCCCCGCCGTAAGCATCTATTGTGTTTCACTGATTTGCACGCTGAGTCCACTCCAGCAACAGCAACACTGCTATCCCTATCCCAGAGTCTTCATCAACTGCTTCTTTTCAAGCTGAACCTATCCAGGACAGAATGCCACATTCCAAGCGAGATCGTGACTTTCAACATCAACCTGCTGGTGTTTCTCTCGCATCAGATGCTAAATCTGACTCCTCTACTGAGGAAGAAGACAATGCCTATGAATCTGAATACGGAGACGAGGGAGACGCCGACTCCCAACCTGGGAGTCGAGACGACCGGAGAAAATGCTCGAATTGTCGAAAGGTAGTTCTGGGAAGTATGTGTGCCGATCGATGTCCAGTATGTTACATGTACCATCGGCGTCATGCTCAAGAAAGGCCAGAACACATTCTGAAGCGAGGGAAATATACATCTGGCTTCAAGGTCGCCAGCCAATACGGGCCTAAAGTCGCTCCTTCTATCGCTGCTCCTGCTTACTCTTCTTCTACTATTCCAGCAGAGTCTTCGACGCCTGGATTAGCGCGTCAAGGTGTGAATGTGCGATCCGGCAATAAGCGAAAGAAAGGCTTAGCTCGTACAGAATCAGAAGATTCGAGTAAAGACGATGCTTCCAATGGCGGCAGCGGCTCTAGGCCATGCACGAATTGCGGTGGCACGGTAATTCAGAAGCGCAAAGAGGGAAACTGCAACGCCTGTTACCAATACGAACGAAGAACTGGCAAAAGACGACCACCAGGTACTCGGCCTAGAGGTTCTGTAGCACAACGTCTAAAACAACTGCAAGCTGCTTCAGAAAGTCCTGTTCCTACTGCTTCTACCCTCGTTCTCAAACCCAAAATTACAATGAAGGCAATGGACTCTCAGCTCGGTGGCTTGCGACCAAGTCATTACAGGCCCAAACGGAAAAGGCAATCCGTGTCTGTTGATTCAGACTCAAGTGACAGCGAAACGTCTTTCGATGACTCTGATTCTTCTTTCTCCTCTACTTCGCCATCTGAAGACGATAGAGATGAAGGAGAAGAGGAAGGAGTGGAGACCGATGCGCCCATCTGCGCCAATTGCAACAAGAGAATCAGTCCTGGTACACCTCGTTCCGGCTTCTGTAATGCTTGTTATGATTGGCAGCGTTCTCATGCCGATCCCAGACCTACATATCTCTGGAGCACAACGAAGTTCTCTCGAGGCAGAGTCGATAGCAGACGAATTCGGCGCTCCAAGCAGCAGACCAAAACTGCATTGCAGATTATCAACTGCGACCACACACAAGCTGAACAACCTTCTGCTACTGAAGAGCTTCAAGTTTGCTCAAATTGCTGCAAAGGAATCTGGCCTGGCAAAGCTCGTTCTGGATTCTGCAACCCTTGCTATTCTTACCAATTGAGATTCTCGGGGGTGATGAGACCTTCATCTCTGTGGAGCAACACCGAATTCTCTCGGGGGAAAATTCAGACAAGGCGGGCTCAGCGCTCGAAGCCAAAGTCAGCAGGAGAAGAAGCTGGATCTGATCAAGACTCTGAGGAGAAAGCGGCTGAATTGGAAGAGGCTCAAGTATGCACGAACTGTGAGAAAAAAATTTGGCCTGGACGAGCAAGAACAGGAAGATGCCAAGCTTGTTACAGCTATCTGAATTTTCATCAAGTCGAAAGACCTGATCGGTTATGGAGCGATTCAAAGACTTCACGTGGACGCTCTCGTAACTCAAAGGCTGGTCGATCGACTTCTCGCAAGTCTCTTCCGTGTCGGAAAAGGCTCAAAGGCAAGTCAAGTGTGTTATTGGATGAGAAAGGATCGGAGAATGATGCAGAAGCCTCGGTCAATTTATTTGCTCCCTGTGCTGCAGACCTTCCAGCACAGCTTTCCAACGCCATGCCTTCAAGATCAGCTTTCCCAGCACATGAAACGTCGCCCGCTGCAGAAGACAATGTTCTCCCGAAGCTTTCCCTGGAGGGACTTCCGCTGTTCTATGCTTCTTTACAGCATCTGAACCCTCTTTTCGGTCCAGCAATGGCTATGAAACTTTGGAAACTTGGTGTGAAGGTGGTCGAGGATTTGGTGTTTCTGAGAGACGAGGATATGCTCGATCTAACAGAATTTCATAGGTGAGTTCAAACCCTGTTATAGCTTATACACCGTATTGACGAGCCCTACAGACGCTTGCTTCAAAACCACCTTGCTGAAATAGCGGACAGAAGAATGGCTCCTTGACAAATACCACAATTATAATACCGTTCAATGTAATACATCATGCGAATAAATCATGCTGTTCTCCTCAGACCAATCTTCATAGACTTTATGCCGAACCCCGGCTTGAAAAAGTCGATATCGCCTTTCGAGTATTCGATCTCGATAGTATTACTTTGACCCAACTCGTATGATGGTATGAACCAACAGTAACCGACTGAGAGCTGTAAAGAAGGCAGAACGAGTTCAGCGAAAGATCTTTGAATTGAAGCAATCTTACGAAGTCAGGCAACGACGAATGTGAATTGCCTTCTTTGCCTATTAAGATTTTGGCCTGTAATTCCCTTGCACAAGCGAAAGCAGTGATGACACCCGCTTGTGGCTGCAATCGACGTGTAGTGAGATCTTCTTGTTCTTTATTTCCGCGCTTTGTCTGCCAGAAAGTTAGAGATCGCTTTCAAAACTTAGGAAGGACTTACCTCCACAAAGACAACTTGAGACTCTATAACATCCGTCTGATCATCCCACATATCATCATTCCAGTCAGACGAGCCAAATTCCGTCGCTGCGCGCTTGCCCACTGAATCAAGGTACGATTGCTTGTAAGCTGAAATGGAAACAGAGAAGTGTCTCAGTAAAGTCTTCTGCAGTAGCGGAACCTCTTCTGCCGATGTCAACTCGATAAAATCAATCCTACCCGCCATTCAGCAAATCTTTGATTGTGCAGATACAGCTTCACTGACTGAATTCGACCTTCTTGTGACATCAGAGCATTGTTCTGTAATATACGACTAAAGTATCCAGCAAATCTCCTCTGAGACGGTATTGAAACTCCACGAGCTCCTTCGATCGGCTGCATCCGCTTTGAAGTATGAAGATCGAAAACAGATTGAAGAAGGTCGACTGTCGCTCTTGCTTCGCGTCCTGAATCACTAATATCTTGAGGCTCATCTGAAGTACCTCCAGTACTTTGTAGTTCTTCGTTATTGGCAGCACCAGTAGTAGCTAGGTTAAGCTCTTCTGAGGCTGTAATGAGATAACAGCAAGTCATTGTTCCAGATCTTCCTTTACCAGCCTACTCGCGCACGTCAGTATGCTTTGTCGAGCTTGAAACAGTAATAGCTTACCTTGCAATGTATAACAACAATGGCTTGCGGATCAGAATTCAGAACCTCTCGCATACTTTTGACGAAAGGAGGAATCATTGCTAAAGGAGGCGGATGGTGATCAGGAAATGGAAAGCGAGAAACTCGATTATCGAAATAGCTAGTGTCGTATTCGTTCTCACTTCGAGCTATCTCGTATGATTAAAGCGAGCAATGCTCATCAGGTGAAGACAACATACGGCAGAAGTTAAAGATATGATAATTGCTGTGCTTCTCGTGCAACCAGCGCTTTACATCTGATCTTCGGTTTCTGTAAATGCTTTCGAATCCGCTTGATGGCCAGCCCTACATGACGCAGACGAGAGAAAGGATGAAGAAGAGAAAAGAAAGAAGAGGACCATCGTATCAGCCAGTATCGAGCAAATGCTAACAAGTCTAACCATAATAACAATCCTTGGAGTGATATAGCATAGATCAAGGTTGTAGCCTGCCTCTTTGTCTACATAGCGAGCCTTGTTTCCTGTGATTTCTCTTCAACCCGCAGTCCTGTGCGCGATGCTACAGCTAGCTGACCCGAGACCTTCGTTCGTATCAGATTCGACATTGCAGACGCGGAATCTTTCAGCAAGAACACGAGAAGGGATATGTGAGGAGGCGGCTTTAGGGTATATGTACAAGTGTGTGTCTTTTGACGTCGCTATAAGAGGACAATAGCGGATCTGAAAATAGGTGACGTTGCTTATTAAGCAAGCAAACTCTTTAGAAGCCAGCGAAAACATGTACAAGACTCTACTTGTCATGCCGACTATTTATATACTTGCAAACAATTCCTCGTACTTGTCCATCGCATTTTGTATACAGTCATGAGCATACAAGGTTTGCTGGGTAGTTCTGAAGAGCAATGTGTCAAACAATGCGCAACAGCGGAAGACATTTGCTCGACTGACTTATCAACAGCTTTATCAGGGTTCTCTCCGCCGGTGCTGCTTGCTTTTCTGAATGCTTCATTACGTGCTTCTGCCGCACTTTTATCTTTCAGATGCATAGCTTTGCCATTAGCCGCTGCAGTCTTGACGGCCCAGTCTGCTCTTTCTTTTCGCAAAGCTTGATAGACTCGTAGAGCTTTGTTGATGTCTTCCTTCGACTTGACTTTGCTTAGAACGACGCCTAATACAGCTGCATCCTAAATGGCACATTTAGTTCAGATTCTGGCAATCCGGATGCAAGTGCCTACTTCTATAGCTAATGCTGCACCCTGTGCCAGATCTAACAGAGAGTTCATCAAGGCTGGTTGTGCGCATTCCCAGTGTTTGCTTACGAGGTAAAGTTGCGTGACAAGCATCACCTACTAGAGCTACATGGCCATCAACCCAAGAAGGTAAAGGCTCATGTACTCTGAGCTTCCATTCAAGCACATTTTCACTCGGGACTAAATGTAAGAGTTTCTGAACACGAGGGTTGTATTCTTTGAACGTATCGAGCATTTCAGCTTTCGAGCCAGAAGTGGTCCACTTAAGAAGTTTGTCAGCAGAAGAAAGATGATGTATATCAAAAGAGTGCTTACACTGTCTGATTCCGCAAAATGTATATCCTGCAAGACGGCATCAACTAACGCACTATACCTCATCACAGAAACTTACTGGATGAGCAGTAGACATGTTGAAGACAGTCCCTCCGCAGATCGGATAAGCAATGATATGTCTGCCCGGAGCAATCCATCGATAAGATGCTATTATCGTATTAGCGATATTATACGCAATTAACAAGAAAACTCACTGCTATCAGTGAAGAAGGGGATTAATTCTGGATCCTCTTTGATCTGATCCCGATGAACCAAGATTCGATAAGCTGCTTGACCAGTATCGACTACACTATCTACTTGTCCTTGTTTTGCCAACATTGTTCCCCGAGCTTTCGACTTGACTCCATCTGCTGCGAGAATGATATCATAGTCGAACCAAGTTGATTGACCATCCTTGGTCTCGACCTTTATTCGAGGTGAAGTGCCAAAGACATGCTCTGTAACCCTATGCCCAACATGTATTTTGATCTTGTCGCCTTGTCGTTTGACTCCTTCCAGTAGAGCTTTCTGCAAGTCTTTACGATGAAGTACCTGTATATCTTGTTGGCCTGAAAATATCTTCAGAAATATAGGCATACGATGAAAGGATAACCGAATTCCTTCTGAATGTAAGAATAATCGACCCGGGATAAGATTTCATCACTCGTCGCATCTAGAACTTGTACGCCTTTAAGAAAAGTAGATTCACGAGTAGCAACATCCCTAAGCAAATCATTAAGCGCTTTTGCATTTTCCTTATGAGATGAGATGAATTCACAATATGCCCCATCTCTCCAATACTCTGGAAACATTCGGAGAAGAGTTGATTCCTGCTCCTACTTCCCCAATCGCACTTGCTGCTTCATGCACAGTTACTGAAAAGCCTTGTTGTGCTAGAGCTATTGCACAACTTAAACCTCCTACACCTGCACCTATGATTCCAATTCGACAAGTCTCAACGAAAGAGGCCGCCATTCCAGCCAAAGTTAGCTCGACGAGTAGAAAGTGTCAGAGTTGGAGCTCCGCGTCGCGGCACCAAATACGCGGAACTGATGGCTGCGTTCAATCGCGCCTGTTTGAGACAGTGCAGACACAGTAGAAGCAGTAAAGGAATGAGGGAAGAGAGGCAGATGTTCAAGAAAGTGCGTCGGAATGATTGTTTATCCATCGCATTCGAGGTCCACTGCTATTTGAAGAGCATGGGCAAATTGACAGCGCGACAAGGGATCCAGCTAACTCTTGCAAGCCGTTGTGTCATTTCAAGCAGATTAGCAGAATCCGATTTTTCTCTTCTCGAACCAATAAGTCCTGCCAATACTGTTCAAGATGAGCCAGAAACGCAAGCCAGAAGATCAAGAGGAAGATGTAGAAATGAAGGAGCTAGTGGACGTGGATTTTGACTTTTTCGACTTCAAGGAAATTGACTATCATTCGCTCGGTTTGCTGCTCAGGCAACTCTTCTCTCACGACGCTGCAGAATTGGATATACCTGCTTTAACCAACTTCATCATCGAAACCAAGTTTGGCAGTACAATCAAATGCGATGGAGAAGAAAGCGACCCTTATGCTTTTTGTACAGCGATCAACTTGAACGCTCGGCAACAGGTATAGTCTTTCATAGGTCGTCGTAATGATTCACTGACTCCTTGGGAATTGGCAGAATGCAGCCATAGCCCAATTGACAGCTTACTTGCTAGCGAAAACCTCTTCTTCACCTAAAGCCAAAGCAATTCATGATCTACTTTCAACACTCTCAACTCCTTCTGAAAGACATCTAGGTCTCGTTCTCAACGAAAGACTCATCAACATGCCTGCTCAAATAAGTGCACCGTTACTACGGATTTTGGGTGAAGAAGCACAAACAGCTACATCGGAGGTAGGCTTTCTTACTCATTTGCTGTATCAGCTCTGCAGATTTTGAAATGGCTCCAGGGCAAAGCATACAATTTCTCCCAGCTACTTTTCTTCTCCCGAATCTTCGTACCTTCATCCAGCAACTCGATGGAAGAAGAAGACACAACCATGACTGGATCAACAGATCAACAACCAGTAAAGAAATCTAAAAAGAAGAAGAAGCATCAATCGGCTACAGAACCTGTCATTCCATCTGCGCAGGCGGGAAATGAATTCTTCGCTTACCATCCTGAAGATGAAGTTATTGAAAAGGTCAGTAAAGTTTGGGCGAGCATCAGAGTCACTCTGATCTTGCCTTTGAACTTGTTGACAGTTCGCAACATGTACTTATGATTTCAATTTCACTCACTCGCCGGAACGAGGAGAAGATGCATTTGGTGTCGAAACCAAAGGTCGCCTTATGTTAGTACCGTTTGAGAAGCTGTCAGAGGTCGTAGCCGCATTAGAAGCAGAAGGTGCAAACACATCATAGATTCTTTTTAGTATGCTAGTAATATATGCGAAACTTGTGAATGTATTATATGAACAGGCATAAAATGGTTTCTTTGGTATACTCCTTTACTCCTCGCTACTTCAAGCAGCAACCTTTCGCTTCTTTCTCGGCTGCTTGACTGGTGCTTCTTCCTCCTCAATAGGATGATCTTGTCTCCACTTGGTATCGACTAACCATTCTGGAGTGCCTTCAGGTGGGACAGCATCAGCTTTAGGTTCTCCGACAATCCGTCGGTATGAACGTTCGGGCGGTTTGATAATGTCCAATCGGTCGTAGAGATCTTTCAAAGGTTTGCTTCGCCAAGAAGGGGGCCGAACGAGGAAAAGTTTGCTGGTATGACCACCTCGAGGTGCAGGCTTCTTCTTGGAAGTAGATGCTTCGGCGACCGGAAGATTATCTTCATCTCCAGCTTCAGCTTCCTCTTCGCCTGGACCACTTTCTCGCGAAGATTCATCGGTAGACATGTACTTGTTCTGAATACCCTCTTCGAGTGATTTGCGTTGCTCTTCATCGAAACCCAGAGTTTCCAAATCTTGTTCATACCCTTCGACGGCTTTCAACATTTCCCAAGCTGCTTTTCTCCTCTTGGTCTTTTCCTCCTTCATCGCTCTTCGTCGATTACGCTTTCTGGTTTCCTCCTTCTTTTGTCTTTTCGTATCATCTTGTCTAGCATCCCTCTCTCTTCTCAAATTGATGTAAGCGCTTTCAATAGCTTTCTCCAAAGCAGGCCAATCATCTTCAGGGACATCATTCCATCTTTCACCTTCCTCTTTAGCAGCCAAAACAGCATTCTTGATCGCATCAGAGAATCTTTTGTTGTCTTGAGATCCACCTAAAGTCTTCTTCCAGTCCCAGTACCATACTTCTTTCGTTCCTGTCTTGTCATACTTCTGTTCGGTTTGTGGTGAAGTACCAGGAAAATCAGGTAGTGGTTCAGCAAAAGTTTTCAAACCCATCAGTTCGCACATGGTCGTTCGAACCGCTCGAGAGAGTTCAACTTTCCGATTTTGAGCTCGTGCTTTAGCTGTAGTTGTTTTGCTTCCAGAAGTCTTGCTCTCTTCGACTGCATTGACTGGTCCTGCTGGTGCTGTGAGAGGTTGAATTTGCGCTGTATTGGCAGTCATTTGATCCAAAACGGCATCGATTCGCGCGTCTTGTCCACGTAATGGATCAGCAAAGTTTTGAATGTCTTGACGAAGATTAGCGGCATCTGCTGGAGATAGATTGCGCTGTTCGAACATGTCGAGTCTTCGAGAAAGGTTCAAAAGCTTCCGTGCAGCGTAAGCAGAAGCCATTGCATAACGTAGGAGAAGAACTCACAATACCGCACAGAGGTAAGAGAGCTTGCGTCAGCTCATCAGATGAGGCAACAGCGCGAGCTTCTGCCAAAGTATGCAAGATTTTGCGGGTGTCGTCAGAAAGAGGACGTGCTGAAACTTGCAAAGCTGGATCCACATTGGGATCAAATGCGAATTGATTAGGGAATGAGAGTCCAGGAGGAGAGCCAGGGCCAGTAGGAATGTCCAAATCCATGGCTTTTGCGCGAATTTGTGAAAGATAACGAAATTCGAGGAAATATTTGACTTTCACTTGCAAATGTCACAGAAGAGACAGCTTGCGAGACAGTGAGCTCTCGACCAGCAGCCTAGGAAAACTTGTCGACGTATCGCTGTAAAATGACAGGCTTCTCTAGAAACATCGCAGCATGAAGAATCGGTTCTCGGCGGTTGATCTCGACAGTTCTGACAGAATATGTGTACAGCGATTACTGCTGACGCAGTTCGTGCTGAGTTATGTCATAATTCGTCTACATTAATTAGCCAACAGCCTTTTTTCACGAGGATGTGCGATACCAGCACCAAGCTACTACCGTGCATATGATTGCAGCGCCTGGCATACGACCAGTCAAAGATTCCACAAAGTAGTCTGACGCATCGGAGTAACCGCTTGCGGTTGATACGTGCCGAGCAAAACCTGTAGAGAACTGATCAGCAACAAGAAGAAGATCGACCCTCAAGTACGTACTTGTGAATTCTCAATCAGTAGCTCCAGTAGCTCGTCCTGCTTTTCTTCTTTCACCTCTACATAAATGCCCGCTAGGTTGAATTGTAAAACGAGATCCTTTATGATCCTTAGCTTGAGACTGGATAATTCCGTATCAAAAGCATAACCATATTTCTGCTCATACTCTGCAACTTCCATGTAACCGGAAACCAGCTTGACGTAATCGATCTTCTGTCCAAACATTTCGTTCGCTATTCCGTCTTCGTGCAACGGTATTTCTGAGTACAAGAGCGTATCTTCCACAACTTCTTCATCGTCCGCGTCATCTTCCCAATCACTTGTGATGATCAGGCGGAAGAAATCGAAGTCAGGCAATGCTTGAGTATGTCCTGGAACTTTCTTGCGGCGAGCCAGTTCGGGCAAATCGTCGATGTACCACATGAGCGATTCGGCGCTTGCATCGATGTAAAGATTTTTCAGAGAGGAAGGTAATGTGGCATAGATGAGCTCGATGACGGAGCCGTGACAATCGATAATAAACTAGTCAGCTTTGAGCAACTCGACCAAGAGGTAGGCCAGTAGTCAAAGATTTGCAGATGAAGTTCTTCTATAGTAGAAGCGACGGCAAGCAGAACATCTTCCATATATTCATAGAAATGCGTTGATTCGTCTGGATCGAAAGAGAATCTCAACTTTCTTACGTGCTGCCCCAGAGTTGATGCACAAGATATTGTAAATGCGTCAAGATCCCACGCACCCAACCATTTCTTCCCAGAAAACAACATCAATCGGTCATCGTTTTGTGCCAGATGATACTCGGTAAGTTGAGGTGTGTCGAAAAGGAGGGATGTTCTGAAATATCCACTGGTGTCTTCGAGATAATATGCAATTTTGAAATCTTGCAATACCTTCTCTGCTGGATCGAAGAAATCCCTTGTGTTGCTATGATGGTATGGAATGTCGACGTAGATGGATTCTGCAGCAGTACATGAGATGACCAGAACGCTAATTAGCGATACCAACTCCAGTAGCCCAGCAGGACCTTTTGTCCCAAAGCTGATGCAAAGTCGACGAACATAGCGAAAGAGAATATGCGTTGAAGGGTACTGCAAAAGCTGCTTGACTTGTTCGATGTTGTGAAGAACCGATACCTCGTAGAACAGAGGAGATGCAGCAAAATAAAACTCTTGATTCACCAAACGTAAGGTGCAAAGACTTGCATAATGCTCTTTGGGCATAACGCTGAAGGGAGTGTTGACAAGACCATAAACTGTTCCATTGCATACAGTCAGAAAGGATGAAGTACTGTAGCCGACAACGCACTGTCATCTTCTTTCAAGGGATTGGCAGCCGCAAACTCGATGACAAGCAACCGCAACTCCGGGGGAAGACAAATAAACTTGTGGATGACTGGCTTCCTCAGGAAGTACTTGTATGTCTCCAGAGCCACCTGTCTTGCGGCTCTTGCCTCTGCGTCGAATTTGGATTTCCAAGCCAAACAAAGGGCACGCATAGTTGAAGGTAGATTTGTGAAAAATAGAGATGAGCTGACTCTTTACTCTAAAGTGCGAGGTTATGCTTTTCGCGCGAACTCAAGCAGCCGTCAATAGAGGCTATCTTGCGTCGCGGTGTGAAGCAAGAGCCAAAGTCATGACATTACATCAGCATGATGATGGCGAGGTTCACACTTCAAGCAGGTAGTCTCCAGAGCATATATACAGCGAAGAAGCCAGTAGTACTAGCATATCTATAGTCTCACTTCAGCAGCCGAGCACACTTCTCCAGCTCAGCACCGAGTATGGTGTCCGATACAGGCAGGTTTTGCTGCAAGACATTAGCTATCATTGAAGAGGAAGAGACGCGACTCACTTGTACAGCTTCGGGGTGCAATGAACGAGTTAAGCGATGTATTGCCTATGCAAAATCAGCTTGATACAGGATCCCTGATACCAGTATATACCTCGTACTGAGCTCTCTGCGCAAGTAAAGCGTCTCTCTGCCGCCGTGTTTCGTTCAAGCGTTGCAGCGCTTCGGCATACTCGTCGGCTGCATCTTCTTCCACAGGCCAGCTTTCAGGCAAGTCAGAGTACCATCTTAGCACCGCATAAGTCAGACATAGTTGCTCTTTCAAAAGACATACTTGGGTTTCGTTAGATCCAGCTTCACAGACCCATCCTTGCTGATCTGTTTCTCGACTCTCCGCTTCTTTCTCTGCTGATCATCTTGCAGTATCTCAAGCTGGTTGACAGTTTGTTTGATCACACTGCTCCTTATATCAGGCTGAGTCCAATCAATCTAAAGAACGACCTACCTCGCACTCAGTTTCGCAGAGCGCCTCTCTTTCTGTGTCGCAGCTAGGGATTTCACAGCTGTAGTCAAGTCTTTGCTAGCTATTGCTGACAGTTCTGGACGCGCTGCTGTGCCATCTGGTAAAGTCAAGGGTGTTTGCAGCAATTTGACTTGAGCGTTGAGAAATTGTGTGTAGGGGTTTGTGGAAGGGGCCATTTCAGATGGTAGAGCGAGTAAAAGGTATGTAGCGACTTTTCTGGGCAGTCAGCAAACGAGCAGGCGGTAGTTCGAGGACAGGCTCAAGGGAACAACATGTATAGCGATTACGTAATCTTGGGTCATCTCGTCAGGACAAGTTTCCATAGTTATGTTGCACTAGATACATCGCTTTACATTATGCAGATATTCATACATCAAAGCCCTCTTTCAAATGTTTCTGAAAAAGCGAATGTCTAACCAAACTCATCAGCAAGAGGACATTAGCAATCTGAAACAAGCTTACTTCAATCATTGAAGCATACTCTGAACCTCCAGCTCATACTCGACTTTGAGCATCCACATCGCGACGTTTTGCATTCGTGCATGATCTTTCGGTAATCCAACTGGAATCTAGAAGGCAAGAGTTATTAGGATTGCTTCTAGGCATGTATGCGAAGATGATACTCACCCAATCCCTCCTCATCTGATCCCTTTCACTCTCGAAATCCCCAGCAAGAATAGCATCAGAATCCAAACTGCTCTTGACACTATCTTTGACCAGCCGGATACAATCTTTCTGAATTTTCGTCCCTTTAGGTTTTCGAGTAGGTAATAGAGAGCGGAAGTAGGCGGAAAGGCTGCTTTTGCTTGAAGAAGTTCCGCTGGAGGAAAACATTGAAGATCTGGACATTGTATTGGATAATTGAGAGGAAGTGATGCAGTGAAGAAGAAAGAGAAGGAGCAGCATGGCCGTGTTACGTATACTCGATCAGCTTGATGTGATGTGATTGGATTTGATTTGATGTGAGCGGGTTTCAGAAAATGACAATAGACCAAACGAAAGAGATCACAGCGGCTACGCGTCACAGTCCTCTTGACATTACTTATGACCTTATAGACGAACAAAGCCGTGCTGCGCAGCTGTAACAGCAGATTTGAAGTCGTGCGACGAGACAACCAAATCATCGTAGCGAATCAGAAACATTGACTTTTCTTCCAGCAAAGTTTGTGCGCACGAAGAATACGCAGAGTAAGAGTATACAGACAAATCAGATCATAAGACAGTCATGGCAAGCATTTTAGAGACATTTAGCTTGACACACATGCAAGGCCAATCAGCAGAAGAAACGCCGCAGTACACTTGCAAGCTACGTCCAGAGCAATGCAACACCACCGCGACAACGGTTTGCTGTCAAGGGAGAAACCGGGTCTCAGCCAAAAGTGGCTGATGTCTCCCCGACGCAAGAAATTTTTTAACTTGAAGTCGAACAACTCCCGAGCCTATTCTTCTGCTCGCTCTATCTCTACTGGTTTCTCTGTAATCCACCTCTCTCTTTCAAGTGCGTTGCATGTCCAGGCGAGGTCCCGTCAATGCTGAAATTGCGCATGATTCGCACAGCCTTTATCTAACCCAAAAAAAAAATGGCTCAAGCAAAGAAGCAAAAGTCCGTAAAGGATTTCGCCGTATGTGTACATCTGTTGCATCCATTGCGAAAGCTTATTCGAAGGTCTTCAGACCGATTTCGTATGTTGCAATGACCCGTCAAATCACTACATATCTCATATCGACTCGTAGATGATTGGTGGTGTCTCTGCCGGTGTGTCCAAGACCGCTGCTGCCCCTATTGAACGTATCAAGCTCTTGGTTTGTCTACTGAGGATTCGGCCTCGCGGAAATTGATATTGTCCCGCAGGTCCAAAACCAAGGTGAAATGCTCAAGACCGGTCGTCTGGCGACTCCTTACAAGGGCATCAGCGACTGCGCTGTCCGAACTTACCAAGCCGAAGGTCTTGCTGCCTTCTGGCGAGGCAACACTGCCAACGTCATTCGTTATTTCCCTACCCAAGCTTTGAACTTGTCTTTCAAGGATTTCTTCAAGTCGATGTTCAACTTTGACAAGAAGCAATCTTATGCCAAGTGGGCCGCTGGTAACTTGGCTTCAGGAGGAGCTGCCGGTGCAACTTCCCTTCTTTTCGTCTACTCTCTTGATTTCGCTCGTACTCGTCTGGCTGCCGACGCAAAGGGAAAGGGTGGATCTGAACGTCAATTCAACGGTCTCGCCGATGTTTACAGAAAGACTAGTCAGTCTGATCAACCCTTTGTCAATCAAAGCTCAATGTCTATCCAGTTGCTACCGATGGTATTGCTGGTCTCTACCGTGGTGTACGTATCTATCATCTCTTATGCTCACTCATACTCACAGCTTTGATAGTTCCTTCCTTGTTTGTCATGCTTCGCCGTGCATTAATGGTTTAGCTAATTTTACTTCTCCTATAGCCGTTGTTGGTATTGTAGTATACCGTGGTCTTTACTTCGGTCTTTACGACTCAGTTAAGCCAGTCGTCTTGACCGGTTCCCTCAAGAACAACTTCCTTGCTTCTTTCGGTGAGCTTCTTGAGCTTGATCAGCGAACGATTCTGATCTTCAAAATTCAGCCCTTGGATGGATCGTCACTACTGTTGCTGGTATTGCTTCATGTTAGTTCTCGTAGCTTCTCCTTCTTCATTGATCTCACGTCATTTGAAGACCCATTGGATACCGTACGAAGAAGAATGATGATGGTGAGCCTCAAATATAACATATCGAGATTCAACTGATGCTGATCTCACGTAGACGAGTGGTGAGAAAGTCCACGTATGTCTTAATTTCGCTTTTCTCTATTTTCACCCTAATCTTTTTTCTGGTTCAGTACAACGGCATGGTTGACGCAGCTCGCAAGATCGCCGCCGCAGAGGGAGTCTCCAGTTTGTTTAAGGGAGCGGGGTGCGGTTTTTTCTTTGTGCCCGTTCATATCTTTCGATGCTGATTATTGCCGTTTTTAGTGCCAACATTGTGAGACTTTTGATCCTCTGTGACACGAAGATACTGACTGTATTGCTAACAACAGCTTCGAGGTGTCGCAGGTGCAGGTGTGCTATCCATTTACGACAAGGCCCAAGAGTTGTGCGTTCCAGTCTTTTCATATGTTTCGTGATCATGCTGACCCATTCCACGATTAGGCTGCTTGGCGCAAACGCAACTGGAGGGTAAGTCCCGTTCACCTGTCCGTCTCTGCATTATCTGACTTCGGACACCAGAAACGTCGCTGCCTAGAGGAACCAAGCGTTTTCAGACGGTATTTGGGCTATATGTTTTTCAATGCATGGTTCATACATTCAAGCATATTGTTACTACTACTTCCCTGTTGCTCTTGTATCCTTCCTGCTTTCTTACCGTCCAGTGCAGTAAGACGAGCTGACGGGTCGACTTCAAAGTACTCTTCACAGTACCGTTTCTGGCCAGCTGTGCTCGCAAGCCCAAAGGCCAGCGAGAGTATTGCCTTCTCTATGGATCTCCCACGTTTCCCTACGTTTCCTTCTGCTTGAAAAGCAAAACCTGCTTGTGAAAAACCGAGACCTTGTTGATTTCAACCATTCAAAACAGCCGAATCTTACCTCGAATCTACACTTCTGCTGGTACTGCCCCATACAGACCCTATTGCACCGAGCAAACCAGGTTATTCCCAAGCCTTCCAAAGTCTAATAATCCCGAAAGCTCATAATGCATTCATTTAGTTGAACTCTCAGCTCTCAAGACCTCGCTCAGCCGTAGCGCTGCAGCTTTCATCTGTCGCTTCTTCATCCTTTGCTTCCCGCCCACCAAGAAATGACTGAAGTTTCCTCTGATTTTGGGTCTGCTGATGAAAGGCTCGCTGCTTTGGGCTACCAGCCTGAGCTTCAGCGTACAAGATCAACGTGGCATGTATCGTTCATGTCATTCGTTTTGGCTTCAATTCCCTATGGTCCGTTTTCCATGCGGCATTGGTACATCGTGGGATTGTTCTCAACCATGTGCAGGACTCACTACCACCATGTACTACTCAATAGCTAATGGAGGTGAGTCATCTTGTGTGAAGAGGCAGTTCTTTGTCTGAGTTGCCCGATACAGGTCCCGTAACCGTGTAGGCTGTTTGCTCATAGTGTGCTACCAAAGCTAAAGGGTCTATAGCATCTGGGGTTGGGCTGTTGTTTGTGGGTCTCTGCTCTTCTTCCTCCTCACCCTCCTGGTGCATTCTGATGCTTCCTGATTGTCAGCCTTCTTTACACTCGTTTGTTGTCCACTTAGCTGGAAGCTTTGTACGCGATTGACGTGCTGCGCAGTGTATCGCTATATCACTGGCAGAAATCGTCTCAGTCTATCCTTGCGCCGGAGGTGTTTACTATCAAACTTTTATGCTCGCCCCTCCAAGCTACCGCAAGATCCTGTCGTACATCTGCGGTTGGTCGTTCTTTGTTGGAAATGGTAGGTCATTCACACAAGCTTCTTTACTCGCTGATCTCGACGATTAGTTACAATCACTCGTAAATCTGACATTCAGCCGATTAAATGAGGCTCACTAGTGTATAGTGGCCGTAAACTTCGGTACTTCTCTACTCTGGGTTGCCTGTATTCGGCTGTTCTCCGAGAATTATCTTACCGAAACTTACCAAACTTACCTCATCTTCGTTGGAATCACCTTACTCTGCTCAGCTATCTCGACTTTCGGTAATCGATACTTACACATCTTGGACACCTTTGCTATTTTCTGGACTTTTGCTGGAACGATTGCGATCGTAGTAGTGATTTTGGCATTGGCTAAAGGTGGAAGGAGACCTGCTTCGTATGCATTCGGTGAATTCGACACCGCCAATATTACTTGGCCAGCTGGTTGGGCATTCTTGTAAGCTGCTCCAAACAAGTTGCCACGACCATTTCTTATCGAATTGCAGCGTCGGTCTTTTGCAAGCAGCCTATGCCTCATCTTCCACCGGCATGATTGTATGTCTAGCCTCAGCCACTGCCATTGCGCTTGGGTCTTTGTTGCTCATGTCATTCTGTTGTAGGTTTCAATGTGCGAAGAAGTAGCTCATCCGGAAACTCAAGTACCTAAAGCTAGTAAGTTTTAGGCTCTCTGTTGCATCTTAGCTGACTTGCGTAACAGTGGTCGGTACCATCGGACTCAACTTCATTTGCGGCATGCTCTTCATGATCCCTCTCATGTTCGTCTTGCCTGATATTGCCGATCTGCGTATGTTCTGCGCTCTAGCTTGTGCAACGATCCGCTAATTGACTTCCAGTCGCTCTACCAAGCGGTCAGCCTGTGCCAGCGATTCTGCTTTCAGCTGTGGGTGGAAGTGCTGGAGGCGCCTTTGCTTTGATGGTAAGTCTGTCCTCTTCCAGTTCTAAGAGGAACAGAAGTAATGATCTTCCGAGGTGCCTATTCTGGTTCTCTCTATCTTGTGCGGTACTGGATGCACAACCGCTGCAACTCGCTGTACTTGGGCTTTCGCAAGAGATGGTGCTATTCCTGGTTCTAAGCTATGGTCTAAAGTCAACAAGAAATTTGATCTGCCACTCAACGCTATGATCTTCGTCACTGTAATCCAGATCTTGTTCGGCTTGATCTACTTTGGTAGTCCTGCTGCATTCAAGTCAGCCTTTGCCTTCGCAGCTTCATTGCCGTGTGCTGATCTTCTGGGCTTTGACAGTGCCTTTGGGTTAGTGTTTCTGATCCAAAGGCCTGCCATATACTTATATATTCAAACTAATCCAGTGGTGTCGGTGTCGTTTGTCTTGGTCTAAGTTATGCTGTACCTATTGCAGTCAGCTTCTTCCGAGGGAGAAAAGACGTGAAGCGAGGCAAGTTCTACTGTGGTATCGTTGGTACGATCGCAAATGTTGTTGCTATCGCATGGACGATCTTGGCCATTCCTCTCTTTTGCTTCCCAAGTGAGTTGTGTCAGTCCCGGGATGGTGAAAATGCTCACGGCCACCCTTAGCCACCAATCCACCCACTGCTCAATCTATGAACTACGCATCAGTCGTTTTTGCATTCAGTATTTCCGCTTCAGCAGCCTGGTACTTGGTGTGGGGACGCAAATACTACGACGGACCACCAGTAGACACCGATCCAGCGCTTACGGCCCAAGGAATAGTGCATCCTTCGACCCAAGAAGAGTTCGCAGCTATTCGCGAAAAACACGATAAGAAGATTTAGAGGTGTTACATAAAAGCAAATCTCTAGTTCCGGGCATTATGAAAACAAAACAAAATAGATCTGTATCCATTCCTTTGTAAGACTTCCGGATAGACGAATAAAGTGTAGTTCCGTTTTGAAACGCAGATATGTATTCAGAAAAACATGCATCTCGACGTGACGTAACGTCGATAATGAACAAAGATGCACTAGAGATTGGGAATGATCATGTAGGGTATACATTAATGCTGTCTACTTGCGCTTCTTAACTGCTCCTGAGCTTTTCTGCTTTGCACCTTTCTGAAAAGTACTGCCTCGACAGATCAGCATGAGATCGGCAAACGATTAAGCCACTCACGACTTCTTTTTCCCTTCTTTAGGCGCGCTCTTCTTGCCCTTCATAGGTTTGACAGGACCAGGAGCGAGACTGTTCAACTTGACCGGTCGAGCGGCTTTCTTGGCTTGACGAATCTGACCACCTGAAGGTCCATCCTTCTTGGCATCTTCCATAGCTTCTTGACGTCTGCGTTGCTTGTGATTGAGATTCTTATCTTTATCTTTGCCTCCTAGTCTTTGAGCGCGAGATAAAGGCTCGCTGCCGTCTGCCGTAGGTGTACGAAGAGCCTTGGCGCCAACGTCTGTATGTGTCATCAGATGACAACGAAAATGTACGGCACAAACGGGCTTACTTTTTGCCCTGTTCTTTTCGCTCTGAGAAGCGAACCAAGTTCGAGCAGGTCGCGCCTTGATTTCATCAGCGTGCTGGATGAGATTTTGACCTTTGGTCAGCTCCATCTCCGTTCGACGCATCTATCATTCATGATCAGCTCTGATCTCGTTATCAGCTTTCGTTTAGCTTACCTCCTTCTCCTCCTTCTCTTCTTCGAGAACACTAGCAATTTCCTTTTGCATGCCTTTGATCTCTTCTAAGCAACTCTTGATCAACTCAGGTTCGAGAACTCTTTGTTTGACTGTATCGTTCTTCGCATGCTTGATTGCAAGTTTCACTAATTTTCGATCGGTCTCGCCAACAAGAGTCAAAGCTCTTCCTTTCGCTCCCGCTCGAGCTGTTCTTCCTACTCTGTGTAGATAGATTTCGACCGATGCTGGCATTTCAGCATTAATCACATAGTCCTATTACCCCTTGTCAGCTTATACTGATACTGACATTAAGGTGAGAAGAAGACAAACGATTCCTTTGATATCCAAACCACGAGAAGCCAAATCCGTAGCTAAAAGGTAATCCACTTCACCCGTTCTGAAATGTTGCAAACTTTCCAACCTTTGTTCTTGGCTTAAGTTTCCATGCAATTCGTCCGCTCTTAGACCGCAAAGACCAAACAATATCTTCATCTTATGAGCAGTCACTTTGTTTCGGAAGAAAATGATTGTTTTGCCTCTGAAGGTACGGCGACAAATGGCGAGTAAAGTAGCTTCTCTTGCTAATGAGTCAGCTTTAGAAGCAGTAGATTTGATTCGAAGGAATTCTTGAGTTAGAGTAGAGGAAGAAGCACCCAATTGATCAACTTTGATGCGAACCGGTTTTGATAAAGATAAACGAGCTAAAGCAGAAACGTCTTCCGTTATTGTTGCTGAGAATAGGAGAGTTGAACGAGATCGGGGACAAGCGGAAATGATTTCGGTTAATTCGTCTCGGAAACCCTGTAGCAATCATTCAGCTGATGAACAGCCTGAGCAATACAAGTTGACAAACCTCTTCGAGAATACGATCAGCTTCATCGCTGTCAATACGTCCAAATCTGATGAGCTTGCGAAGAAGCAGAAGAGGACATCAACTGACATGATCAAAACCTCCAGACTGTCCAATGAAAAACTGTTTGTATTCCTAACATGATCAATTAACCTTCCCGGCGTGCAGACCACAATATCCGGTCTTTTCTTGAGTTCCATTTCCTGAACTTTCAAGCTCAACCCACCCACACAAAGAGTGAAAGTGATATCCGTATATCTAGCCAAAGCTTTGCCCACATTGCAAACTTGAACTGCTAATTCTCTTGTAGGACAAACAGTCACTACTCTAGTTGCTGGAGTTCTTTTATCTCGATGTAGCAAACGTTCTAGAACGCCAACCCAGAAAGCAACTGTTTTTCCTGATCCGGTCACAGAAGAACCGACTACGTCTTTCCCCAGTAAGACTACTGGGATAGTTGATGCTTGAACAGGTGTAGGAGTAGTCAGACCTAAAGCTGATAAACCGAGTAAGATTTGACGAGAGAGTTTAGCGTTTGGTAAAGAAGAGAAAGGTGGAAGATCAGTATGTTTTACTACTGATGGAGGAGCAGAGAAGTAAGATGCGTCTGTTGTATTTTTATTCTCGGCTTCTGCATCAGAATCGGAAGAAGAATCTTGATGTGTTGAAACAAGAGCATTTGTTCGCTCGAACGCTTCTTCGTCAAAGTTCCCACCATCTTCCGCATCGGAAGCATCTGATGGGATATCACTAGCTTCTTCTAGTTCAGCGTCATCTGAAAGATCTTCTTCATCTTCATCATTTCCAGGATTAGGTAAATCTTCTTCCTCTTTTTCTTCATCAGAAGGCAATTCTTCAATAGTCGCTTGCGTTGTAGTCATAGTAGGACCAGTCTTGAGCCGTTTAGCAATGATTTGATCCACATCAACTCTAGGTAAAGCGTTCTTCTTTCGAAACAGGTCAATAGTATCCGTCAGGTCCTGATATTAAGATATGCTGGATCATTACGACGGCCTACTCTTCTTCAAATTGTTGAAGCACGCACCCATATATCGCCTTTAGTATTTTGATGACCAGATTGATAACCACCGCCTAAACCATCGAAATTGAAATCAGCCTTCCATTCCTCTTGTCCTTCTCGCAATCCTGCATCTTTCTCTACATCTTCTTCCACTTCTTCCAAAACTTCTCTCTTGCGTTTTGAAGCTTTCAACTCTTTTTTCGTGAGTTTCTTTCCTGGCTTCTGCTGTGGTTTCGCTTTAGATTTCTTGGAGGTATGTGAAAGTGTAAGGTTATCATCTAATTGTGGTATCTCATCATCCGATTCCAGCGTCCCTATGAAGTCAGACATCGTTGCAGGACAAGCGCTCGTTTTTTTCGAGTGTAATGTTGACGAAAGACCATGACTTCTAGTGCTTCAGAATCGTAGGTCTGACTTCTATGAATGTGGAGTCCATAGATAGCTGAATGCGCGGAACTCAGAGGCAGCGAAGACGAGCAAGAATTATTAGAGAGATTACAAGCTCAATGTGCTGCCTCGTTAGGTTTGGCAGTGAATCCGGCAAAGAGAAGGAAATTGTCACTTGAACCTACTGCTGATGCTGAAGAAGAGGATGAAGATGAAGAGTGGAATGGATTCAGCGATGTTAGCGAGATTGAAGAGCAAGTAATCACTTTCCAGGATCCTTCCTACAGCTCTCTACCGGTAGAAGGCAGTTCGAAAGAGAGCTATAGAGCGTTCATGGTATGTCACTTCATGCTGGTATATTCCGTATTGATATGTAAAGACAGTCACCAAATGTCAGTAAACAGCTACAAAGTGCTAAAGAACCTCGCGCATCTACTTCCAAAGTGAAAGAAGATACGGACGAGATGTATGTGATCTTTTCCTTCCTCTCCCTTCCAGTCTTCTGAATTTCTCGAGATAGCGAAATGCGGAAATTAGACAGCACATTGCAATCCTTGATAGCTACTCTGCCCAAATCCTCCTTCACTTCTTCTACGGATCGATTAGTCCACGCTCCTATACAGAAGAACACTCCTTTACCAGTGCGCTTTCCTTGCGCTTCATTTTACGTGCTTACCTAATCATATTCATCCTGTAATCCAGATCAGAAGAGCACTTCAACAGACTCGATTAGCAAGACTTAAAGCTCAGTCAGCTCAAGACAAAACATCAGGTCGAGTAACTTCTTCAACCAAATCAGAAATCGGATTGACCAAGAAAGAAATGAGAGAGCGGAATGGAGAAGAAGATAAAAGGAGAAGGAAAGCTAAAGGGATTGGTGGGAATATGGGTAGTATGAGAGGCGGAACGCTTGTCTTGAGTAAAGAAGAAGTTAGGATGGGTAGTAAAGGAGAGCAAGCCGCTAGTCGACCGCAAAAGAAGCGGAAGAAGTAGTCAAGTGAGTCAATGGCCTGTCATATGAGTGCATGATCTGACTACATACGCAGTGTTCGCTGCATGATATTTCTTCTCGGGCTTTCTTCACTTCCCTTTCGCGCGATCATTTGCCGGCCGACGCGCGCGCGATGCACATTATGACATTTTCTCCGGCAATTCCCCACTCAAGCTAGTCAAACTCAACTTGGCCTTTCGCTGTATCTCTTTATGCGTGAAGCAGCATGCTTCCATTCTCTCTCTTCCCGTTCTCCTTTCACCTTGAACTCGGACTAACATTACCGAGCAATGATCAAACTCACTTCCCTGCTACTTCTCGCTGCGTATACCACTGCATCACCTCTGATCGCAAGACATGATTTACCTGATCCTACTGTCACAATCAAGAATGGTACCATTGTTGGATTGACGCAAGAACAATTCGGCCAAGAAATCTTTTTGAACATTCCTTATGCTGATCCACCAAAAAGATTAGGTCAATCGGTACCAGTGTAAGTTGGCATTGCTTTGAATTAACTAATCGAGAATTTTATATTAATGAGCAATATTAGATCTAAATCATTTGGAACTCTTCAAGCAAAAGAATATGGTCCTCATTGTTGGTCTCGAGTGCCCGCTAGTGGATTTGATGACAATACTGGATTCGAGAACTCGGAAGATTGCTTGTCGCTCAATATCATCAGACCTTAGTATGCGATTCTCTCTTGTTGCGGCATCACAGTAATTGGTGTTCTAATTCTTCTTTGAAGCGGTGTTTATGACGGTCAAGATCCTGTTCCTGTTGCGTTCTGGATTCATGGAGGTACTTTAGCGACCATTGCAAGGTCGCTTTTGACACTAACGGAACGATGTGTCAGGCGGATTAACTACAGGCGGAGCAGCTGATAAAAGATACAACGGCACAGCTTACGTCGCTGCAAGTGTTGCAAATGGAGAACCGATGATTTTCGTCTCAATCAAGTGAGCTTGCTCTTTTACATTAAGTTTGACACTTGCTCACTTCTTACAGCTACCGTTTGGCCTCATTCGGATTCTTGGCTGGTAGTGAGCTTGCTGATGCCGGACTACTGAATCTGGGTAGTGAGTAGTCAGCAAGGCTGGAGGCGCTGAGCTGATGTGCGATCAATTAGTACATGATCAACGCCTTGCTTTGCATTGGGTACAAGAAAACATTGGAAAGTTTGGAGGGGATCCATCGTATACTTCTTCCACATGTTTGACCAGACAATAGCTAATTATTGAGCTACAGCAAAGTTACTATTCAAGGCGAATCAGCCGGCGGGTCATCGGTTCACGCTCACATCCTAGCTTACGGAGGACGCAACGATGGTCTCTTCCATCAAGGTATAATCGAAAGCGCTGGCCCATCTGGTCCATTCCCCAAACCTGCAGCAGCCGCTTATCAATCCACTTATAATGCTTTGTTGGTTAATACGACTTGTTCTTCCACTCAGGACGCGTCCTTCGCTGATCAGCTGTCTTGCGTACATTGATGCCTTCCCGAGGCGCTTGCCACGTGCTGATGCGTCCCGGTTTTAGATCCGTGGTCTCGATATTGGTACTTTCCGAAATGCTACTGCTAAAGGCTCGACCGGTATTGTGCAAGATGGTTCTTTCATCCAGATCGCATCGGCTTTCGAAGGTTACGGTTCTGGTAAATACGTTCACGTGCCTTTGATTGTGAGTTGCGATCGCGCACCGAAACAATTACTAAAATCTGCTGCAGGTTGGTAGCAATACTGATGAAGGAAGAAGTTTCGCTCGCCAAGGTGCAAACACTACAGAACAAGTCATTGCCTTCTTAGGTCCAACAAATGGCTCAAATGACACTGCAAAAGCTTTAGCACGAATTTATCCTACTGATCCTGTTCTTGGCTGTCCTTGTGAGTCGTATCGACCACAAAGATAACTTCTTGTCATTCATGCTTGCAATAGTCGATACTGGATCTTATCAACTTTCGCCTTACCAAAATGGGGGCTACAGTACGCCAGGAAAATTGAACAAACAAGTTTCTGCTATTGTGGGTGATGAATCGATGCAAGCTGGTGCAAGATATTTAGGAAGGGAGATTGGCGGCGAGGTGCCTTTCTACAAATATCTGTCAGTACTTCAATCGATATTGATGTACAGCCCATTCATTGCGACTGCTTAGATTCGATCATGTGCCCTACGACATCAGCTACGGAGTCTCTGATTATGTCGGTCATTTCCTGGAGGTAAGACTATCTCTGTCCTGTCCTTGATATGCCCTGAGCAGCAAATCAGGTCTCTTATGTGTTCAACTTGCAAAATAATGAGTGAGTTGCTACCTAGACGTGATTGTAGTATCTTATACTGTTTCAGCACTGCCTTCTGGAAAACGTCAGTCAGGAATCATTAATCGCTTGATGAATGCTGACGATACAATCAGGAATCACTTCACTGCAACTTATCTTGGACCCGGCGCTCCCATCACTGACAGAGGTCTAGGAGAATATATGTCTCGTTCTTTTGCCGCTTTCATCTCTACTGGAAACCCAAATAACGCGAATTGTAAGTCAAATGCGACCTATCAGACTTTCGATTAAAATTTGTTTCAGTCTCATCCAAGATCGAATGGCCTAAGTATACTCGGGATTCACCCAAGCAGATGACTTGGCGCAGCAAAGGCAGTACGATTGAATCAGACGTATGGTGTGATGCTGTTTGCTGAGGCCTGCGCTCACTTATTACATTCTCTCTAGACTTACCGTCAAGAAGGCATGGACTACATTATCAACAACATCTTCCTCGCTTGAGGGTCTTTGTTCACCAATAGGGACACAAACACGCGTCAGCATGATATGATTTTGAACATAAGATAATTGTAAAATAGCTCATAGTTTCCCTTGCTTATATGATTCAATCATTACTTGTCTATGCAGTCAGTGGAGTGAGGCTTGTATTGACAAGATCTCGCAAAACTCATCTCGACTTTGTAACACTGTCCGACTTGGACCATGACTTTGCAATGCCTGTCTACAAGGAGCTCGTAGCCACGACCAACGCAGCTTATGCTACGACGGAGACGCGCCGTTGGATGGAATCTCTTCTCCAAGTTGGCCCTCGAGGGACGTCGCTGCAGCAAGTTGCTTGTCACAAATGCAGCAGAGTTCTGATCGAGCAATTGCTGATCGAAGGCTCTAATCCAGACTACGAAGTTATCTTTCACTATCTCTTTGCTTCTCCGGACCGCACGGACGTGCACCATTACCACTCTGGCCTTTGTTCCTTCTCAGCCGCTGGCGGAGTAGAAGAGAACGAGCAGCTAAGACAGCAGATCTGTGACGATATCAAGATGTTCAGACACATTCACGGAGGTAAGCTCTCCCAGGCTGTTAAGTCATAGCCATGCTCAGTCTCTATGCTTCGCCAGATCCTCGACCGAACTTACGCAACTCTCAGACTTTGCCATTCGTTCATCCAGCAGAAGGCAGTGTGCTGAATCAGGGAAGAAGAACCAGGTCGACTAAAACACCTTCGTCAGCTCGTTCCGATAGTGGCATTTCGCTTGGTAGAGGCTCTTCGGTCGGTAGCACTACACCTACTGCAATTCTGCCAGTCAAGAAGAAGCAGAGTATCAGGAAACGGAAGCGCGAGAAGACCATCGCCAAACAAGCAGCAGAAGGAACCACGACTCTGAATGTTGTTGCGAGCAAGAAACGCAGACCATCTCTTATCGCTGCGGTCGCCGAAAAGGAACCAGCTACCATTGCCGGAAGGAAGAGGGAGATCTCATCACCGTTGACTTCACTATCTCCTTCTCCTTTACCTTCTTCTGCTACGGCTGCCGAACCAACACAGCTTGCAAACGATATGTTGCCCAGACCCAACGTCGCTATACAACCATCTGAAGAGGCAGTTCGCTTTTCTCAAACTAATACACCATCCATTTCTCAAGTAAATCCCTTTCGTCCAGTAGAGAAAGAAGATGGGAAAACCAAAGAATCAGCCTTTTACATTGATGTTCCCCCTACTGTTCCTAGATCTGCTCCCTCTCGTACTCCGCCTCGACCTCAGCATGCAGCTATATCAGACTTTTTGATCACTCTAGGCATTCGCGCTTCTGAGAAAGTCGGTAAAGCATTGCAAGTTTTCGGTATCTTGGTCACAACACAAGTCTAACATCAGATATGTAGATTTGATCTCGGTCTTCAATCTTCAGAGGATATGAGGTTGTTTGGAGTTGATCGCACTTTGTGGCCTTCGTTTGTTGAGAGAGGAGTGCAAGGCTTAGATCCCCTTGCACGAGCTCAGGTGATTGTTGCTGTTGATGGATGGCTGCAGAGTCATGTTTTCGTTCCGCAAGTAGTCGTCCAACCGGAGGAAGGCAGTATTGGAGAGTATTTGAACTCGTTGTCCTTGAAAGGTTTGGGAAACGAGGAAGGAGTTGTGCGATTCTTGTGAGCTCTTCCTCTGTTATCGTACAAGAGACTTGCTTGATGTGGATACAGGAAGCATCTTGGGTTTAAAGATGTCAAGCATTTCGTTACATTGGACGAGTCAGTCTGGACCGTCTTGCAGCAAACGCCAGAATGGAAAGACTATGCTATACCTACTTTCCTCAAGATCATCTTGGCAGAAGTGATCGAGCGAAGCAAGCCTGATTGGCAGTCGTGACATTGTTGGTTAATTTCAAGGCATTCGGGTGATTTGTCTGATGCTCCTGTGCGCCAATAGTATACCCAACATCTTTTATGTCTATGCTTGCGTACCATGATATATAGCATGTATACAGCCTTATCGAAAGTCGTGCATTTGATTTGTTTCTCGCATGTCTTTCCGTACCAACGAGTCTTGTTCAATCATATCAGAAGAAGTGATACACGTAGCAAGATGCCCAAACGAGCTCGCGCATCAACAGCTGAAGCACCTTGCCCGAACTGCACGACTGCAACGAATCCAGCGAACGCAGACACTAATGCACCCTTGGAATTGCAATGTGAAGGGTGTCAGACTGATTATCATTGGCCTTGTGTTTCCAAGCGATCGAGATTGAGTTTGAATAGAATAGAGCAAGTGAGTTGCCCGAAGACTATGTACTCGATATTGGCTCAATTCTGGTCCAGTGGTTTTGCGACCCTTGTCAGGACAAAGGCGGTAGGAAAGCTACTATCATCACATCGTTCGTGTCGCCGAAGAGTCGCAAATCATCTTCCCAGCTCTCGCCTGTTGGAAGCCTCAGAGTAGAGAAGCGGAAGAAAACCCCTAATCGCCCAGTAGCGTCCACTAGCAGACTATCTCCCGCGCCAGATACACCTGTCCAGCAAGCAGCTGCGCCTGTATCGAACCGCTTGCCTTCCGCCGTTCCACCACTTCCACCGCGCGCAAGTAGCAACCACCAAGATGGCAGATCATCGACGGCCGCAATTGATATAGATGACGAAGAGGAGGAGGAAGAAGCAGCGAACCAGTCTTCCGTTGTTACTATACAAGATTTCTTGCGTGAATTGGATAGTAGCTTTTCTGGCGATATTACAAAGGCTATGTGATCTCTCTCTCTCTCTCTCTCTCCATGCAGCAGCTATATCCAACGAGAATTCAGCCAGGATAATGGACTTATCACGATTGATCATCTACTGCTGTTTAAAAACCAGCCTGAACTCTGGAAAGCATTCATTCTTTCTTCTCTTATGATACCTCTATCGCCCTTCAGAAAGCTCGTTTGATCGCCAAAGTGTCGTCGAAATTAGCAGAAATGGATTCTTCCGAAACCGAGGAAGAACAGGCATCAGAATTGGCAGTGTATCTGAACAATCTACCGAAGGGATTGGGTCGAACTGAAGTAGTAGACTTCCTGTACGTGCTGACAAATGAAAGACGGGTTGAGCTCATGACCTCCCAGAAATGACCTTGGTTTTCAAGATCCGAAAGATCTGATCAATTTGGACAAAGACGTCTGGACTATCGTCAAGAGTGATCCGTCATTCACGTCTCATCAGCTTGCTCCGTATCTTAAGTTTGTTGCGGCGAATGTAATCGAGAAGAACTTTTCGGAATCGTAGCTTCGGCAATATTTTCTGCAAAGACGAACTTTTGCTTTGTAGGCCGCTTGCAATCTGCTTGGCACTATATCTGTTGCTTTCGTCATAAGTGCTCTCAAAGTGCCCTTTGTTCTCGTTTCGTCTTGAATCGAACTTCTTCGCAACCGCTTTCCTTCTTTCCATATCTTGCTCGTAGCTCTCGATACTCTACGCTCTCCATTATTCAGCTTCCGATAAGCCTTTATGAGCCAATCAAGCCATGTCCATACTTGGAATGCTTCTGACCTTGAAGAATTGAGAGAATTACAGCAATCAGAGCGCATTCGACATGCCCATGGGGAGATCTTGACGTGATTAGCATTGTCTCGTTGCGAGTCTGTTCGTTGAAGCTCATCATCGTCATTCTAGTCCTATAGAAACGCAAAAGAAGGGCAATTTGGAAGCTCGACTGCTTTCTCATCAGAAGCAGCAGAGAGAGGAAAAGGAACATCAGCGCCGGCAATTTGCTCAAGACGTTGCGGACATTTCACGCCTTCACGTTAGACAGAATGCGTAAGTATACATGTTCAAACGTCAAAATAACCGCTTATGCCTTCCATAGTACTGTTGGACTGTTGGTCAAACGCCCAAGTATGGGTTCTATCGCAAGGTAAGCTCTTTGCACAACTACTTTTCCTAGGTTGTAAGTTGAATTCTGTATAATAATAGCGCAGCCCTAGTACACGGCGTAAATCGTGAGATCACACGTGAAGAGGCAGAAAATGATCGGGCTGCCCGAGCTAGGACTAATACTGCATCTACCGAAGGATCTTCGAAGCGTGTCAAAGCTCAAGTAGCCTTAGATTTAGCGATTCGAAAGGTCGTTCCAGATGTGGCTCAAAATGTTTACCGGCAGGCAAGAGACAAGATACAGGGGAAGAAGTGAATAGGCTTAGAGAATTCTCGTGCTGCGTCGCGAAAACATTCTCTTTCTGTAATGACTGTAGACACCCAAATACAATACTAAATGTAAGTATAAGGTTATTCGCATGCCTTTCTTTGAGTTCTAGGCGGGGATGGTCAGAGACCGCGGTAAGCCACATTCAGGCATCACCCATCTTCTCTCCATGCGCGCTCTTCTGATCAAAGGAGTCCAATCGAATCGACAGATCCGGAAGAGGCGCGGGTATCTGCTGTGATTGTGAAGGAGGGATAGCAAAAGCCGCATGACTCCGCTTGAAAGCGGAGCTTCCAGTGCCAGAAGAGGTCTGTTTTGAGAATGACGTGCGGCAAGTCTTGATCGACACCAACAAGAGAACTACACTGATAGGTCTGTCAATCTTTCATCGTCAGTACCGACTTTCATATCGTTGGCGAGACAATTTACGTGCCAAATCTAAAGAAACGGTTGAGCATTGGAAGCGAAAAGCAAAAGGCAGCACTAACATTCCATACACACTGCTGCAGCCAAGAATGAACACTTGACCATTTATTGCCTTAGCAAACAGAGTTCCTGCTCCCAAGCTGACGGGAATGAGCAGAACCGCAACATAGCACTACCAGCAACATAAATAGATTTCAGTATATCTGGACGGGAGCGACTCACGACACCGATAGCGCAACCTAAGGTAGCATTCACAATCCTTTGCCGACAGAGAGAAATCAGGTTATCCAAGCTAGCTTTGAAAGCGCTGTCTTCATGAGATTGACGTGAAAAATTCTTATTGTTGCGTTGCATGATCAGAATCTGCTGTCGAAGATCTTTGACAGTGTAAATAACCATGGGCATCCAAAACTAGACACAGATCGTTATGACTTGCAAATGATACGAGATCATCAGCTTACTACGAGAAGACAGCAGTTGATGATGAGTTCGAACGTGAAGATAACCTTTTAGAACAACTTTCGGCTTTGTCTAATGAAGACCTGAGAATGGACTGACTGCCGACCAAGTAGCCAATCCTGCGAATTTCTCCTCTATATTCTGAATCGCGCCAGAAAGCGATTGAAGTGCGATGAGAGGTAATTTTCCCCCAGTCCAGCTAGCTGCCTGCGCATCGACAGCAGCCAAAGCGCCCCGGAGTGCAACCATGGTTTCGCTATAGTGTCTATCGAGTGTTGTCGCAATGACCACTGCGGCGCTCAGATACACACAGGGCAGTATGCAAAATACGCCATTGAACAGCCAAGCGGGACAGATCTGAAATATTCAAAAAACATTTGGATGCGGCATGCTGAGCAGACATGGGTTCTCACATTCCGACCATCTTTAGCGACCACGCTTACAGCGCAAGACCAGATTTCGACTGGAGCAGCACCGTGAGCCTATTTCAATAGTATTTAAGGCCAACCTACGCCAGGCTTGGAAAGTTAAGAAGATGAGAACGATGATGATTAAAGCCAATGATTCGTTTGTTAGAACAGGGAAAGAGTACAGAGCCATTCTATTGTGGATAATTGAGATCGTGTAAGGCAATAGTGAACTCCAGAAACTTGCCTGGCACAGCTGACGATCGATAGAATGGAATATACAACGCCGAATAAGGCGAAGCCGACCGCTGACACAGGATCAGACTGTACAAGAGATGTCAAAGACATCAAACACACCGACGTTGGGCCTGAGATGAGCGAGGATTCAGTCCAAGCGTCGAGCAAAGGGGAGATAGCGTACGTGAGATATCTCTGGCTGCGCGAGTTGCTGACTAGAGAGCGATAAGTTCAAGTGTCATGCATGTGTATGCAAAGTACTTACTTCGCATAACCCAGAAGCGACCCTGTATGATGATGTTAGCTGAAAGTAGAGGGTCAGAAACTTTCAGACTCACACTCTTGACACGAAGACCGATGGTACACGCATGGCAGACCAATGAGATGACATTTAAGCCGGCCGACGCCCAAAGAATAGCTTGATAGGCTGGTGTGCGGATGTTTGGAATCAACGAGCGCATAGCTAGACCGAGATATTCGTAAGGGTTACTAGTGTGACTGATGAGTCATGCATAACAAGAGACTGAGAAACCACTCACACATCGCTTGGTAGTGCTAATACCGACGCAGCCAAAGCGTTGATTTTGTCTTCAGATATCAGAGGCATAACGACAAATATAAAATGATTGCAAAGAGAAAAGAGCAATCGCAAGATATGGATTGACGGCAAGCGATGCACAGAGCGTGGGGTTGTGCGACGGCATCAGAACGGGACCGTGCAAGCACTAACATCCGGTGCTAAGATCGCCAGGCAATCCCTGTGCAACTAATGCGACTAATGCAGGGCAGAGGCCGAAGTATAGGAGTACATCTCACAATAGCGAGGCCACGTAATAGGATACAGTGCAAGATTCAGATCTGAATTGAAGTTTGATCAAGGCATGCCCAAGAATCATTGACAGCGATCTGATATTGCGAAAGGCTCAGCTGAGGCATAAGCGCACACGCCGGCGAGAGGTTCAAAGCATCCGCTGAGTCATCAATTGTAATCATTGAAGGGAATCAAAGACAAAGACATCGCTGTAGCAGTGAGGATGTTAACGTTCAACCAATATAGATGTGCAATGCAGTGAGTGGGTATTGTAAGCTTTCCTAACGTCCAGAGCAGACAAGCGACCCATTCGCGCAGTCTCGGATAATAATAGCGACTGTAGTAAAGATACAGCCCGCAAATAATCTCTACATGTTTCCACTCTTCCTCGAATCACCCTCGATGCTCTTTCGGTTCCACGAATCTAGCTGAATAGGCCAATCTGGCACATTCGTCTGAGGAGCATGCTCTGATCGCAGAGGTGAACTTGGTGCAGAAGCCTTGTAACTTCGCTTGGAGGTTGTGCTGGACGCATTCTTTTGCATCGGCATGCGCGAGGTCTTGATAGAGACACTCAGAAGTACGATGCTAATAGGTCTGTAGGGAAACATAGTTAGCCGAGTACTAGGCTGAGAAAGATTACTTGCGTGCCCAATCTATACAAAACAATCAGTATTTAGGCAGGATAGTTGAAACTTAACGAACACTGCGTAGATGAGGCCACTGAGCAGACGAGAATAGACGTTCGCAAATGAGAAAGATAATGCTAAAAAGAAGAAGAGGCTCACCTGCCAAGGATGAATGCCTGCCCATTCGCAGGTTGCCGGAACATAGTACCTGCTCCTAGTATGACAGGGATCAACAGGACAGCAACGTAGCACTATCGTCCTATTTAGTCACGCCCTTCAACACGAGAGCAGCTGCTCACAATGCCAATGGTGCAACCTAATGAGGCGTTCAGGATGCGTTGTCGACAAAGGGAGATCAAATTGTCCAAGCTCGCTTTGAAAGCGCTGTCTTCTTGGGATTGATGTGAGAAGTTTTTGTTATTGCGTTGCATCATCAGAATCTGCTGTCGAAGATCTTTTACGGTGACGACGACGAGGGGCAGCCAGATCTAAGGTTCCAAGATGAGTCAGGGCCATTGCAAGGAATCGAACTGACCGCCAGGAGAAAGCAATTAATGATCAGTTCAAAGGTGCAAATCAGCTGAAAGCTCATGAGCCTAGTCGTTGCACACAAAATAAACGCACCTCAGCCCATTTAGATAGTTCCTTGAAGTTGACCTCGATTGTCTGCAATGCCTTGGAAAGGCCTTGAAGCGCAATCGCAGGCAGTTTTCCACCAGTCCAACCGGATGCAGCTGTATCGACTCCTTCCAAAGCATCTCGTATGGCAGAGATGGTACCGCTGTAGGCATTGTTGAGCGTTATCGCAATTACGATTGCTCCAACTAGGTAGATGATCGGAAGAGTGGTGAAAATGCCATTGAAGAGCCAAGCGGGACATATCTGTAATTATTTGCTGACATCGGTGCAAGTCGTGCGATGGCTGAATTCTGCTCACATTGCGATTCTCTTTTGCGCAAACACTAACAGCGCAGGACCAGATCTCCACTGCATAAAGACGTAAGCATGTGCTCGATCACCCAGTATCGGACTTACTCCAAGCCTGACAGGTCAAGAACAGGAGCACGATAATAATGCAGATGAGCAGATCGTTCTTGAGTTCAGGAAAGGCGTAGAGAGCCATCCTGTGTACCCGCGTCAACATAAAGCATAGTATACGATCGAATTGTATTACCTAGCGTTGCTCACTATAGCTATAGCGGAGTATATAATGCCAAATACCGCAAAATTGACGGCAACATTTGGTCTGCTGAAGATCTGAGTATTTCAGATTGTGCAAGGGAGATGCAACCTTACGTCAAGTATTTTTGGTTGCGGGAATTGCTGACTGATAACGCTCGAACATCAGATATCTGCGACACAGCCATAAGATTTCGCGCATACATCGCATGACCCAGAAACGACCCTGCACAGATAAGCTCCGTGGAAGTCTCGCAAAACTCTTCGACATACTGCTTTGAGCCGGAAGATAATCGTCCCAATGTGACAGACAAGGGCAACCGAATTCAGTGCAGCAGCAGTCCAAAGTAGAGCAGAGAAGACTGGTGTACGCAAAAGTGGAAGGAAAGAGCGCATCGCTTGTCCAAGGTACTGATACGGATTGCTATAAATTCTGACACATCAGTCTGAGCGTGAGCGGGAAGAGAGCGGACTTACACATCTGCTGGTAACGCCAAAACTTGACCAGCCAGGGCTGCAACCTTGTCTGGAGTTATGAACGACATGATCTAGTCTAAATTGGCTACAAATAAGAAGAGGAGCAGAATATCATCAGACGGGTAAAGTTACGCACTGGGCACGACGGGCTGAAAAGGAGCGTGCATTCAACGATCGATCGCCTAGGGAAGAGAGGGACGTGCGACCGGTCGCAGAAGCTTCGACTTGGCGAAGGGCCATGTAGCGGACAAACATATCCACGCGGAAGTATGCTGTGGTGCAGCGCATTCGCCTTTAATAAGAGTACAGGCAACTGCCCTACAGCAGAATATATAACAGACATATACTTGGATCGCAGAGGTAGGGCTACAAGTATCGCAGAGGTAGGGCTAGAGCGGTACAAAGTAAGGAGTACTTCTTTCCCGATTCTTAAAGGCAAACGCATGCAAAAGATCCAGATGAGCTGCATATTCAACTCCTTTGTCGATTAGCCATACAAGTGATCGCATCATAAAATTGAGAGGCGAAAGCGCCGGCAAGCGGAAGAAAGAGAAGAGACGATTTCGGAGTCATGCAGTTGAAGAGTTCTCGACGAGAGGGCAATTGCAGTATTGGGAAAGGATAACGGACAATATCAAATGGCCATAAGAAGATACGAAGGACTTATAGCAAGAGCAGATTGACCGAAGTGGTCGAAATCTAATATATCTGTCATCTGGGCGCAGTACGGCGCACGGAGGCGAGCCAATCAATCGAGAGGCCAGTCTGGGAAGACTGTGAGCCTACAGACACACTGCCCAGACTTTGAGGTTTTGGACAAGAGCAAAGTTGCAAGTTGCAAGTTGCAACTTCACTTTTAGGATCTTTGTGACCGGCAGTCCCTTCCAGAGCGAACGTATTCATGCAATGTTCTATGTTATTATGCGGTATAATGAAGAGTCCGATTACAAATCGCTTCCAATCTCGGCATTCATGGTACTGCTCTTGTGATCCCATCGATCGAGTTGAATGGACAAATCAGGCAATTGCGGTGTCCCATTAGCTCCATATTTGGCTTGGGAATTCGACGTTGATGAAGACATTCCTTGACTGCGCTTAGATGCTGAGCTGGTGAAATGCTTTTGAGCTGGCGTTAGACATGTCTTGATCGATACCCATAGAAGAACCATGCTGATCGGGCTATTATTTGTGAAGGTCAGGCACGGAGTGATGAGGTGAAGCGAAAAAGGCTTACGTTCCCAAGCTAAAGCAAGGATCAGTATAGCAGCGGAAATGAAGATGAGAATGACTAACATGGCATAGATTGCAGCAGATCCGCAGATGAAAGCCTGGCCCGTCAGAGGCTTAGCAAACATTGATCCAGCACCCACTGACATAGCCGATCAGAATAGCGGGAGAAGCAAGATAGAAAACTTACAGATCACAGGTATCAGTAGCACAGCAACGTAGCACTGACAATATTGCTGAGTCTAGCCAATAATAGCTCAGAAGCTCGACTTACGAATCCAATGACGCAACCTAGCGAAGCATTCACAATGCGCTGTCGGCAAAGGGAAATCAAATTGTCTAAGCTGGCTTTGAAAGCGCTGTCTTCGTGGGATTTTCGAGAAAAGTTCTTGCTGTTTCGCTGCATAATCAGGATCTGATGGCGAAGATCCTTGACAGTAAAGATGACCAGTGGTAACCAGATCTATCGATTCATGTTGAGTCAGGGTTGATCAGCATGCGATAGGCTTACCGCAAGGAGACAGCAATTAACGACGAGCTCAAAGTTGCAGATTATCTGCCAATATGATTGTATCAGCAAGAACATCAAATCCTAGATCAGAAAACCACTTACACCTGACCACTTAGACAGCTTTTCAAAATTCGTCTCTATAGTCTGAAGCGAACCAGCAAGCGATTGTAATGCGCTAAGAGGTATTTTTCCACCAGTCCAGCTGGCTGCTTGTTGATCGACCCCTTCCAGAGCATTTCTGATTGAAGCCATTGTTGTACTGTAGGTTTGATCCAGCTTGACTCCAATAACTATTGCAGCCGCTAGATAGATGCACGGAAGTGTAGTGAATATAGCATTGAAGAGCCAGGCTGGACAGATCTGGATCGTGGATGAGCGTCAAGGTACATTTTCAAGCAGAACTCGTTACTCACATTACGACCATCTTTAGCTACTACACTAACAGCACAAGACCAGATCTCGACTAAAAAAGCTGTTTGAGCCTAGTCTTCTCTGTCTCATCAGAGTATGGACCTACTCCAAGCTTGGCAAGTCAAAAAGAGAAGTACAATAATGATTGTGACGAGAGAGTTGTTCGTTAGTTTCGGGAAAGAGTAGAGAGCCATTCTATCGTCACCTCGTCAGCTTCAGCTGAAAGGAGTCGCTATATGACTCACCTGGCGCTGCTGACAATTGCAATTGCAGAGTACAAAATTCCGAATAGAGCAAAACCAACAGCAACATTGGGCCTGCACCAGGGAATGAGTTCCTCAGCCTTGACTTGTAGAATGAGATAGCTCACGTTAGGTATTTCTGGTGCCGAGAATTACTGACTTCAAGGTGGATTTGAGTCCTGGGCCTTTGTGGGGGCTGAATGACGCCGACTTACTTCGCATAATCCAGCATTTACCCTTTGATATCAAATCCATTCAGCGCAGAACAACTCGTCGGTTTTTCTAACGCTTACCGTCTTGATACGAATCGCTATCGTTCCCAAGTGACATATCAGAGCTATGCCATTGAATGCAGCAAAAGTCCACATGAGAGTGATGTAGACTGGGGTACCAATGACTGGAATAAATGATCGCATGCCCGCTGCAAGGAATTGATAAGGGTTACTGTATACGCATCAGCCTCATCCGAAGATGCAACCACAAAGACTCACACATCGCTCGGTAAGGCTAGCACTTGACTTGCTAATGATGCGATTTTCTCTGGTGGTATCAATGGCATAACTTAAATGAGGAATGGTGATCTGGCTTGGCGAACAGATAACGCAGAGAACGACAGAGATACCAAAGGAGTGTGTAGTACCAATGAATGTAAAGCAGTTAAACAGATAAGGGTTCGAGAAGAGCGAGAAGAGACAGTGGAAAGTTGTTAGGCCAAAAGCGTTGAAAGACCTGAGTGGAAATGCCATTGAAACTCTGGCATTAATTGCATAGGAGCGGGCCGAGGCAATTAAACGAGCGCAAAGAAAACACCACCGAAGAACCGACACAATAGAATGGCGAAAGCCGCAAAAGGCTTGAAAGATCGCGAGCAGCCCGGTGAGAAACTTAAAATGTTAGTGAGACGACACTTGAAAGAGGTGACAGGCTAGCAGGAGACAAGGGTTGACTGCATACAGCATAGAGATAGAGCAATTGCAAGGTTTGGTTCGAGTTTGACTGTGAAAAAGTTGCGAATTTTTGTCTTCCTTAACGACCTTTCAAGATGCCTATCAAGATTGTGAAGAAGGTGCATACCCCGCTGCATTTGTATTGACCTGCTCTAATGCTCTGGCTTGCAACAGAGAACTAAGCGTGAGTTTTGGCTGGGATTCGATTTTCAACGCAATCTCATGCAGATTTTGACTATATGATGCAGCTTTCACGAGACATCAGAGCGACCGCTGTATGTGTCGCTGCTGGATACGAGGTTTACATCATGCTGAAATATCATGCGATAGACCCTGGGCTAGCGAAGTCGACATGGAGGAAACCTAAGGGTGCGCATTATTTTGAGGTAGAGATGCCTGGCCTAATATAAGCTGGTTCAACAGGTATCGACAAGTAAGGCAAATTACTTCAAGTCATCGTCAACGCTAATATGGCCTGTACAGTCGAGTCCGAAGACGTTTCAAGGGTGTACGTATCATTCAATAGTAGCCTGGCTCTGCTAAACCCTGCCACAGCAACGAGTTATGCCCAAGATCGGTTACGGATCAAACAGCAAGTTCTGACAATCTACATACATACCTAAGCTAATTCGATTTTCGTGAACAGAGGCTACCAAGCACCTCATGCCAAGTGGTATGCTTACATGCCGCCAATCAATGACAAAATGGGTGTAATGGGTGTAAAATGACAGGTCTCAAGAAATTCCTCGTCTCCAACCCTTCGCAAGTCGACCTTCTGATGATGCACAACAAGACTTTCGCTGCAGAAATCGCACACAATGTATCAGCGCTCAAGAGGGTTGCAATTATTGAAAAGGCAAAGGTGCTAGGCATCAAGGTCACCAACGCTGGTGCCCGCATCAGGACTGAAGAAGCATAAGTATGTCAATATTTCTCGCCTGACAGCAAGATGGCATTTGCTTACATTCGGCATAGACAAGCGTTGTTTTTGCTCTTCGATTCTGGGACTTGGGATGACAGCGTACATCTTTTGATTATTCATTATTACGATAAAGTACAATGCATCTCGTAGGACTAGTAGCCCTATGTACTTTTGCACTTTTGAGCTCTTGCGACATGACTTCTTTTTATGTCCATAATGCCTTTTCTTCCTTCCAGGTGTTGTTAGCCAATGCATTCCCAAAGACCCAATCAGAATGGGCAGACGCTGCAGAGGGGAACATACCCAGCTCCACTCCAACAGCAGCAGCAGCGTTTCCAAGGAAACCAAGCTCATATTCAGCAAATGCAAGCTCAAGCTATGAGCTCAGGATTGTCCCAGTCGGGTCCAGCTTCAGCTCAAAGCTATGCTCAACAGCAGCCCTTGTCGCAAAGTATGGGCTTGTCCAGCTCCGGCGGGTTAGGCACCTCGTATGTAAACATCCGCTCTGCATAATTCACCAATTTTAACTTGAGCTCTTCTCTTCTCTTCTTCCTTTCCTTCTCTTCTATCTATTCGTATTGGATGTGCAGCCTTGTCTCGAGCCTACCGCCCAATTCTTTTCCTCTACTTCCGCCCGAATTGCCTGCACCCGGTCAATCGCATCAGAATCAAGCTCAAATGCAGTCTATCCTCAATTTACATCCTGCTCTATTACACAGACTCGCTAAAGCAAACAACACACCAGACCAAAAAACTCTTGTCCATAACGAGCGGGTCGACGCTTACCTTCCATCTATGCAATTACCTCCTCCTAGTCCATCAGATGAACGTTGGATGGGATCTGCAAATACAGCAAGTCATGCTGGAATTCCTCATTTACTAAATCAGATGTTCAGTCCTCATACTTCTGGTATTTTGGCTATCGCTCAAGATCCAATCGCTCCTCCTTTTCAACCAATTTATGGATCAATGGAAGAATGGGTATCGAATGAAGTTCGATTTATGGCAGCAAACAGTCAAAATTCAGATCCTCATTCAATGAGTATAGTTGCTTCCCAATTGAAAGCTTGGCAAACGGAAAAACAAGAAGTAGAAGTCTCGAAAGCTGTTTTGGATGCAAAAGGAACTGCAGTGAATTTAGCAGCTGCAGCTGCTGTACAGAAAAGAGCAAGACAGAACTCGGTTGGGAATCAGAATGGAAGTTCACCTATTTCACCTAATGCAGCTGGTCTTAATTCTCCTGTTGATTTATCTGCCTATGCTGAGCATTACAAGATGGAATTGAACGCTCATGCTCAGGGTTATTATTCGCAATTGCATCGAGAAGCGCTCAAGAGATTAATGGAAGCGGAGCAAGTGTCCATTCAAGGAATAGCTGGACCCTCGAATCAACCTGAACCAGCACCAGATGCGAGCAAACTGGTTCGAGCTTCTGCTGTTGCGGCATTAACGGCAAATGTACTGGCCGCACAAGATATGGCTGTCGCTGCTGGTCAAACATTAGCAAGTATGGGTGTCGAAGTACCTTCCGTCAGCGCTCTGATTCCTTCGCCTGGTCTGCAACAAGTCCCACCCAACCAAAGTATGAGACGCTACAGCGGCACTTCAGGCACACCTACTGCTTCTTCTTCCTCTGCTGGGCTTGTCCCACCAATGAATTCTACTATGCCATATACTTCTGCAAATCAAGTAGCTGTCTCTGCGGCATTAGGATCAGCAGATACGGAGATTGTTCGAGTAGTGGACGAAGTTCAGCAAAATAATGGATGCACTATCGAAGCGAGGGATTATCTACTTTCCTATGCCCACGGGGCCTATTCCTCAGGAGATCAAGCTACAGATCTTTTACCTCTTCTACATATGCTCGATAACTTGCACCCTGGTCATTGCCCTACATTACTTTTACTCAGCTGTGTCTATTATTCGAAAGGCATCAAGGGCGACTTAGGTCCGGTGGAGAGCAAGAATATGCTTCATCTGAGTATTGCTATGAATCAGAAGATTTTAGAAAGGGATTCTACATATGTCAGTGCATACCAATGACAATTAGCCTCAGGCTGATTGTCATGCGGGCTTTTTGACTGACAGGTTGAAGCCTTGAGCAACATTGGTACAACTTGCCGAGCTCTGGGTGAAAGTGCCAAAGCAGAGATTTTCTGGCGAAAGGCCATCGACATCAGACCACATTATTTCGATTCCGTGGAAAATTTGCGTGTGTAGATCTGTTTGTTCAGTGTTCGACAGTCCTCTGATTCTTGGACAAAGTTGGCGTCCTTTGTCACCCTCAAGGTGGTTCTGCAGAAGGTGCTGGATCGCCACGATATGCGGAAGCTCTACAATTATGCGACTTTGTCGAAGGCGCAATATTCGGGCCAGATGCTGTTCGACCTTATATTCTACCCAAAGAAATTCCGCCCCATCATATTCATCGTCTGCAAAACCTTTTCTACGCTAAAGGCAATCTTCAAGCTGCTTTGGGAAAACCACTCGAAGCAAAGAACGACTATGAGAAAGGATTAGAAATCGTTTTTTCCACTGGTCAAGCTAATCAGGCGGACGTCAAACCTGTCAAGTACACAGTATCAGAACTGCTTGTCGCTACTGTTCTGGTTGGATTCGTCCTGATGGCAGGACAAGCACCAGGAACCGAACAAGAAAGTCGAGCATTGTCTGTACTTGGAGAGCTAGGTATCGCAAGACCGGGACCTGGTCAACCTCTCCCACTCGTCGACTATCTTCGTGTAGCTCAAAAGAATGGACCAAAAGTACTGCAATTGCTTCATCAGCATGGAAACCAATTCATACCTCTTGTTCTACTCCTGCCGACTGTATTAACGGAGATGAGGAGACTACTTTTCGTTGGATCGGAGAACCAGCTTCCTGTTCTCTACGGCGCATCTAAACATTCGACAGCACGGAAGCATAGTCCGGGCAAGACCACAATTGAACAAACTTGTCAGACTACAAGCACTCTTCTCCTGACATTAGCCAAATGCTATCAAGAAGCTGCACTCTCGCCTCAGGGTCCTGTCGCGCGAGAATTGATCGCAAAGGGCACTCCTGCTCATTCATCTATCCTTTTACCTCTGTATTATCTTGCGCTGGCTCTTCATCCCTCTCCTTCAACATACAATAATCTTGGCATATTATTGTCTACGGTGCCCGCTACCGTTACTATTACTACTTTGAAAGGCTTAGAAATTGCTACTGGTCAAACTTTAGCAATGGCCTTCTACAAAGCTGGACTCGAGAAAGATCCGAAGCATCCTCATCTCTATACCAATTTGGGCTCTCTGTTCAAAGACATGGGTCAACTTCCGCATGCAATTCACATGTATCAAAAGGCAGTCGAGTGTAATCCTGAATTCGATGTCGCTCTAGCAAATTTGGCCAACGCCATTAAAGATCAAGGTCAAGTTCAAGAATCGATTCCTTGGTATTACAAAGCTGTGAAGATTAACCCAAATTTTCCTGAAGCTGTCTGCGGTCTTGTCAATGCTCTTGGCGGCGTTTGCGATTGGCATGGTCGAGGAGGTGTTGATGACGATGTAGCCGTCGGAAATAAGAACGAGATCCTCGATCTGAGCAATCCTGCAGAGGCAGAAATGGCTAGAAATGGCGTAGGTCATGTTATTTCGTACCGAATTCTCACTGATTGCACGATGCCAGTGGATGCCTCATATCAAGACTCTCGTCTGCAATCAGCTCATTGCTGGATCACTCTTCGGACGCGGCATTATGAGGTCTACTGCTCCTGGTGAAAACTGGATGCGAATGATCGCGGCCGCTTTGGACATCCAGCCTGCCGCTCTCACGAAGCTTGCACCCTCGTACTATAAGATCATCTTATTACTTACCTCTGGCCAACCACCTACTACCATTAATGAAGGTGGTACTCTCATTCGACTCATAGAGCGCCTCATGCGCCGTATACAACGACGATGGTATGTCAGCTCATATGGAAAAGTGGTCCAATCCATACAACAATACCCTCGCATTCTTGTCGATCAACAGTCATCGAAAGTTTTCGCTCGACCCATGCTACCAGCTACCCTTGCTCAACCCAATGTACCAACTGTTTTGCCCTTCCATACATTTACATACCCTCTCACAGCTCGACAAACTCGACTTATATCACATCGTAATGCACTCCGGATCTCCCATTCTACACTCGTTCAGCCATGGATTCCCCATCATGTGTATCCTCCTCCCCCGCCTCCTGCTTCTCGCCTCAAGATTGGCTATGTTTCTTCTGATTTCAATAATCATCCTCTTGCACATCTCATGCAGTCCGTCTTTGGAATGCACGATCTTGATCGCTTCGAAATATATTGCTATGCTACTACACCTTCAGATGAATCAGAATACCGTAGAAAGATTTCTTCCGAAGCGCAGCACTTTACCGACGTTTCTGCTTGGTCGAATCAGCAAATCGTTGAGCGGATCCTATTAGACGGCATTCACATTTTAGTCAACATGTAAGTCGTTGCCTTAGATTGAGAGTATTAAGCTCAAAGTTCTTCAAGGAACGGCTACACCAAAGGTGCACGGAACGAGATCTTTGCTGCTCGGTCAGTTGTGGCTTGGATGCTGGATCTGTGTTCTCAATCATGCGCATATAGACCATGTCCGGTTCAGATACAGCAACTTATGGGTTTTGCTGGCACCTTGGCTAGCGGTTTCTGCGATTGGATTATAGCAGATCAAACCATAATTCCACTAGAAACCGTTTCAGGTGAAGTCTGGCGCAAGCGTATTCAAGCTGGCACACCGCTTGCTAGCACAGCGACAGGCTTTGAAGGCGATCTCGATCCAGAAGAAGAGTCTGAGTCTTGGAGCTACACCGAGAAGATAGCTTATGTGCCCAAAACATACTTTGTGACCGATCACAAACAAGGCTTCAGGGACGAGCTGCCGCAACAAATATCAGACAGACCTTCTGCTTGGGCTATTGACGAGCAGAGAAGATGGCAAATGCGTCAAGAGCTTTTCCCTCAATGCCGAGATGATACGATTATATTTTGCTGCTTGAATCAGCTTTACAAGGTAATTTGTCATCACCCAGTATTACTCGATTGTGCCTGAGAGATGTATCAATAGATCGATCCTCTCATATTCAAGACTTGGCTCAATATTCTTGCGAGAGTGCCAAATTCGATACTGTGGCTGTTACGCTTTCCCGCACCCGGAGAAGCACATCTGAAGGAAACAGCAACTCTTTGGGCTGGCGAAGAAGTCGCCGCGAGAGTAATGTTCACCGATGTGTCACCTGTGAGTATAATTCAATCGCTAGAGACCGATTGACTAATCCTCTGCTCGACAGAAACAATTACATATTGCTAGAGGTCGAATTGGTGATCTTTTTCTAGATTCTACAGAGGTGCGGTCGCGCGTAAGCCGGATAAGGCTGATTGATCATACTTACTGATCTATGAGATTAGGTCGGCGGCCATACCACTAGCGCTGAGTGAGTACATTGGCCGTATTATCGTATGACCTCTGACTCTGGTATCAGCGTCCTCTGGTCTGGAACGCCTGTGCTTACTTTCCCACGGCACAAGCATAAACTCTGTTCGAGAGTAGCAGCAAGTATAGCAAATGCCACAGGCTTTGGACATCAGATGGTGGTTTCCAGCATAGAAGAATATGAAAACCGAGCTGTCCAGTTGGCAAACAGCTTGACTTATACATCAGATCGAGTCGGATCTGGCGAATTGTATGATTTGAGGAGAAATCTATTCTTGTCAAGAGAAGAGTCTGCACTATTTGATACGCTTCAATGGACGAGAAATGCAGAGGTTCGTCGTGTGGAAGCTTCAGTTAGATTGTGCCTGAGGCAGTCCATGATGAAACAGCATGCATATGAAGAGATTTGGCGCCGTTGGGTTGAAGGAACTGAATTTGAGGACTCGATGGAATATGCCAATCTAGAAGCAACAGCGGCTGAGAAGAGATCTGGCTGTATATTTTTGGGCTAGAGGAAAATACAGTCGAATAATGTTAAATAGAACAAGTGTACAATAGACAAGAGTTTACAATTAGATCATGATATTCGTTAACCTGATAACAACAAATCAGTCGTAATATCTTCGTCGATCATCACCACTACTTGAGATGCTCGACCTGCGGTCTCTACTTCTGTGATCATCGTCCCAACGTTGTGCTTTCCAGCGATCTTGACCGCCTTCTCTTCGTCTATGTGCATCTCTTGTAGCTTGCTTGTTGAACTGCTCAGCATAACCTTCGCTGAATTCGCTTCGAGGTGTAGAAGCAGGAGAGGCAGCTGCTTTCTTCCTTGCTGCTTCAGCTCGCAAAGCATTGGCACGAGATCTTTCCGAAGCGACTCTGATCTGGGCAGCACTTTGAGCATCTGGTACAGCAGAAGGTAAAGGAGGTGGTTTCATAGGACCAAATTCTTCTCCTTCTTCCTCTGCTGCTGTATGCCTTGCTACTTGTTTGCCTTTCCTCCTGTCCCTCAGCAAAGGAATCGAAACTTCTTCATCCTTTCTCAATATCAAAGGTGTAACATCCCATGGTCTTTCTTTCATTCTTTCTTGAGCAGATTGAATCTCACTCCTTTTCTTTAGGTATCCATTCATTAAAGCCATTGGATCTGAAGTTCTCTTGACCTCTCCATCTTTGAAGGTATCTTCCAGAATCTGATCTTGAGTTTTCCTCCTTTCTTTAGTTGAACGTAAATCTTTGGTAGCATACCAAGGATTCAAATCAGCGTTCGCATTTTCGGTTGCTTTAGTTGGTTTAGATCCAGATGGAGCACAGACGAGATACATTGGTGCAACACCAATCTGTTTTTCTAGTTTGGCTTGTTTCTCTGCTTTCTCGGCCAAGTAATCTGCATTGCCTGGTAGTGCACCGTTAGTAGGTGTGATCTATTTACCAGAAACATGTCAGTGCATGTACGGGATACGAGCGATTGAGCACGCACGCCTTTCTCCATATCTGCCCAGAAATTGATATGACCATTCAATTCTTGCGTACTTTCAACTTCAGGTCTGACAATCGACACTCTACTTTCCTCTTCTTCTTCTTCTTCTTGTCGTCCTTTGCCCTTTGTTCGACCTGCAAGCTGTTGCTCCAATTCTACTTCCCCAGCATCTTTTGCATTCCTCTTCCGTTTCTTATCCACTTGAGCTGCTTTCTTCCTTAATGCTTCTAAACGAGCTTCAGCATCAATAGCTAGGGTTTGATTGGTGTCTTTTTCTTCTGCCAAACGAGCGAGTTCTTCATCTCGACGAACTCGTTCGATGTTCTCTGCTTTGTAGGCTGTTGGGAATAAAGGCCTTAGTATAGCACTAGGATGTAGATAAAGACGACATACGATGATATGACTTGTGACTGAGCAGGGAGATCAGAACCGAAGTAATAAGATGCGACAAAGCTTACTGCGCGAGATGCAGCACCTGTTTGTTCACGATAATCAGCTGTTGATCTGCTTAGCACTGACGGATGAACTTACCATGATGCACTGAGAGGCGAATCGCTGTGTTTGAAAGACATTGCCCCTTGTTCCGAAATCGCATCTGATAACAAGTTTTTACTCATTCTCCACCCATCTCTCTCTCTCGGGCGCAGTCTCCCACAACCTACAAAAGCAGCCAATCGCTACATTCAGCCAAGCCTTTAAGCCTCGTGCTCACCTTCTTATCCTTCTGCTCTCAAACCCGATTGGCTCAAACGATCTTACACTACTTGTGGATACAGTGTGGCTCGGCGATTCTTGTCTTCTTCTCTTTCACTTTCAACTCTCATCAACAACAAAATGGTCAACGCTCCTCCTTCTTCTGCTCAGATGAATGGGGTTCCAAAGGTGATCAAGAATTGTGTTGTGCTCGGTGGAAGTTATTCTGGTAAGCTATTATCTCTCAGTATGATGGACACGACCAATGTGTTTAACAGGGGCAAGAGCTGCTGAATTGCTTTCACATCAATTACCAGATAATTACCGTGTCATCTTGATTGACAGACAATCGTTCGTTCTCTCTTCTTCCGCTAATCTCCTTCTACTCTGTTGATACGTTGTCATATATACAGACATTTCTCCCATCTGTACAAGTTTGTACGATACAGTGTCGTACCCGGTCACGCGCATAAAGTATTCTATCCGCCATTAATCTGATAAAAAGGATCTTGTTATCTGATCTTGTTATTTCTCACAAACAGGCTTTCATTCCTTACACTAATCTACTTCACGCTCCTCTTATTTCATCCGATACTTGTCCAAAACCTGATACGATTTCACAATCCAAGAACCTAGTTTGTCAAGCATCAGTAGTAAACTTAACTTCAACCCATGTAGAAATCGATAAAGAATTATGTGAAATAGCAGGAATAACGGAAGCTGAAGCTGAAGTGATTGATGAATTAGGTGAAGTTCAAAAAAAATTGTGGGCTAGAGAAAAGGGAAAAGAATGTTGTGGAAACCCTGAAAGCTGTTTGGAAGCTATTACCCAATCTACTGGCAGAAGAACTTGTGCTGGAACTAGAATACCTTACGATTTCTTGGTTTATGTGAGTTTTTCTCTCCCTCTTCGCTGTTAGAGATAGGATGGCGCTGATCTGGAAGGGCAGGCTCTGGGATCACATTTACCTAGACCTTTGGCTTCACCTGCGCGGACAAAGAAGGATAACATAAACTTCTTGAAGGTGTGTGCCATTTGGCAGTGAGCTTTCAAGCTTGTCTCAAGTGTAATATTCGCAGGCCCAACAAGATGCAATCTATAAAGCCGATTCTATTCTCATAGTAGGAGGAGGAGCGCTCGGTATCCAATACGCAACAGACATCAAAGAACTATACCCTCACAAGGTCCGTCAAGATTGTCATATTTCACTTTTAAGGTGATATACGACTAATCAATGCTGGACAGAAAATCACCCTTATACATTCCCGACCTCGTCTTATGCCAGTGTTCGATATAAGACTACACGAAGAAGCGCTCAAACGTTTCAATGAACTAGGGATCGAATGTATTCTTTCCGATCGAGTCATTTTACCTCCTCATGCTGGTCCTCCATCAAGTGAGCCAGAAGGAAAAGTCATCACCAGAACAGAAGGTGGAAGAGTTATTGAATCGGATCTGAGAATCTTTTCAACGGGTCAAAAACCGAATTCGGCTCTGTAAGTCGCCTTTGAGTCGAAGTCACATCACAATTGAATTTGTTTGGGTAATAGGATGAGAACGCTTTCACCTACTTCTTTGGATGCTCAAGGCTTTATTCGAGTACATCGGACAATGCAGATTGATGATCCTACCTATCCACATGTCTTTGGTGTGGGTGATGTAGTAGATGGTCACGGAGCCATCAAAGCGGGACATACAGGTACGCTGCACTCTTTGCTGTCTGATTGGGAGTATTGCTGATTCGGACTATAGGCTGGAATCAAGCTGGCATTGCGGTCAACAATATTGTAGAAATGTGCAAAGCTCAAAATGCTGGTTTGCCTGTACCGAAATTGCAAGAATATTCAGCTGGTATACCAATGATCAAGTTGACTCTTGGTTTGGTGAGTCGTACCGTCTTCAGAGAAGAGGATTCAAACTTATCATCTGTGGTTTTTGTGAAACAGACTAAATCCGTTACTCAAACTTGTAAACCGGATGATCCAACACAAATTGATATCAGAGTGGATGAGGATCATGAAATTGATCCATACTGGTGTGTTTCATTAACAAAGCTCTGGATTTTGAGCTGATTCGGATTCAAGGGAATCGATCTGGGGAGCATTGAAAGCGGACGCGAAAAAGTGAGTCTTCCGTCTCCTCCTTCTCGATTAGCCAAAAGCTAATGTGCTTTTGAAGTCCGCATAACTAGATCAGATCTGCGGCGATAGGTTCTACGATGTACTAGAGAAATTAATCTCGTTTTCAACTGTATTACAATCTTTGGCATTCCTGCTGCTGCTGCTTGCTACCACATTGCAAGTAGAAGCAACAGACAATTTGTCCATCAATATCAATGTGTTTTTAACTCACGAATTTTATGACATGAACGACCTTTGAAATCAAATGTATACCCTACTTTGCGACGTATGATAATCAGATGTTGCTCTACTGCTACAGCCAATGCGAATCCGATGAGCGTGCCTCGCTTATGTGATATCAGCCATTTGCACAACATTTGCAACTCCAACTTCCGCCCTTACTGTTGCAATGTCTCCCGCGCGACGGCAGATCCCTGACTAGGCACATGCCGCCGTTGGACCCGCCCCGATATCCATATTGCGACAAATTGTCATTTCGAGAAATGGCTCGAAGTACAAATTTCGAGTGCTTGCCATCTTGCTATGGACATCGCGTGGTGCCTACACTGGTATCCTTTGACAGAAGTCTCTCTTGTCCCGCTCATCACTCTTTCATTTTTCCATCATGTTTTCGTCTAAGTCCAAAGACGAAGGTGGTTTGTCACCCAGATTCTCTGTAGTCTCTGTCATGGCAGACAATGGCTCTCGCTCATATGAGACATCTTCTTATCCCTCTTTTCAACAAGCGCATCCTTTAGCGAGAAGACCAACAACTCAAGGACGCTGGTCACCCAAAGTTGGAACTCTACCTGCTTCTCGAACGAAACCTCTTGGACCCAGTTTCAGCCTTCCTCTCTTTCTACCTCATTGGGCTCGCTCGCTACGGGGTTTTCTAGCCCTCCTGCTTTGTCTTTCTGTCAGCTCGCTTTACTTAATTATCCACTTTTCTGGCAACACTTCTGTACAAAGAGCTCGAACAGAAGCTAAAGCAGCTGAACTTCTTCTCAACGATCCTCACGAATACCGAAGACAAATGGCTAAACCCTCTGGTCGATCTGCTAAGGCTTATCATCATTTCAAAAAGACTTCAAACCGAATCAAAGCTCACATACAAAATTATCTACCTCAACAAGAGGTTGCTGCACCTGTTGTTGTTGCTGCACCTATAGTCAAGAAGATGATGGACAGCGAACCTATCATGCACAGGAATGGGTTGATGATGGCAAAAGAAGGCAGCAAACATGCTATTCTCTCTTTGATTGAAAAGGGCAAGAAAGATTGGGAAGAATTGAACGCAAGACAGAGCAGGACATTGGATGAGGCAGTTCAGCAGTACAGAAGCAGATATCACAAGAATCCGCCTAAAGGGTTCTCAAAGTGGTGAGTGCTTGACATTTTGTTTTTTCCGATTTGACTGAACATCAAGGCTACAGGTGGGAATATGTTCAAACCAACAATGTCCAGCTGCCAGACGAATACGACTTTATCAATCGCGATATCGAGCCTTTCGCTGCTTTGGATCCGGTTGATCTTCGCCATCGAGCTTTGGTTATGCAAGAACGAGAACATACTTTCACTCTGCATATCAATTCTGGTCTCGTTTCTATCTCTGGTCCTTTTGCGCATATCAGAAGAGCAAAAGATATTGCCGATATTGTTTCTCGTTTCAGCGAAAGTTTACCTCACGATTTGAACATGACTTTCATTGTAAGTTTCTAATGGCTTGACTGATAGTGTACTGACTTCTCTTGGATCCAGATGGACGATCAACCAGCTGTCATGTTGGAACACGAGCGAAAGTCGCGAATGCTGGAAATTGCTGCTCAAGGGGAATGTTCGTCCATACATCTACTCTGATCGCACCATAACTGACGTCTCATACTACAGACTTTGGACCTTCAGACTACGTCGATAATGAAAATTCTCATCTTACCAACTATGCTCGAGCTTGCCCTCCGAACTCACCTTTGCGCAGAGCCGAACAAGGCGACCCAAATCCAGAACTTGACCGACAAGCCGGCAAAAAGTCTTTCATTCACGACATGGACAAAGCCAATGATCTTTGCACCCATCCTGAAATCCGAAAGCTACATGGTCACACTACCGTCACGGGCACTGAACTCACTCCTATTGTTCCTCTCTTTGCTTTTGCCAAGATGCCAACCCATTCTGATATTCTTGCGACTCCTCTTGAGCAATATTCGGACAGCTATATTGGTTATGATCCAGCTTGGGAATCAAAACCTAAGAACAAGCTACTTTGGCGCGGTGTGAGTAGTTCTGCCGCCAGTCTTGACCTAAGGCTCATCTTATATGTATAGTCTATGACCGGATCTGATTTCACTCAAGAAAAGCCATGGCGATTGTCTCAACGTGCTCGTATTCACTTCATGGCCAAAGAAGCAGAAGGCACTCGTGAAGTCTTGTGGGCCGGTGATGATGAAATTGCTCACGTGTCGAATTTCACCAAAGCTTCACTCAACCAAATGTACTTCGACACCAAATTTTCTGGTTCACCTGCTCAATGTGATGAGGTCACTTGCAAATTGATGGAACCCGAAATGTCTGGGTTGATGGGTCTTGACGAAAGTTTGCAGTACAAGTATTTACTGGATGTAAGTTCGATCATATCTATTCCCTTTACCAATATTTATCATTCTGTCCAGGTCGATGGAAACGCTTGGTCAGGACGATTCCATAGATTGATGTCAAGCAATTCGCTCGTGCTCAAAGCCTCCGTCTTTCCTGAATGGTATGCTCAACGCATCGTTCCTTGGTATCACTACGTTCCGATCAAAATCGACTACGAAGATCTCACCGACGTTATGAGCTTCTTTGCGGGAACGCCTCAGGGTGTGGGCGCACATGATCATTTGGCCAAAGAAATTGCATCCAATGGCAAACAGTGGGCAAAAGAGCAATGGCGAAGACAAGACATGGCCAGCTATATGATGCGCCTGGTATTAGAATGGTCAAGACTCATGTACCCGGAAGAATCAGACTTCATTCATGCATGAAGTCAGGAATTCTCAAGGGGAAACGGGCCATCCGGTATATAGACTCTAATGCTTACTTGTGTATATTATGCATCATATAACCACTGTGCTTCAATATTGACATGCACTCTAATGAATTTTGCTCGATGTCTTGGAATGCCCCGGTTCTCGTTCTTTTGCTCTCTCCACTGCTTTCTTTCTTCATTCAGTCAAAGTAGTCTACATCTTCCCCTGATCAACGGTCTATTGTCAATACTTGGACACAGCTTCAAAGACATCTCTCGCACCTTCATCGTTATCCCTTTCCATAATTCGCCTCCATTCAAGCAGTAGCCTAAAGAGATGATCAGTGGTCCTCGAATAATTCTTGGAGCGAAGATCTACCTGTACATGTATCTAGACAATACAGGTCAGGTACAATCTCAATTTTGACAAGAATTGCTCACGAAGCCATGTCCTCCTCTGCAGAGTGTGTCGAGTCAGTACAGGTCAGCATTCTCGCTAGCAGTGAGCTTACTTCGCCACTATATTCAGAATATCGTCGCATCAGTAGGGCTAGAATAGCTTTGACTGATGAACAAACATGATCTCTAGCCCAAGCTTTTCCAGCTGTAGCAATCTTTTCTGCTAAGGCATCGTGATTATTCTTGTTGCCATCTGGTGTACCCATGAAGAAAGCAAGAACTACGTCAAATCAGCCATTGATAAACCAAGAAATCAACGTCCAACCCACTGTCATAGACATCCGAATAATCGATTTTGACCCTTCAAGGTATATTAGTGACAGGTGAATAAGAATTAGTTGCTACTCACGGTACGTAATGTACCCATGGCATGACTCGCTCTTGATACCATTCTGTAAGAGAAATCAGGTATATTGATCATGCGGTTCAGAAATCGGCTGACCAGGGAAAAGAGTAGACTTCAAATGATATTCAGCAGATGTGAAGTACACCGTAAGGATAGACTGACCTTCAGTACTAAACTCTTCGTCGACATCAATCTAAGGTAATAGTGAGACTCCGATAACAAAACGGCTCAATATCTTCTCACCTGTGGAATCGCCCTGACCAACCATTTCCATCGATATCGATCAGGTACTTGTACTGACAAGCGGAATGAGATAGATCCTTTTTTCACACCAGAGGGTTGCTTACTTGATAACTCTCATCAAGACCCATGGTATCGGCGACTACATCAAGATAAGCAATAAGGAAGCTTCCGTTTGCATTTACTAACAGTGGATCAGCTTCTCCATTACTTTGCAAGTTTCTGGATCGCATTGTACCGGTTTCCCAGAAAAGCTTGTGTCCTGTTTCGCACCGAATCAGTCATTGCCCTCATCCATACATTCGAGAAGGGCAGCACCATATATTGACTATTGAGCGCTTTGACGGAGAAAGACTTTTCTTGCTCCAACCCATTCTGATCAGCAAAAAGTACATTATGACTTCCTTTAGTTTCATGCGACATAAAGTGCATTCTTGCTCTTTGACTCAATTGCCAATCCACATGTTTAGCAAACTCTGCTCCAGTTGTACTTCCTCTCCAAAGCAATTTGTTGATCTTCTTGTTCTTCCAATCTGGGTCATCTCCTATATAAGTTGATGAATACTGTTCTAAAGGAGTGGCCAGAATATCGGAGTGGATGTTGGTTTTGGCAAAAGTGAATAGAGGTACGAGTTCACCAGGATTAGTTCCGATCGCAGTGGTGAACCCGTGTAAAGGCATGATTTCAGGATGTTCACAAATGTTCATAGAAGCAGGATGATTGTGAATGAATGATCTATGTTTCGCCAAAGGTGTTTTCTTGGTGCCAGATGGATCATTTCTTTCCCATCGACGTAAAGGAGAATCAGGAGGACATCCATTGGCCCAATTGGTTAGTGCTGGATCTTCATTATTAATATAATCAGAAGGACCAAAGTCTGTACCTCTTCTCAGAAATGTACGCAATACGCAAACACTCTGAAAGAGACGTACATTCTCCTTGTGAAGCCAATTCAATCATTCTCGCTTTATGCTCCCATCCCAGTTGACAAGCAGGTTGATCATGTTTGGTGAAAGAGATTGCAACTTTGCCAGGTAAATCTTTAGCGAAAGTATTGATGATTTCACCAAGATCTGAAGCACGTTTGAGTTTGGCTTCTTCTCCGGTGTACTTTATCCGATCTTGTGGTTTAGCAGATGGATTGACATTGATTGTAAAGGTTTGTTCTCGGATAGACATCATTTCAGCTCGATGCTTCAGATCAGAAGGAGGTCTATTGAAGCACATCAGCAACTTCCTCAAATGCCGATGGTTCGACGAACAATGCCCAGAATGCCTGAAGATCTCTGTGAATTTGATCGTATTCGTCTTTCAGAACAATCTTGTTCTTCACTGCGAAATTCCACCACTTGTCGAAGCCTCTCGGTGGATTGCGTTTGTATCTTCTCCGATATTCAGCGGCGCATTCCTTCAAAGACTTACTTTGCCTTGCTAGCAAATCAGACCAGTCCTTCTCTGCCTTTTCAATAAGCTGCAAAATAGGATGTTTTGGCGCAGGAGTTGGTTTGACGTCAGGTAAGAGCATGTAGCCATTTGCAGCATAAGTGAGTTCTTGTACTGGTTTATCGTAATTAACATAAACATGACTCGCTGGTGCTTCAACTTCCGCTTCTCCTCCCGTTTCTTCAAATGAGTCTGAACCCTTTTCTCCATTTGCTTCCCAGAACGCGTCTTCATCATCTAACATATCATCTATCGTACCACTACCAGGAGGTCTTGATCCAGCAGGAGATGAATCAGATGAGCCGATCAAACTTCCAGATAACTTGTGAAAGCCCTCAGAGATTCCCAGCGCAGGCAACTTGTCAGGTAAAGGAATACCAGCTTTCGTTAGAGCTGAATGAGCAGCTTGTCTGTTGTTTGAAGAAGCTAAGACGAATACAAAGAGAGTGACACAAGTGCAAGTGATTAAGAATCTCGGTCTCCAAAACATTTTGAACCTTGAAGGTTTGGCAGTAGTAAGTAGCAAGGGACCGGAACCCACAGAGCCCAAGGCGCGTCTGTGGGAAGAGGCAGAAGGCAAGAAAGGAGTATTCTGATCCGCCTGCTCTTCGAAGACTTCAATAGACACTGAAGGTGTACCAGGCGGCGCGAGCTGGTTGGGCGATGGTCTTCTCTTGATATTCGAGCCTGCTGTGGCAGAAGACATGGCTGGCAAGCTCTCTGGCACAGTGAAATGGTTGTGTCCGGAAAGGGAGCAGAGCTTCTTGACTTGAGTCGGCCTACAGTACCTTTAATGCCAACATTCTTCTAGTAGATACAGAACATCTCTGTACACGTCTTTTGGCCTGCAGTCAGCGCTCTTCCCTTTGGCTTCGACTCGGTCTGGTCATATCGAGCTTAAGTCTGCCTTCAGGGTTGCTGCAAGATGTTTTTGATCTGTATGCAAGTGTTGGAAGGCGTGCGCCGCTGTTCGACTGTGATAGCGACCTCGAGCTGGCGCCTCTTATCCGCAGATTCCAGATTGAAGAGCTCACATTCGATTTTGGCCCTTGAGCGCGAGAATGCGTGGCCTCTAGCAGGCGTGGAAGGTCCGTGAGGCTGATCAATCTCTGGCCAACATCACAAGATTATAGCTAAGCTGCATGCAATTGAGCCCAATCGCGTTGGACCTCTCGCACATACTTTCCGTCATTGGAAATCTCCGACCTGGAAATCTACGGTGTATGCGCAGATCAAAGACCTCTTCTGCGCTCTCTTCTTGTCTTACTTTCCCCTGCTTCCTCCACCCGTAGAAGTACGAGTATTCTGTGGTTCTAGTTGCAGGCTGACACTCTATAACATCGTTCAGCACCGGCAACATGGATCTGTCTGATACTTTTCGTTTCTTCTCCTCGCAGGTCAATATCCCTCAGTTCCGCAACATCGAAGTCTAATCGCCGCCGAGCCTTATTGCTGGGATATACCTCAGACTAGAAGAACCGCGAGAGACCAAGATATGTAATACGATCACCTATTGACCTTTATGTTTCTTTCTACTTGCGTTTTTGTATGGATCTTTTGTTTCACCTTTAGCATTCTTATTTCTACCCTCGATCCTCAGCGTTCTGCGATCTCGTGCCACAATACGCGCTTGGACTGACGATGAAAAAGATTCAACAGAGTCAAGGAGAAGGCGATAGCATTGTGCACATAGAGCTAATGATACTGCTTACATAATCTCGTTGACTGTTTCGGCGAGTGCTCTCTCGCCTATCATCCAGGCCCGCTATAATATCGCCGCCTCGTTGCAACGACTGTCACATCCTCAGCTCATCGGCTCGAGATCTGATAGCAGCTTAAATTTAATCGTCGACTGATCTATTTCGGTCCAGCACTGCCACGACGGCCTGAGGTCTCACTGCTGCAATGCCAGTCTCTCTACATTCGTAACGATTCCTTGCTAGCGCACCCTTTCTCTCATTAGATCGTCTTTGATTTCGTTCATACTTTGATAATCGATTGCGCTCACTATGGGGCAGCCCAAGGCGGAGATGCATCAATCGACCGGTCATCGTCTGTTACTCTTTCCCTTATCTGATATAGGCGTCTGATATGCCCTTCAATAGACACCAATCAAGTCATTCTTGCTTCAACTTTGCGAGCGAAAGATGAAGTCGAAATGCAGAATCTACTTCAGAATGCACAATATCAAGCCGGTATCCAGAACGTATGCTTGTGCATTCTATAAAGCTCATCTGGAACTGATGTAGCGATGGTCAATCTGCTGAGTAGGCTGATATAGAACCGGAGCACGATGTAGAGTACGCCTGCAGTTGTCTTACCTGCCAATATAAGTGGAAGAAGTATCAAAGAAGGGATGTTCACAAAGCTTGGAATAAAGCTGTTCTCTATCCAGGTTTGCTGCTTCTTTCCCATATCCATTCCCTGTCCACATCGCTGACTCCTACCCAGGCGAGAAGGTGTACAGCGATCTGTATGCGTCTAGCGGCGCTCTCTTCACTGCAAATCCATATCTGCGCAAAGTGGTTTCGCCTTATGGCTGGAATCAACGATCTAATTCTTGGTCTCGAGCTGTCCCTCTTCCGGACTATCACTATCGAAGCATCGTACAGACTGTAGCTCTCAATAAAGAGCTGAACGAGAAAGCTCAGGCGACCATTGATGCAATGGAGCCGAAGAATAATGTTTGGCAACTTGAACCAACTCAGATCGATCCGGTGCTATCGGAGAAGACTAATGCGTCGACTTCAGATGATAAAACTGTCAAGCAGAAGAGACCTAATTTCCTTTCTCGCCTTTTGTCTTCTTCTTCAAATACTTCTTCTTCAGGCAAATCAGCCATCAAAGGTTTACCCGAACCATCAGAGCTAGTGCATTTTATATTGCAAGAAGAAGCCGGGCGATGGCCATCTCAGATATGTCAAGATATTGTCCGCCAGTACCAGCTCAAGACTGGCATGCTAAACAAGATTGCACATTTACGTTTGGTGGCTCCTCTGCAATACCTACATCTGCTCAGAGCTGGCTATTTCGAGCCTATTCCTGTCGGTCAGTCGGCTTTGTTATTGATATCGCCTTTATTGATATGTTTGATAGCCTGGGCCAATAACGCATCTAATCCGCTAAAATTCTCGATCGAAGCTGCTAGTGGATGGAGAGGTATAACACCTAGTTGGAGAGGATACGAAGATACTGCTGAAGAACGGCTCTACTGGGTTCTCAATCATCGAGAAGGTGTTGCTGGAGTTCGAATGAAGCCAGACCTAGTTAGCGAAATTACTATGGCTCGGCAAAGGATGGCCAAAGCTGTTGAACCTCCACCAATCTACTTCTCCAAGAATGATACATGTCATTTGCAACATACCGATACGAATGGATATTCGAAGCAAGTTATGCCGGCTGAATTTCATTCCTATGATCGTCCAGAAATGCCCACTGATGATACGTGAGCTTGGCGCGATACTTCAGTCCTTATGAAGTACTCATTTGAACTTTAGGATGATCTTGCTCGACGTTTCTGGCAGCATGGATTTCACTCCACTTCGACCTGTCTACACTCAATATCTTATCACGGGCAATGTAAAATCAAGTCAGCCGAAGAATAAAGGTCAGTTCTAAGATCAGCTGCATATGACTTCACTGATCTGACCAATCTCCTCAAAGATCTAGCCAAGGCTATTGTCCGTCGCTTCACTGACGCTATGTCCAACTACGATCACAAAGAAAACGCTGGCTACGACCTCGTCACTTTTTCTAGTTCCGCTACATATGTAGGGGAACTGAATCATCGCAACTTCGAACAAACATGGAGTAAAGTTAGAATAGGAGGCGGTACTAGGGTCATGACTGGTTGGCAGAAAGTTAAAGATTTGCATTTCAAGAAACACCGCGAATCAGCTACCTACCATGAAGTCTAGTAAGTCTATAGTATCAAGGAACCTTGAATAAGTTTGACTGAGTTCCTGTCACAGTGGTTGGCAAGCTGGACCTGAGACGCCTATGTTGCGCTTGCTGCTTCTCCTGGATGGGGAAGCAACCGATATGGACGAATTCGAGCTGGATCTACTCGGCTTATCTTGGGCTCACGTCACGGTCTTTTTGGTCGGCGTAGACGGATGTCCTCATCATCACCGGCATGCAAACGAGTTGCAGCGCATTTCCGATGTCAATCATCATGTTTCGGTAAGTACAATCTTCGGATCTCGAAGAATTTCAGGTACTGACTCAAAAGTATAGTTCGTTGATGCTCAAGGCAATACTCCTGAGCGTTTCGTCACTCACGGTGAGCTTGCTTCCTCTCCCTCTCTCTCTGGACTCTGCTTAGTAATCATCTATAGAACTTCTCAAGAGACATCTCGGTGTCGATTTGACTTTGAAAGAGTTTGAGAAGCTTGAGGAGCTGCCTGCTTACACGGTGTAGCAGCATTTTAAGTATGCTTATGTAAGACCTTTTCATTGTGTATTATGATTTCAGCTTGTATAGTTTCAGCATTTCAGTAGTGTTATGAGTGTATGATCTTCAGTTATATCTTGTAATCTCCAGGCGACGATGGGTCAAAACATGCGATTTCTTTGATTCCATCTCTTGCTCTTGAGCACCGCTGCTTCTAGACTTATGTGTGCCATGATACTCCTTTATAACCCATACTGGACTGATTTAAGCGCGTTGTAGCTCTCGCAAGCATGGGATCCCTTCAGGCAGTGCTTTTCGCTTGTCTGCTTATGTTGGCCGGAGTATTGGCTCAAGAGACCACGAACAGGCCAGAACCTGTCGCAGCTCAACCCAGCTCAACTAAGTGCGTCTGGAATTATTCTTTCAGATTTGATCGGGCGTGAAAAAGCTAATTTGAGCACACGGTAGCAATGTTTCGGTTTCTGGCAATTCCAATACTTCAGCTTCTGCTACTACCGCAACTTCAGCTTTACCTATCGCTTCTCTTCCTGCTGGATTGACAGAATCCCACGATAGTACGCTTCTTGGGCACTCTGCAATGAAATCGAGCTGAACTTGTATTACAAAAGTCACTGTTTCTGCTCCTGTGCCGCCTCAAACGAAAGGAGGTGCTGGATATGGTCCGCCTGATACATACATTGCCAAAGATGGAGCATTGCAAGCGGGGTTATCTGTATCTGTGGTAGGCGCAGCAGTACTTTGGCATTTGATCTGAGTTGATCTCGGGAACACGGACACTCTCGTTGTTTGTACGCATTGCATGATTGAATTAGCATCGATATATCGTTCGGTATTGCATTTCTAGATCTAAAACGTTTCAGCCTCTTCCTGCTCTAGCTCGTCCGGTACTTCGAATCCTTCCTATAGTTCAAGCATAAGCGCAGCAACAATGCAAAGGAGAAGAACACGCACCTCTGTTGCGTATAGGATGTCTCTTATTGCTACTAAAGATTTCGATTCATCGTTTTCCGTTTCTTCACCTAGCGCTTCCAGTCTTGCTCCGACAATAATTTCAATGTCCCGCAGCTGCTCGACGTATTAGCTGGATCGGTATTATGCAAAGCATAATCTTTAGCTCACTTTCGCAAAGTAGAAGTCTCGCTGTACGTCAGGGTAGCAAAATCTATCAGCCCCGGACTGAAGATCAGGCTCTCTTTCTACGCACCTCCTTTTCCAAATTTTCTACGCTCATCTTCATCTCATTCATCTGACCAGTTAAAGCCTGAATAGCTAGATCCGTTGCTCTGTTTTGACCTGGTAAAGCAGCAGGTGCCGCTCTCCGACTTGCTGCCATAGCTGATCCTGATCTTGCAGGTGCACTGGAATGTGAAGTGGATCGAGAAGTACTTGCTGCTCCCCCTCCTCCCGTTGAAACGGTTTGAGCTTGTCTTCTGCTAATACTGTATGCCCGGAAAGGAACACATCAGAAAAGTACTGATGAGGCCATTTGAGGGACGTACGGATCGTATTCATCGCCTGGGAAAGTTTGATCCCACCATCTGGTATAATCAATCAGTACGCTTGCTACACAAAGCACAAAATGAAAAGGCGCACTTCTTCATCCATCTAAGCAGAACAGAAAGCTTCATCAGTAAGACAAAAGAGATTTGAGAGTAATAAGAGAACTGACTGAAGCATCTCTAGATTGTCTTGCATCTTGCACTTTATCAATTGTTCAACTGGAATAGGTTTATCGATTTTATGCGATTTGAAAGCAGCGGTGAGAACTGTTTTCGATAGGAGCGAATGTATCAGTTTCGGTACGCGCATGTAGAAGAAAAGGTAGATAGAGAGTGAAATGAAACAGAGCTGTAATGTGACCTACTCTTGAAGTTCTGTATGTATTCGTACTCGCTTTTGGCATTGAATTTGACCTGTCCGAAACTCGGAACGGTAAGCTATACAACATAGCATGCACCAGTCTTGAGCACGGACTTTATTGAGTGGAACATCCTGGTAGACTGAATCCACAATTTGGTTCTGCTCTCTGTGTAAGCTCCAATACAAAGAAGCAGTGTACAATAAGAAAGGCACATAGACAGCTCCAGAACCACAAGATTCGACTTTGGTGATGCTGAGTTGAAGCTTGAATGCAAATCAACATTGAGCGCTTTCGAGTCTTCTGTTGTCATAGACAACGCTGAGGACTCACCAGCTCGTTCACCCAACTCAGCAAGCTGGTTCGAGACTCTCCGAGTAAAGCTGCCATGTCGCGTTTCGAGAGAAGAAAATGTTAACGCGATATCTTTGCGATCACAGATGTAGAGTGGGTGTACAATGTAGCCAACTAGCAAGCTAATGCATTGTACAAGTTTCCTAAGAAGAAATGCATACAAATCATACAGACTCATTTACCGCCTAGGTCTGTTGTCCCTGTCCGAATCTCTTCGTCTCTTCCTAGAATCGTCGTTATCCGCTGTTATTCGAGCTGCAGAAACACCGATCAAATCAATTGCTATCTGGAAAATAGCAAGTCATCAAAAACTCACAAGCCAAATCTTTCCTCTTTCTTGAATCATCCTGCTCATCTTTGATGCCAGGTGAATTCAAGGGACTTTGATTAGCAGAAGCAGCGCTTTCTCTTTCGGCTCTGCGTGCAGCAGCATCGGGTCTACCTCTTCTAGCTGGTCCTGCATTGGCAGAATTTGCGTTGTTGTTGCCAGAGTTCGAGCCATTTTGATCATTTGACCGATCTTGTCCTTGCCCAGTGACAGCAGCGTAAATAGGCCTGGTTCGGTTGGGATCGACTCTTGCTCTTGGTCCGGAAGGTGGTACAACGTTTGTAGATGCGGCGGAAGAAGATCCTCCTGATGCTGCTGGAGCTTGAGGATTGTTCTTGAGTGCCGCTTGCCCTTTGATAGAGAATCCGGCCGCGATCACATCTGTACCACCAAAAGCAGGAGCGGCAGCAGGAGAAGCGGACCCCACCGGTGGAGAGCTGTTTCGATTGTTTGCTGTTCCGTTGATGGAGATTCCGCTGCCGTTACGAGGGCCTTGAGGAATAGGTTTGGCGGCCGTTCCTTTGGGACCAGTCGGAATCGCAGAATGGCCTTTGGGTCCTACTGGCGGATTAGAAGAAGATGCAGTAGAAGCTTCTTCCCTTGATGGTACATCTTTGTTTGATGCTCGGGAGGCTTCTTTGACAACATCTTTGGGCGGTTCTGTACGAGACGGAGGAAGAGCGCTTCTCGGAGAAGGCTCAGGTCGAGAAGAGTCTCTTGCTTGACTTCTCGAAGAATCAGAGGGACGCGATGATTCGATAGGTGAGTTGCCCCAAGAATGCGCCTTTAGAGACAAGAATCAGCTCATGTTCAATTCTGAGAACGGATACACTGACATCATCGTCCACCTTGCGTCTGTTATCCGCGTCACCTCTTCGATCATCATCAAGTCTCCTTCTTTTTGGCGAGGGTTCTCTTTGAGAGCTCGAAACCTTGCGATCATCTGGTTTCGCCCGATCTCTTCTGCCATCTCGATCATCGTCCCGTCGTGAAGGCCTAGAGCGGTCCAGAGAGCGGCTCCGACTTCTCCTACGATCTCGGTCGGATCTTTCTCGACTTCTGGGTCTGTCTCGTTCTCGCTCTTTGCCTTTGTCCTTCTCTTTGGCTCCATCCTTTTCGCGTGCACGGTCTGTTTCGCGCCGATCTGACTCCTTGCGTCTCCCTAGGCGATCATCCTGACTATCTACCCTAGCTCGATCGCGGTCTCGGTCAGCAGATCTTCTGTCATCGCGATCTTTTGAATGCGTTGAGCCAACTGGCGAAACGTTCCTGCTTCTCGATGGTGCAGAACGATCACTAGGACGAGAGGAGCGATTGCCTGAATCGCGAGAATCGCGGGTATCTCTTCTGGGTGAGATTGGTCTACGAGATGGTGAAGGTTGTCTTCGAGGAGGCGAAACGCGACGAGGTGAAGGTGCTCGAGGTGGTGGCATCGCACGGCTATTTGCAGGCGCAGTGGGTGGCATCGTAGAGCGAGATGTACGCGGTTCGCTTGGCGGAGCACGATCGGGTTCGGATGCTTGAGGCTTTGCTGGAAGACCGGCTGGTAAACCATTCGTCGGTTTCTCGACAGCTTTTGGGGCAGCCTCTACTGCATCTATCTTCTTCGCGCGGTCCTCTACTTTAAGATCCTTCGAAACTTCGACTAAATTGACTGGCTGTTCTTCTGTCTTTGGCTGTGGTGTCTCAGGCTTGGAAGCCTTGACCGGACTTGCTGTAGTCGACTCTTTTGGACTGTCTTTGACTATCGAAGACTTCTCAACAGAAGCTGCACGTTGAGCATTTTCCGCCTTTGCTGGTTCTGGCTTAGCTGGGGAATCACCGCGTGTGGACGGGTTACGACTGAAAATTCTCATCAAAATCACTTCTTGGCAAATAATATTGATGCCTACGATGGTCCGCCTGGTCGCGCTGGTAGCGCAGCAACACCAGTTGGGCGAGAAGAGGAAGTCTCAGCACTTGTCGAGGTCGAAGGTGTGGAGGCTCTGCCAGCATTGTCTGACGAGTACAGAATGGCTTTCGATGATGGTCGAGTTGCTGTCACAGGCGGTACACTTCGAGCCTCTTCTTTCTTGTCAGTGGTAGACGCAGGAGGCTCTTTACTAGTTGGAGGCGCGGCGCTTGTGCCATTCGTTTTGGTATTCACAGCAGTAGTGGCTGGTGCAGCAAGCTATAGACAGGCAGTTAGTTGATAAACAGGTAAGAAAGGACAAAGTCTCAGCTTACAGAAGTAGGCTTTGGCCTTGGCAACGGTTCCGTCTTCCAGAGCTCTGACTTCTCTCCCTTTGCATGTATTTCCAGCTTACTCTTATACCTGAAAGTTTGTGAGCGCGGCAAACGTGAAACACGGTAAGCGCGACTCACCCCATAGCTAGAGTTTTGATGTCATCTCGATCTTCGCGTCCAATCACCTCATTGACCTCACCGATCAGCTTCACCCCCAATTCTCTTGTGCATGGAAAGTAATCAGATATTTGGCTAAGCACCAAAAGCCCGTTACGGATTCCCATGTATTCGCGGGACAGAAGACACAGCCTCAGGCCCTATATTGTATTTTCAGCAAGAGCTGACGAACATGTACTCGCAGATGCCTCACATTGATCGTATTCTTCGACCATTTGATGTAAACACTTTGAAGGTTCTCGTAAGGGAGACAGTCCTTCTCTGAAAGAAGAGCGGGATTGGCTAAAGCGATTCCCTTGTGTATTAATCCAGGTTTGATAAGCTGGACTTGAGTTGACCCAGCAGGCAGTAGTCCCATACCAGACGTTTTGTAAGTGGTCTCGTCTTTGTACCAGGTGGTAAGATGGCGTATCACATCGGCAAAGAAGCGCGCTGAGAAGAACCCAGTCAGCTTAAGCCAGCAATGATTGCTACTGACTAATTTACCATAATTGCGTACTTCATCTTCTGTCATACGAAAGATGGTAGGCGCAAGCTGATCGCCAAACATCTATACCGGATACTTAGCTGATGTTCTGATGAATCAAACTTGCTCTCGTACCTGATTGTAAAATGTGAGAGTAGGGAAATTTGGCGTTCGACAGTCATGTAGCAGCTGAACAAAGCGAGAGCAGAACAAAGCATCAGCAGGCGAGAGCTTCGCGCGAGCCATGATCATATGTTGCATGAAGAGAGAGCTGATCATTGCACGACCTTTGGCGGCAGTACCAGCTGGCGGATTTGCTGAGATCATATATGAGCAAGTCATTGATGTAAACAGCACTCAACACACGTAGCCAATGTGTCGATTCGACTTGCAGTCTGGCGCACACTGCTTCTGACGCGGTCCTCTGACTCTCTTTCTCGCGATCAAGAATGAGTGATTGTTCGCGAAGGCGAAGCTTGACCAAATCGCGATCCTGAGCATCTTTGATATCGTAGTACTGATCAGATGAGGACAGTTCGTCAACACGAGCACGAAGAGATCTGTAAGTTTCGGAAGGTAGATAGATGTCGCGCAATTCTAAACACCAAAAAGTAGCAAAGAAGGCCGGACTGATTGGGACATTAGTAGAGCATTTGATGAATAGCTCTCGGCATACCTGATGAACTCTTTGAAAGAAGTAGGCAGTAGGCGCTCCACGAGTTCAATAGTCGGAGCCAATGCAGGATTAACTTGGATCTATTGTAATAGGTCTATCTTGTGCAACCAACGCGAAAGAAGAGGCACATACAGCTTCTGTGGGTTTTTTAGCGGCTACTAGCTCTTGATTCTCTGCAAGCGCGATGAGAAGAGCAAGCCGGAAGTGATAGTTGACCTTACCTTGTTTGACCTTGATATCAGCCGCCTGCACGCAAGACTGAGCAATACATCAAATTTTGCGGCAAATAGACCTACTCTCATTGCTGGACTAATGATAGGCCGTACCATATGGAAAGCAACGCTGACTTCGATGCCAAACGTCTCCCACAATTCACCTAGAGAAGGAACGAGCGCTTCGTACTCCGTCGGCGTGAGGTAGACAGCCAAAAAATCTAGGTACTGATATAGCGTGTTGTGGATCTAGCCAGATGCCTCACTTTGAGCTCTCCCGAAGAAGCAACTTGAACGGCGGACTAACAGTATTGTAAAGATTGCCCAAATACTTAAGCTGAACAGCGTCTGATTCTTCAGCTGTGAAGATACTCGTTTGGCGAATCTTTGCAATTCGCAAAAGCAATGGTTTGCCATATCCGGTATTGACGAACGCTGCACGCAATCTTGCAAGATGTTTAGCGTTTGCTGTGCTTCTCTTTCCCGTACGCAGACTAGCAACAGTTGTTGGTGTTGTAAACTCAGCCCGAAGCGTTTTTCCTCCGCTCAATGCATAGATACCCAACTCTGAGATATCGGCAGGTGCGACCACGTCAAGGCCTCCAAGCTTGCTGATCAGGTCTCTCAAAATGATCAATTCGGATGGTTGGTCTGCTGCAAGCTGTTTGACCACGTAGAGGACCATGAGACTGACATCAAAAGCCCAACGCTTGTGCAACAGGGAAACGAAAGTCGATAGACCTTGAAGCCAAATCGACGTGTTTGTTCCATCTGATTTTGTCCGATGTCTTGAAGGATCTGACAACGCTTCAAGTATCGAGTACGACATGACATCGTACTCGAAGGGCTGCAGATATCGAGTAGCCTCGACAGTAGGTAGAATGATGTTGTCGTACGATTCAACTTGGTGCAGGACGATAGAAAAGATAGTGAGAGGATCCGTATGCGCTACTTTAGCAAACTGTCGACCAAACTTCTTGTGCGCTGCTGCATCCGATCCGATTCGTTTCATGAGGTTTTTGGTTTCTTTTTCAGCTTCAGCCCGTTTGACTTTAACATCAATAAAGTTTTTTGGCGCTCTTTCTTTCCAATCGCCATAGATACCATATCTAAGGTTCATCGGGAATTGAGATATCAATGACCAGAGCGAGATAGAAAGTCCAGGATTAGCTTCTGACAGAGTGAGAGCAGGTAAGATGTGGGTTTTGCAGACGTCTAGCCAAGGTGCAGCTGAATCCGCATCAGTCTATGCAAACGGGCTCAGTCGATCACGAGCAGCAGCAAAATAAGGCAGGAGCCCTTACCACTTTCCGTGACGATAATTCATGTGCACCAACTCTGATCAGTTTGTTGAAGAAGCTCATGTCTCTACATGCTCTTGCTCCAACAAAGCGCAACAAATTGACAATAGTTGGAATTACTTCTTCAGCTTGTTCCGAAAGAGGTAATCGATCTTTCCATTCCGCAAAAAAGTAGTTGAACCGACATCCGGGAACAGCGGGTTGACAAGCCAAAGCAGTAAGAAAAGTAGGCAATACTTTAGCTGGAACAATCTTCTTCTCGGAAATAGAGTAGAATGGTTTTGCTTGAGAAAATCCTTCGGAGACGTTGGCAGAAGCTCTTGAAAGTGATTTGTATGCAGGAGTAAGAATGATATTCATGAGCCGAAGAAGTAGATCAGCAATTTCTGGGTAAGGTGAAGCAAGCCAAGGGAAGTTCGAGAGAATGAACATGCTGGTCTTGAGATCGCCTATACCTAATGCTGCTCTCAGCAGACCAAGCTTCTGGTTTGGGGGTTCTCGAGGCGCGACTGCTGCTTTTGGTGCTTCATCTTTCGATCTGGAGGAATCCGGCCCTCGATCATAACCATCAAGAGTGCCAGCCATAAGGAGAGCGTTGGCTGAGCCCGCTTTCGCTTTAGCTAATTGCGCCGTTTTGTACTTCTCTTTCTTCTCCTTGAGTTTAGCATCATCAGGAGACAGCTGTATAAGGCTTTCAATATCAACAAAGGTTTATGACGAGAGAAACAGGAAAACCTACATGCGGAAAAAGATCTGCTACCCGAACGAATCCATCCCAAATCAGAACCGCAGCGAGCAAATAAAGCTTTTGGGGTGGATCGATCTTTACATCAGACATCTGTTATCGGAACCTCACTTCAATGGCCGCAGCGAATGAACTCGATGTCCCTGCTAACCTGATAATAACTAAACTTGAAACCGAGCATTTGGGCAATCGTGTAGTTCCCAACTTCTTCGCCTAAGCCGCCATCTGGTTCTGATGTAGCAGCATCACCTTGCGTCGCATCAGTCATTTCCACATCTCGAGCATTTTCAGAAGCTGTCGCTGCAGCGCTAGCGGCTGAAGAAGGAGATGAAGGTTTGCCCCAAGGTGAAATACGAAGTAAAGAGCGGAAGAAAAGGTGATGATGCGTGACATTGTCTGAAAAGACGTCCAGGATGATATCGAGCGTTCTGGATGGACTAAGATCGAAGAAACCTGCCTCTGGAAGTCAGTCTTTCCGCACATTGGAGAACTTGCTATCACTCACCAATGAGAGAGAAGATATTGTTCTTGACTACTTGAGCTCTCTGATCTCGCTCTTCATCACTGTTCGTCAAAGAATCCCGCCTTAGCTTCCGAATCAGCTAAGTAGAAGCGAGACGAACGATTCAGTAGCCAACCCGTTGGAATCGTGAGGCGGTCCCATATTAGCCAAGAGCTCGGCAATGAGCTTAGAAAAGCCTTCACTCTCTTCTCGAAGCAGATTGAATTTTGTCTGCTTATAACTGCAGCCAGAATTTCAGCACATGATATACGAGATTTAAAGGAATCAAGCATACAAGAGTCCTGTTCTTGTTCTGATCTCTGATCTTGTATTGTTGTTTTCCGCGACAGTTGGTGCTTCAGAAAGCAGAAGCGATACTCTAAGTTTCTGGAGCGGCAATGGAATCTGAGGCTATTGCTCCCCCAATCAGCTATGCTCTCTGCGTCCTCAATGAATAAACGAACAACAAGAGCAGCTAGTAATCTTCTGAGCGCGAAGCGTCCAGGAGAAACCCTAGGCCAATCTTGCGTTGATGAATTGGAACCGATGGGGAATGACCAATTCTCTCCACTCGCTTCAAAGGTAGCGTCCAAAGTCCAGCAGATATCAAGGATCACATTTTGTAAGCATTCGTAAGCGGCTGTAGGTAAGCGTTCGACATAAGGTCCTTTTGAAGATTCCTGAGCCTGTGTTGACGATTCAGGCAAAGCAGAGAAAGCATCTTGAAGTAGCTGAGCAGTTTCAGACACTGTGGGCTTGTCATGCTTTGTAGTGTTGTATAGAACAGTCGACAGGCAGTCTACCAATTCTTCAGGTAAAGGTTGTAATTGAGCTGCGGCTGTCAATGACTGGGTCAGAGTAGAGCGTGTAGCATCGTTGCAGCTTGCGATGAATGCAGAGCCCTGCTCTTTGAGTGTAGACATAAAGGTATAGTCTAGGCAGACATCGAAGTTTACGGTCGACAGCAAGGTTGTCTTGAAATGGCCAAATGCAAGCGCTGGACGCTTACACATCGTGAGTCTCTTGAGTCTGCCTACATAGTCGTGTCCTTAAGCTCACTTTCTGTTTCTCGTTCTCTTAGACTGCTATTACTGAAGTTGGTTCGCAGCAACTTCCGTGTTCTGACACCCTCAGTCACGTCTCTACAACATCATGTCTAGCGACTCTCTCGGAGCATCTTCTGACTCGTCTGGACCCCGCACCTCTGTGCTCAATCTGGTTATGAGGCACTTGGTACAACTTATCGGCGTGTCGAACATGATTGCTGGCGCTGAAGCGGCTTTGAGGGAAACAGTAAAAGAATTAGATGAGCGAAAGGAGGATCGTGAGACTGTGAGGCAAAAGCAAGGAATCTTGGAAGAATGCTCGGCAATGATGGCCTCTCAAAGGCAATCACTGCGAGTCGAGGAAGACGACGAAGACAGAACTATACTAGCAATCAAAACACAACTAGAAGAACTGGACAGAGCGGACGAGAAACTTCTGCAACAACTGAAGGAACGCTGTCCCTCAATCGAAAGAGAAGATGAAGACTGCTCGCTATTCTCTGACGGCTCATGTCCCTCTACCATTCCAAAAGACTCTTACACCCCTGCAGAATTATCTAAATTCATCATTACTGAGCAAATTTCAGCTAACATGGATCTTCGCATCGAAATCGGCGATGAGCTTACTCAAGCTTACCATCGAAGGCTGACTCTGTATCACAGAGTCGAAGAACTTCACGATAGCCACAGCCAGAGGCAGCAAGAGCTCCGTGATCTCATGAATTCTCATTTTCAGGCCATGATTATTCTAAAGAAAGCGTCGGAAGCAGTAAAAGTAATGGACGAGCAAGTTCAGCAACGTTTATCGAAGCTCATACCACTTCGTGAGTGTCTTCGCCCTTCAAAGAGACTGCTTTGACCGACCCAAACCACCCATAGAACATATGCTCATCACGCAAATGCTTCTCTTCAGCAAAGAAATCAGAGCTACAGCTATCTAGATACCATTCGCTCATCTCCGTCTTATTCAAATTACCGGCATTGACTGTACAATTCACCAATAAACTCTCCAGTCGTTCCATCGCCTTCCAATGCACAACGCGCAAATATATCACCATTGAATAAACTTGGGAAGGTCAAGCTTGCGTCAATTGTCTGATGGATCAATCAATGCGGCTCAGACGAACATTACATCGGTGCATTTGGAGTTTCTCGTGCTTTTCGTTGCCTATGCAAAACTTTTGTTGGCATAAATTGTACCTTGCGCTAGACAGCCTTACTGCGTGCCCGGCGTCTGTTGACAATCGCTTCGCTGCCTGCTAGTCGCTCTTGAATCGTTACTGAGAGCATATGGATGCTGTGTTTCCTTCTGTTCTATCTGACTATGATCTTTGCATCTTGCTTTGAACCCATCTTTGTACTGTTTCCGTTTCGATGCCTTGCTCTTCATTCCAGCTATCCTGCTTGCTCCAAGCTACACCCTTATTTCTGGCCCATATCAACTGATATCTAAGTCCAATGTCTTCCGGATCTCGCTTCAATCTCCCTTCCAGCTCCTCTACCGTCAATACCTCCTCCTGTAATTGCCAACCAAGATCTTTGACAGCATCGCTAATTTGTCGAAAGCTGACTGTGTCGCCTGCGACGAAAATGATATCTTTCGGTCGTTCATCGCCCAGAACGACTTCTGCTGTAATTCTCCCGATATCTTCTGCAGTAGTTGCAGTGACCTGATTGTCCCAATTGCCTAAAGCTCTAAGTATTCCATTCCTCAAATCTACCACACCAAACGCTTGATCGAAAAGGAAACTGGTAAAGACTCCAGTTGAGATAATGGTCCATTCCACTTTGTTTTGAGCTCGAAGTAGCTTTCGGACTTCCAATTGTTCATCAAACAAAGGTTGCGAACTTCCTTTCCCAATCTTATCGTAATCTACTCCAAATTGCCAAGGTATATAGTATTTGGGTTGACTTGCTAGCACGGCTTGAGTTATACGAAGTTGAGTTCCAGCACCACTAGCAAAACCAGTAGCAGAGATGATGATATCGAAGTTGGAGAAGACATCAGCTAGAACATTGACTGAGCTGGTCAGATCCTCATAAACGATATCGACTTGAAGTGCTTGCAATTGCTCTTCTAAAGCTTTACGCTTCGGATTGGTTGATCGACGAAGAAGAACCGACAGGATTGCGGTATCTTTGCGCTTACGTGCAGCGAGAGCACTTAAGATAGACAGGCCAAGTTCGCCAGCTCCAATAGTGAGAATACGAAGCTTGCTCATGGTAGCGCGTATGCAAGCTGCAATGAGGACTAATAAGTGAACGACAGACAGCTTAACCAGCTCAAGTTTACGATTACTAAAATGCTTAGTAAGCTGAGACTTGATAGCTTCAGCTTCGGTCTACTCTCGATCTCTGGACATGCCATAGACAAGCCCAAAAGGATAAGTGGAAAGTCTCACAAATATCGCGCAGTCTTAAGTTACACGGAATTAATCACCAAGCACCCATGTATTTCTCTTCGACATGGCATATACTAGAAAGAACTGATGGAAGCTATATACATCATATGTCGACAATCAATGTCCTTAGATTTACCCGTCGCATTATACCATATTCGCGCTCGGTAAAGGAGCTTTCGTTCTAGGCGCTTCGTACGCCGGCAATGCTTCATCTTTCGGCGGTTCAGCGTTCCATTGCTGCTGCGTGTAATATTGTGTAGCTTGTGGCCTTGGACTTCCATCAGGATTGCTGCAAGAACACGTAAGGAAATAGAAAACAACGTGAGAGATAAAGAAGCTTACTAGATTGAGTATGAAGGACCGTATGGAACTTGCATAAGAGGTGCAGAGTTTCTTTTAGCAGCTTGATCGCGTAATATTGCCATTCTTCTTCTTCGCATCCGAAGTATTAAGCTGAGTGACTATATTTTATAATCAGCAATGCCCGTCAATCCATGATCGACAAACTTACGAGTCTGTAAGTCATACAAAACTTCATATCAGAATGACTGAATGCCGATGACGCTGTAACTTACAAGAAGACGACAAGTCTGTGAGTTGTAGAATTGGAACTTATCAGCCAAAGCTGAACCGCCCAATCATCGCACTCACGCAGATACAATCCAAGCAATTGTGTAGCCTTTGACACCTCCGTCAACGTTTGAACTGATCGAAGAAATGAGCTTGAAGTGCATCAACACATTACAGCTAAAAACGGACCAATCATAACTCAGTGAGCCGTCCTTGCATCGGTATAGACTTTGACCTCCGATTGGAGACAGAGACTCGGTAGCAGAGGGAGAGATACCGGTTGTGGTAGACATCTGAAGATTCGTGGCAAATATGTATTTGTGTGAGAAGGTAGAGCCAGTCAGTGACTAGAGAGTCTGATTGAAGTAAATTGAAGTGATTTAAGGCGCGCTGTGCAGAAAGATCCAGCAAATGATGGTTTAACAACAACTCGTCATAGTCATGCCGCTCACCAGGTGATAGGTGGCGACAGTCTGCGAATAGGGCTATGACTCTCAAGAACATAACGTCGATAGCCTGTCGATCTCCAATGAATGATACAAACCAAAGCAATCGATTTCAAAGCAATTCACACCAGAACACTTCTTCATGACCCAAATCACTTCTCCTCCTCGTCCTTCTTTTTCTCTTCTTCTTCTTCTTCAGCAACGAAATCGCAAACCGTATGAGGTGGTCCTCTCACACTTCCCAAACTAGCTCTAATCCTTTGATCCTTCTTCTTCTGGGGCATTGGAAACAATACTTTAATTTTCTTGCCAACTTTAATCTCAGCATCACTCATACTAGTAAACGCACTTTTACCCTCTTCCAAATCATCAGAAAAAGTAGGTGAAGAAGAAGAACCAGCACAATAGAAAGAAGAAGTTGCACGAGTGGTATGTTTTGAAGAATTTTTAGGGAAAGTAGCTGTTGTAGACGTAGGTAAACTTCTCCATGCTGTAGGTGATAAATCGTTCTCCAAGCTTTCTAAAGGTAAAGGAAGTGGTTTTGATTTAGGTTTTGTAGAAGGAGGTTGAACTTTAGGTAGAAGGGAGCGAAGTCGTTGTTGTTCTGATTTCTTGGCTTGATCTTCACTTGCTTTAGCAGCTTTCCTACCCTGCTCGTTGAATCTAGCTTCAGCTTATAGTGAAGCAAAAGCGGCAAGGAATGACGAACAGCTTCTATAGCAGCACGCAGATCAATCACGGGTGGAGGTTGTTTCCTCCTTCTCCTCTCTTCTTTAGTAGCAACCGGTAATGGAGGAACAGGTGATTCCTTCCTCTTCTCCCTCATACGCTTGACCTCCACTACTTCCACTTTCGATTGATGTGAAGGATTGCCTAGAGCACCTAACCATTGATTCAACTTCTTCCCTGGTGTCAAAGGAGTTTGTGGTGGTTTCCATTTCGTTGACGAGGTAGAATGGGAAGAAGTTGCCTTCTGTTTGGATGAAAGACGTCGCTTGCACCATAAATAGCCCAGACATGATAGGATGACAAGACAGACTAGTAGAGGGATAACAATGGCTGCTGCTGACGTTTTGTGAGAGATAGGTTTGGGTAAAGAAGATTCCAATTCGATTGTTGGTGAGACTGTAGCTTGACCTTGTGCTAGAGTGAAAGGTGCCGTAGAAGACATCTCTGACGATGGCTACAATGAATGAGCACAAGCGGGACAGAGGAACAGAAAGATGCTAACCTGTAGAACGGATGTTGCACCGATCTTTCGACTCATACTAGCGAGACCAGCTCGTGAACTAGATACAATAGCAGGCATAGTATGACCCACGATTCGACGACGAGAACAAGCTGCAGAGATAAGTCTGACCGGAGCCAAAGTGCAAGATTGGATGTCGTACACCAGTCGACAAAGGGAATCATTTTTGCCTAGCCAGAGGAGTGACCGGAGTTAGACGAGCCTATCCAGAGCGGTTCTTCGTCTACCACTCAAGCAGGCCTCGACATTCTTTCCACAGGTCGACTTCCTCTTTGTAGAGATCCTTCACGCAAGGTTTGCAGCTCGAACCACAACAAGCATCTAATTCCAGTGCAGCAGGTGGCCCAGCATTCAGACAGATCTTGAGCAGCTGCTTCTTGCGAGTTGTTGCCAGTCTGTGCATTGCAGCATAACTCTCGACGAATTCTTTGATATTCTCTTCACTGGGGTGCGTGCTCTCCATCTCACAGCTGAGACGCAGCTGTCCGAACACTTCTGACAGCAAGACTTGAGCTGAGAGCTCGTTGTTTGGGTAAACCTGGAACGAGCAACATCTCGAATGGCAGAACCAGTCGTAGAGAGCACACCGGTAGCTCAGACTGCTGTCGAATCCAAAGAATCTAGCCCGCCGCCGTCCTACCATAGCAAGGAGTCTTCAACAGAAACGTCAGAAGTGTCGAATGCAACACCTGCAACTGTCGATGGAACTACGCCTGCTGTAGAGTCTTCAAGTACGCCTGCGGTAGAGAAGAAGCTTCCACTAAAAGCAGGTAAGCTCTACTTCGTCCTATGACTTGAAAACGCGTTGACCTCGTAATGTCACTAGGTGCTAAGGCTCCCTTGAAACCTGCTACAACAGCAAGGAAACCTTTAACCAAGCCACCTGTATCCAGTGCGCCCATCAGAGCAGCGCGACAGTCCCTAGCCCCAACTTCAACGAAACCTGCAGCTCGCTTGAACGCATCTACTTCCTCTTCCACTTCCGCTCCAAGTAGTACTAAACCATCTCTACCGTCCTCTACCACYACWACGACGAGGAAACCTTTACTTCCCTCATCTTCTTCTTCGACAACTAATGGACCTGCTCGTGAACGCGTTCGAACTACAAGCGCTAATTCAACAGCTTCTGGTGCTACTGTGCGACCAAGAGTAGCTAGTACCGTGAAGAATGTGCCTCTACCTTCTTCTTCTTCTGCTGCAAAACCTGGTCCTCCAGCTGTAGCTGCGAGGGGGATTACAAGACCTTTGACGAAAGCTGTGACGAAACCTGTTCTGCCGAGTACGAGTACAAAGGAGAGTACGAAGGATAAGGAAATAGAGGAGCTGAAGGAAAAGGTACCTCGACATTTCTCAATCATCTTGGGGCTGATTTTCGACATGTCGCTTTGTACAGCTCGCCAAAGCTGAAGCTTCTTTAGCTGACCGGATACCATCAACTGAAGTAGATGAGCTGAAAGAGAAGGTACGCGATCGCATGTCTTCACCTTCGGGTGATGTAGACGCTGTCGATGTACAGCTAAAGCAAGCAGAAGAGAAGCTGGCTAGTCAAGATTCTTCGTCTGATGTAGCGGAACTGCAGAAGAAGGTATGCTGACAGTCTCCTCAGCAGCTTTTTGGCGCTAAAGGCGTTTTCATATGCACAGCTGCAACAAGTCGAAGAACGACTAGCTTCTCAAGATACGTCTACAGAAGTAGCGGATCTGACAGTAAAGGTGCGTCAAGGACTGCGTGTACACTGCTTGTACTGAAGCAGACCATGTTTTACGCACAGCTCAGTGAAGCAGAATCTAGACTCGCTTCGCACGATCCAGAGGAGCTTTCAAACCTCAAATCTCAGGTGCGTTATATCTTCCTCTTGCCATAACATTGGCTCACGAGTGAAGTACCGACGTACAGCTCACCCAATCTGAGTCCGCTCTCGAATCTACTAAATCAGAACTCTCCACCCTCCAAAGAACCGTCTCCGAACTTTCCTCCCTCAAAGAAACGTCTGCTTCTACTCTTGAACAGCTCACTTCAACTCAAGCAGAACTTTCAGATGCGTTAAGTAAATTAGCAACCTTATCAACTGAATCGGAAGGCAAAGTGAAACTGGAACAAGATTTCGAAAACGTTTCCTCTGAATTATTAGGCGAACGAACAAAATTGATGGAGATGCAAGAAAAGTTCGAAAGGTTGACTGAGCAACATTCTGGTTCTCTACAAGATTCAATCAACAAAGCAGAAGCTGCTGATCTTGAACTAGAGCGATTCAAGAAAGAGCATACTGAACTCAACGAAATCCAGCAAACGTTGGAAGCTAAATACAATGCTACGGAAGAGAAACTGCAACAAGTACAAGAACGTCTCAATATAGCAGAAGAACTTAAAGACGCCCTAAAAAAGAAGACTGAAGAGTATGACGAACTCAAGCAACACTTTGAAGAGACTAAGAATGCCGTTCGAGAGAAACATGGAGCCATGCACACTGATATGCATAACCTAAAAGCGGAACTTGAAGAACAGAAACAATTAAATCAAGCTAAAGAACAACAATTGGCTAGCGTGCAAGAAGAGCTACAGAAAGTCAAAGAAGGAGCTGCCCAATCGCAAGAAGATGCTGTTCGCTCAGCGGTTGAGAAAAGTCAGCAAGACTCGTCCACGTCGCACGAGTCCCAGCTGCAGTCAGCGCTAGAGCAAGAGAGGAAAGCGTTGAGTGACAAGCATGAGTCTGCTCTTGCTTCCTTACAATGTAAGCACTTTCTTCTTTTAACTAATACGCTGAGCTGAGTCCACTGTGCAGCTGAACATACCGAGAGTCGAAGGGCTCACAAGTCACTACGAGAAGCGACTAGCTTCGGCAGACGATACAGCTCGAGAAGCCGCTTCGCAATCCCATATCGCAGAACTGCAGCAGTTCAGGAAACAAACTGAAGAGACAATATCTCAGGTTCGTGGGCATATTCCTGTTGTTCTTAAGCGGAACTCGAACCATTTGCTTGCGAACAGCTTCGCTTTTCCCACGCGTCAGAAATCGATTCCCTCAAAGCGTCTCAACAAACCGCTCTATCCTCCTCATCTGAAACTTTCAGTCATCAATTAGCAGCAGTCAAGATTGATCTTGAAGCTACACAACATGATCTAGCCAAATCTAAAGCTGAAACAATGCAGTTGAAAGCATTGGTGGAGAAAACTCAAGCGAGTTTAGACGAGAGTCAAATTACTTTAGCTCAAGCTTTGGATAAGAGCGGACAAGTTTCTTTTGAATCGGATGGACTGAAGCAATTGAAGCGGAAGTTAGCAGAGGTCAGTACGCTGGATCCCTATTCGGTTTATACTGATTTGGATGTGTGCAAACTGACAGGCGGATGAGAACTGTCAAATCATTCCAGAAGCTCTAGCATCAACTACTTCATCCTTTACTGCTGGAGAAGAAGAACTACAAAGTATGCGAGAAAGAGAATTGGCCGTAGCTGAAGAGAGACATGTTAAAGCGCTCAAGGAATCAGCTGATTCGCTGGCTAAATTACAAGTGGAACATCAAGAGACTGTACGGAAGTTAGAAAATGAATTACAAGAGCGACCTAGTGGTCATGTTAGGCAAAGCAGTCAAGAGCTGGTACGTCGATTTCTTGTTTGCGGAAGGCGCGAAGACTAACGATGAACAGGCTGCATTGCACAGAGCCCATAATGACAAGCTCAACGATATTTCCAAGCAATTGGAAGCAGTACAAGAAGAGAATCATAGATTGAAGCTGGAGATGTCTTTCATGAATCAAGAAGAAACACTACTGGCGACTTTCGAGTCATACTCAGCAAGAAGAGATTCTATGTATTTGCGATTACAGCGGAAGCGATCGATGATGACAATAGGCGCCTGGCGAGAAGAGGGCAATGACAACGGAAGTGTACAGACAGGACTTTATATCTCTGCAATGCGATACATACAAAGATATGGGATTTGAATTCGAGTCTCGTGCTCTCCGTAGGGAAAGTGAAGTGCTGTCCCTAGAAGTATGCCCGTCTTCGAGAGATTAGTATAACCATTTCAACCATTTCAACATGCTAGTCTAGCAGGGCGCGTACGCTGGCAGCTGTTCTGTACCTTCGCACATGAATGTCTGATGCTACTCATCAGACAAACAACTTACCAGGAGGGAATGAAAGTGCTAACCTTGAAATCACGAACAGCATCCACGCAAGCATCCGAATTCAACCATGGCTGAATGACAGATGCATAAACTTGAGGTGTGCGTCTGTCAATCGCACAAAGGGCTTCCGTGAACCAATTGTCCCAACATGGTTGGATCTGGCCTTGATCGTCGATTCGCGCAAGAGGCTTAAGGGTTATTTGAAGGAGGAAGGACTGTCGCAGATTATCAGTGAGCCGAAGAGCACAGACATTAGGCATTATCTACGATTTCTCGAGGCTTCTTGCTATCCTTCACATGCAACAAGCTATATAGGAAAACTGGGCGATCTGTGAGATCAGGCAGATTATTCCGATCTGGGAACGCACTGCTATAGTTGAACCACTGGTACAACGATTAGCTCATGAACCTTGCTTGGCTTGAAATTGACATACGGATTGGGCTCGAAGCAAGGAAGCAGCATCGCACGAGCTCTGCAGGGAAGATTTACAGCTTTCCATGTCCGTGACGGCCTTGTCTACCGCTTTCGTTGACAAGGCTTGTGTCGGGAAATCATGAGGGCGCATCAGATAATATGTCGCCAATGAATTGTCGTAGTGGACGATGTATAACTGCGTCTTTGCGACTTTGTCGCGCTTGCTACGTAGTCTGTCCATGAAAGAGAACATTTCGTGTTGGCACAAGAGCGTTGTTCTGTTATGCGCGCCTATGAGGGCAATCTCATCAAAAATATTTTCTTTCAGCCACGACCAGAAAGCCGACCTTAGACATTCAAAGCACGCCAAACAATTGATATGTCACAAGCGCCGGCTGTGAGCAAGCTGTGCGAAACTCCGTTGAGATCGCTGACGCGTCTTCGTTTTGTTGTTTTTTTTTCCTTCTCATAGGCCATTGGTCTTGGAATAGTCGCTTCTGGGACTTCAGCATCTCTAGCTGCACTGGCCGCCACCTATACTACAGTGACGGATCTTACCCCAGAACAAAAAGCAATCGACCTTACTTCCCTGGCTCTACCCAAAAAATGTTCTTTCCCTCTCTGCGGCCCGCTACTCAAAGAATGGTCCTGCTTTCCGTTTCATTGGTTGACAAGAAGTAGCTTTAGAACTTATTCGCCCCTCTTACCAGTCGAACGAACCTATGCTGGCCATACAGTCCAAACGGTGGAACAGACAGTCCTGTGGAACAGATTGAAGGCTTACGATTTCGAATTGCAAGAGTTGCAGAAGGTTGTTGATGGTGCAAGTGAAAGGGAGATCACTTGCCAGAGCAGGAACTGGCCGGAGCAGGAAGCGAAGTGGCATAGGTTGCTGGAAGATGCTTTAACAAGAGTGGTGGCAGTCAGCCGCCTAAGAACTGTTGCTGAGGGTGTTCGTAATGACCTGCTGCGAGAAACGAGTGAGTTCTTCTGTTCATCAGATGCGGGATCTGACTGGATTATCAGAGATCAGATGGTCTCAAGATCCGACTCGTTGGGAAAAAGCGCTGATTGTTGGCTTGGCGGCTAGTATACCTGGAAGTCTGATTGCTATCGTTGCTGTTGTTGTACCAGTAGTGCAAGCACAAAAATAAGGTCAAACAGCTGAGGGATAATGGTTTGATATTGCATGAAAATCTCATTCGCTTCAGGTAAATCACCGGAGGAGGATGTTTCCTTCGTCTCCTCTCTTCTTGTTTAGTAGCGACCGGTAATGGAGGAACAGGTGACCCTCTCCTCTTCTCCCTCATACGCTTGACCTCTACCATTTCCACTTTCGATTGAGGTGAAGAAGTGCTTAGAGTTCCTAACCATTGATTTAACTTCTTGCCTGGTGTCAAAGGCGTCTGTATTGGTTTCCATTTCTTAGTTGATGAGGTAGAATGGGAAGAAATAATCTTCTTTTTGGATGAAAGACGTCGTCTGTACCATAAATAGCCCAAACTTGATAGAATGACAAGACAGACTAATAGAGGGATAATAATGGCTGCCGCTGAAGTTTTGTGAGAGATAGGTTTGGGTAAAGAAGATTCCAATTCGATTGTTGGTGAAATTGTAGCTTGACCTTGTGCGAGAGTGAAAGGTGCTGCAGAAGACATCCCTGGCGATGGCTATATGGAAGAATGAGCATAAGCGGGAAAGAGACAAAACGGTGCTCACTTCTTGAATGGATGTTGCAACGATCTTTCGACTCATGCTAGCGAGACCACCTCTTGTGCTAGACACAACAGCAGGCATATTTTGACCCAGGAGTCGACGACGAGAACAGAGTGCAGAGATAGGTGTGAACCGAGCCAAAGTGAAGGATTGGATGTTAGACACCATTTGACAAAGGGAATCATTTTTGCTTAGCCAGAGTAGTGACCGGAGTTAGACGAGCCTATCCAGAGCGGTTCTTCGTCTACCACTCAAGCAGGCCTCGACATTCTTTCCACAAGTTGACTTCCTCTTTGTAAAGATCTTTCACGCAAGGTTTGCAGCTCGAACCACAACAGGCATCCAATTCCAGTGCAGCAGGTGGATCAGCATTCAGACAGATCTTGAGCAGCTGCTTCTTGCGCGTTGTTGCCAGTCTGTGCATTGCAGCATAACTCTCGACGAATTCTTTGATATCCTCTTCACTTGGCTGTGTACTCTCCATTCCACAGCTGAGACACAGCTCTCCACACACTTCTGAAAGCGAGACTTGAGTTGAGAGCTCGTTGTTTGGGTAAACCTGGAACGAGCAACATCTCGAATGGCAGAACCAGTCGTGGAGAGCACGCCGGTAGCTCAGACTGCTGGCGAATCCAAAGAAACTAGCCCTCCGCCTTCCTATCACAGCAAGGAGTCTTCAACAGAAACGTCAGAAGTGTCGAATGCAACACCTGCAGCTGTCAATGAGGCTACACCTGTTGTAGAGCCTACAAGTACGCCTGCGGTAGAGAAGAAGCTTCCACTCAAAGCAGGTAAGCTCTACTTCGTCCTGTTATCTGAAAACGCGTTGACCTCGTATTGGCACTAGGTACTAAGGCTCCCTTGAAACTTGCTACAACAGCAAGGAAACCTTTGACCAAACCACCAGTATCTAGTGCGCCTATCAGAGCAGCGCGACAGTCCCTAGCCCCAACTTCAACGAAACCTGCAGCTCGCTTGAACGCATCTACTTCCTCTTCCACTTCCGCTCCAAGTAGTACTAAACCATCTCTACCGTCCTCTACCACYACWACGACGAGGAAACCTTTACTTCCCTCATCTTCTTCTTCGACAACTAATGGACCTGCTCGTGAACGCGTTCGAACTACAAGCGCTAATTCAACAGCTTCTGGTGCTACTGTGCGACCAAGAGTAGCTAGTACCGTGAAGAATGTGCCTCTACCTTCTTCTTCTTCTGCTGCAAAACCTGGTCCTCCAGCTGTAGCTGCGAGGGGGATTACAAGACCTTTGACGAAAGCTGTGACGAAACCTGTTCTGCCGAGTACGAGTACAAAGGAGAGTACGAAGGATAAGGAAATAGAGGAGTTGAAGGAAAAGGTACTTCGACATTCTCCCAATCATCTTCAGGCTGATTCGCGAGCGTTTGTCCGGTACAGCTTGCTAAAGCTGAATCTTCTTCGGCTGACGGCACATCATCAACCGAAGTAGACGAGCTGAAAGACAAGGTACGCGGATCTATGTCTATACTTTTGGGTGATATTGACGGAGTCCGATGTACAGCTAAAGCAAGCAGAAGAAAAGCTGGCTAGTCAAGATTCTTCGTCTGATGTAGCAGAACTGCAGAAGAAGGTGCGTTAAAAGCTCCTTCAACGCGCCGTACGATGCTAAGTCATGAAGCAGCTTCAACAAGTCGAAGCCCAACTAGCTTCTCAAGATTCGTCTACCGAAGTAGCGGATCTGACAGCAAAGGTGCGAGTAAGGGATTGAGTGTACACTGACTGTACTGACATGGTCTCCAATAAGCACAGCTCAAGGAAGCGGAATCCAGACTCGCTTCGCACAACCCAGAGGAGCTGTCAAAACTCAGATCGCAGGTGCGTTGTATGCTTTTCTTGCCATAGCAATGGTTTACGATTAAGAACCAATGTACAGCTCACCCAATCTGAGTCTGCTCTCGAAATTACTAAATCAGAACTCTCCACCCTCCAAAGGACCGTCTCCGAATTCTCCTCCCTCAAAGAAACCTCTGCTTCTACTCTTGAACAGCTCACTTCAACTCAAGCAGAACTTTCAGATGCGTTAAGTAAATTAGCCACCTTATCAACAGAATCGGAAGGCAAAGTGAAACTGGAACAAGATTTAGAAAACGTTTCCTCTGAATTATTAGGCGAACGTACAAAATTGATGGAGATGCAAGAAAAGTTCGAAAGGTTGACTGAGCAACATTCTGGTTCTCTACAAGATTCAATAAACAAAGCAGAAGCTGCTGATTTTGAATTAGAGCGATTCAAGAAAGAGCATACTGAACTCAAAGAAATCCAGCAAACGTTGGAAGCTAAATACAGTGCTACGGAAGAGAAATTGCAACAAGTACAAGAACGTCTCAATATAGCAGAAGAGCTCAAAGATGCTTTAGCAAAGAAGTCTGAAGAGTATGATGAACTAAAGCAACAGTTTGAAGAGACTAAGAATGCCGTTCGAGAGAAACACGGAGCCATGCACACTGATATGCATAACCTAAAAGCGGAACTTGAAGAACAGAAACAATTGGCTCAAACCAAAGAACAACAACTGGCTAGCGTACAAGAAGAGCTACAGAAAGTCAAAGAAGGAGCTACACAATCGCAAGAAGATGCTGTTCGCTCAGCGGTCCATCACAGTCAGCAGGAAGCTTCTGCGTCGCATGAGTCCCAGCTGCAGTCAGCGCTGGAACAAGAGAGGAAAGCGTTGAGTGACAAGCATGAGTCTACTCTAGCTACTTTACAATGTAAGCACTTTCTTCTTTTTCACTGATACGCCGAGCTGAATTCGCTTTGCAGCTGAACATAGCGAGAAGCTTGAAGGCCTTACAAGTGACTACGAGAAGCGACTAGCTTCGGCAAACGATACAGCTCGAGAAGCTGCTTCGCAATCCCATATTGCAGAACTGCAGCAATTCAGGAAACAAATGGAAGAGACAATATCTCAGGTTCGTGGGCATATTCCTGTTGTTCTTAAGCGGAACTCGATCCATTTGCTTGCGAACAGCTTCGCTCTTCCCACGCGTCAGAAATCGATTCCCTCAAAGCGTCTCAACAAACCGCTCTATCCTCCTCATCTGAAACTTTCAGTCATCAATTAGCACCAGTCAAGATTGATCTTGAAGCTACACAACATGATCTAGCTAAATCTAAAGCTGAAACAGTGGAATTGAAAGCTTTGGTGGAGAAAACTCAAGCGAGTCTAGAAGAGAGTCAAACTACTTTAGCTCAAGCTTTGGATAAGAGCGGACAAGTATCTCCTGAGTCGGATGAACTGAAGCAGTTGAAGCGGAAATTAGCAGAGGTCAGTACGATGGTCTTCTATTCGGTTTTATACTGATGCGGAGTTCATCATGGTCTGACAGGCTGACGAGAATTGTCAAATCATTCAAGAAGCTCTAGCATCAACTACTTCTTCCTTCACTGCTCGAGAAGAAGAACTACAAAGTATGCGAGAAAGAGAATTGGCCGTAGCTGAAGAAAGACATGTTAAAGCGCTCAAGGAATCAGCTGATCAGTTGGCCGCACTACAAGCAGAACATCAAGAGACTGTCAGGAAGCTAGAGCAAGAACTACAGGAGCGACCCAGTGGTCATGTTAGGCAAAGCAGTCAAGAGCTGGTACGTCGAGTTCTTGTTTGCGGAAGGCGTAAAAACTGATGATGAGTAGGCTGCACTACATAGAGCCCATAACGACAAGCTCAACGATATTTCAAAGCAATTAGAAGCAGTACAAGAAGAGAATCATAGATTGAAGCTGGAGATGTCTTTCATGAATCAGGAATGAAGCGTAACTATAAAGCAGGGGAGTGATTAGAACAGCATGCTTATACCTAATACATGTAACGCGGGTCCATCGCGACAGAAACTGACTCGACTTGATTTCCCCAACATCAGGTCTCCTTGCTTTGACCTGCTTGTCTTCCAACGAAAGTTTTCTGCTGGTCTTTCTTCGCGCATCTCTCACATTCCTTTCTACAACTCTACATACAATGGCACCCGTTCGTTCCACTCGCTTATCTGCTATTCTCATGCACTGCCTCTGACAAATTGAGCGCGCTTTTATTTATTACATATCTAGGCAATTGCAGCTCCCATTCCAGGCCAGAGTGAGCTGCATTGACCTGGTATGTACATTGTGTGCTCACCGGCAATGTCGATCACAGAAAGGAAGACGAATTGGTCAAACATCGCAGTTGGAGGTGTAATGAACGTACGTCTGCCTCTCCAACACGCTCTGTGAGCTTCTGCAGACACGTGGAGATACAGATGTTCGAAGTTACCACCCTTGGACAACCGCTCGAAGTATTGAAGACTCAAATGGCAGCAAATAGGTCGGGTTGCATTCTTTGGAATAAGCCCTTTGAGCTTACCTCATTCTGGCACCATGACAGATCTCAGACTATGAATCAAGCTTTCAAGACTGTTTGGCAGCGAGGTGGTGTCTATGGCTGTGAGTTCGACAGAAGGTACTTGAGACTTGTTCTCATAAGTCTCCTTGTCTTCACAGTCTATCAAGGTCTCATCCCATGGGTTCGTCTATTCTTGCATAACCAGTTCTTGGTTGGAGACTGAGACTGACGAACAGGCCTGGATTGAAGCATCATCAAAAGGAGCTGTCCTGCTCTTCGCCGCAGCGGAAATTTCTCAAGTAGCTACAGATGCAGGAATAAGTCCTGCTACTGCTGGTCTATTAGGTGGGATGGGTGGAGGTGTTGCGCAAGCTTACGCTACAATGGGTGCGTCCTAGCTGCCGAGAAAGTCGTCTCCGTTATTGACTGTCACGTTCTGGAATTGTACAGGTTTCTGCACGTGCATGAAGACGGTCAGTATATACGAATGCTCTGTTCTGCCGAGGCTGATTCAGGCTCGCCTACTACTGACAGGCCGAGATCACTAGACACAAACAAGCTGCAACAGGTGTAAAACCACCTGGTACATGGTCTGTCTTTATGGATATCTACAGACGAGAAGGTCTAGCAGGAATCAACAAGGGTGTTAATGCCGTTGCGTGAGTTTTGGTAGGAAACAATTCAGTCTTTAAGCTGATACATTTTTTATCATTCTACAGACTGAGACAAATGACCAATTGGGGATCAAGGTGCGCAAGATTGCAGAAGATTGAGTCTAGCGTTCATTCTTCATACTCATCCTGAGCACAGAATGGGTTTCGCTCGATTAGCAGAACAATCTATTCGCAAAGCTCGTGGAAAACGTGAAGGCGATCGTCTTGGAGCATTGGATAGGATAGCAGCTAGTTCTATTGGAGGAGCTTTGGGTTGCTGGAACCAGCCTATTGAGGTCGGTGCAGTGATGCAGAATTTGGCGTAAGCTGATTACTAGACATTCCACTAACAGGTCGTCAGAGTAGAGGCATGTCAGCTGTTCTATTCGATATCTGGTTGCTAAGGTTAAGAACAGATGCAATCTATGGCGAAAGGAACAGCTAGCACGAACAGACCAGCGAAATTGACTGTCTTCAAGTGAGCATCTGAGCAAGTAACAATTGATGTGTGCTGATTAGCTTCTGGGTGTTGCTTACAGCACGCTGAAATACATTTACACCGAGAACGGTATCAAGGGTCTTTACAGAGGTGTTGCACCGCGTATCGTATGTCTACATACTTACAATGCATGTTGTCGCGTGCTAAGCCATCTGTCGTATTACAGGGTCTTGGTATTTGGCAAACAGTGAGTAATCAGATCCAATAATTCAAGTTCTGCTTCAAATCTTTCACTGCAGATCTGCATGGTGTCAGTACTCTATGTCAATCAATCAGAATTGTTCTGATTTGCTTGACTGAATACTTACAGTTCTTTCGCCGATTACGTACGAGAGTTTTTGGCCGGCAAATCGTCTTCCCCTGCCGTTTCTACAAAAGCGCCATAAATACAGGTATGTGTACTAGCCTAGTGCCAGCTGTTTCAGATACTCATCTCCCCGCGCTCAGGCTCTACAAACAAAAGGTCAGCCAATGTCTGCAATAGGAAGGTCAACTTCTTACTTCGTAGCCAATTCTTGACAGAACGGTTCTATCGCCTCGTAAGGGTTTCAAAAAGGTGTCAGAGTCATGCAATGTAGCTCGTAGGGGTTATGCTGGGAAGTTTAGTACCGATTTTAGACAAGGGGCATCGCTATAGAGGTAGTTTTGCGTGCATGCTATTTTATTTCGACTCTACACATCGCCAGAGGAACAGTAGTTCGGAATCTAGCCTAGTACCTTGCCCAATGCTGCTTTGCCTAATCCACCTACGATCGATCCACCAAGACCACCGAAATTCGATAGCAGGGAAGAAGCGGCCATGCCGGATGCCTATAGTGTGAGTTAGACTTGAGACACGGGAAAGCAGGACCTGATGCGTACCCATCGTTTCTTCGCATCTCGGTCTCTGTAAATACCCATCAGCCTCATGATCCAGCAGAATGGTCAGGCAGAACTTACGCGTATGTATAACCCACTGAATTCGCTAAGCTGTACGTTCGCGGAAGGAGCACTATCAGCACAAAGCTGAAGAGCTTTCGCCAACACGTACTTAAATACCAGCGCCAACGCTACTATCGGAATGAAAGAAAGGTTGAACTTGAGTATCCCAACGAAAAGCAAAGCGATCCAAGCCGCAGGGAACTGTAAGTTTAATCCAATTAACGTACTTCGTTGAAGTTTACACCATTAGAGTCACTTACTGCATATAGTGCTAACCAGAACATTCTGAACGACATATGAGTAACAGCACGCGAAACAGTACGAAAGCTTACTTTGCATCTACTTGATTCACTGGTACTGAAGGATCCCTGCTCTCGAATACCCAATACGAGCTCCCATCTTCATCTACCTGTTGCGTTTGTATTCAGCTTATATATTTTCACAACCCTTCCAAACGTTCCAGATTTACCTGATTCCAAAACCTCAATCCCACCAAAACTCTCCCGCTTACGTTCCTAACAGTCCAAAAATCCGCGCTGAGCAACAGTACGACCATGACTGTGCTAAAAACATAAGAAGAGGAGAAGAAACCACAAAGCAGATAAGTTGCTATAGCTAATGAACGAAAGAGGAAGAGGAAAAGTAAAGCAACAGGATGAGAAGATTGTTCCCAAATGGATGGAACGGGTGTGTTGGCTTGCTGTTGACTTGCCATGGAACCTGTAGCTGCTGATGAAGAGGAAGTCGTGTTTGAGGCAGCATTGTTTAAAGGTTGCGCTGCTTCCAAATCTGGTTCTATAGTTCTGTCCATCCTGAGGAGAGTGCGGAAGAGACGCAGGCGCGTAGAGCTGTGAGCCGCTTGAGATGTGTCGTGGATTACAGAAGACAAGCTTGTTGCTCTTGCACAGCGAAAGATAGAATCCCTGATACCCCTTGGACCTGCTAGAGAGCCTTGTTAGATCTACTTATACCCTTCTGCATCAATGTAGGTGCATTCCAGCTTCATCTATCGCTTTTCTACGTTTTCTCGGCTCTACTTGCGAACTCCTTGAGATTGCTTTGAATTGCTCTGAAAGTCTCTGTAACGCTGCATAAACATTGTATCTGCTATTCCTTCGATGTTCTTCACCTTTCAAGCGATATTGCACAATCTAGCAGCTGAAGATTAGATGCTCATATCACTATATAGTGCTAACAGCCTGATTCGTCAACATGGCCGCATTGGAGAGCACCGTCCTCTTTGACGACATCTTTACAATATCAGAAATGACAAAGAACTTTGATCGAGTAGCAAGAGTTACCGCTCGTTCAGAGAATCACGAAATGGATTTAATTCTAGACGTGCGTATTTCAATATACATCTGGTAATCAGACCCCTTACTGATCATCCTCGGTCGCTCACAGATCAACTCTGATCTTTATCCATTACAAGTAGCTGATCAAATTTCGCTCGCACTCGCTTCTTCTCTCTACCCAGAAGATCTGGATAAAGATATGGGAGTCAATTCTGAACAAAGTGGGATGACAAGTAGCGCAAGGGATGCATGGAGACCTGGAAAAGGTGGTTTAGCTGATGAATACGAATACGTTATGGTTTGTCGTCCATTCTTCTGGCATAGCAAATCTACACGCTAAACTTGAATGGGATGAACAGTATGGGAAAGTATACAAATTCGACGAGAATACGGAAGATAGGGTTTCGGCATTTGCTAGTTTTGGGGGATTGTTAATGGGCTTGACGGGCAATTATAGGCATATCAGTTCAATCACTGTAGGTCAACAGATCTATCTTTTGGTGAGAAAGACATAAATGGAGTACGAAGACAAAAATGTATATATATTGGGGGAATCTACACTGGACTATGCCACCAAACTTTATTTCCTCTTCATGCCCAAGGCACCGAAAAGGCCGAGATGAGCAGACGATTGAGGTTGTTTGACTTGAAGGGCAAGCTTGCGTCTGACTTTGGCAGGCTGTGTCCGAACCACCTCGATCCTTACCTGTCCTGACGTTGTGTTATTACCGCGTGAGCCAGTTTGGGCAGTTGCCGATGGTTGGTAATAGCGATTTGAAGAAGCCGAGGCATACTTGGGCTGCTTGTACTGCAATGCGGCCTTTGCGCATGGATCAGTACCGTGGCTGGGCTTGTACTCGAGATCGTCTCACTAGGATCCTCTCATGACACTCGTCGAGTTCGTTCAAGAACTTCACGCAATAACGCTGTTGGCCAGATTCCTGAACATGAATTTTAGAATCCTTGACCCACTGCAGCTCCTCGCGCTGGAGCTCAAGTCAGTACTGTGATCATTTGAGAAATGTTGGGCCTACCAATTCACCGGTCTTAACGACATAGAGGTCTTGCTTGAGCAGCTTCTCTACCCAAGTTTGCTGACCACGGGTATAGGAAAGTTCGACAGCATTAGAACGAGCCTGAGGGAGATCAGCTGATCTTCTGGGTTGAGTACGACTGGAGGTCGTCTTCTGATGGCGATGCATCTGAAATTATTGCCTTCTTCATAAGCAAGACGATACGAATAGTACGCTAAAAACTGACTTCAAAGTTCGTTTTAGCCTTGATCAGTTTGTCCTCCAGCTCAGTTTCGCCGAAAAACTCTGCATTATCCATCAGAGGTTTGATTAGACCTAGATATATGTCCTGTTCGCGGGGTCAGCCTTTATCTCGAGCTGTTTATCTTCAGCTTACGATCTCTTCGTTGCGTAATTCAGCAGCTACCTCACTCTTGAGCAGCAAATATCCAGTCTTTCTTTCGTCATACCAGTCATTATACCCCGAATCAACAGACATGTTTGCGTCCAGCTAGTGCGTAAAAGTACTGTCCAGCGAAGGGGTAAAGATTGGATCAGAGAAGAGGATAAATGGCAATGATAGAGCTTCGTAGACAGAAGAAGAGAACAGAGCACCATAGCAAACTGGTTGATCAACAGCACAGCCCGAAAGAAAGGAGGCACTGTCTAGCCTTTCCAGCGAAGTAGGAGGGAAAGAGAGTTTATACTACCAACTGACTGTAAGGCCTGACTTCAAGATGTTCTTTGAAAGCACAAGCGCGATTATCTTAGAATCGTCGCAACTAGAGGCGGTGAGACCCAAGCGATCAGAAGAAGAAGAGGAAGATTCAAGGTATTCTGTATATGAGCAATGGTCTACTCGAGCAATGCTATCTGCGACTTACTAACCAGATCTTCCAGCCTGTGACATGTGAAATTACCACTACACAAAACTCCTAGCAGGTGTCCATAACATCTCCAAATCAACTCAACGGACCCATTAACCCCAAACTGAACGAAACACAACGACCCTTGGAACCCTACTAAATCCCAGAAACCCAGAAAACAACGTATATGTAAGTCAAGCGTCGGCTAACGCTTTAGTGAGAATAGCTTGTGATTCTTGCGGTAGGTTAGCTGCTAGAGTATTGACTGCTGCATCTTGTCCAAGATGGCCCATTTTACCCCATGTCTTTTGTACAACGGAAATGACTTTGGCTGTGAGATGAATTCAGCCTCGAGCCTGGAATGGGCCGTAACTAAGATCGTCTCACCTTCATCATGCTGATTTATAAAGTCCGCGAATTCGAGTTCCAAGAAAGTCAAGCAAACTTGAAGACAGAAAATGAGCTTCGCAACCAATCTTCTAGGCGAAGAAACTTACCGGCATCCTCAAACAGCTGCATCTCCTCATCTTGCCCTCCTTTGAGCGTTCGTTTCGTTAATAGATCCGTAACGCGAGTGAAGAGTTCTTCTTCTTCTGCTGGAATATAACCAGCTTGACTCATGAGATTCCTCGCTGCAGCTGAATGGAATTGTAGCAGAGTTGTTCTCCCTGTAAAACATGATATTCAGTCATTCGTTTCCCCTTCCATGTAGACATTTAGACGAACATCGCTTATAGCCTACTACACCATCTGGATATGAGGACCTCGCTAATTCCCATCTTCGAATATGTTGTGATTGAGCAGCAAGGCAAAGTGATTCAGAAGGTGGTAAATCAGCATCCTTGGCTAATTGCAGCACCCATTTCAACAGAGTCTGGTGATAGATAACGGAACGAGTTGTAGAGTCAACCTTTTGCGGACTACATGAGTAGCGTCAGAATCTATGTCCGATCGTGTTGCGAGAAGCATGAGCTGACTCTTCCATTGCAGCAGACTTCATCAATTCAGAACATTTGCGGTATCTGTCCGTCGACTCAAAGGGCATAGACTCAGTCATGGTATCTTTTTGTACAGGTTCACAGACAAAGAAGCAAGATTATCGTTGTGCACTGAGAAAGAGCAAAAGCGAAAAATCAACAATCGAGTCGCATGAATTATCGTGAGTCGGATCGGCAAAACTTGTACGGACATGATGTACATTGAGTAGTATCACATCCTGCCTCATGCATCCTATTGACGCGTCTTTGGTACTTTAGCTGTTAGGAAAAGCATAAAATCAGCCCATGCGATCCCACGAGAGCAAGACAGAAAGCTTACGCATAGCGCGTTTGATGTCTTCTTCCAGATCAGCTTTAGTGAACACATGTGGTGCACATTCAATCAACCACTCTGCTTTGATTTCCATACATTGCCGTAAGAATTCTTTCGAAGTTCTGTTCAGATCGAAGTCAGCATATCTCTCACATGAATGCGCGTGAAAAGGACATACAGAACCAATTCATAATACAACAAGCACTTCGTTGGAGGTTGTGCTTGGAAGAGACAAGAAGAAGGGTGGATAAAGACTGAACCACTTCCTCCTGCTTTCATAATCTTGTACGAGTCGCCTGATCTGGACAGACGCGCGGCATGATTGAAGTAGCCAGATAGCTAATGTATAACAATATTAGCTTGATTAATCAATTTCAAGAGAAAAGACTGACCAGAGCTTTCTGAATAGGCGTGACATCGTTCGAATCCTCATTCGACTCTGGCGAGATCTCAACACGTTCACATAGCGCAGACAGTTGATCTCTGATATCTCGAACTCTTGACAGACTCTTGACTTGAACATAGTTCCTGTGAAACGAAACAAAGGACGATAAGTGTCGAAACACTTGAATTGCCATATCCACTCACTCGTAAGTCCAAGCGATCGAGAAGCCAGTATCGGCCCATTCGTTGAAAACATTGAGCAAAGTGAAATGATCTCCTGTCGGTCGAACGAAATTCTGTCTAGCTTGATCCGCTTCGATCTTTTTGTCCTGTAAAGTATAATCAGTAAAGGAACAACGCAAGATTTCAGAATACAAACTTTCGGCCTGAAGAATATTGAGGCTGACTCTTGCAACATCGAAACCATGGTCAGAATTTCTTCTGTGCAGTGATATTTCTCGCTGGCCAGTAGTGCACGAGACAATTGAGGATCCTGTCAATATATCAGTAGCATCATCAGTAACAAGCAAACTTGCTGAAACGACGTATACTGACCACTGGAAATTCTGCCATTCTTCGACCCATTTTTGTCAATTCACCACGATCATTGAATGCGCCCAAACCATACAGCAAGCTCAGAGCTCGGATCAAGGTGTCGTCCGGCGGTCGGTCAATGAAATCGAAACGAAGTAGATCATTGATACCAAGTGATTTGAGCATCAAAACCACCATGGATAAGTTTGTTCGAACGATCTCGGGCACGGTATCTTCCTCCAGTTCAGACAGGTAGGCATGCTTCGTATACAGACGAAAGCATTTACCAGGCGCTACACGACCGGCACGACCTGCTCTTTGTTTTGCAGCGGCTCGGGAACACTGTAACTTATGTCAGCTAGGATTTGCAGATCGGTAGAGTCAACATACAGGAATAACAACAAGCGACTCCATGCCTGTCTTTGGATTGTAGCTGTTCTGCTTGACCATGCCTGGATCAATGACAAAAGTCACGCCGTCGATTGTAATAGAAGTTTCAGCAATATTAGTAGCCAAGACGACCTTTCTGGCACCAGCAGGTGTAGGTTCGAAGATCTTAGATTGCATCTCTGTCGGTAGATTGGCGTAAATCGGACAAATGATAAGTTCTTTGATTTGGTTGCCTAGAGCTCGCGCAGTCTCCTCTAATGATTCTTGCGCTGCTTCAATCTCATCTTGACCTGTTAAGAAGACTAGGATATCGCCCTTTGGCTGAGAGGTATGGATCTGGAAGACGGTCGTTACTGCTGCGTGAAGATAGTTGGCTTCCGGTTGAGGAGTATATAGAAGGTCGACTGGGTACATTCGACCAGGAACTATCAAAAGAAAAGTGTATCAGCAAAAAGTATGTAGCTCCTTTCATATGGCTTACCGTTGAATACTGGTGCTCCATCGAAGAAATCCGAGAATCGTTGAGCATTCATAGTAGCGGAAGAGATGAGTAGCCTAAAGTCCGGTCGGAAACGAGCGATATCCTTCACCAATCCGAGCAGAATATCAGTTGACAGCGTCCGTTCGTGCGCTTCATCGATGATCATAGCAGAATAAGCAGCCAGATCAGGTTCAGTCAAGAATTCTCTTAGTAACATTCCATCAGTCATATATTTGATGACGGTCTTGTCAGAAGTACAGTCTTCGAATCGAATGCTGTAACCAACTTCATGACCCAATCGAACACCAACTTCTTCTGCTACACGAGCTGCGACGGACATGGCTGCTACACGACGAGGTTGAGTACAACCAACTTTGAGACCACCTTTAGTATAGCCAGCTTCGTGCAAGAATTGAGGTAATTGTGTCGTTTTGCCTGAACCAGTCTCACCAACCACGATAAGGACTTGATATTCTTTGACTGCTTCCAGCAATTGTTCTCGCCATTGGTAGACAGGCAATGATTTTCGTACTTCGTCGATGGATTTCGCTGTGCGCAGTCAAATAAGCAATTAGCGAGTCATTTTGCTAATACTTGGTCGACACGCACCTCTCTGTTCCGCCGCATCAATCTTTTGTTGCAGTTCCATCTCCTCAAGAGACATATTGCCTTCGATCCTGCTTGCTGCATCGCTGAGGAAAGCAATCTTTGCGCTCTCATCAAAGACATATTCGTATTCTGCTCCAACATCAACAGCAACTCGATCCAATGCGCCTGTCCGAAGTAAAGAACTCTTTGCTTGTTCTTCTTCAAATCGATCCACATCAGTGATAAATTGTTCTTGATCTCTGGTCCGCTTGTTGTCTTCGTATCGTTTATACAGAGCATCCTTCTTTCGCTGCTTGTCAATCTTGCCTGCTTCTGTTAGATAGTCGGAAGGCATGACATAGCCTTCTGTGCCATCATCGATTCGAGCTCGTTCTTCTGTTAGCCGTAGCAGTTCTTTTTTGGCTTCGAGCTCTTTCTTCTCTCGTTTGGATAGTTGACCACCCCGGAGATCGGCTTCAAAATCAGCGATTTCTAACCGTAAGAGATCCAATTGCTGCTGTTCTCGTTTGACAAGGTACTCTTCTCTCGATCTAAGACGGAGTGAAGGCATAGCTGCTTCTCTTTCCAAAGCATCATCAGCTAATTTCTGTCTTGCTCTAGCTTCAGCAGTCAATTTATTGCTCGTTCGATCTTCAATCAGTTTCTTCGATTTAGCCGTGTCCTTTGATTTCATCCTTGCGGAGAACTCATCACGTTCTTTAGCATCTTGCAAACGTTCTTCCTCTTTTCTCGCAGCTCTTTCCTCTTCCGTTTCTTCTACATCTTCAATTTCCGTCTTTCTAGCTGAACCTGCATCTTCCATAGCATCACCACGAGCTAATCTTTCATCTTCTTTCCTACGTTTAGCAGCACGTTCATCTTCGTCCGATTGCCAACCGTCATCCTTTTCTCGTTTTCTAACTTCCCCACTCTTTTTACTGCTACTCTTCTTCTCCTTCTTCTCTTTCTTTATACTACTAGTAGAAGGCTCAGGTTCCAAAGGTACATCATCAGTTAAGAAGGTGAATTTCTGTTTATGCAGTGCTGTTGAAGGTTTCTCTTTCATTGCCTTACTTGCACTAGCTGTAGAAGAGGAAGAAGCTGAGGCACGTGGTAATTGACCATACAGGGAAGTAGCAAAAGATTCATCAGAGAAACCAATTTTGGATAGTTCTGCTTGCAAGTGAGCTGGCGATTTAGCTTTCTTGGCTGTTAAAGTGTAATGCAAGTCAGTTCAATTGAATGGATCAGCTGGATGAGGATACATACCAGTGGCAAGCACATAGTCTACCATCGTAGAATCTGCTGCACCCATGCTTGAAAGCAGATGATCTCCAACGAAAGTCCGTAGATTGGCCATGCTTGCGGGCTATGGTATGATCCACACAGAAGGCTATGGTATACCAGCTAGCAGGATGGCCTGCAAAGAGGATATTTCGACTTCCGAGTCGTTGATGCAGGAGAACGAATTTAAGCATTAATGCTTCTCGTTTCAATACGGCCAACTCTGAGCGATGGCGATCGCGCCATAGATAGCTGACGCATTCAAGTCGCATGATCCGCACTTTATTGCGGACCTTCTTTCGCAATATTCAGATCATATGCAATCAGTCTCACATTGATTGCTTGATTGTCATTAGCTGGCGTTATATCCGCCGCCGTTGCAGGTCGGAAAGAAACCTTAGATTGCCTGCTACATTCTTCGATGCACTTTGTCATGTGCCTGCTTTGTTGACGTTTCTCTCTTGTCGTCAACCTCTCGATCTGTTTGTCAGCGAGCTCTTCTTCTCTCTGTCTCTCTCCTTGGCATAAGAGAATGACATAACGGGCTATAACTTGTTCCCCACTCGTCTTCTATCGTTTCACTACTCCCTTTCGGAGGGCGTAAAACGAATATTTAGAGCGCTTTCGATCCTAAAACGATCATCTGTCGTCTCTTCTCTACGGCGACCAGCTCTTGAGCTTTTAACCCCTTCATGCTGATTGCTCGCACAAATGTCCTCCTTCGATATATCAGGCGTAGGCGCAAGACAGCGTTCAGCTAGAGTGAGTTCTCTCGTGTTTAGCATCGAGTGAGGACTGAATCAAAACCGTCTATAGCGCCAATCCTCTGCTGCACCATCTCCAACATCAAACAACACAAACACCTTCTCAGATCAAGAACTTCTCCGGTCCTTTTCTGAACTATCTACCAACCCAGGGTCCCAGCTACCTACTTCAGACATTGCTCAAAGCCGTCCTGTGAGTTTTAGAACTCTATTTCTTGTCCTCTATAAGATTCTGACAATTGATACCTTTTTCACGTGAATAGACGTCAGAAGCAGCTTCAGAACCGCTACATCGCCGGAATTCGTCGCTAGTCCGCTGTGAGGCTTCTTGTGCTCAAGCTACAGTAGCAAGTACTCGGCTCACAATTAGTTTGTAGCGGATAAGCGGTCCTATGGCTCACCGGGCACTCCGCCTCCAGTACGCGAAGCGCCGAGAAGAAACTCTATCTTTTCAGATGTTGTTGTTCCTATCGATATACGAGGTCGTACGCGATGTGGATCAGAAGATGGTTCCGATACAATTTATGGGTCGAGCGCTGGTCCAAGAAGAGCAGCTTCGCCAATTATTTCGAATTCGTCATCACGAAGCTCAATCAACAGACTAGAATCGCCTTTGTCCTTCCCAATGGACGAAGATCAACCTGGATCTCGTTCTCGCACTAGCTCAGGGGATACGGAAATCTCAGAAGAGGACTCCACCTATTCTTCTCCTACCTTACCATCTGACATCTCACTACCTCGATCTTCACTCTTCTATCCATCTCGTACCCCGCTTTCTTCATCTAGAGTGTCAACTTCAACCGCTCGAGCATCCCCTAAGTCAAATCGACCGTCACCCAGTTCTTCGGTCCCACCTCCTCCTCTTGAGCATCCATCTTTGCGCTCTATTCCTTACTATGGTCGTTCCACTCCAGCTGATTCCATCATGGCATCACTCGCAACCCCTACACCACAAGACGATGCTACTGTTCTGTCCTTCGGAGGAGGAGACTACCTTTCCTCTATTGCGTCAGCTGGTAAATCGACCAATATTGATGCTTCAACCGCTCGAACATCCCCTAAGTCAAATCGACCGTCACCCAGTTCTTCGGTCCCACCTCCTCCTCTTGAGCATCCATCTTTGCGCTCTCTTCCTTACTATGGTCGTTCCACTCTAGCTGGTCCCATCATGCCATCACTCGCCACTATTACACCAAAAGAAGTTTTCGAATCTACTTTTCTGTCAAAGGCAGCAGACTATTTCGACTTGGTCAATCGGAACAGACCTACTAATATAGTGGTTCAAAATCCTGTGGTTGAAAGAAGACCGGCCAGGAGAAGTTCTGGAGCCACATTTGATTTAGGAATCGATAGCGGTTCTGCTGGTCGAAGGAGAGATATGAGAGGCAGAAGAGTTAGTTTTTCTCTGGAGAGTCATTCGTTTGGTTCGAGTGGTGGGTCAAGATGACGTTACTTTGGTTTGAAGAGCTGAGTCACTTGGGATTGACTGTGGATGAGAGAGAAGAGGGAAGGTATTGGACATTCTGCTCGGCTGAAAATCGGTGCATCATACAAGACAATAACAAGCTCCAAAAACCGCCTATGTTATGCATTAATTACCTCTGGAATGATTTTATCAATTGTAGCATGGTCGGAAAAGATAAGCCAGTCAATTGTAGGATTTCAAAAGCTGAAAATCAATAATTTCCTGTAAACCACATTCAGTAGCAGTGCAGGAACGTTGTGCTGTAAGCAAAGATGAATAAAGCAGCTACAAAGGATTAAGAAGCGAGCACGCGGATCAGGAAACCGAGAGCAGAGAAGAACTAAAAAAGCACTTCGATTGCAATAAACGTCCCCAAAAACGATTGTGACTCCGAAAGACTTCGTTATTCTTAGCGCAATGCTCTGAGGATGTATGTTCTTCGTTTTTCTTTTTCTCAAGCGCATTGAACTGAAAGAGACACGATGTTCTGTGAGGCGACACAGTGGAGTCAGCTTGCATGTCAAGACTCAGCAGAATTTGCACCTGCTTTCACATCTTCGTAGATTAAACCAGAAGGTAAAGTAGTCTTCTTGCTTGGCTCGATCGCGCTTGTAGAAGGAGAGGGAGTGGTAGCAGCGGGAGTGGTAGCAGCTGAAGCAGCAGCGGTAGCGTGGCAATCGCCTGATTTAGCTACCTGTTATTGAGCTCTCATGAGCTTCTTCTTTTGGTTCTGCACGAAACCAAAGCGCCATCAGCCCTGAGTCTGATCAGTAACGCCATCAATACGCACCTGTAATGAACCTTCGATAGAATCATTGCCAGCGTACCAAGCAGCGGCAGCAGCCTTCTTAGCCGAGTCATCGACCTCCATGGAAAGATCGTCCATTTGAGTATCAGCAGATACAGTCTGAGCTTTAGTAGCCGCGCAGCTTTCTTATTCTGTAATTTATTCCCGAAACAGGTAAGTCACAGCGACTACTATTACATGGAGGATAATCAGGAAGGAATGTCATCAGTAGAAGCAGCAACAACTTCTTGATATCGTTCCCATCGGAAACTAGAGGCGCATATTTAGGCATAGGTTGCGTTATCCGGATTATACAAGCGAATAGTGGAAGAAGAAGGTAAGATTTCGTAATTTTAGTGCCTGCACAAGTGTCAAATTGTTCGTCCATACAAACTGGGCATTCGACAGGATGAATTGGGAAAGGTGCACCAGTCATCATTTCATGGCAAAAAGGAAGATCACTTGATGGATTTGAGTTTTGTTGCGAGCAAGAACATTACGACGAGAAGAAGAAGAAGGAGAATGTATGTCTTGAGCTTTGAAAGGAGCATCACCTTAAGCTATGCAGCCGGAAATACTGGATTCGACAGGACATGCTTCGGAAGCATTGCTAGTAAGACTGGATTGCAGTAAGACTCCACCCATAGCGCTATTGTTGCAGGAAAAGACCTCATATCCTGCATGCACATCTTGCCCTAAAATTCGACCGAGCGAATCTTTGGTTGATAGCTTTTGCGTGGGTCTCTTGGCTTATGAGTGGGCCTGCTCTTGAATGTAGGCCACTGTTACCAGATAGGTCGCCATCGGGTCCTCGTACTGTCCTCGTTGCGAGAAGACCCGCTTACACTATCAACAAGTTGTTTTCCAGTGTTGGCCATTGCTATCCTCTGCTATTCTACTCCTAACGCCAAGACCTGTGCTCGTCGAACAGAGCGGCTCGTCCAATCACAAAACTTGTTTGAGCTCTGTCCTGTGACAACACTGTTGCCAATTCAACGCTCAGGCATCTTTTCCGCCCACGCTTCTGCTATCACGTTCAGCTGTCCATGCATCTATGTTTGTCTGTGCTTTATTCAATGCCTGCTTGCTATTCGAATGATGCTATAGTAACGGAGATATAAGCCCGCTCGCGCTGTGCTTCTTGCTTCGTCTGGCGTAGTAAGAATCTTTTGTGCGCATGCTCCTCTGACAGCCGAACCTCCGGCTCTCTGTAGACTGGCAATCTTCTCCTTTTGCTTCTTCTACAACTGCAGTACTTCTACATTCCGCTCATTTTTCATAATACCGTCTTTTTACTTTTACTGTCTTTTCTGAAGTGCTCCTCTCTTGACCATCTTTGGCTTCGCAAACGTTGCTCTTATCGCCGCAAGCATGGCTCACAATCCTTTCGATGACTCCGAACAAGCGCACGCAAGTTATGCGATACATCCAGAACATGATGCAGCAGATTCACCTGTGCCATCACCCAGCCCTCGCGGTCATACTAGCTCAAGATCTTCGGTCAGCGACTTGGCTTTTCTCAGAAAACGCCCTGCACCTTTGTCCAATGCCAATACACCCAGGCAATCTATAAGCAATTCTCGGGCACCTTCAATTAGCATCGCTGTAAGTTCGACAATTCTCATGTTATGACGCGCTATATTAATGCCTATCTTGTCCGAAGAAACACGAAGCATACCGAGTTACCGCCGACCATTTATTTCGGAATGCACAAGCCAACAATTGGTTTTCTCAAGAAGCAGGAGCAGCCAATGCTGTAGCTTTACGGTTGCAGAAGAATCATTACATCGTTTCTCCGCCTGGTCAAGCGAGATTAGCTGCTTTCGAAGATGCATTACATGGTCTCAATTGTGCTGTTGCGGTCACTTATACAGCACCGGTCGTTGCTGCTATTCTTGCTGGTTTACCCCCGTTCGGGATCTCTTCGCTGGCAATTACCGAATTTGAGAAGGTTCAGATTGTGGATGATATGTCGTAAGTCGTTACTATCGGACTAGCACTGATTGCTAACTGTATACAGTGAGCTGGCTCATGCAAGAAAAGCTCAATCCTGCGCCTTTGTGCGAAATGCTGGCACTCTCGTTATTTGGGCAGATGAAATGGAAAAGCTCGAGTCAGTTGTCGAAGCGCTGGCAAAGAAACTCATTGTGAGTCTTTTGTCACCCTTAACTATGCTTGTGTTTGATCTCCGACGTTGTAGCATTTCGTGTGGAATCAAGCTATCATGTCACCAAAAGAGGACGATTACCTCACTGCTTATCCACCTGGCTCACCTATGGCCGTTTCACCGCGAAGTTCAATCTATTATAACAAATCGAAAGCCGAACCTATGTCTGGTGCAGCGAGTACCTTTGACGAGAAGAACACCTTCAACGATGAAACGATCTTCGAGGAAAAGAGAAGGACAAATCTCAAGTCTCCTCTCTACACCGGTCTGGCGGTCGCACTGAACATTGTGGTCTGCGGTGTCTGTAAGTAGCAAAACCTTCTTGGGTCATTGGTTGATCCAAGCATAACCCTAGTTGCTCGTAAACTTTTCACTGAATTCTTCCTTGATGGTCAGGCAATGAGACTGGGTCTATTGATTGTCCTACCGTTTCAAGTGAGTAATTGACTTTTTTCAAGCCCTTGCTCTTCTCTAGAGCCGAGTCTGTTCACAGTTTCTTGTGCTTCTCTTCGTTACTGAATTCACCATCAACATCGTTGCGCAAATTTTTGCTCCAATCGGCCAAATGAAGCAGAACAATCTTTTTTACTCTGGCAAAGCGCCAGCACACCGCTTGAAGGGAGATCTTCCTTACATCACTGTTATGATTCCAGTCTATAAAGAAGGTCTCAAAGACGTCTTGAAGCCGACTATTGAATCCTGTTTACGCGCAATATCGACATACGAATTGCAAGGTGGTCAGGCTTCTATACTTATGTGCGAAGATGTTATGCAAGTACTTGAGCCCGGTCCGTTTTTCATCTCCTCCTGCCCTCCTCTATAACGGCGACTGACATTTGAAGCAGTTCTGGCGGACGAACGCAAATCATATTACGATTCCGTTGGTATTTCTTGGGCTGCTCGGCCCGGTCATGGTCAAGATGGATATGTCCGAAGAGGTCGCTTCAAGAAATCAAGCAACTTGAACGCTGTCAAAACTCTGTCTCTTCGTGTCGAGGAAATTATGGACGAACGCAGACCCAAGTTAGATGAATGGTACGAGCGAGAAGAAGAAGCTCTGTACCGAGAATGTTTGGAAGTCGCTTTGGCCGAGGGTCAAATGCAAGCTGAAGGGAACATCCGAATTGGGGATATCATTCTACTGCTCGATTCAGACGTAAGTCGAGCTGCCGTTCTCGCAACCGCATCTCATTACTTTGCGCTCAATACAGAGTCGTATTCCTGGCGACTGCTTCATTGATGCCGCAACTGAGATGGAGGCAGATCCAATAGTCGGTGTATTGCAGCACTGTAATGGTGCTTTCATCAGGTCCGTGACACAAACTACTTTTGTCACATTGCTAATGAAAGATCTAGTGGAGCGGGCTATTTCGAAAATGCTATGGCTTTCTTCGTAAAGTAAGTCCCGCCCTAAATACTACGAATCAGACTGATCACTTTGCAAACAGTCTGGTGAATTTTGCTATTGGATGGACTGTTTGTGAGTCAAAGTTTCAGCGTTTCCTGAAATGCCTGAATAGTTTTCATTGCAGCGAGTGGTAGCTCCGCTCCAATGATGGGTCACAGTGCATTCATACGCTGGACAGCCATGCAGCAGCAGTCGTTCGAGGATTCTCTCGATGGCAACAAGAGGAAGTTCTGGAGCGAGAATCATGTTAGCGAAGTACCCTCTCCTTCAGTCATGACCTTTGCTTGCCTTAACGAGTTTCAACAGGACTTTGTTCTCACGCTCAAGATGATGGAACAAGGATGTAAGTCAAGGACTTTTCGAACTACCACAATCGCTCTTAACATCTGCCTCGCATAGTCATTACTCGATGGTGTACCTATTCAGACTATGAATTTAAGGAAGGAGTGTCACTGACCTGTGACGATGAAGTCAAGTAGGCGCTTTCAAGTTTACAAGAGTTCTGTAAGGGCTGACACTTCCTTAGCCGTTGGCAGAAGTATAGTTATGGTTGCTTCGAATTGATATTCAACCCATTCCGGTATTGGCTTACTCGATCACCATTCAGTAAGGAATTCCGAAGTTACTTATGGTCGACTGTTCCCTTGCACATTAAGTTCAGCACAGTTGGCTATATGTGTGAGTACGAGTCATTCTGTCATTGAGCTATGTCCTAATCATACTTATCCAGTCTCCTACTTTGGTCTTGCGATATCTGTGCCCTACGTCTTGATTCTATATGTTGTCGAAGGATTTTTCGTTGATAGTGAGCTCGCATATCGCAGTTAATACACACAAGCGCTGATCAGCTCAATAGATACGGATCCTGCTTGGCTTGTTCCCTTTTCCATCTGGCTGTAAGCCGTTGATTCGCTTTCCTGACAACCTGCTGATGGTTCCTGCTCCCAGCACGACTATAGTAGTCTTCGTTATTGCTGGCAATATCGCCCAGATTGTCTCAAGATCGAGAGCTGGCGCGACTAAACCATTCAACGCGCTCTTCACCCATCTCAGCTACATTCCCCTCTTCCTCATTTTCTTTCAAGGCTTAGCTTGGCACTGCCTACTTGCCCTTTTTGCCTATCTTACTGGATTCAACATGACTTGGTCTGCAACTAACAAGGATTTGAAGAACTCAACCGTCTTTAAGGAGATTCCCATCGCAGCGAAACGCTTTTGGCCAACTTGGCTTCTGATGTTCACGTTTCTGGTCGGCGTAGTTATCCTGGCTACACCTCTGGTACCTTTGGAATGGCGGATAACAGACGCAACAGTCATTCTTCCAGGAGCTTATCTCGCTTCAGCACAGTGAGTCTCTACGTCTGTCGCTGCAGCTATGGTCTGATCTGAATAACAGTATATTATATCCTCTTCTCCTCAATCCAATTGTGGTCACATTCGCTTACTAGATCTGCTTTCAAAGCAAGAAGCTCCTTAATCTAATTGTGATTACATTCGCTTACTAGAATTAGTTTGTTTGGCATGTACTCGGGCGGGCTCGATACGATTTTGTTGGCATTCACCTTATTCACATTATGTTCATTTCATACTACCAGCTTTAGATCCCTGTAGTCTAGAATACCTCACATGCAAGACACTGTATCCCCTTGGCCGACCAAGATCCCAGATACTCCCAGCCTTCTGGCCAAAATGTTCGAGTTCGCTTGTTAGGCAAATAATGACGCCCTATGCAGACGTGCTGCAAACATGCACACTAAATCAAAGACGATGTGATGACATGTCCTCTTCTATACCTTTTGTGTTTTATTCGACGCACTGTGCCGCCCACGCTCAAGGCTGCTCTTTGGCCTTTCCTTGCTCTTTGCTCTCTTTTTCGATCACCACGCTCTCTTGTCTTCTTTATCTGGTCTACTTTTGTATCTCGCCCTTGATCCCGCCTTTACCTCGAGGACTTGACAGCTATATCAAGTCTTTCCGCTAAAAGCAACACACAATTTTCCCGTGTCGATATGGAGTCTTCTGGAATGACACCTAGCTGGAGCGGATCCACTCTTGCATCAGTAGCTAGCGGGGCTAGCACCCCTTTAAGACACAGAGCAGCAGCCTTCAAATCCAGAAGAGTTGATCTGACTAAGCCGAGGACGTATGAAGCTTTCTATGCTACAGCAGAGGGCAAGAAGTCACTAAAATGGAGCAATATCAGTAAGCAACCTCGCGATCTGTATAGTCATCGGCTGAAGAGCTACCGAGCAGTTTTCATATCTGCCATGACTTTGGGTATTGGAGGCCTAGCAGCATTGATAGTGACAGCCTACCTGGAGTGCGTTGCTTCAAGCGGCTCCGTCTAACTCTGATGCGCAAGCCAGGCTTCCGAAACACAAATACTGCATGGTTCTGGATGAACAGTTTGATACTCTCGATACCTCTATATGGACGCATGAGATGCAAGTAGGTCAGTTGGCTTGCTGACTGTATTCTTCTGCCCTAATAATAGATTTCCTTCGATGGATGCAGGCGGATTTGGTAACAAGGAATTCGAATGGACAACAGATAGCCCGAACAACTCTTTTGTCGAAGATGGCATTCTTTACCTTACGCCGACTCTGACAGCAGATCTGATTGGCGAGGAGAATGTGCTCAACAACTATGTGCTCAATCTTACCGACACAAATCAATGTACCGCGCTAGATAATATCGGTCCATCATGCGGAGTATTCAGCAACAGTACAGCTGGAAATTTCTCGATTATCCCGCCGATCGTCTCTGCGAGAATCAGTGAGTCAGCTTCTTCATCGTCACGTTTGCCTCGGACTGATGTACAGACAGTGACCAATTTTTCCCGAACGTGAGTTAGTAAAGTGCTCTCAAGAGAGTGCTTGCTCAATATCTTCATTGAAGCATCAAATACGGCAGAGTAGAGGTCCGCCCTAAGCTATTCCTACAGGATGCTTGTTGACGATGCGAGACAGGTTTCGGCTCGAATGCCTACTGGTGACTGGAGTGAATCAGCTTTCCGCGAGTAATCCTCTAGAGCTTAAATTCGCGGAACAGTATGGCCTGCTATCTGGATGCTTCCGAAGGATAACGCTTACGGCGTACGTTTGATGTGTATCACTGAATTTGGACGCTGATTCTAGTTCTTGCTCAGGTATGGCCATTAAGTGGAGAAGTGCATCTGTTTCAAACCGTATTGTCTCGTTTCTGACTCTATCTGCAGATCGATATCGTCGAAGCAAGAGGCAATGAAGTTACTGCTCGGAAACAAGAGAACAACAACGCTATTCGCAGTACATTGCATTGGGTGAGCTGCAGATCGAACACTCGAAATGTGCAGCTAATCCTTTTGTGTCAGGGACCATCGCCCGGAGCAGATCTATGGTGGAAGACAACAGGCGTACGTAAGCTGTTCCGAAACTATTTCAACGAAGGATTGTAAGTGACCTCATCATTCGATTGAATCCGTTCCCAAACATATTGCTGACAGTCAAACCTTTGGTCTCGAATGGGATGAGAAAAGTATTTCAGTTTGGCATGGCAGTAGAGCAAGAACGGTCATGAAGCATTACTTCAAGAAAGGATTTTGGGAGCTTGGAGGGTTCGGTGGAACAACAGAGGTCAGCTACTCATCTATTATTGTTATAAGTGGTAGTACTCATGAGATGCACAGAACGGAACGGCTATCTACAGTGAGCATGTTGTAGGTGAGACACAGTCAACCGTACTGATGTCTGTATGACAAGATCCTTGGTCTGGCCAGTCTGTAGTTGCGCCTTTCGATCAGGAGTTCTATCTGTAGGTAGATTTTTTTGTTGTTGTCTTTACAGGCTCATGTAGTTTCTTAGGATACTGAACGTTGCTGTCGGTGGCTCCAATGGTGAGGACTTTGATTCTGCTCGACATAAGGCAGCTCATTGGGCTGTCTGAATTATGTAGGCTTCTTCGCTGACGATGATTTCCCAAACAAGCCTTGGAGCAATGCAGCGCAGTACCCTGTCGCTGACTTTTGGCGCTCAAAAGCTGAGTGGTACCCAACCTGGCCTACAGATCTAAAGAAGAGAGGATTGGCAGTGGATTATGTTAAGATGTGGTCAATTTGTGACTGATCGGGATAGCTTAATGTACAGCACATTAGAGCATTGCTTGTGTCCTCACTGCCTCATGTTCACCAAATCGACGCTTACATAAGCTTCTAAAACCATCATCTTTTTACCTCTGCTCCATGACTCGGATCCCTGCACACCTTATTCATACATCTTACGCTGTCGCTAATACTGTCCATCTCTGCTAAATCACAGCAGCTTCCGCTCGAGCTATTCTCAAGTTGAAATCCGATATTTTCATCGGCTGATTTGCTGCAATGTTGCGCAGACCGAATGGCCTGAGGTATCCGATACTATACTGTCCTGTGCCCTTGCAAGCTCAATTTATACTTTGATCTTCTGATCTTTGTCCCTGAATTACTTGTGCCAGTTGGGAAGCTTCTTTCCTTTATTTCTGCTCGTTCTGGCTCTTCTCTCTTGCACCACGAGTTGTTGTATCCCGCTCCTGGCAATGTCTGGGTCCTTTCATGCCAGTCTGCAGGACACAGTCCAATTGGAGGAGATGAGCAAGACCGAAGTCGAAAACGCCCTCGGCGTTCCCAAACACTATCACAGAGGCAAAAGTCTCGCTCAGCAAGTGAACACCGTAAAATCTCGCGCTAGAAACCCAGAACAAGGCCGGAAAGAGTTCTGGGATGCTATTCAAGCACCTTCCAGTGAGTCTCTGAACTTTGGTCAGCATATGTAAAAGAGTCAGGCTAAGCGGACCGTTCGCAAGACAACACTCCGGGACTTTCGACTGCTTCTACACCTACTTCCTCACCAAATCAGTCTCCCCTGCATTCACCTCGAATGGTTGCGCTAGATGAAGATGAAAGACAGCATCGTTTGAAGTCGATGAGGAAAAAGCGTATTACCCATGCGCCAGTATCTACTCCACGCAGCGCGCTGTCCAAATCAAACAGGGAACCAGATTCAGCTTTATGGTCGCAAAGAACAAGAAGATTGGATCCTTTGCCTTTTAAAGACAGATATGGCAACATCTCAGATGTCTCTCGACATATCTTAACACCGTTAACAAGCGAACACGATCTTACTTCTCAAGCTGCTTCGAGAGCTTCTTCGCGTTCTTCTACACCTATCTCGCTGGCTGACACTTTCGAATCAAACACTTCTGCTCCTTGTCTCTTGCCTTCTCAAGGCTCAGAACAGCTTCACATGCTTTCATCTAACAGTAACATCCGAGCGCGTTCGACACCTTCTTTACGCACACCCACACAAAAACGGCTGGTCCGTTCTTCTTCTACTCCAATACATCGGATCAACTTCTCTCTCGACTCTTCGCCCGATTCTGAAAAGTACGAGCGATTGCAAGAGAGTCGCTCACGTCGCGCAAACAGACGACGTGAAATGCAGAAGCAGCAAGCCGAAGAACAGTTTGCAGCTCGAATGGCTCAGAATACCGATTATGCTTTCCGCAAAGAGTTCTTGGCCGAGAAGGATAAGATGGAAAGAGCTTTGCGGAACAATCATTTGACAAGTATGGAACAAGCGGAAAAGCTGCGGTCTTTGGGTCAACTGTATCTGTCCACTGCTTATCTTGCTACGGGATTTACGGGCAAGCGAATGACGGAGATGGCGATCGTGAGTGGGATATTTGAATGGCTGTATTCGGCTCAAATAATAGCTCGTCTCACAGGACTATTTGAGGGATGCTGTTGACAAGAGTAAGCGAAGGGATCCGGAGTCTTTATATCTGATGGCCCGTGCAGTCAGTGGCGATCAGCAGACACTCAACTCCAATCTGATCTTTTGTTAATCATTTGCAACAGTTTGAATATCTTTCCAAAACAGCCGAACCTGCAGATGCTCTGCAAATGCAGTACAATGGTATGCTGAGCTTTATGTCTGCTTTTTATCGCTGTAACTCTCCCCTCTAGCCGTTCAGTGGTACGAAGAGGCTCTCCACACTTTGCACGATGCGAATCTGCAAGAATCTCGGATATTGACTTCGCTGGGTGTCTTACAATGTTCTTTGGGCAACATCGATGCTGCTAAAGATGCTCTTGAGGAAGCTGTCCGGAAGGACAAGACACAAAGCAAAGCTTGTCCGCTCGATTCGGTCCGATTTGAATGGGTTACTGATGTATATACACAGGGCTGAATCTTGGGAGTCTTTGGGAGAATTTTCTAAGAACAAGCGGAACTGAAGAAGAACAAGCTAGAGCGCCTGATGCAGCTATCCTTTGCTATGAAGAAGCTGTATGTCATATGCACTCTTCGAAAGGGTTTCTTCTGAAATTTTTTGTGGCTATACAGTGCCGCATCGAGCCTTCACCGCTGGCTATAGCTAGACTGACAGCACTCGGAGTCGATACTAGCCTTATTGTGGCCATGTCAGCGGAACAGGAACAAGAAAGTGACGCGCAGAGTCTCGAAGTACAAGCCCATCAAGGACATTCTAGATCAGAAAGTCTACCTTTTGATGATGCAGTGAGTTTTCGTATTCTTTACGGAAGTATGGCCTGAAAATACTATAGTCCACAAGATCAGCTTCTGTGTTCGAAAATAACTCTACTGAATCAGAGGAAGAGAAACCCTTCTTTACCGCCGATTTGATGCCTACCGGCAATTTGCTCGGTAGCGGATCTGTAATTGAAGAACAGTCCGCTCTGACACCGGAAGTAGAAGCTCAAAACAACACTCGCGGTCTGGATCTAACAATACCGGACGAAGTCAATGAGGGTTGCGTGGTCTTGGAAGAACACGCTCGCTCTCCGAGCAATGACGAATCTCAAGAGGAAGAAGAAACACCAGCTCTTCCAGCTCCTTCACCTGCCGTGATACCTGAACAGACCAGCGAGTTTCGCGCACGTTGTGATTCTGGATTAGAGAACGACCAAACCTGGGCTGAAGATAGTGAAGCGACGGCTGTTGACAGTCCAAGTGTTTCTCAACGGAATCCTGCTTTGCCTCTGCTTCATCGGCAGGCAGAGGAGAAAGAGGAACATGCTGAAGCATCTATGGCTGATAGAATTCCAGTGGATGCTACTGCGATGATGCGCTTGACAGAGGCCGTCGAACGTATGATCATTCAACAAGGAGGTCAGTCATCTGCATCTTCAGCACAAAGCCTGCTGAAGAATGCATATGCCGGACAGAATTACTTGAAGTTGTTCGAAACCTTTCTGCTGGTCAGAGCGATCTCCAACACAGTAACGCGGCAATTCTCGGGCGTCTTCACTGTCTTGCTCCTTCTTCTTCTTCTCCTTCTTCTTCTTCTTCTTCTACTTCTTCTACTTCTTTTGCATCTCCTGCCACTGTCTCTCAATCGGACAAGCAACCATCGCTTTCGGAAGAATTCTTGCAGCAATTGCGCGATCTAGGAAGTGACAGAATCACAAACGACACGAGTATGCAACTGCAATTGATTTACACTGCTTTGGCTTGGCAGAACAGAAGTCTTTCAAGAGGTTCGTAAAAGAAGTAATAATTTGGGGCTCATTGAGATGGATTGAGGATTTTCTTGTGACGTGACCGGGAGAAAAGATTTTGCCTGTCTTATAGCTAGTATGATGTACGAGGTAATGCAGAGATTAGAAGGGTCAAAATGAGATTCACATTCGGAGAATGCGAGGCTAGATGAAGATCATTCGACCTGAATGCGCCGGAAGCTTGCTCTTTCAGCATCGGTTACTGCGATCGCAATCGATCAAAGTGGCCGCGTTGTAGCAAGGGAAGAATGACTGAGCGTCGAATACATCTGTATTAGAAATCTGCATCGCATGCATGCCTAATAGAAAGTTGTATTACGTTCGCTCAACCTGGGAATCTTCCTCAAATCTCCGTCTTTGCTCTTAGCCCACAAGTAACCTAAAGAGCGATATTTGAACGCAACGTTACCTCATAGTACTACTGCTTACCATCTAGATCAACCGCGTTCATCTTGGCTAGCCATTTCTTGTCTTCCTTAGCTTCGCTCATTGCTTTAGCTCTTTCTACTACTTTTTCGCATGCTGCAACAGTTGCTGCTCGGATAGCGTAAGCTTCTTCTTTGTTAACTTCTAATCCAGCTGTTCTCGTATCCGAGGAAACGCCTAGACCTGCTTTGAATTTGGGGTAGATAGATTGAGAAAGGTCAAGGAAGCCAAAGTGATTTGCCATTGCTACTCATCATATTAGACATTCAATCTGATCAATGTCGGTCGGCTTACTCGGCAAAACGTTATCGACAAATGGCGGTAAGTGAGAAGATGAAGGAAGAGGGAAAGAAGCATTGCGGTCTTTGAAAGCTGTTGCTGTGATATGAGCTACGAGGAGAGCTTTCTTGTAGAGGTAGACTGTCTTGCTTCGTACTTCTCCTTCATCCCGGAAGTCAGGAAAGGTCTCAGCTAGCTGTATAGATTATTAGAGATAGAGATATACTGGTAAGAAGAGATCGTACTGACCGCATGTACCAGATGATCCGTTTGTGCTTCCGGTTCTAAGGACCTGCCCTTTTCCAATATCCTTATGACCCATACACCTAGATCCTCGCATCTCTCTTTAATTAAAATCGTTCCTGTTCTATTGCATATCCCTTGAATCAAAGCAGCAATCTCAGCAGCTTCTGGATCTTTCTTGCTCATGGTGATAGGTAAAGTAGGGTGTTGTTCTTCCGTCATCAAAGGAATATCGAGCAATTCAGCGACTTTCGTTTCGCTCAAAGATGCTAAGCCTCTTGCAGACAACAGAGGGATATCTTCTCCAGCTAAGAAAGCGGAAAGACAGAATCGGCGGACACTATCAAAGGCTCCTTTATTCCCTTGAACACATTCCGCATGAGACACAGCTCGGCTTGAAAGACGACAGAAGCTGACCCAGTCTATGCAGAGGTATACGATAGCCGCTCAAACAATTGAGAATAGACACAACAGTCAGGAAATTCAGCTCTTCTTCCAGGCTTTGGAAATTCAATGGGAACCGATAGCCATGTTCGAGTATGAACTTGTTGTAGTCTGTCTCGTCTAAGTTGGAGAGGAAAGCATCAATGCCTTGCTCAGAAGTCCCGATTTTAGAAATGGATAGAGAGTCTTCGCAGCTAGATTTCACGCGTTGCACCGTGCCTGTGTAGTCATTGGCAGCGACCATCGTGCAACGGCTTATGAAAGGGGCGGATACAGGTCAAATGGAAGTCAAGGTCAACAGAGCATCATTTAATTTCACAGTGTCACTATCGCATTGCCTCAATTTCGACGTAGAATGTACAGATCAGTCTTATATGGATACTCTGCTTCACTTATAAGCAGATGAAATGAACGGAAGATCGCTTGAAACGCACCGAAAGTACCGGCATTTTGGTCAATCCATTGCTTCTTGGCGTTCTTCAACACATCGAGAACCCTCTTCGCAACGCTATCTTGTTCCTCTTTACCTAATCGTTGACAGTAGCTCTTGGACAAAACTCGATCAACAACACCTTGATCAGTAGTTCCGATATTTCGTGCTTGTCTCGTCATTTCAGGTTCTCCGAAATTGGTCTTGCAAGCTTTCGTTTCCAAAGAAGGTTTCCACCACATATGCTGTCAAATGCTCTCAGCTTACGTTCCACGGGATGAAATGTTGACTTTACTCTATACTGCGGACTTTCTTCTTCGTATTTTTCATAAATGTCTCGAACTTGAGCTACCCATTCTGCAGTTTCTCGATCTTCCATGTTCCAGACCAGCTGTTCTCTCGTCACCATTCAGCTCTCGAACAAATGTAAGCGCAGCTTAGACTTACAGCAAGAACACCTTTTGGTTTCAAAGCTCTTGCAAATTCAGCCATTGCAGCTTCATGATCTTTCTCTTCTTTTCCAACCCAATGGAATGCTATTAATATCTCTCAGTTTCAGCCCCTCCCCAGCGAAGGTAAGACTAAGAATAAACGCTCACCTTGAGCAATAACGATCAAATCCAAACTCGCATCTTCAACAGGTATGTTGGCAAATGTTCCCTCAACCAAATCCACTTTCGGTGGCTTCTCCAACTTGTGCAATTGATCAATAGTTTGTTTCTGAAAAGCTTCTCTCATTCCAACCGATGGTTCCACAGCTAAGATTTTTTTGATTTGTGGGTAAGGTAAAAGTAAACGTGTAAAGATTCCAGTTCCGCATGCCAAGTCGACAGCTTTGATGTGTGAGGAAGAGGAAGAGGAGAGGGACTTGATGACTTTGTCTACTATTGCTTTCGGGTAGGAAGGTCGGGCTATGACGCGCGATTTAATCCAGTGGATGTGAGAGGGAAGGGAAGAAGAAGACATACCACGATCATAAAGAGCTGCATTCGCGTCGAAAGTAGATTTCTATACGCGTCGACAATTTATCAGTATTCTGTTATTGCATTTTAGCATGGTTGACATACAGGATGCACAGCGGAATTTCTAGCAGTTGACAACATGGCCGCTCGAATGATCATTGTTATCCGACGGGGAGCTCCTCCTCCTCTTGGTGTGAGGAACTGCATTTTCTTGGAAATCCCGCTTCAATTATCGGTAATAAACAAAGGCGGGCGGTGCAAAGGCACTTGACACTACTCCTCGCCGATTACTCTCAGCTCCTGGAGTAATAATCGCAGTGATTCGACCAAGTATTGTTGGCGCGGGATTTGGAGCAAGATGGCAGTCGGAAAAAAAGATGCGGGGTGGAAACTCGGAAAAGTGTGCTGCAGCATATAAGGATAGGACGAGACGAGCGTCGTAAGCATGCTGAACATCGCAAGCCAAATACAGACTGTCCATTAGTACAGAATTGATACAGTATTACATAAGCCTCAATCCCACTGTTAAGTTGATCAGTATGAGTATCGCTAGTTTTAGCAGTGAGTGACTCACTACCAGCGTGTTGTCCTTCTGCTGTAAAGGTGTCCTTTCATTCATGGCGGCGCTAGTCTGCTTGCCCGAATTCAGCTCTTTGGCTATCTTGCCTCCTCCATTCTGTACACCGCGGTTCTTGCTCTGCTCATTCATGTCAGCTGTGGTATCTCGCACGCCAAGGGAGAAACATACAGCTTCTTGACGAGCTTCGGCTGCAGCTAAGGCTTTGGCTCTAGTATCGCCATCTGAGGTCGCAGAAGATGTAGAAGCTTGCAAGTTCGTCGCATTGGCCAGCACACGACCAGGAGTAACAGTCTGAGCTGCTTCTGGTTGTATTGAACCGCCTAATCTTTGCCCTCCCTTTGAGGTATCACTATGAATCGATCATCAGCTTCTCCGTGCCTAGCATACAGAGTGAGGCTGATGTACACATTGCCGCCGCTTGAGCAGCAAGCTCCCATGACGGTCTCGCTGATGCAGAACAAGTGTTAGTAATTCGAACGTCTTCTCACACCAGTCATCTCGCTCGCTGTCCCGCTGCATACTGCGAGACCACATGTATAGAGTCCTAGGATACCTAATGATAGTCCTGCCTTGCCGGAGCCTAATGTCTCTTGCATGATTAGACTGCGTGCCGCATTTTATCTTTAGCACCGCACCTTTCTCTCTCTTGTTCTCGTACCATCTGCTTCTACTACTCAAGATGCTGTCCATTGCACTGGTAGCGCTTCTGGCATTCGCAGCGGCCTCGCCAATCATACATCCACGTTATGCAGTCAATAATGGTCCAGCTGCCTTATCAGGCAAACATGGTGCCGTAGCTACAGAAGTAGCAGAATGTAGTGAAGCTGGTGTCCAACTCTTGCAAGCTGGCGGAAGTGCAGCAGATGCTATGATCGGCGCTTCTTTGTGTGTCGGTGTCTTTGCGGCCTATCATTCGGGCATTGGGGGAGGTGGTTTTGGTCTCGTTCGATACAGCAATGATTCAGGTCATGATTACGAAATGATTGATTTCCGCGAAACGATGCCAGCAGCAGGGAATGAAACAATGTATTCTCGTTTGGGACCTAATCAAACTGCTTCAACTATTGGTGGGCTATCAAACGGAGTGCCAGGAGAAATGAGGGGATGGCAATATCTGCATCACAAACATGGAAGATTGAATTGGACAGACCTCTTTCAACCTGCTATCAATTATGCTAGAAACGGGTTCAGGGTCAACGTTGATCTCGCTGGTATTCTGGCTAGCAAAAGTGAAAGTGGCTTCATGGTCAATGATACGATGTGGTCGTCTATCTACAGACCAAATGGGACTTTCGCTGTAGAAGGTGTGTTGCAAATTCGCGCTCAATACTTCCACGCTAAGAATGGGTAAACAGGCGATATCATTTACCGCAAAGCCTACGCAGATACGCTCGAGGCAATTGCAAACAACGGAGCGGACTACTTCTAGTAGGCCACCTGCTTTCTTTACGTGATCTGGCATTGACCACCTCTCGTAGCAAAGGACCATTGGCCGAAAATATGGCAAACGCTTCGCAATCGACAGGCGGAATCTTGACAGTCGAAGATCTGGCCAATTATACAGCAGTCATTCGCACACCAGGTGTAAGTGGCTTCCCTGATGTTTGATGTTTTAGAAGCTCATTTGACCTCGTAGAATATCACTTATCGCAATTCTCGTGTCTTCAGTACCGTCGCACCTTCTTCCGGCAATGTCGTGCTAGTGAGCATTCGACAACAGGGCAAACGGATTCGGCTAATCTATCTGCTTCCCAGAGCATCTTGAAGATCTTCGAAGGCTATCAAGGCAACTACTCTGACAGCAGTCCATTCATCAACGTGACTACCCATCGCCTATTGGAAGCTGACCAATTCGCTTACGGTCAGTCTTGCTTTGTTCATACAACATGCTCTTACTGATGTTGAATAAAGGTCAAAGGACGGACTATGGTGATCCAGCTTTCACTCCGAATGTCACATACCTAGAGAACTACTTCTTGACCGAAGACGTAGCAGAAGAATTGCGAGGCCAAATTTACGATAATCGAACTTTCCCAATTGGGTACTACGATCCTGACAAGTATACCGCAACTCGAGAATCTGGAACGAGTCATCTTGCTGGTCAGTGATGGCTCACCTAGGAGCATTCATACGGAACTGAAAGCAACTTGGTAGTGGTTGACTCTGATGGCAATGCCGTTTCGCTCACGACTACCGTTAATCTCATTTGGGGTAGTCAAGTCATGACAGTGAGCTAGATCCTTCTCCTTATTAATTTCTTACTGAACTGTTTCAGTCCGATGGGATCATACTAAATGATGAGGTCCGCATCTCCAAGCTTAGCAATGCTTCTCTGAATTTGTAATACAGATGGACGACTTCTCTTCTCCTGGTCAAGTCAACGCATTTGGCTTTGCTCCTTCGCCCATAAATTTCATCAGACCTGGCAAACGACCTCAATCGAGTATAGCATCATCGATCGCTGAAGATCTAGAGACTGGAGAGATCACAATCGCTACTGGATCTGCTGGTGGTAGCAGAATCATTACTGCGACGCTCCAGAACCTCTACCATTATCTCGATCAAGGGTTAACACCAAATGAGACCGTCTGGCACCCACGATGGCATGATCAGCTGGCAGGCAAAACTATCTTAGAGTGGCGCGACGTTTCGAATGGTTTGTTGGGATATAATAATGCGACAGCAGCTTATCTATCGAATATCGGCTATGTATGTGATTTCCTGATCGTTCATCACATGTGCTGATGAGCTAGTAGAATGTGACCTGGGCTGCAGGAGGCAGTACTGGGCATGTGATAGGCAGATCTAAGAACGGAACTTTGACTGCTGCGAGCGAGTTAGTGTACTTTTCTAGGTGTCGAATACTTGCTTAAGTTCACTTAACAGCCCTCGCCGACCTGGCGGAAGAGGTGCAGCATACTGAGGGCACAAGTAGGGGCGGAAGGTGTAAACAAGTCTGCAGTAACTGCATATTCAATGAAAACTTGGAATTGTCTAACTTGCCTATTTTTTACTCTCTATCTGCGGTATCCATTCTTGAACACAAGAAACATAGGTTGCTCCATCTCGCTCATCTGTCACTGTGTATCTACCCAAAGTTTCGTATCCGCATTTTTCATGTACTAAAGCGCTGATGGGATAGGCTCTAGCCATAACGGGAAGATTGAGATCGGTCGCCATGCGATGGATGTAGCCAATCAGCATTGTCGCGATTCTAGTAGCATGATAAGCCCGATAAGAGTATGACTCTGAATCTGGCTCACCCTCTGCGCTGGTAGTCGGGGTGGACACAAAGACCTTTTCTCATAATTCGTCCAGATGGATAGAATCTATATCAAAGTCAATCAAGATAATGAAAGACGGAAGATTTGGCTCGACTTCGCGCCCCGACGATTGGCTTCAATCCTCAGCTCCATGCGAAGCTGATCGTATGCGCCGTCAGGTGCTGTATATTCTTGTTATCCACATGGACTCAAGGCTAGAGCGGACTGACCATCGTCCGGCGGATCTGCATTCTCGCCTAGACCGTGCTTGGTATTACCATTCTTGTCGGGTAAAGACCAACCTGCCATGCCGACAATCTTCTCTTGTCCATCCACTTGAGCGATTGCGCAAATCATTTCGGCTTTGCTTATGCGGTCACGATAACTTGTGACCCTCCCGGCCATAAACCACTGTTTGTGAGTCAAGTAATTGGGATAGCAGAAGCGGAACGGCTCTTCGTATTCGTGAGTCAGAGCAAATAATTCTGCTAGTTCAGACTCTTCCCCTGTTTGAGCAAGTCGGATCGTGATCTTTGACATATTATGGTCAAGGAGAAAGAGACTAGAGAGCTAGGGAAGAACAGAAGAGTCGCGCTCGTACGAGCAGCGCCTGACAAGGCAGAGGTATAGTCGTACAGTATCGGCTGCGTACAGTACTGGCTGTGCACATCTGCACGAGGTCATCACAGCCTGAATATACCACGGACAAGAAGACAATTGCAAGTCCAGGAGATGAAAAGGAGACTGAGTTGTCATCAAGGTGTATTGAGGATTTTGTGTGCACATGTATTTGCCTCTTTAGTTTCCAGTCCACTGTAGCCGTATTATCAGTTATGAGACAGAACAATCAACGCGTCTTACCCCGCCTCCATTGATTTGAATGACTATCGCAGATTGAGCATTAGCACTGCAGCAATGTCCAAGATAAGACACATACCAGCACCTGAAGAGAGAAGTCAGTCAGTGTCGTTTTCGAGCGAAAAGTACAAAACATACCAGTAGAGTAAGAGCTATCAGGGCAAGCGAGGAAGACGTAAGCCGGTCCGACTGCAAGACATAAGATCAGCATCAATGATGATTGACATTGACACCTTGGCTCACGCTCAGCTGGTTGACCCAATCGGCCTGTCAATCAAAGCAAACTCGTCAGCGTTTATATCGCGAGGGACGAGCAATGAAGACTGACCAAGTGGAGTACCTGAGAGCAATGGATTTAAGTAAATCAATACCTTGTCAACAGGAATGGTAAAATGCGATCACCTATTCAAGTAAAGTCAGCACGATTGAAGAGACAGCAGCAGGAATCTCACCCTTCCACATCATATCTTCCGTCATTTCTATGAGCAAAACGGATCAATTTGCTTCCCAGTTGAAGAGGATTAGAGACAAACTAGCAGGCTGTCCTTTGGCTGAACAAACAAAGTCAACTGCATGTTTGGACAAAGAAGACGTAGAAACATACTAGCAGCGTTCAAAGGAGTCCAAATTGGTCCAGCTGGAAGTAGCATGCCCAGATCAGAACCACTTTGTTCAAACCGCGGCAGCCTACTTACGAGCAACAGCATTGACCTGCAACGACATCAGCTACTTGTATCAAATAGAACAGAAGTAGTGTAAACTGACTCTAATGTGACGAGGAGCCAATTGCTGAGATAAGGAGCGAGTGAAAGTCACAATAGCCTGTAGATACCTGACTGCTAAATCATAGTTCACTATGATTCAGCGAGCAGACCTACACCCTTAGTGCTTGAGTAATCTAGCTTTTGAGCCATGGCGCTTCCATCCTGTAACATATCTCAGCGCTGCGGCTATGAGAGGAGACGATAGGATTGCGTACATAAGCACCAACAGAGGTCGAGTTGACGATAGCACTTCCAGGCTTCATATGAGCGACAGCATACTTGGTCAAAGCAAACATAGAGAGGATGTTAGTTCTAGTATGCGAAATGAGCTACGTATACGCAAAGACGGTCGAAAAGCAAACCTGAAAGTCAATTCCACATCATCCAGTTCAATCGTTTCGATAGCATCATTCATAACTTGTCTAGCAGAGTTGTTGACCAATACATCAAGAGCACCATGGGTAGCCATATGCATCTTGACTGCTTGTTCGCAATTTCTGCGTTCGGTCAAATCCAGAGGTAAAAGCAAGCAGACTCGGCCAACTTTCTCGATAGCTTTCTTGACTTGTTCTGCATCTTCCTGTTCGACTGGAAGATAGACGATGGAAACGTCTGCGCCTTCCCGAGCAAACATTTCTGCAGCCGATCGACCAATTCCAGACTAAGAATCGAACAGCATGAAGAAGAGAGAGAACAAATGCAAGCGAAAGGGGACATACATCACCTCCAGTAATCAAGGCCTTCTTTCCTTCTAATTTACCAGACTACTTGAGCAGTCAGCGAGGTTTGTCCAGCGAGTTGCCGATCAAGACTCACACCGACATATTCGCGCAAGTATGGTTTGCCATCCTTCCAGAACTCCCTGCACAGCACATTACCAGCCGTATACGAGATCGTGCGAAAAAGACTTACTGTCGAGTCCATTCGGATATCGCTGTAAAGCATCGTCATCGACCGAACGTCAAATCGTGTCTGCACAGCTCACGATTCAGTTCACTGATAGAAGCGACACTAAATATCAGTAGCTGCTTGGCCTGAAGCAGCTTATCGAAGCGTACGTATCTTTCCCGGGCAGCGTCTGATGTTGTGCTGTGGGCCTACTGGCGTGCTCATAAGCGGTGAGCACCTTATCTTCGCTTTCTCCTGAGCTGAATGTCTGTTTGAGGGCTTCCATTGTTGGGGAATTGTTTGTGACAAGACAAGGATGGAATTCCAAGAAATGGCATTTTCAAAGCTCAACCTGTCACGTGACGTGACGAGATCTCTCAAGCGTGTAGACTACACCCAGACTGTCCTTCATCGTCTGTGTCGTCCGCTGCATGCCTCTATCGCTCCTGCTCAATACTTTCGCGTGAATTCGAGGAGCAGCGCTACTTTTCTCACCGGTGAGTTTTGCCCTGTCTTGTCTGCTTCCTTATCTGACTCGCATGCATCTGGTTTTCGTAGATCTAACCAGATTGAAGCTCACTTTTTGGTCTCATTGCCTATCTATTCAATCTTGGGGCATTGCTACTGCTTCCCTTCGGTGCATTCACCTTGGAAAAGACGAGCTATATTCAACCTGTAAGCTCGCACATCACTTTGCAGCAGTGGTATGTTGACAGTACATTCTATTCAATCAGCTGTGGCTCCAATATAGTCAGTTCATGATGACCCGTCATGCAAAAGACATGCTTATGTGATTATGACAGATCCTCAGGCGGAACAGCAACAGTCTGAATGTCTATCATCCTGGGCAAGCATGGCAAAAGCTATACCTTCAAATCACTCGAGTTTACTTTCCCACTCAAACTCATGGCTCCGCGATTACCTTTAGACACAAGTGCTGAACTTCAGAACTTGGCTTTGGTATATATGCTCTCTTATGGCGGCGGTCTAGTCTCTGGTGATGCTATACATCTCAAAATACTTATCGAACAAGATTGCGCTCTCTTGCTGCTCACTCAAGGTTCAACGAAAGTCTTCAAAGATAGGCCGTATTCTTTAGCTGGCTTACACTCAGAGGGGAAGCGGACAATCCAATCGTTGCATGTGACCGTGCACGAAAACGCGCTGCTTTTGCTCTTACCTGCTCCAGTCACTTGTTTCGCTCAAGCTTCCTACACTCAAACCCAAACTTTCAATCTATCTTCTACTTCTTCTCTAATCTTACTGGATTCATATACTTCTGGTCGAATGGCTCGAGGAGAAGAATGGTCTTTCACATCTTACCGATCAACAAACCATATCTCAATTTTCAACCGCCTAGTAGCTAAAGACGTATTGTACTTGGAAGGGAATTATCAACTCTACGTAAAACCTTATTCTTGCTATGCTACGCTTTTCCTCTTTGGTCCTAAAACAATTTTTTTGCTCGAGCATTTCAAAAAAGAGTTTCGCAAAATCGTGCAATACAAGAGCAAGACTATACCTGATCTTATATGGAGCTTTAGTGAATTGGAAAAGGGTAAAGGTGGGATTGTGAGAATAGCTGGAACAACAACTGAAGGAGTCAGAGATTGGTTGAAGAATGAATGTGCAGGATTGGAGAAGATGATCGGCAAAGACGCTTACCGGCATGCTTGGAGCGGCTAGCCTAGATAATGTGATGCGCGTAAGGAATTGTCGAGGAATCCATCAAGTTTCCATAGTCTCTACGGATTGACTTTTGGATGAAGAATTCATTGGATGTAGGCTTGTTCTCCTTTCAAGCTGAGTACGGTATTGATGGGAATCACCTGTGTTCAGGTCTCGCACCGTCATCGCTCTCCTATCATCTTCTGACCTTATCAACTTACCGATTTCGGCAAGATCTCGGCAACGTTTCAAATGAAGCAATTTCGAAATTCCAGCCTTCTCTTCGTTCGTGTAACCATTCCGAAGCAAAATTCGATACCTAAAGCTGTTCAAGGACGTACAAATTGATACCTGATCCTTGTACAAAAGCAGCAAATAGCAAAAGACGCCTGTGACATCAAATCGATCTCACATCTTGTCTATAAAAAGCATTTGGAAGGAAATTACATCTCAAGCACTGGTGAAGCTAGAAATACTATCATCAGATGGATATCAACTCCTTTGCATTCCCTTTTGATGCTACAAAAGAACCGATACCAGGCTTTCAATCTGGTATCGTCGATGACAAACCTGGTCCTTCCAAGCCATCCAAAACACAATCGCCAGCAGTAAATAGACCACCAAAATTACCTGGACATATCCTTGGTCCATACTATCAATTCTTGACTACCACAGAAGACAAGAAATGGTTAGGTTCTGCTCTGACCTTACATAAAGTTGGCACTCCAGAACCTGTCCTATCTTTCGATCATGAATGCAACTTAGCCAAAACTATACTATACGAGGATGTGTTTGATATGGTTGCGATTCGATGGGATCTAGAATTCAGAATACCAGATGGCGATGGTGATGAAGCCATAGGATGGGAATTGAAGTGGAAAGACGATTATCATGAGAAGGGCAAGTTTCATATTGCTAGAATGGATGAGAAATGGAGAGGAGGCTTCTTTTCTTGCAATGGCTTTGATGAAACCGTACCTGAAGGAGTGGTCAAGGCGTTTGGTTTCGATAACGTTTGGAATCACATGAACTCGGTTCATGAAGAAGTTCCTTTGCATGCTATGATCGTCAGTCTCTCTAAAGCCTAGTTTCGCTTGCACTGAATCTGTTTTAATAGTGGGGAGGTGATCAAGTGGGCTTGTATGATCTTCTCTAATACATCATCTAATCTGCTTCATAGATCTACATCGACTTCATCTTCAAGGATATTCCTTTCTTGAAAAGATGGACACAAGATATGGTAAGTCCAGATTGATTCAACCGCTATTTGCGGTTGACGCTTGCTCTGTATTTACAGGAATACGAAACAATGTACAAGCATGAATTCTCAGAAGAAACATCGCGGCAATGTGCCAACTACTACTTCTGCACTTACGCTGAAAATTGGGAGCGACCCGAAGTCAAGCGATCCCTTCAGACGTGCCCAGCTATCATGTCTTGGGACGATCATGACAGTACGTTGCATGCTATCAATCGAAAGTGATAGCTGATTTGTTATTACCAGTGTTTGACGGTGCAGGCTCGTAAGACCGGGTGTCTATCTAGCTAGTCCGCCTACTGACCTGAATCTATAGGTATCCTGATTACAACAGACTAAGTCCAGTTATGCTTGGCCTTACTCGAACAGCACAGAAGTTCCGCTTGCTCTTCCAGCATCAAACTACACCGAAGCATTATCACGAGCATCGATTATTCGGAAAACTTGGACAGAACTCTGTGATCCAAATGGGTCCTCGTTTAGCTTGCCTGGTTACCGATGGACGAACGGAAAGATGTGACAAGACTATTATCGAAGAAGAATCTTGGCATATGATGTTTGAGCGCTTGAGCCAATTACCACCTACGACCAAACATCTCATGGTTATCTTTGCTGTACCTTTCTCTTTCATTCGGGTCAAAGTTGCCGAAAAGGTCTTCGAGTTTCTCAAGAACCGCGCACCCTGGATTAGGCATCTGCCTGGCTTGAAAGGGCAGCAATCGATCTTTGGTTTACCTGAGTTGTACGATGATTTATTGGATGAATGGACTCATGACGCTCATATTGGTCAGTTTCCCTTGATTGCTTGCGTATCACCATTCTGATGAAATCGTATGCAGAGGAACGCGATCGCAATCTTGTACGGTTCCAAGAGCTAGCCAAAGCTCAACAATTACGAATCACCTTCATTTCGGGTGATGTTCACTGTGCAGCTGTATCTCGGTTCAGGACAGATGCGGCTACTCGAAAAGCTCAAAACCTCAAGCCAGAAAACGATCATCGATTGATGTATCAAATGATCGCTTCTGCTATCGTCAATCAATCTCCCTCTCCGAATGCTTGTATTGCTTATCGTCAGTCATGCAAAGTCTTGCCTGTATACTTCGCTAAGCCCTCGATTGTAGACTACATTCGGAATAAATGGCATCCTGTTGCAAATACATCAGAAGGACTAGTCGAATGTTTTGAAAGACGACCCGAGCAGGGCAAACAAGTTCGACATCGCAAGGTGAGACGAAGTCTCTAGACATTCAGCTTACGCTGATTCTTCGGACTTCTTGAATCTCACAGGTCATGCCTAACAGAAATTGGATGATGTGGAACGAAGTTGGAGCGAAATCATCTTCCGGTGGCCAGGACACAGCCTACCAGTTTCATGATCGAGAGGACACAGATGAAGTAGCTCATCCACCACGTGATCGAGCGGAAAGTACTTCTGGTCAAACAAACCGCTCCAAAGCTTCTTTACCTGAAGATCTCAAAGATCATCGTCATATCAACTGGCATTCTGAAAACTACCTCTTTGATAAAAAGAAAGGATACCCGTCTACTCTTGGTCCTACATCGAAAGCTGACGGAACAGGCTATCAAGGACAGCCGTTACATGCGCATGGACATGGAAGTAAGTTCACAATATCCCAGTAACAGTATTATATAATTGATTCTCCTGTGAAGTGTTCTGTCATCATAAGGGCAAGAAAAGCCGGTCGGTGGCAGAATTAGATCCAGCTCATCGAGAAGACATGAAAGTTGATGATATGGGAGGTTTGTCTACTCGTCTTAACTCTTGAAAACCTCAGCCTGAACTTCTAATACCAGATGTACCTTTGGATGAACCTGTGCCAGGATTGAGATTGAGGATATGGCTCGAGTCAAGGGAATTGGAAGAAGCTGGTCGACAATTTGCTTCATAGTGAGTTCCCATTGCAGTTCTTTCACAATACATTGGCTGATTAAGACTGCTTTTTCAGTGAGGTAATGGTCCCTGGGTTGTCTGAAGCCAAGTCATAAGAAAATGCAATGCAAGAAAACGACATCGCAGAGAGTGTTCATTCTGAGATTTGAAATTGTATAGGAAGAGTTGAGAATCGAGGTGGACTATTTCTCTGCGCGCGATTGTACAGATTTAAATTATCACATAGTGCTTACTTATGTAACCATTTTTTGTACTACTACCCGGGTAGAGTCATCGCGACTCGGTAAGCCTTGTTCGCGCTAGGCAAAGTTTCGAAAGTGTATTACCTCAGCTTCAGGGGCGGGCCAATGGTTGATAGAACGTGTACCGAGAGAGAGAGAGTGAGAGAGTGGCAGCATCGCGAGATGATAATCAACATGTACCTCTAAACATGGAAATTAATTTTGGCTGCTTTTGTCTTGAACCGAGACCGTCACCTGTTCTGTCGGAGTCAGCGTCTCCTGAAGCGCAGTTACAGCCGACAATCTCTCTCCTCCTCCCTTTCTACTGAGCTGGCAGTGCTACTTTCCTAATTCGCACTTCTTGCCCCGCATCCACTCACAAACGTTCAATAACCTATCTTGGCTGTACTCCTGACACAAGCACACTTCAATCAGCATGTCTTCCTTTGAAGGTAGCCGTAGAGCCAGTGGTAGACTCGCTCAAGCTCAAGAACAGCAGGTCAGTGCACGCAATTTCATTGATTAATTTACACGTGCTTATAACTTTTCTGTGGATGTAACAGCAGCAATCTACTGCACCTGTTCCTATTGGTAGACCAAAGAACCTGTCTCGGAAACAATCCACTACGACCAAAGCTTTCAGAGGTCGAAGTGCAAGTATAGTCAAGAATGAGTACTCGACTTCTATGCCCTCAGCGCGTTTGTCTGGCAACATGTTGGATGAGGATATGATGGGTGGGGACGAGGAGGATCTGGCCGATGGCCCAGATGGTGAAGTCAGGAGCAAGATTAAGGGCAAGCGTACAAAGAAAGGCCAAGAGGTTTATCAGTGCGAGAAGTGCTCCAAGGTAGGCTGCAATGTGAGCATCAGTATGGAGCTGATGGATCGTTCACGTCACATGCAGTGGTACCGTCACCCTGCCTGTCTTATCAAGCACAGATGGCAGCACAGTACGTTGTTTCGTTCAGCCAGCTACTTATGTAAAGCTAACTGACCGGCACAGCTGAATACTGGGCAACTACCTCTTCATACATGATGTCGAAACATCAGTCTGTCATGATGCTCGAGGTCCGCTTTCGCCATTCTAAAGTATTGAACACCGCCTAATGCTCTTTTTACAGGCTGCCGCTATCTTGACCAACGGCTCGTCTTTGCCAGAAGAACGCTCACTATGGCCTGCAGCCGTTTCGCCTCCTTCATCCGGTCTACTCGGTTCGGAATATCTGAATATGCAAACCATGCGAAGCGGTTCTCTGACCCAACAACTACTTCAAGCTGAATCGCCCACTCCATCAGCTACCAAAGAACTTGAAGAGGAGGAAGAGCAAGAAGAAGATGTATCTATGGAAGTCGATCAACAAGATGAAGGCATGTTTGCATTCGAAATGAGCAAAGAAGGAGACAACTCTTCCGGCGCAGAAGAAGCCGATTCTGGCTATGCAAGTACAGGAGAACATTCATCTTCAGCTGTCAAGTTCCTCACTTCTCAATCTCAGCATCATCATTCGCTTGCCTACAACAAACCAAATTATCCTTCTTACCCTTTCACAAGACCTTACGGCGCCCTCGATATGCATACAGTTGGTTCCGCTCCTACACTTGGTTTCTTTACTGCAAGGCAATAAACACAAAGCATTCATTAAATACATGGAGGAAATATATTATGGCACTTTCATTTCAATTTAAATCAAATCATATGTCGGGGAAGCATTTCAAAGGAAAGTCAATTGGGGGGGCGGTCGCATTGAGTTGTTGTTGGAAGCTTAGTCAAGCAGGCGCATTTCATGAAGGTTGCATTTAGCACAAGCGGATGGACATTATCAAACAAAGGGCCTACAGTAGTATTTTGTGTTTCAGAGCATATACCACTGTGCATTAGCTATACAAAGCGTTCATATTAGCTAAACCTTTCGATGACTCTTCGTGTGAGCATCAGCCCCGCGTTTTTTTGAGAATGGTTAATGGTTCTTGTTCGAAATTGGCCATGGAAGCTGTGCTGTCTTGTCTAGGAATGTCGTCGTCTAATACTCCAAGCTGTGTTGATGCGCTCGTATTGGGTGCGATTCCGCTGCTTCGAGATCGCAGCTCGAGTTGAATCTGAATCTGATCGCTTGTTCAACAGGCAAAGGATGGTGTTTGTTCTACTCCCTTATGTGCTCTATCTCCCTTTCTCTTATCTGTGCTACTGTAGCATACTTCTTCCTTGAACAACAGCTCAAAGAAGCTCATCTTTCTCATGCCGTCACTTCTCGCGATGGTCGAGAAGGCAGCATCAAAGTATATTCCTTCACTCCTTCCTAGTAATCTCATGTCTGAAAATTCTCTGGGTGCGATTACCTTAGTTTGTCTTCGATCCTAATCAATCAGAACAAGACGAATCCAATCTAGATCAATTCCGATCTTTACCAGAAGCGAAGACGGTTATTATCGTTTTCCCTATTTATGGAAAAGGAGGTTCGTCTCCTTGTTCAACGTTGCTCTTTGCGAGTTACATTGAACATATTGAGAACAGGCTCGAAGAAATTGGTTGAGCTTTATAAGACTACTCATGAAGGTTGCGAGACCGGATTCATTCAACTAGGATGTGAGTAGCTACAATGGGCTGTTGAGTGCTGTTGATCTTATCATGTTGCAGCCGCTGGAATTTGGGCAAGTAGATTCTCTCGTCAAATGTCTTATCTGACTTGTTATTCTTCATTGCAGAGTCAAGGTCCAACACTCGCACCGACAGAGAAGAAGTCCTCAATCTGGATCGATAGACATTCGAAATACGACACATCAAACGCTCGTGCTATAGCAGAAGATGAATTGCTCGCTTTGTCAACTTATTCATGCCCGACCACTGTACTCAATCTTGCTGGCTTATGGGGTAACGGAAGAAGCGTACGGAATTTCATGAGTCGTGTCATCAAGGATAAAGAAAGCTTGCGAAACAAGAACGCTTTGTACATGATTGCTGGTGTGTCTGCGTTCCAACAAGTCTCACGCGGTTTGACAGAGTGTCATTTAGGCGATGACGTGGCCCAGATCTGCTTAGCGGTTCATCGTCACTGGAAGTACGTTGTTTGCTCTGTCAGCCAATGTCGAAGCTAACAGTTGTCTTGCAGGAAAGCAGCGAGCGAACGCTGGCTGGTTTCTGACTTACGAACCTATGATTGGTCAGTTTCCTATGTATGATTATAATCAAATTCTCACGCGAGAGCAGGTGGGAATTGGCATCGAGATATGGAAACAATGGTCTTGCGGGCAAGGAGAAGAATGTCTCTGGGCCTGAACCACAATGGGCACTCGAGCTGATGATTGAAAATGGAGTCAAAAGCCTACCTCGTAGCCCCGAGGAATTGGGTCGCGGCTACGATTCGCGCGAACTTTGGAGCACCTTTGGTATTGTACCTTTGCGACCGGGACTAGACTAGCATGCATGAATGTATATACATTGCGATTATTGATATGCTTAAAACCGAATCCTCGAACACAGTTGTACAATGCTCATTCTAATGTCTGAAATGTCCTTGTTCTTGTCGAACCGTTGCCAGATCACGGGCCTGCTCTCTCAGTAGAACAACCACCAGTCATACGAGAGTTCCGCTGTGTTAAGAAGCACAGCCGTAAGCAGACGAAGAAAACGGATGGCGAAAGCTTGAAAACGTACAGGCCATTCGTAACCTGCCTGCTGCCATGTAGCTGTCGAAAATTCATTAGTGGACGGTCAAAGATAATCATAGAGCATTTACTGAAGTTTCTGCGCAAAGGAACACCTATTAGCTCGAAATGGACCAAATCAAAAAGGATGACAAACGGATTGAGATAAGCTGGCAAATGATCTTGAATGTATTTTGCAGTAGGATGACTGCTGGGATCACAGCCCACGTCTATCGCGTCTTCGCGCTGGAACACTCGAACTAAATAATGTAGATTTATTAGCAAACATAGTACCCAAAGCACGTTTGGACCTACCATAGTCGATAAACATTGTCGTCGCTGTGGGCAATCATCAGTTTCTCCTTGAATTTTAGGTGGCGTGAAAAGACCTACGGAAAGTCAACCTTCCGAAATCAGGATCGCTAAAATAACATCTTAGCAACCAGCCGATGATCAATGAGCAGCACACACCCCTGGAACTTAGAACTGATGAACAAATTCATCATCTTGGAGAATGTTAGCTCGGTCGAATTTCCCCATAGAGGACATACCAAGTACATTGGTTCTTCTGAAATTAGTCGAGATCCAATTTCGGTATCAGCGTTGGGCGGAAAAGCATCTCCAGTTAGAGTCCATGCTTCAATGCCCATTAGCAATATGTAGCCGCATCGGAAAGGAAAATGACATACTTGGCTGACCACCAACATACCAGGTGATATATGCATCGCTTCCAGTTCCGCCCCAATACCTAGTAGGAGTATCAGCATGTCCGATTGACACATGTGCTGCTTAGACTCACTCGAAGCCAAAAGTCTGATACTGTCGACCACCATCTATTAAGCAAAATAGGACATCAGCTAAATGCCACTATACTGATGGCGAGCCGACTCACAAGAGACGTTGTCCAATTTGTATACAGCGGAAGCAGATTCTTGGGTAATACTGCCCTTCCAGTCGTTCAAGGTAAGCATGTCGTCGCCAGCATGAGGAATATATCCAGTCGAGTCATTGTTCCATGCCCAAGCCGCATCAAAAGGAGCGATTTGCATAGATTGCGAAGCAGTTCCATAACCATGATAATCGACTTGAGCTTCAAGAATATCGATTTCTGGTGCACCTCGACCTCTGCTGTTTTTGGGACCAGGATGATCGTCGCCTTTGCACGTGCAGGCAGACAGACGTTGACCAGGCAAATAACTGAGAGTTCCTCCATAATCGCTATCACCCGTCGTTCGAGCGGCACGTGGTGTCTCTCTGTCGTTATTCAGTTGGCCAGGCATGGTACCGACGTCACAGGTATCGTAAGACTGTACGTTTCGCCAACGGAATTAGCCCAAGGCAAAACCAATAAATTGTAGCTCAGAACGCACGTAAGGCCAAAGACCGTCATTTGTAGCACCGTAACCAGCTCTTCCCAGATTTCCCATAGTCCACAAACCAGGCCATAGTCCGATAACATCACCTCGTCCGGGTAAAGAAACGTTCATTTCGATGTAAGCACCTCGATGAACGCAGAACTTGTTCCATGATTGAATGAAGCCTGTCAGATGCGAGCACCAAAGTCAGCTCGAAGAGAGCATTTCACGGCGCAGATCCTGACCTGAACGGAAGTTGAGATCATGTATCGGTTGTCTATACAGACATCAATCAGCTCTAATCGACAAGGTTCACATGTGAAGACACGCACTCGGTCATAGTAATTTGCATGCTGCCATCTTTCGTGATCACAGCATCAGGATCACACCACTGATCTAGACTTAGTGAAAACCGAGGCCAAATTTACAAAACATACCTCATAATTGACAGTCTGTATGATTAAATTAGCTATGAACAACTTGACGCATATGCCAAGCTGACCTGCCAATAGTTCAAGTCTATGCAATCCAGGTTAGCCAATGCAGCGTGTCGTCTTGGAGTCTCATTGGAACTAACCTGCGCCCTCCCAGAATGGATCATCTCCAGGATGGAAAGTTCTTCCATCGGTATTGAATTCATCAGAGAAGACGAGCTTGTAATTCTTCCCATCGTATCCTATCCTTTTGCCTTTGACGATGGAATCAGGTGTATCGGAATCGATCAAAGCAGGGAACCCAGGAATTTCTGGAACTTGACCTGAAGAATTGGTGCCTCCAATGTTCCAGCCATACATTGGTTTCTTGTTGTTGATTTCCCTGATATAAGTCGCGATTGGCCTTTTTTCGCGACATCAGCATTTTTCCCTATAGGGGGAGAGAAGCAAAAAAAGGCTGACCAGAATGCAAAGATGCCTACTAGACCTCCAACGATGATAAAAAGTGCCAGAAAATTGATAAGCCCTCTTTTACTGTAACCAAAAGTTCCAGATTGCATTGCTGGAATCTTGTCTGATCGAAGGACAGGTAAAGCTATTCCGCCTGCTCCGTTCATTGAATTTCGATAATGCCGTTTGGGTTCGTCTGATGGATCAGGGTTGTGTAGATAATCGTCGCCTGTCAGAGATTTGATCAAAAACTATCACCAAAGTGAATTTCAACAGCAGACTGACCTTCCATATTCTTTTCGTCCCAAAGCAGCGCATCCGTCGTCGCTGCTCTGACCATATCACCTTGGGTAAAGGAAGCAACACTTGACCGATTTCCAGAACTATAACCTCCTAATCCATTTCTAGGTGTTCCATATTCCAAATCTTCACTTTCGTCGTCCCTGATCATTCCTGCCAGACCGCTTACAGAATGCCTCGACGGAACAGAAGAGTAGCGAGAATAGTTTTGACCAATCACACCGGAGTGAGGCGAGGACAAGCCTAGGATTTCTGGAGTTAAGTCATCGAAATTGGAAGAAGCTCTTCGGTGGTTGTTTGGAATAAGAGGTCTCTCAGAAACTGGGTAACCAGAAGCTTGTGAAATAGAATGCGAAGAATCTCTTGATGCGCCAAAAGGTCTTGATGAGCCTTCAGAATGATTGCCCTCCGAGGATGAAGAGTCACGATCGCCTGCTACTGCTTGATAGCGATCTGATAGCTGCTGGTGATTTTGATGAGGTGCTTGGCCTGCCATGGAAGAATTGGATTGCAAATTGACCAAGGAATGGCTTTCGGCAGGTCCTTGCGAATTCGAGTAATGGTTTTGATGCGCCATACAAGGCAGGAGAAGACAAGTGAGCTACAGATACTAGTAGATCGCACCCAGAGGCAGTGTTTCGTTGCTCAGAGTCGTGTGTTTGCTGACTGTAAATTTAGCACGGCCCTTGTGAAACGACTCCTAAGGTGCTTGGGTATATGCCAGTAGCCTGCGAACGACGTCTGCAAGGTCTATCGAGGGAATCGAAGTTTGAGGAAAACAGCATCAGCTCATTTCAGCGTGGGCAGAATGGTCGGCGCCACGCCCAAGAGACAGAATTTTGATGCAGGATATGCGCTATTGTACAGTAGCTAAACCATTATGTACAGACATCCGCGAAAACGAGCGCTTAGAGACTTGCCAAGGTTCATCAATAAACCAATAAACCTCAAGAACTTGAGTTGCAGCTTGACGGAAGAAGTGACGGCGCATCCGTAAGCAATACTGAGTAAACGAGAGCCGAGCGAGTGCTTTCCGATTGAGTTGAATACAATGCCCACCTAACGAGAGAAAGAATTAGATATAGTTTCAACGCGCGGTAAACACTTGAGCTCACCCTCGTGATTCTTTCAATACACCACTCAGGTCATCGAATAGCCCGGACCTCCTCCTCCTTCAGGTACTCTCCATTCGATATCGCCTTTAGGTGCTTTAATACTGCAAGTCTATTTGCGAAAGTGCAATCAGTGCCTCATCTTTCCTCTTCAGTGTCAGGCTTACCTTGCAATGGATGCAATTCTGACTGTTGATCACAAACTTTCTTCCATCCGCATCCGCTACTCCTCCATCTTCTGCCACATCAATATATTCATACACTCCAGCAGGACAAGCTCGATTGAGGATTCCTCCTCCATAAGGAGCGAAACTCTCTCTGACGTGTCTTGCATGATCACCATCTTTGACTACTAAGTGAACAGGTTGGTTTTCAGTGTGATTTGTTCCTGTTCGAGAGACGGAAGTGAGAATGTCGAAAGAGAGTTTGCCATCCGGTACTGGGTATTCAATAGGTTTGTAGCCCCTAGGCATGATCATCAGAATAATTTAAACCAATAACGATGGGTTCACTCACTCAGCAGTGGAAGTTTGCAGGTAATCTTCTCCAGGATGATGTAAAGTCCAAGGCATCTTTCCTCTAAAGATGTAGGCTTCAATACCAGAATACAAGATTCCACCAATGTTGCCCAAGAAGGTATGGAAAGAAGGTCTCATGTTTCTCACACTCCTCAATTCAGACCAAACCCAACTGTTTTCCATCGCGGTCTGATACTTTTCCATCGATAAAGGTTGAACAGGTGTCTCTTCTTCCATTGGCGTAATAGCTTCAAAAGCAGTTTTTGCAGCTACCATTCCACTTTGCATAGCTGTATGAATGCCTTTGATCTTCGGTACATTGAGAAAACCAGCTGAACAGCCAACTAGAGCACCACCTGGGAAATCAAGCTTTGGTATACTCTGGAAACCTCCTTCGTTCAACGCTCTGGCTCCATAAGCGATACATTCTCCACCTTCGAGTAGATTGGCAAAGAAGGGATGATGCTTCATTCGTTGGAATTCGCGATACGGAGAGAGGTATGGGTTCTTGTAGTCTAGTCCCACGACCAGACCAATAGAGACTAATGGATCGTTGTTCTCGTTCGTCAGGTGGTAGAGCCAAGAGCCACCATATTCTTGGAATAAGGGCCAACCTAGAGTATGTACGACTTTGCCAGGTTGATGTTTAGCTGGATCGATCCTCCATACTTCTTTCACTCCTAATCCGTAAGTTTGAGGCTCGGAATCTTTGCGTAGATTGAATTTCGCCATGGCTTGCTTTGATAGAGAACCAGCTGCGCCTTCTGCTAGCAATGTGACGCGAGCTTTGAAGTCCATACCAGGTTCGTAAGCTTCTTTAGGCTTGTACTGCTTATCTAGACCAATATCGTTTGTCCTGACTCCGATGACAGATTCTTCACCCTGTTCGTTCTTCCCGTATAACAGCTGAGCACCGGCGAAACCAGGATAGACCTCAACGCCAAGTTCTTCAGCTTGTTCGCCTAGCCATTTCGATAGCTGAGAAAGGGATAGGATATAGTTGCCCTTGTTGTTCATTTGAGGTGGATGAGGCATAGGATAGTCAGAAGTAGAAGTCAAGAAGCGCATCGTATCTGAGGTAGCTTCCGTAAATACTGGAGGACTCAGATCTTTCCAATTCGGCAGGAGTTCATCAAGCGAGCGAGGTTCTATAACTGCTCCGGATAGAATATGCGAGCCTACCCAGCAGTTGAGCAGCCGCTTGTATCCTCAGTCTGAAGACATACCGATCTCTCCACCCTTTTCGAGCAATACGACCCTGATCTCCTTGCCTTGCTCTTGAGCCAATTGTTTCAATCGAATTGCAGCACTCAGTCCAGCTGGTCCTCCTCCAACAATGCACACATCCACTTCATCCTCTGCATTCTCGCCCATTGGCTGCTCTTCCAGCTGTTCACGTGCATCTACAACTTCTGCCAATCGGCGAACAAACGATTGATGCAGTGATCGACGCGAAACCAAGGGGATATGCTGATGCACTGGGTATATTACAGTCTTCAATACATCTTTACGAACCCTCTTGACAGGCCGTAGAGCTCGCAAACCGTGGCGAATCATTGTTTCGAGTCGAGAGAGAAGCGTCCGGTTATGTAAGTTGTCCGGTCACCCACGATAATCAGTAGCTGGGTTTGGCATCTCGAGACAATACTTCACTCCAGGTCAGCTCTAATCTCAGGCATCAAAAATCTTGTAAGCTCAGAGTTCAGCCTTCGCAGCATCAAGCATGTATGGCAAGTCGAACCCCCTGAAAGTTCTTGGTCGTGCCGTGCATGTCTCTATGGTTCAGCGCGGTCTCTATTGCTCTCTTTCCAAAGCTGCTGGCATTGGCGTTGATCTTCCTTTGTCCTCGCCAAACGATGCTTAGGAATCCTTTGAGCCATTCTTTTCCGCGTTCGCATTTTCGTGTCGTATTTCGGTACTGTGTTAGTCGTATACAGTAAGTCATGTCTTCGCTACCTAGAGTCTGCAAGCTCAAAATTCGGATGATAGAGTATCATTACTACTCCAAACCAATCAATGCAGTCATCCTGGGATAGAGCTCTACTCGCTCCGCGTCAACAAGAACGAGCTAAGAATCCTTTCATTAATCCAGCTTGCAACAATCCTGCCCATAAGTCTGCACTGCCTGTCTCCCGTGTCTCCCAAACTCGTCAACCTGATTCTCTTTCCGCTTCGAGCGCGGCCGTTCTTGGAGTCTTCACTGGCCTGGTCGTAGCATCTGGAATGGCAGCATTTGCGTTGACCAACAGAGAGCCGAAAGCCCACAGAGGCGGTAATGATCTATACAGAAGAGCATCGCTTGACTCTATGGCCCCTCTTCGCTTCGATGCCGCTCCGCAATCCTCTACTATCTCACATGACGATATGCTGCATCCTCCTGTCCATCGTCTGAACCCATTGGTTCAAGGATCATGGATTTCTGGCAATGGAAATTCTAATGAAAGCCGCGCTGGTCATCGTGATCCTCGTGGCGCTGAGCGAAGACCTGTATACCAGCCTCTGCCGTCTCCTCTCAATGTGATACCGACTCAAGTCAACCGTTCAAATCAGCCTCCGATGATTAATCGTCAAAACAATCTCGCTCATCGTTTGAGAGAAAGACGACATATTCTTGAGATAAAAACTTCCTGGCAGGATCTAGCTAATTACAGATATGATCTAATGCTCTCTGTCAATACGCTTGAACAATTAGAACCCGAAATTGCGGAAGAGTACATACGTGTCTGTTGTGAAATGGATCTTTGGCGCAATCCAAGCACTGCCAAAACATGGGAGAGCTATGCGAATTATCCATGGACTGCACGTAATCCTCGTTTCGCAGACATTCTCACAAAGCATGGCGGTTGGGTCAAGGCCATTGTCAGCAATGCTCGGGTAATCATGTATAGAACTTATCGACCCATATCAGCCATCGGGTTCTTCGAATGGAGGACCAACGACCTAATTAGGGACGACAATTCTCCGGCTTGGTGTGGTCTCAGACCAGTGGAACGATCCATGAAGCGTGTTGGAATCGAATTGCCTTCTCTCAACGGGCCAGTACTGGAGTCAGCAACGGCACCTCTACGACCAAAGTTTTAGATTTAATGCATATACAATATGACTTTCTCTACAAATTCAGCTTAATCTGTCTATTTTGATATTGCGCATCTTCTCTTTGGATTCTGTGCCTTCTTTTTCTATCTACTTTCTTTCGTCATCTAAATGCTTCTCTTGCTCTTCCTGTTTCCTACTTACCATCAGCGCCTGTCAATGATTGTTACTTCACTACTCCCCGAATGCTGTAATACGCTCGAGGCTTGTAAAGGTATGAGTTCAGTGTCACTGTTTCACCTAAACCAATGCTGACTGTTTGAAAGTCCGTTAGAACTTCTGCAATTGCGCTCAGTCAATTGAGCTTTCTCTGCAGATGTTTGGCAAGCGGAATTGCACCACAATTCGTCGGAAGTGACCAGCGAAGAGAAGATGGAGAATATGATATGTCATACAGTATTATGTACATGAAGAAGGAGAGAACCGCGACCTAGACAATTTCGATGCTAATTTGGCGATAGGTCTTGCCATACAGGCCGCGAACGGGGTACGTGATTCGCTGGCAGCTTGTATGCAGAACTGTTCGTAGAGTGGAGCTGCTTCAAATGAACAGCCTGCGCTCGGTGTTTGCTTTGTTCAAGTTTTCTTATCCTGGCCGGGATAACGTGACAGATCAGGCATACCTCGACAGTGTAGTGTATCTTCAAAGCGTAAGTATGAAACATCTACAGCCGAGAGTAAGATTGCAGGAAATAGTGTTTTCTCACGCACCCAATGAATTAAATTGTCCACATTGATCTTCCAGATAGATGCTGGCATCTTCAATAGCTCAGCTTGACATTTCACCATCTGTGCCTTAAGTCATCAGAACCCGTCGTAGCTGATTTGTGACGGCCTACGCTTTTCCCGAGATCATTCCAAGTCCCACAGGGATCTTCTTGAGGCTTTGCGAGATAAGCTACGGCACTGCCCAAAAGAAAAAGAGAACGTAATATGACCTAAGAAGTTCAGCAGTGAGCAGCTCGATGTCCCTTGTGACTAAACAACAACTTACCAGTTCCCAATGTAGTTGTGGTGCTTAAGAGCTATACTTTCGCTTCCCATTCATTTCTACATCTGCCGTAATGATATCTACGAGTCGTGACTTCTCCTCTACGAGCTCATCGTGGATTTCGTTGCGCAAATTAGCGACTTCACGAGGGGATCTTTCGGCGGCGTCAATCTGACGAACTGCTGCCAAGCGCTCTTCAACCTTCAATTTGACGTCGCCAACGGCATCTTGTAGATAATCCGAAATATTTGCGAATTGGGCTTCATATTCTGGCTACAAGTTAAATCATTCAGTATCAAGCTGCATCTATCTGGAAGAGTAGTACCTTGACACGAGTATAGACATCGGCTATATAAACGCAAGCGACCTGTGCCAGGGTAAATCAGTGTTCGGAAGCTTCATTTGTACAAGTAGAAGAAACTTTTTGAATGATGTCCAGAATCTTAGCTGTCAAAATTCGCACTGTCAAATGCGTCACAAAATCAGGCGATGTTAGGATAGTTCTGCAAGAATGCGCCTTGGATTGACGAATTTAGATCTCACCCTTTGTTACGATATTCACTTACTTCGGCAAGTAGATCCTTCCATAGTTGGTTCACTGGTTTCGAATCTGGTACCTTACGATCGCGGTAACAGTTCTTGATGTCGCGAAGAGTGGCCTTGAAGTTCAACTATTCTCTCGCGGCAAATATGAGGGCTCGTTTCTGCTCTACAATGGAGCTCACTAGATGCTCGTGAAGACGAGATAGAACAGTCGCATCACTCGAGAGTAGCTGGAGTCTTGAGTTGTCTTCATATGCTAATTCCAGTTACACGTCCTCTTGGAGAAGAATCAGAATGCTAGACTCTTGTAGGAAAAGGTTAGCGGGAGTAGACATTGTGCGGCTGGCAGCGTGGTCTACAGAGGTTACCGAGAGCTTGTCAAATGAAGAGCAGAAGAAGAAGAGAATCGATATCGAGAAGACAGCATCCAAGTGGCTGTGATGGACTTTGCAGTGATAAGGGAAATTTAGCTATTTCATGAGGCAGCGAAGGAGACCTTGCCTGTCCACGCGAGAGTAAGAGCTAGTACAAGTTGAGAAGAAGAGGAACAAATGCCAATAGAGAGAAATCGAGAGGAGAAGATAATTAGGCTACTGTAGTGGCGATGTGTGCTAGCAGTCTGGCTGAAAGTGACCTCGAGATCACTTGCCATGCAGCTTCATAGCAGACGTAAACATATTCCTCAGCCCGACGCGCGATAGTCTACTATCAATCAGCCGAAACTTTATGCTGGAAGGAAACTTCTCACCTCTCGTTAACTTCGCCCAACCCCTCTACTTCGACTATATGAGGCTTCTCTCCCTCTACTCTAAGCTTACATCTCCCTCGAGCCGCTGCTTGACGTTCTGAAAGTAAAGTAAGGGAAGGAGGTAGATCTATTTCTTCTATCTCTTCGCAGCGGACTTGAAAAGCGTGCCATTGCATGTTCTTGAGTCGGGTGAGCAGTTCATCAGCGTCTTCCGATAAACCTTCAAAGACGATGACCCCTTGGTGTAATAACTTAGCAATGCTGATCTCCGATGTGATACTGACCTACCTGGAAAGCTGGAAAGACAGATCAGCTCTCATTGTTGAGGTCAGTCACATATTACTCACCCTGGTTTACTAATACCACACAACTGCAGCTCAGAACCAAACGCGACAATATCCTGTCAAGCTAATAATCAATAAATGATGTGATCGATTGCGCTTAACATACCTTGCGTTTCGAAGTAGCAAGTAAATGATGAGTCCTATCTTCAAGGTAAGTATACCCTTGAAGATCGAGGAGAAGTAGCATACCAGATCAATATTCGCTTGATCTGCATTGCAGGTAAAGGAGCGGTCTCTACCGGATTTGCTATCTCAAGTGAATTGCGCTTGGAGGAGACTGATTGTAGAGGATTGTCTATGATCCATTCGCGTAAATAGAGGAATAGGTTGAATAGCGGTGTAGCGTCTGATTTCATCTTGAGCACTAATCCTTAGTGGGAAAGTGAAGCCATACCTTGATTCTCTAAGATGGTCTTTAGACAACCAGCGCAAAAATCATTCAATCTTCCTTGGTCCGCTCGATCTAGATCATGATCTGGTTCGAGAATTGATGCTTCCAGTACTCCATCTTCGCTATATCGCGCTCGCAATAGGATAAGAGGCGAAGAAGAACATTGTATATCGATAACAGGTAGTTGCACTTTCGTCTCAGCTTGAATTTCGCTTATCTACAGGACAGCATCAGCCAGTAGCAGATTTGAGAAGAGTGCGACGGACAGAGGTCCAGAATTCCTTTGATCCAGCAGAAAAGGATAACTCGTCTTCGCTGAGCAGAGCAGATTGTACTAGAGCGATATCCGTCCGTAGACTTTCAACCATTCGAGAATCCATGACTTCACTGTTTTGTCCCTTGTCCAGCAATTGCCTAGATGTCTAAACGCTCTCCTTCTCCTCTCTCAACCTCTGTAGAACCAGCGAAACGTGTGAAACTTGATACGGTTGCGGACCAAGCAGTCTTGGAGCCTCCGAAAGAGCTGCGTTTGTCTGGCTTGATTTTCACCGGGGAGCCACAGTGGTATACGGCAGATGGAGAAGCTCTAGAAGAATATGTAGGAGACTACAAAGCCGTGCTGTCCAATGTACCACTACATTACAAGGAAACAACATCCGAAGGGGTTTATATATATCGACCTCATTCTTCTCCTTCCTTTCTATACGATCGACGTACATGGACAGGAAGCGGCGGGTACGAATGGTCAGCCATATTGGGAAATGATATACATCCTAAGTTGCAAATTCACAAGATCGGTGGAGATCCTTGGCCTGATCAATTCACGCGCGATGAAGATGATGAGGAGAAGTGGAGGGTAAGCCTCAAGATAAACATTGACTGCGATTGATCTCACTCTATTGAGCATTAAGGAATCGCAAGCGTTTGAACGCAAATTGCGGCTCAAGGCACGCGCGTGGGGGCGGACTAGAAGAGTACCACCGCCTGAACGATGTGGCAGACCTCTTTCTGGTCCTCCATTCCAATTCTTTCAGGTGCCATCGATCTACCATTCTGCGAGACAAAACTGAGACAAGGATTTGGTATTTGCAGTGCGACTTCGATCCCAACTACGGATCAGACTCAGGCTTTGATCCGAGTGACTTGGGCATCCTCGCTCTTGATATCACTCCACATCTTCCTAGCCAAGAGGGAGAAGAGCTATATGTCGATGAAGAGTAGGATCAGAACAACACCCTCAGCTTTGGATGGACAGGAGAATAGGCTCAGACTTTACTCCTCCAGCAAGATAGGGCTGCAAACGACCTGGGAAGTCGGGTAGAAACGAAATGGAGAAGATCGAGCAATTGGAATAACACAAGCGAGCACGTTTGGGGTGTCAAACTAAATCTCATTGTAAGTCAACAAGCTATATCATTAGCTTCAGACTGTATACTGATGTGGTGCCGCTTTCTGCAGGCCTGCAGGCTTGTGGAAGCCTTTGAAGAGCCATTAGACAATAGCGATTCGGAATCTTCACAAGAGAAAGCAGAGGAACGACCTCGAGCCGTCAAGAGCTACAAAGTCAATGCACAAATTCTGGAAGTATATGTGATGCAGGCCTGGTTCAGTGCTGAGAGGAGAAAACCATTTCCGCATCTCGCGGCGGAGTTGTAAATCGCATGTCCTCGTTGTATCTTTTCGCCAATTATATACCAGCAAGGGCTTAGCTGCTTAAGCAGTCGCTCCTATCCAAATAGGAATAGGGAGGTCAAAGCGTCATGCTTCTCTCGTCGCGGACAAGTTTCGTTGTTTTGTTCGACGAAGTCTACTCTATATCCCAGTCTAGTCCAGACTATGCAAATATAGCACATATACAACCTTTCGAGCTTAGATACGATGAAACAGCGACAAGCAAGCAGTGGATCTGGAATTCGACCGTCGCTTCGAAGGCATAGTTGGCAATCTAGCAGCTCTTCTATCTCATCATCTTGGAGCATTCAAGGTGACGGAGAAGACAGTGATACTCCGCATACTCCGCCGGACAAGACTATCGTGTCAAGAGCCAAACCTAGACGCTCCGATTTATCGATTGCATTCCCTTCTATGGGTGACAAGGAGAACACAGCTCTCACTATGGATATCTCTTCCTACGTATGTCTTGCTCTATTCTACTTGCTTGCCCTGTCTTAGGTCTCGGCCTCCAGGTCAATAATGGCTCCCCGCTAAATTCCCCAACTTACTCACCTGAAATCGTCTCTTCATACATATCCAAGCTCTCACTCTCTTCGCCTTCTTCTCCAGATAAACGCTCTCCTCTTTCGAACAACAATGGAGGATCAGATCAGCTTACTCCCATCAAGCGAGCTTCACCTTTTACAAAACGGGTCATTAGCGGTTTCATTCCTTCTCCGAGTCGTCAAGAACCAAACAAGGATGGAGCAGAGGAAGAAGGAGAAGGAAAAGAAACTGGGTCTGGGGCTTCTACACCTTTGAGACCTAGACAATTGGCTTTTGACCAATCGGTTAATCAAGAGAAGGATGGGAATGTCAGTCCTACCAGACCAAAGAGAGGTCGAATGCCGTATGTACTCGCACGCTTTTGACGGATGCTGTTGATCGTGGCAGCAGTACTCCATGGCCATCTTCGTACAAAGCCGACATCACCGATTCCGAAGGAGATGACGAAGAGATAGTAACAGTTGACGAAGAAAGAGTAGTAGAAGAAGAGAAACAGCAGGTCTGAGCATATCCACTCACAGTATTTCCACCTCAAGCCTTTTTGTATAACTTGCAACCTTATATATTCGGTTTCTCATTAGTGTCTTGTAATAACTTCATAGGGGCTATGATCAGTGCATTTGACATTTCCATTTTCCGCATATTGAATGTACTATCGACAAAGCATGCTGTGCACCAATGCAAGAATCACCAGACCTGTACAGCGCCGTAGATGAGTCATTGCTTGATCTAGTAGTAGAAACTAAATACTCACGTGACACTTCTTCGACTCTTTGGGATTGTACCTCGATCCAACAGGACAATTGAAAGCTTTGGCAAACTCTCTTTCGTTCGATAGTGGACCAAGCACCCTGAATTGGGTAGGCGAATGCGGGTCAGTCCGGATGCGGCGGACCTAAGCAAGCTAATCAGTAACGTCAGACGAGCAGTGCATACAACAAACAGCTTCTTGCGGTTTGATTCCGCGAACCCATCCTCTTGCATATGCTGCGAATTGGTCAGTATAGATTATGAGGTTAGACAGAGCACCTACCAATGAAGAAGAGCTGTTCTCTGTATGAACGAAGTAATTATGAGCACAACTGTTGCAAAAGACCATCATAATTTGCATACCTTGTGTAGTTCAAGCCTGGCAGGAGATAATTGTCGTACTTGCTTCCATCTACATCGCTATCAAAGCGACGTTGCCCTGACGAGTCCCATCAGAATTGATCGCAAATTGACAACAGTCGCCTACATGCATCGAAAGCTTGACTTATTCCTCCAGCATCAGCCAGATCTTCACCTCCAGTAAGCTTAGAGTTGATATGATACTTCTTTCCCTTGCTATCTTCGATATAGTACTCTGCATATTGATCCTCGATACATTGCTGTAGCTCATTGAACTTGACGACAGTTTCGTTCGCCCACCAATTGCTGAGCTTGCCAGTCTTGTCAAACAATCGACCGGATTTGTCGAAAGCATGGCTGAGTTCGTGTCCAGCAACACAGCCAAATGCTGAACATGAAGCGCAGACATGAGTCAACAAGTAAGAGACCAAGAGAGGCGCTAAAGACATACAACCAAATGCGATATATTCAGGCATAGAGCTCTTGAAGTAAGGAGGTTGTAAAATTCCAGCAGGGAAAACGATCTGCAGAGATGTCATGAGATCACGATATTGTCAATTACTGAGCCATCATACCTCATTAGCCTCAGGCGAATAGTATGCGTTGACTTCTGACGGAATCATCTCCCATTCGCCATCGTTTCTCTGAGCATCAACTTTATTCCAGAGTCTCCGTTCAGCGGCCATATTGCTTCGTAAAACGTTTCCAAAATGATCTTTATTGTCGAACGGTTCATTGGCAGCGTAGTAACGCAACAGACTGGTCGCATCAGTCGTGTTTGGAGAAGTAGGGTATCCGATTTTATGCTTGATAGCTTCAGCCTGTGTCAAAACAAAACAAGCCGATCAGTACGAATTCGATAGACTGCTTCTCGTTTGCACCTTTTCTTGAGCATACTGTCGAGTTTTGCTGTCTAGCCAATCCAATTGAGGCAGACGCTTGTAGAAAGCATCAATGACTGCTTCTATGATATCTTCCGCGTAGTCTTTCGAATCCCCTCCGAAAGCAGACATCTATGTTTCTCCATTATCATTTATATTCCACGTTGTAAGTAAAGGACGTACGACGTAGTATCGACCAATGAGGAAACCCAAATTCTCCTGTACACTCTGCAAGCACGAGTCTTCCCTTCGAGGTCGAACACCTTCATCTATTCCCGCAAGGAAAGAATTCAAACGGGTAACTTCTTTGCGAACAGTTTGTCCAGGACCAAGTAAAAGGCCAAACTGCGTTCAGTGCGATGAATTGTGCGAATCACAGGTAACGACAAATCGAACTTACGTTCTGCGCTGTTCTCCACAAGAAATATGCCTCTAGTACCTCATCGCTCGTCTTGGCTACGATTCCAGTCATGTTTCCGAAATAGGAAGGAGTAGCTACAATGACAGGGTCGGGTAGTCCAGGTCTTGGAGAGAAACCCGAATAGTAGTCATGGAAATTGATGATATCGTTTGTAAGGTGGGTCAGATTGGCGATGGAAGCGGGATTGTAGGTCAAAGTAGGGTTTTCCACATCTTCTACAGTCCATGAAGCTTTGGCTAGCAGTTTCTCGAATGATACAACTTCTTCCGCCAGCTTGTCGAGAGGCCGTTTGCTGGATTTGAGCGAATTGACTTCTGCTTCTAAAACAGAATCGTCGAGGGATTTGTAGATATTGGCTAAAGAGCTTCGAATAGCTTCTTGATAAATCACTAGAGTTTCATCATCCTTGTAATAAGATCGATCAGGTAAGCCAAGTTCAGCTTGATTGATCCAAATTCGTAGCAACGAAGGTTGATCTCCAACATCTCCAGCAGCCTGACATTAGAAAATTCAGCTGCATCCAATTTGTGCTCGATTCAACATTACATAGTTCTCCCAGAGCGACGGGATACCTGAAGTCTGGTCAGCATTTGAAAGCCTGCTGCAATAAATGATCTTACCTCTCGAGTGAAGGAACAGCAGAGTATCGGTCAACCTTTTTCTGCGAGGGCTAACGGCAGGTTTCTTATGATCATGTTTATGTTTAGGCTTCTTAGTCGGATTCTCTGGCAGGGTAGAAGGAACAGGAGGTGCAGGAATCCATCCACCAGGCCAAGCTGCTTGTATCTGAAAGGACGAAGACTCTTCTTCCTTTTGCATTGTAGAATCGCCTCTCCATAGATGCATAACAGGTCTCAATATATCAAGCAATGGTTCACTTCCTATTCTGTCTATGTTATCCTCATCCATGCAGGCAGCGTAGAATGATTTCAGATGAGCGATGTTGGTTTTATCTGCTTCTCCGAAGGAAGGATTGACAGGTTCGTTTAGAATAGAGCTTATAAGTCGTTTATTGGCTACATCTATCGCTTGACCAGCTGATTGATTCATATGAGCAAAGTTCGCCTTACTTTGACGGAGAGCTTTTACTGACCTCCGTACAACGCCTTGTCCTCCGGGACTGGGTTTTTGGCTAACCAGCCATTATTTGCGAAGCCGTAGAAGTCTTCGCAAGGATCTACAGAAGTATCGAGCGAGTTGAGGATATCTGAAGCATCCATAACACATTGAGGTGTGAGACAGACAGCATCGTTCTTGGATGGTGTCTTTGTTGGTGCAGGATGACTAGGAGAAGATAGAGTGCTTTCGTGTGCAGTAGAGGTAGGGAAAGTTCGAGTAATTGTATGCGCTGGACTACTGGCTCTATGATCGTTGATCTGTTTCTGACCAGCAAAGAGACCAATGAAAATTGATGCCAGGATCAAAAGACCTAGACAGATGCCCAATAGCAGCTGTTCCAGCGAAGAAAGTCCATCGCGTTTATGCAGCCAAGCGGGCCAGGAGGAAGTCTCTTCTTCATTCTCGCCTCCATTCTGCAGTAGAGGAGCATCTTCTAGATCCGTAGAGGCTCGAGGCTCGCCGGACATGGCTCGAGATAGTCAAAGTTTGGAACAAGCGCTGCTTAGCTAATATATATGGGCTACTACACTTTCTCTTCGATGATACAAGCGGCTCTATGTTCATAACGCTGATACAGCGACAGTCAGTAGCACGTATCTTCATTATGCTCTTGAGTCGCATATTCCCCTACACTAGCCCGAGCGCCCACATTTGTGAAGGTACCGAGCTAGGGTATGCACCAAGGCACAGAGCGGAGAGAAGAAGAAGACTCTAGCAATAGAACGGACGCAGGGGCAGAGAGAGATCAATTAAGCGTGCATTTGCGTGTTACTACTATTACTTGAGCGTCGTGATGATATCTGACAGGGTTTTGGTGTTCATAGATTAGATACGTCTAGAGCTTCTTGGCAAGCTTCTCCTACAATGGCACGTCAATATACTAAGCTGACGTGAAGTGAAAATGGAACGGACTCTTTCTTTCGCTTCTTCAAGGGCTTTCTCTAATGCCTTCACTTCCTCGTGTGCTTGACGAACGGCAATCTTCTTGTCGTGCTCGTTCCTAGTGAAATCTGTTCAGCCAAACTACGCGAGAGGCATAAACAAAACCTTACTTCTCGTGTGCCAACTTGATTTGCTCCTCTCTAGCTAGGACTGCATCTATTGCTGTACGAGAACCTTGATCAGGACCAAGGACCTGTCATAACATATGAGGATAGCTCGGACTTTCGGAGTTGTCAAAAGCTGACGGCCACATTACCTGCCCCATCGACTTGAGCCGGCTGAGAGGGAAGTCTGTGTTCTGGTTCGTTCTTGCTGAAAAGTCCCATTGTGTGATTGGATAGGCAGAAAGTGTTGTGTAGCAGAAGAAGAGAGGGAGAGAAAAATTTATGAACACGCAGAAATTACATCATTATATTGGTAAAAATACAAGAAGGGAAAAAAGGGAGGCCCGCATAGAGGCACAGTAACGGGAGACGTGGGCACACGAGCTCGCAGCTTCCCTGAGTCTGTCTGGCGGATTGAAAGGAACAAGGCAGAGCAGCAGCCTGGTTTGGCCCGTTTGGAGCGGAAAGTATGAATGGCAGGAGTCCTTTCAAGCGCGGTTCATGCTGCAGAGAGCCATCCTACGCGAACATATACGCGAAAGTCCTTGGAATACATTGTTTCTCAATCTCGATTCAGACAAGGCGAGCGCCTTTCCAAAACACTGACTCCCATTGCCAATCTTGGCTTGGAAACGAGTTGCAGAGAGGCCTAGGAATGCCAAAGAACGCTTTCATCTGGAAACAAAGCTTTTCGCATCGTTGTTTTGGACTGTCCGACTATTCAAATTGCCGCAAGTTTTAGGCATGCAATAGGCCAGCCCCGGTCTGTTCCTAATCTCGAAGCTTGACTCTTCTTCTTCTTCTTCTTCTTCTTCTCACTTGTCTGTCAATTAGTCAGTTTTCCCCTTTGTATCAGTCAACTGAGTAAAAATGGCATTCCGCGGTTTCTTGTTTGCTCTCATCTTCCTTTACAATGTTATAACCCTCTTCGAATACTCCTCATCTACGGCTCTTGACTTTCATAAGTTTTGCTGCTACATTTTTGCTATATTTGAGGATCCATACGACCTGGGACCAGGTTTTGAAAACATCAATGTACGGTTTCACGACATCGTAAGACAGGTGGCTGACTTCGGTCTAGCCCTCTTTCTGTACAGGACCTAGATCCCAATACATTGGACTTCATCAGGCGATACGCTCTGGCCCAAGCCAACAGACGACCTTGGAAGGAAGCTTCTAAATCTACTGCTGTCTTAGATGTGGAGACTCGACTGAATGTAGGCTTTGATCATTGGGAGAAAATAAATCCTCCTTCAACTGGAGATTCGAGAAGAATTTGGCAAACAGGTGAAGGTGATGGGCGAGTTATAATTTGGCCTGTATGGATCATAGCTAATAGACTTACAGATACGCTGAATGGCGTAAAACGTGGACAGATATGAATTCAGAGTACACTTATCATGTGAGTCTATCTATCGACGCGGCTGCAGCGGAACCTGATATCGCTGCTTTATAGCTACACCGCCATACAGACAGAGATGACTTCTTCCGGTCCCATTTTGGTCACTTACCGGATCTCAACCACCTGTATTTCAGCCTCGAGAGCACACCAGTCATCCAGGCTGATTTATGGCGATATGCAATTCTTTACGTCTATGGTGGACTCTACATCGATGCCGACGTTATATGTCGGCAGCCTATTGACGATTGGCTCAGCGCGACACAATGGAAGACTTCAGAGGTTGTATGGCCCTTGAACTGGCCGGTTCCCGAAGGCCAGCTTTACTCCTTTCATCTGCTGTTGACCTTTTCTGAATCATGGCGCATTAGATAATCTTGATCCTAATTCAGGCTTCGGTTCGGGCTTCTTTCATCAATGGGGATTCTATGCCAAACCTCGTGCAAGATCATGCGACAACTACACATCGATAGTCTGATAAACATTAAGCGCACTGGAGAAGCCCAGGACCAAGAAATCAGCGAGATCAAATGGGGCCTATATGATATACTCAGTGCTGCGTGAGTCCGAAAACAACTCTGCTTTTGCACACAAATACTTACGACTAGATAAAGAGGTCCCGATATGCTTCAAACGACGGTGGAAGACTCATTATTAGCAGACACTGGTCACGATCTGGAAAAAATCATGCGATTCTTATATGGAGCAAAGCAGCCGCTGTCCATTGGATCAGTCACCTTTCTCAGTTCAATCACCGAAGGAGATATGGTCTGGAAAGGAAGAAGAGCACCGGGCAATACCAACAGTCCTGATGAATACCTGGTGCACTTTGGAATCGGCAGCTGGATTTATTGGGATTGAGATGCATCCGGTTGCTTGCAGATATCGTAAATGAAGTCCATATGTCTCATTACATTAATGTTGTTATTACTATTTACATTTATTAGTAGTAGCTATTACTCTCCCTCATTCCGTTCGCTTTATCAAACCCAATCTACTGATGGACCAGGTCAGACGTATCACTGCATGTCTAGCTTAGTGTTATTCAACAACGGAAGCCAAGAACTCACAAAGGCATCCCCCAACCAGCTTGAGATAGACCAATTAAAGAATTGAGTTGTTTCAATTCTGATGCATGATCGTTCATAATACTGTTCGCATTGCTTCAGCACGACTTTCTTTGGCCAAATGCGAGACAGAAACTTACTGATCCACATTGCTTTCAGTACCGCTAAGCAATCCACCCAACAATCCTTTAACGTCATGCACTACAGGACCAAGAACAGGTGCCAAAGCCGGAACTTTAAAGATAAAGTAATTGACATCACTGAGGGCATTCTTGTTAGAATCGACAATCTCCTTCAAGATGGTTTGCAATTGAGAATCTTTATCATAGTAGGCCAATCCTTTTGCTCGACCGAAATCAGATAAAGAGCGTGAAAGTTCTGTAATGACTGGTGCGGCTTGACTGTATTGTGCTTGGTATTGACGAAGTTCTTTGGCGATTTTGGATCTGAAAGCCTTTGATGAACCAAGTTTCTTGTCCTTGTACAATTTGCCTTTGAAAGAGTCTATACGCATCTGGCAATCAGTACGAAATCAAACCAGTGGAATGAACGAGAAACATACGCAAAGCCTTTTGTGAAGCCACGAGTCCATCATGCAAAGTAGAGAGCTGGTCCATCAATGAATTAACATCTTGAGCTCTTTGAATCAAAGCTTGAGCCGATCTTTCCCTCAACAACTGTCTTCGATGTTTGCGTTGTCGATGATGAGGCGAAGTCTTGGAATGTCCACCTCGACCATGATGAAGAGAGGAAGGATGGTTCTTGTGTTTACGCGATCGAGCAGATGTGGTATTAGGTGAAGAAGAGCTAGATACTGGAGGTGCTTGAGAATGAGGTACAGCCGCTTTAGGAGATGCTGGCACTGCAGGAGCTTTAGGTGTTGCAGGACCAGAAGGAGGTTTGACTGCAGCGACTGAACAGATGGCAGAAATGATGAAGAGCAATGCTGAGACGCGCATATCGTGTTGGACTTAAAGGAGTGTGATGTATAAAAGGAGCGTGAAGGTATACTGACTGAGATGGAGAATACGAAAGAAACCAGACACAATACGGGAGCAACACAGCAGCCCACTTGTTGGAAACGTAAATAGAGGAAAGCAACAGGTTATAGGACTGGACAAGCTAGCAGGACTGAAATCGGTCGTCAAGGAAATTGGAATGTGCACAACTCATCAACGCGCTCGCGTGTTCGTAGAATCGCGATTAGAGCAAAATAGAGTAGCAATCTGCAGACGATGGAGTATAGCGAGAAGCAGCCGCATGACCAGCAACTTTCGTGGTTTCTCGACAACTTTCCCAAAGATCATGTTTTCTTCGCAAACGCTGACTTGTCACCGCACTGGCAGGCTACTTGAGCTTCATTCCGTTTCTGCTCCCTCAGATCTTTGCACCTCGCCTTATTGGTCCCATCATCTTTGGTCAGACAATGACGGACTCGCGCGATCAAGCTCGAATCTTAGCTTCCATTCTCAATGATCACTTGCAGCATGATCTATCCCTACAGGATCGCGAAGCACTAAAGAAAGCTTCAAGACAATGCAAGCTCTCTTCTAATTTATGCTACTCTCTTTACTTCATCTTATATATTTCTCCTTTGGGTGCAGTTCTGTTCACTGCTATTGGTGGACTATTGCTTGGATCAGCAGCAGCAGCTCGATTTACATTCACAGGTGTACGTCTCCACTTCACTGTACGTTTTCCCTTCTAATGCGGTAAGCATAGAAATACGCTCCATCGAAATTAAGGCAACTCCCACCTCTGTACAACAAGACTACTCAATCTTGGGATCAAAATGTAATGAGGGATAGACTGGCTTTCTTTGGCCGTGGATTCTTATTGAGCAGTATTGGGTTGATTGCTGGTACTCAATTAGGTGTTAGCGCCGGTTTCTACCTGTCAAATCGGACAATAGAGAGGTGCATCTCATCTACAATCGGAAAAAGCACATAGTTGATTTCATGTGGTGTAATACAGGGAAGGAGATAGAGATAGGATAGCTAGAGCTATGATGGCTGCCCAGAAAGACTTGAAAGAGAAATTAGGACCTATGCAACCAGGTGGAAGGAAGATGAGGGATCTACCTTTCACTTCCAACAGCAGCAACAGCGGTCAACCGGGAGTAGAAGAGATTGATGGAGAAAACACATCGCTGTCTACTGCTTGGGAGAAAGACCAGATTATTGAACCTCAACCTGCTAGTGAATTTGTTGAAGAAGGTCAAAGGCAGAGATATGTGCCGCCTCCGATCAGTACTGGTATATCTTTCGTTGCCTAATGTTGTCAAGATGCTGATGAGACGTTAGACCCAAACAAACGATCGAGATGGCAAGATCTAAGGTCGAATGGTAAAGCAGAAGCTTCAACGTGGGAGAAGATCAGACAAGATAACGCCAAAGGCAACCTGAAGAAAGAAGAGGAAGCTCAGAAAGCTGCTTCGTTTGGTGGTGGGGAGATCAAGGCGAGAGACAGAGAAGCAGAACAGCGAGCATTCAACGAAATGATGGAAAAGGAACGCAGAGGGGGGTCCGATGGCGGTTTTATAGAGGAAGTCAGGCGACCGAGAATGTAATTCCAAAATTTCCCCTTCACGATCGAAACGAAAATGCAAATTCCAAACCCTAATGTACACCTTGTAAACCCCTTCTAGATAAGCCTAGCATCTATTCGGTCTGTTCGAATTGGAAGACGACGTTCTTGCCGGTCAGCTTGTTGTAGACTGAAGAAAAAGAGTCGAGCTTGTATTCGAGAGAAGTAGCATCTTTTGCGTCGAGGAAGACCTTGATGAGCTTGCTTCCATCAACATTTTGGCGAATTCTCTTTCCAGTGATCTATTGAAAAGCTCAGCATGCATTAGTAACGCGACACGAGTTAGACTAACCTCGGTGGGGAAGACAAGGTCTTCGAGAATGGCATCGTGAACAGCCTTGAGAGTACGAGATCGAGGTCTCTGTTGCTTAGCACGAGACTTGCGAGTTGGCTTTGGTACCATTCGGCGTTGAGCGACGAAGAGGATGTGAATACCAGAGAACTTCTTTTCAAGCTCACGAGTGAGTCTGTCAATGCAAAGGATGACTGTGTAAGCATACACTAGAAAGCTGTTCCAATCTCTCTGACTGACCTTATTTGGATTTTGTGGAAAGCCTTAAGCTGAGGAACAGGTACGAAGATGACAATGGCCTTTTTGCCTCCCTTGACTTCGACTTCACGAGCAGCAGAAATCTGAAGAGGACCCAATTCGCTCCTACACAAAGAGAGAAAAGCCCGACATCAGCCCAGAGCTAGCTCTGCTGGAAACGGGCCTACTTGAGGTCGTTGACGTTGTTTTGAAGATCGACTAGAGCCTGGCCAACGAGCAATTCGGTCTCGTTGGGAGGTGTGCGAGCAGCATTGGCTGAGCGAACCTTTATGCGAAAAAAGTTTTGAGTCAGTATTCTGTAGATATCTGTATCCCTGCTGCTCACAATTTTTCCAGCAGCAGACATGGTGAGATGTGTCGTTGTTGAATCAGACTTCAACACATCTTTTTCTCAAAGGAGGTTCGGCTGCTAGAGCCGGTCCTTATGTAAGCACGCCAACGAGTGTCAGTCTTTCTCTCCTCTAGTAGTTCTTACCCCTCTTGTCCGTGCGCAGCAAACAAATCAAGCTCAAGAGTAGCCACCATTGCAGTGCTTTGGCTTTCTAACTTCATATCTCCAAATTTCCGTTGCCTGGAAGTTCGATATGAGACTGATGCTGTGGCTCCCACCCAATCGCATGAGCCTCGCGTCTAGCAAGAATCGTACCAAATCGAGGCAATAATGATCTTCTCGGTCCCCTTTGTCCTAAAGCGATTGCTCGGATGTTATCTCCCTCTCGTTCTTTTCCCGTCAATCTCAATCCTGCCTCTTCTCTGGGTTTTGCGCAATGACTACTGCTCCTCCTGCTCTAAGACACCAAGTTTCGCCCGTCAAGAACAGCTCGCCAGTCTATACCTATCTAGGAACCTGGATGACTGCCGCGGGAGTTGGGCAATTGGATGCTGTCAGATCTACGACCGCTCCTGGCTTCGATTACCGAACGATGGTTGCCTATCATTATTGTGCGAAGCGCTCTCAACCCGCATTCACTAGCTATGTCGTTCTGATCTACGACAGCTCTGCGGGAACGGACCATCAAGCAAATTGGCCATATCTAGGCTTCTTGGAAAGTAAATTTACTTCAACATGTGGTATGTTCATTCTGGCTCGGTCGACATAAATCTGATATCGCTACGCCGTAGTTTTTTTTCCGAAGTCCAGTTCTCCAGGTCGCTTTGCACACTCAAATATCATACAATACTCTGAAAACAATGCATACAATGGCCTATAATGTTCACTTGAACGAATGGGACCGACCAATTTGGCCTCTTTTGACTCCTCCGCGCAAACTCGAGGCATGTATTCCGACTACAAAGGTCAACTATAGACATGTTGATTGGCAAGCGTTGCGGCAGGCGTACTCGTCGTTGGGCATGCAAAGCTTAGGCGTCAGAGATATTGCGGGCCATCTGGAGCACGGAGAACATTGGGCTCTGCAACTCCGGGGCTAAACACAGATTGCTCTGACTGCCATCCTTGACTGTTTTCATCGTGTAATAGATACTTCTTCGTGCCACTGCTTTTGATATCGCGCATGCTTCCGCTGCCTGAGTTGGGAAGATTTGTCATCTACTCTTGATCGAAGACCATGAGCCAACCTATACCCAATTTGCCTGCAGCTCTCAATGCTCAAGCATTACCTGAAGAGCTGCTCGTATCGTTGCGAGGGAAGCTCGTTCAGCTGATCGAGTCTCTGTACATGTTTCAGCAAGGATTGCAGCAAGGCGGTCAAAACTATCTCTTGCCTTGGTTCGCTTGTCAATCTGTCTTCTAGTATCATTCTCATGCATATATACCAGGCCGGACATTGTAGCTCGCTACACGCTCTTACTCTCGCATACACATTCTATCGCATCTCAACTCATCCCTCCTCCTGCTTCTGGTGCAGCAGATGAAGAAGCTGCGTGGGACAAGACCTTGGCCAATGTGGTCATCCATCCGGTTGCTCAAATAGAAGAAACGCAAGATCATATAGTTGGAGCACTTTTACGAACTAAGCAGGTCAGCTTGAATTGCCGCTCTATCAGTGTTATACTGATACAGAGTGATTTCGCTTGACAGTTTCCTGAAGTCGAAAACAAGCAAGCGGAACTGATGGCAGCTCTACCGGAAGCGCTGCAAGCACCTTTACCTGATTCTATACCTTCCATGCTAGAAGAACAACCTGATATTATGGCTCAAAGACAGAAACTCGCTTTCCTACATCGACAAGTAGCGGATCACGATCAATTATGTGAACATGCGCTGAAAGTAGCTAATAAACTGCGGACGGGCGAAACGGATGAGGACGAAGAAGAGGACGATGAGGATTTGTTTGGCGATAGTCAGTTCTTCTCTTGATTTCAGCTGTCTTCATGCGCTGAGTAATGTATAGATGCACCAGAAGCTTATGCCTGGAACATGAGATTAGTCAATGAGGAAGATGAAGAGCAAAAGAAGCAGGCGAAAGCAGGAATGGTCAATCTAGAGGCTCTTGACATTTTCGCTACCTTTATGAAGGATGGGCGGAAGCTAGGTAGCTTGTCGCATCTGACTTGAATATATGCGATAATTATTAATTACATAAATTGTCAAACACGGTCTATTGTTAACCGCTCCTATTCTCTTCTGGATTTGATCCTAAGGCTTTCTTGACCTGCTCATGTGTCAAATGGTAGATGGAAGGAGAGTGAAGAGACTTACTATCGAATTGTCGAGGAATTTTGCCATCTACAGACCTTGAGCCCCAGACTCAAAAGCAGAGCTGCCGCGAACGTACCTTTGGCTCTATGAATAGCGTTCTACGGAAGTAAGTCAGACTCAGAGTTCATATCTACTTCACCTTACGAGAACATACGTTGATTTCGCTAGCAACTCTCCTTTAAGCGTCTCTATTGTTCCTTCCGTCCAAGCTTTCCTTCCATCTAATTTTGTCAGTCTAGTGTGTACGACAACGAATTGACTGTCCGATATTATGTTAGCCGACTCCATAATATCGGGCGCACAATCACACTCACTCAGCGAAACAAGGTGATTTGTAATCTATTGTTAGGTTTGCAGTAACGCCTATTTGTGACGGTAGGTTCAGAATAGCCTGAAGTATAGCATAATGATAATCAGCTAAGACGGACAGATAACTCGCAAGCACATACCACACGCCCTTGGGCTTCGTCCAGTATAGTAGCTAGCATGCCTCCATGTATTATACCACTGCAATCAGTCAGCTCGGCAGATCATTATGGACAAAAGCGCTTACTCGTGCCCGCATAAACTTCGCCCGAGATGGATAATACTGCGAAGAGTATCGGTACAGCGATTGAAACGAAGAGTGAAGACGTACATCTTGGCTTCTGATTCATCGTGTGTGCTGAAAACAAGCGGATAGAGGGTCAGTTTGCCTGGTCCTCGCAAAATGTATGCTGTAAGGTGATGCTGTAGCTTCCTTCAATGCCAATAATAATAAGCTCTATTATACTCATGATACATGATGAAGAGATAGAGCTCACGCAGTCGGGTAGTTTATGTATGGTCTGCTCTCTTTCCACTTCCTCCTTGTCTGTAACTTAGTTGGAGTAGTTTCCGACAAAGATCCATTCGAAGCGGTTGATTGGGTAGGTTCCATCTCATTCCTCAATTGCTGAACTAATGGCAAGTTCTGGAGCTCTGCTTCTTTGGCTTTCATGATCGCTTGACCTTCCTCTGATTCAGCTGAAGGACTCGGAGCTGCGTAAGGTGGATTCAACATTCTGGCAATAGAAGAAGGATAGAAAGTAGCGAGTGCATAGCCAACGCTGAGGGAAGCCAGAGTAGCAACTATGAGAGGAGTATTGGACCGAGAAGGTGGAGACCTGCTTATTGTCCTGACATGGCTAGACACAGGCCTGGTGCTGCGCGATAGACATAGCTGTCGTGTGAGCATGCGAGCAGCTGGTGTGGACTTCATCTCGTTGTCCAAGGTCACGAAAAATAACAGGCTTGTCCTGAGACGATCATCGAATATCAGAAGAGTTGCTATACCATTGCTGGCAGGAGAATGTCTAGAAGAGGCCGAGGACGTCGATCCATGCAAAGCAGGCAATCATGGACACCGTCAGAAACGGTGCTGCCTGCATTTCAACGGTTGTCAGTACAGGTGGAAGCCTCTAGTCCTGCTCTTGGTCCACCTCCGTTCCCTGCATTTGATCCTTCTCTACCACTTCCAACCTTTCCGTTTCCTTCTTCAGCAGGTCCATCGCTTGGGACGTTTCAGTCAAGGCCACAAACTGGACTCCGCCTGTCCCTCTATTCGTTCCCGATGCCATTGCTCAAGATCAGATGTATCACAACGTCTCAGCGTTGAGGAAGCTACATCCTTTCTCTGAACGACCTGTACATAAATGGTCTTCTTTCGGTCAGCCGTCTTGATTCTTGCCGTGGATGTATACTCAAACGGTATGAAGGCATCAATGCCTCTAAGTCTATTGTCCAGGGCTGCGATATATCTTTAGAGGACCAACGTTATGCGGAAACAATACTCAAGCAAGATTTGACATCCTTCGTAAGTGGCTTACGATGAGGCAGGAACCTTCAGCTGAAAATCTCACCGGTCAGGGAAAAGCATTCGACAAACAGTGGCAAGCGTTGATGACTTTATATCCACCAGAAGTAGTCAATAATTCTGCCAGGCCTATAATGCGTGTACCAATCGAAATCTGGAATGATATCTTTGCTCTCCTAGCAACTTCCATCAAGCCCGTAGATGTAACTCAGAGTCTGGCTGGCCACGATGTCGTTCGTTTTGCGTTGGTCTGCAAAAGGTTCGCAATGTTGGCGAAATTCGCGATCTATCGAAGCATTCAAGTAGAAGCTCATTCGACAGCCAAGAATCATCTGTTACAAAACACGCTATCTAGCGAATCTCGACCTGGTTCAGGCGATGTTCAGGCTATGGTCTCGCGCATCAGGTGGACTTGCGCGAAGACAGCTACGCCAATCGATCTCTCTATATCAAGATCTATTGTACAATGCTGTGGGGCTGTCAAGTCACTCGCAATGAATTTCAACGGAGCCGAGAATTACGACAAATTATTGGCTGTCTTCCCTTTTCCAGCATCTTTCAACACTCTCAAGTCTCTCGATATCACATACGGTATCGGAAACATTCCTCTTACTCTCGATATGTACCCGAACAACTTTTCGTCCTTGTCCACTTTCATCCTTCGCAAGGACTACTTAAGCGACAGTCCGGCAAACAGCACGGACTCCCCCTGGCTAATAGGACCCATGCCTGTAATATCTGCGCCGCTTACTCGCATTGAGGTCCATCTAAATCAGCTACCGTCAATTCAGTCGGTCAACGGTGCAAATCGATGGAGAAGTCAGAATGAATTCTCTCCTTTTACTGGTATACATCGCTTTCTTGAACCATCATTGAAGACTTTGCAAGATTTGACACTAGACGCAACTTCTTTTGATCCCGCTCGCATACTGGCAGAAGTCAATCGTACACCTCAGCAGCGCAATCGATATCACAAGGTACAGCATTTGAATATTGGGTACGTCCAGGTGGAGAAAGAAGGTCTATCTTGGATCAAACTACTCAATACCTTCCCTTCTTTACGCTATCTGACCGTCAACGTTCGTTCTAGTTCTACTACGGGTCAACCTGCTCCAATTGCGCATTTCTTCGAAGCTCTGCACGAATCAACCACTCTTTCCAGTATCGTTCGTCTCACTCTAAAGCTATCCGATACCTTCGTGAAAGAGGATTTTCTTCCGCATTTGTTAGGCTTAGAAAGGGGAAAACTCAATACTATCGTCTTTGAAAGCTCTTTACCTCGATTGTCGTCTTTCACTTTCCCTAGAGGCTTCATCCGCTGTCTATCGGATTTCATGGATATCATCGAATTATCAGCAAAACAGATGAAGGACTTCTTGAAACAGTGTTCAGAGGGAAGAAAGGTCGTCTTAAGGTTGACGCGAGAAGAAGACGTGCTGTATGAGATGGCTCGGACCGAGCCATTCAGATGGGTGAACGAAGTGCCTAAGACTCAGTGGATAGCCAATCGAGAAAGAATGTATCTCTCCGGCGTTTTTTAATTATAGCTGTCAGCATCACCATATTATATGAATAAGCTTCATCTCAATTGGTGCTGTGTTCTGCGAGGAGTGAGCTACCTCTTCTTCCTTTGGCGACATGACTAAGTAATCCGCTTGTTGCAATTATAGATAGTCTCAAAGTGGGCTGCTTACGTGCTGCCCTGACGACTTCTTCTTGGCTTCTTCTCCTTGCTCGACGTTCACCATTTCCAACAGCCATCTATTACTAAGCCAAACTTCAATCCTAAATTTGCAGCATGTCCTCGCTAGCAACTTCTGCCTCGTTGATAACTGGTCAATTATCATGTGCTGCAATAATCGTTATTGGCATTCGCTTCTTACTTCAACCTGCTCGCTCGACAAAAGAATTCGGCGTGCAACCCACTGATGTCAGGGCGCTCACCGCCATCAAAGGTGTACGGGACATTACCTCAGGACTGGTCCCAATGTTGATGTATGCTTCTTTGCAATGACTTGCTCAATCGTAACCGCTAACTATGTACTGTATTCATGTCCAGGTACTACAAATTCGGGCCTCAGGCATTAGGTTGGGCCTTGTTGGCTGCTTCTGCTACTCCTATTGGAGATGCTATGATTGTTATTGCAAGGGGAGGCAAGATGGCTCTTGCTCTAGGGATGCACGGAGCCACAGCGGCGGTATTGATGTTGGTTGGATCCACCCTCGTCAAAAGGTCTGGCCAGAATCTGTGTGACCAGATTGAATGACGCTTACCATTGTGTCACTAGCTGAAGAGATATAGTTGAGGCTGGGACTCTGGGAGTTGAAGTCATTCGTATTGTCTTTGCGCTAGTCTCTCCCAACTCATTGACTTGCGGACATCAGCTGAAGGTCTATGCTGTCCCTGGCCCTCAACTCAGTCTCTACACTTCTTGCGATGATGATTTCTCGTGGTTAGCGCAAACAACAGCTTGAAGAAGTAGAAGAAAAGGAAAATCCAACCTTGTTCTCAGAAAAGTACAACTTGTGCCTCACAGGCATTGATCGTGCCATGAGCTAGCAACATGCCCTGTGCTACTGAGGCTGTACTGCGATGGATCTTTTGCTTGCTTGTGACCGAATCTTGCCGGTCTCATTTCAGCTTCGATTATGTCCCTATGTCCAATCAGAACGGGCGATACCCTTCCGAGAATGTTAATTTCTGGCTCTTCTCTCTTTCTCTCTCTTCCTCTTTTACTATACTCCATCGACCTCGCTTGATTGATTTCCTTGCTCTCTCATGTCTGCTGCTCAATCTGTTCCGCCTTACGGTTCTGACCGTTCTTGGAATGGTCCTTGCCCGGAGAAGATCAATAAGAAGCATCACGACGGAAGCCAATACCCGTATTACAAGTTCAAAGTAAAAGAAGATAATAGAAGTACACTTCTGAAACTTTTCCGCTTTATCAATGATCTAATCAATTAGCTTTCAGAGTACAAGATCAGCTTGTTCCACGCGAAGCCTCCTGCCGGTGCTGTCATGGACTCAGAGCCGGTAGATGATCATCGACTCGGAGGCAAAGTCACCAAGCTTTATGCATACCCTGCAATAGCAAGCGACGGGAATGTCGTCATGCATACTTTGCATGATCATAAGCCCCTTCCAGGTTATTTTGAAGGGTTGCAAGAGGCGGCCAAGCTCGCACATGGTGGTCACATGGATTGGCCCAATTCTAAGCAGGTCAGATGATATTGTATGTCCTCGCCTCAGTCTCTGCCGTCGACTTACCTGCACATACCACTAGAGCATACCCCCTGTATCTTATGCAAGCTTGTACATTTCAAACAATCCGTGCGACATGTTGGGAGGCTAATATCATACTGCCGTCCATGTCTCCTGAGAATCGACGTCGGTATATCTGAAGTAATAAAGAGAGCTGAGAAAATCAAATTGATATCAAGCTACATATTAGATTCATTTTCAGTATTTACAAGCATGCGTTATCTCATGAAGCTTCTCTCAACATTTACAGCTTAGCTGGACGAGTAGGAGCAGCGTCAGGAGATAGATGAGGCATCATATCGCTCTGGATATCCTGCTCAGCTGATTGTAACATTCAGAACATGGTAAAACTCACAGTCAAGAATTCCGAGACGACAGGCGCATGAATCTGTTCACTGAGGTAGCGGCGTGCCAAATCAACTTGCTTGCCGTCGATGGTCTTTTTGCACTTCTCAGCTTCCTCATTGAGTATTTGATCGAACCATTCAGCTGAGCATTTCTTTCCAGTTTCGGTTGCAGCAGAGTGTCGTCTAAAATAGCATGAGCTAAGTACTTATGAGCGCGATCAGAGAGATCTACACCCAAGACCAAAGTTGTACACGAGCGATTTCGGCGGTAGCGGCCTAGTTTTGATGTCAGCATCATTTACATGCAAGTATCGTATGCTGGACATACATCTTCCATCAACCACTGTCCAAAAGGTCAACTCTCCATCACAAAGATAAAAGTTGGAGAGACTCACGTTGATAGGTACACAACCTAATCCACCGACCCAGTTCGCAACGTAAGACAAAGCAGCCGAGGCATTTTCTCTGATTCCCTTCTCAGTAATCTTGCCTGGTACATTTGTGTTGAGCAGGTCAAGAGCGGTAACATTGACTTCTTCTCTTCGAATGTGGTACTGTCCGCACTTTCTCTCAACACGAGTACCTGTGTTTACAGATGGAGAGAACTGACCTGGTTAGGACCTTTCATCTTATCATCGAAGATATCCATAGCGATCTTTACCAAAGCAGGATGCTTAAAAAAAAGAAAAGAAGACAAAAATGAGAAAGGGAGAAGAGAAAGAAGGGGAGAGGACGTACCGCGACCCAAGTTCCATCATGACCGGCTGTCACTTCGCGGAGCTTGTCTGCTCTTACTTTGGCCATTGCTGCATCATTGGCTTTGTCATCGCCCTTGATTGGAATCTGAGCAGACATGCCACCCATAGCTGCAACGCTTCGTCTATCATAGTTTGGTCGGTAAGCGTAAAAGAGAGGGAAGAGGGAAAGGAGCTTACCTGTGACAAGTCTTGATGAGAAGACGAACATAAGCGTCCATGAACGGTACAGTCATGGTGATATCTGATCGATCGGGCAGGACAAAGTTGGGGTTGTGTCGGGTCTTTTTGATGAACGAGAAGATGTCTATGAAGCACGTCAGAGTGAAGTTCAAAAAGGGTTGCAATGAAGCTCACAATCCCCTGTGAGTATACAACGAACGATTTAGCTGTGCCGACAGCTACCGTGGGTCTGTACTCACATCGACCGCAGTTGAGACCTGAAGAATGTTCTTTCAACTCAAAGATGATTTCATCCATTTGGAAAGCAGCCATGATAGTCTCGATCAGAACTGTTCCTCTAATGGTTCCACGAGGCATGCCAATAATATCTTGCGAAAGCTTAAAGACATCGTTCCAAAGTCTAGCTTCAAGGTAATGCTCCATCTTGGGTAAGTAAAAGTATGGACCATGACCGTTTGCGACTAATTGTTTTGCATTGTGGAAGAAGTAGAGACCGAAATCGAAGAGAGAACCAGACATGCGTTGGCCATCAATCAAGATGTTTGGTTCTTCTAAATGCCATCCTCTTGGTCGAACAAGGAGAACAGCAATCTTATCGGCCAACTTGTATTCTTTACCTGATTTGGCATCCTTGAAAGCGATTTGCCTTTTGTTAGCATCGCGTAAGTTGACTTGTCCATCAAGCGAGTTCAACCAAGTTGGTGCATTTGAATCTTCGAAATCAGCCATGTAGGTTTTAGCACCACTGCAGACACCATGAGATTTTAGCTCTTGGTAAGCAGCGAGGATATGGCAGCTCGCCTGTTCAAACTGCAGAGAAAGGTCGTATTAGGTAATGAAAACACAAAGGCACGTGAAATACTCACGCATTAATGACCATCTTTCGATCAACAGGACCAGTGATTTCGACTCTTCGGTCAGTCATACCAGGTCCTATCATTCTATTTCAGCTGATAGTACGGAACATAAGAGAAAAGTAACAAACCTGGAGCAGCACCAGTCCAAGTTGGGTCATCACGAATGTTCTTGGTCTCAGGCAAGAAATCAGGTAGTGCTCCAGCATCCAACTGAACTTGGTATAGAGCTCGACGTTGTAGCAGCTATAACACATTTGAGGTTTTGATCAGTATCACTTAAGCTTACAATACCTTCGAGACGGAGCGGACTCACGGATTTACGAGTGTGATCAAAGTTTCTGTGCAAGACGGCTAAGAATTCCAGTGCTTCATTGGTAAGGATAGTCTTATGAGCTCCTGGTGTTTTAGAGGAGAGGTTTGAGATCTGGTGATATCATTTCAAAACGGAGAGCCGCAAACCTTCGACTTTAGCTACAGCGGACAGGGTTAGTAGCTGTCCATGTGATGAGACTAATATGTACCTAAGATCTGTACTCCTTGAGGTAATGACATTGTTGATTGATAAGGGAAAAGAAATATGGAGCAAGTTGGAGCAAAGTCGTGGAGAATAGCCGATCGTAGGAAATCTATTTCAAGTTGATCTATGCGTTATATGGAGTTGTATACAACGATAGATTCCAGCCTACACGCTGGAAACCTTGTTACTGAACGAATCAAAGTCCGCATGTGAAACTGCCTTGAACATAACTCCCCAGAAGACCGCAGACGCGATCAGTAAGTGCATGAGAGGTTTCACCTAGTAGACCATTGACTCTCTGGCTCAAAGAGGACATAGAGATCGCGCGATACACCTTCCTTGTGTTCGTTGCGTGCAACCCGTCGAAATGGTAGAAGAAACCTACAACAGCCTTGAAACTGGTTCACAAACACAGGAGTCAGCGCGTAGAATATATTCTTGATCCGAGCTGTGCCAATTGATGGTGGATTCGGTGTCAGACACGACGAAAGTAGCCTTTGGTTATCTGGAAAAGCACTGCAGAAAGCGCATCAATCTCAATAGTGACTCGTTTCACTTTAGCTAGCGATCGTTGTGAAAGAAGAGACAATGCTCCTGCATCAGACGAGAGCCCGAGATCTGAAATGGCACTCGTATTTCTGCTTGCCATCAGGATAGAATGGATTACCATGCACAAGAGTAATGACAGTGTCAGAGCGTATGTGCTGCACCTACGTAGCAGCACGATGCTAGGCATAAAAGGGAACATGCAATAGAACAGACAGCAGATAATCCGGAAAGCGCGAACGAAATTCGAGTAACCAAAGACCACGAGGCGATGCGACAGATAGACCGCCTTGAGGCATAGAAGCGAATGGCAGATGTTGTGCGATAGACATCCAGATTGAGACAAGATTGAGAAGGCATTTCACGGTTTAGCTCCAACCTGAGCATATTGTTTTCCGCGAACAGTCAGAGCAGGCCAAGCTCAATGCCTCCCACCGATATCAGACCTGGTAATGCTGGATACGTACCGCCTGCTTCAGAAGCGCAGCAAGTGCCGCTCAAGACCGTGGTCTTGGAAGGAATGGGTGAAGGTGAAGATGGACTTTCGTCGAGCCAGACGGCGCAAGCAACTGCTCTTATAAATGCTGGAATAGACGATTTGTGCAAATTGGATGGTCTGTACAACCTGCCTTCTATCTGTTACTGAGCTGATTAAGGCTCAGACTTAAATCGTGAGTTGATGCACCAGAACGAGCCTCTGGATCCGGAGCCAGATCAGTCCATGCAACGCGAGTCTAATGGTCGCCCGGCATCCGAATTACGCGACTCCAGCTACATGGAGATAGACGAGAGCTTAGCTGCTGTCACACCTGAACAGGCTGGTAGGTACATTGGTCCTTCAAGCACATGTTGGCTCATATTCTGCGGTAGGTAATCATAGGAAAGCATCGCCGGCGCGCATATCAATTGCAAAGTCAAATCAAGACCTTCATTCGCTTCCAGCTGTCTCGGCTTCTGCTCAGCAACCTCAAGTAACGGAACAGTCCTCGATACATGATACTATAGCACCGAATAATTTCTTAAAGCCATCCTCACCTGCTACAGATCCCCCTCCAGTCGTTTCTAATCTCATTTCTACCTTTGCTGAACCAGTGACTCAAGCACAACCTAGTCTACGAGTATCTGGCCGGACGCGGAAATCTGCTCCACGATTCGATGAAGAATCATATGAACAAGAAAAGGTCGAAAGACTACCCAAGAAGCGAAAGAGTGCCTCGCGTTCTAACCAAAAAGAAGAAGAAGAGGTTGATATTGGACAGGATCACGTTGAAGATACGCCTTCTGTTGTAAACTTTGAGGTCGAAATCCCCCAAGTACCCTTGATGCATAAAGCGCTCAAGAACAGTGCAGGGCGCAAGAAGAAATCTTCTGTTGTCTCCGAACCTGTCATTGCACCTGAACCTACTTCAGTAATGGCAGAAACATCCGTCGTTATCAATCCTCCAGCTCAAACAGAATCCGCTCCACCTTCTTCTAGTACCGAATCGAGAAGGAAGAGCGCAAGAAATAGCTCTGCTAGAGCGGCATCTTTCGCAGAGCCTGAAAGTATGAAATCAGACGAGGAAGACAAAATATCTACCAACAACTTACCCGGTGAAGCAAAAAAAGGCAGAGGCAAGAAACAAGTTATACCAGCAGACGATTTGGACGCAAGTGATTCTACTCAAGAAGTGCCGGTCAAGAGAAGGCCGGGTAGACCACCTAAGAAGCAAGCTGAAAAGATGACAGAACAAGTAGAGGTAGAATCTGTTGAAGAGGAAGAAACTATCCCGATCCAGCAGAAGCAGAGGAATAAGAAGCAAAAGGCATCTCTCACTCAGGAAGCAACTTCTGATGGAGTGTCTGTTGAAATTGACAATTATTCAAGTCGAGCCAGAGGTTCCTCGAAGAAGAAAGCGGGTCCAGCTAATGGATCGGGTCCAATATCAGAAGACGAACCTAGCAACTCATCTGTTCCTGAGAAAGCTCTTCGAGTTCGTCAAGCTGCAGTGGAAGAGCCTTTGCCTTCTTCTTCTCAATCAACCAACCGACCAAAACGGGCTACCGCTGTCAAGAAATCCATGCAGGACGTTGCCACAGCTTCGGAAGACGAGGAAGAAGAAGTACCAATATCAGTAAAGCCAAAGAAAGCCAAAGCTGCAGCCACAAACGGAACTAAGGGCAGCAAGAAACGCAAGGCTGATTCTGCCAGCGAGAGTGAGACAACAAAATTGAAATCTAAACGAGCGAAAGCATCTCCTCCATCTGATAGTGACAGAGATGATTCTATGAATGCATCGCCTGATAGTGCAGAATTCAAAGCTATTCCGAAGAAAGGCAAGGCTCAAGCTAAACCTCCGTCGAAAGCTTCCGCAAAAGCAAAGGCGCCGGCAAAGCGCAGGGGCAAAGCAAAAGCTTCAACTCCTCCTTCTCAACCGGCTGCATCGCCAAAGAAGGAGCTGAAACCTGATCTTTGGCGTCTGCAAGCATTCGACGAAGGCTTGGTTTTTGTCTTCATTGCTAGTCCAGCTGCTTCCGAAGATCAGCAATCTAGTCAAACTTCAGACGGACCAGCTACTAGTCAGGTTCCAGCTAGTCAGACCTCTAGTCAAGAAATGCGTGATCCTGATGTCGAAGGTTTCTGGTGGTGTGCTCAAATTATTCCGGACGAGCATAGCAGTACTGTCCGAGAGCCCATCAAAGTTCGCTTAATTATGGATGGGCTGAACGATGAAATAACGGATCATACGTACGTTGCCCTCTATCTTGTTATGCTATGTCATTGAGAAAAGAATCGCAGAGATGAGGAGATAATAATCAAAAAAGCCTCGTCTACAAATATTAGGACTTTTCGATCAGCAGCAGTTGGTGGTGTCCGATTTGGCCGCGACAGATCGTCATATCTCGTCTTCCCAAAACTCGAAATCTCTCTCGATGGTGTCGTTGCGGATCCTGATATGGTCGAACCTTCAGCACCTTCTGCTGCCGCTTTCGCATCGGCGTATGATACTGCTTTGCGGAAGGAAAGTGAAGCGGATGATGGTCTGGTGGACGCAGAATCGGCTGCAACTCTTCATTATGCGCAACGGCACTCGCCTGTCAGGCCCAAAAAGCGCAGAGTTCAGCAGGATGAAAACGAATCTACTGGAGCTTTGCGAGTCAGTGCTCGACCCAATGAGAATCTGGAGCTGGAGGAAGTGGATGATCAGTCAGTGTTTCGAAACCTGATCAACTTCAGTTCCTCATTGGTCATTACAGGATATCACCGCCTGAAGGCGTCCTCTGCAAAAGTTCCTACGGCTTATACTTTCCTGCCGAGGTTAGACGAGCTGTACCTCCAGCTCCTCTTGATCCCACTTCTACCGAGAAGCGCGACAAGCGCTCTCTCAGGGTCAAATATCACATTATTTGGCCCTGGAATCCAGACAAGCCAACTTATGTGTATCGAGATCGATTCTTTGCCGCCTTTGATGACGGTTTTCACAAATGCAAGGTTCGTCCGCGTTTGACTGTCTTTGCACTTGCTCAATCTTTTCGTAACAGTTGGGCAAATTGCACACCCAGTATAGTTACACAGTTGAACAGGTGCTGTCCGATCTCAAAGAACATGTATCGACATTGCAAGAAGTTCTTTTGGGTACTTACCCTCCTGCTTACGAGCGTTTACACAAGCCTTTCTTTGCTGAGAATGCCACAAACAAGACTAGGGACTTTCTGGCCAGAGAAGTTTCGGCTTCCGGGGAATTCTCAGAGGATCAGAAAGTAGCGGTAGTCACTTTCTTACAAGACTGGTATAACCAGACTCTGTCAGACAATGATGTTGTAAGCATAATAGCTGCTTTGGGTTCGACTAGCGCTAATTGAAAGCTCATAGCCCAAGCGAGAAGGCCTACTGCCGGAATTAGCAGAACTGAACGATGGACAGGTCAAGCAATACATTGACGCTGTACTCACACCAATCGCCTTTGAACTTCTCACACTCGACGATCTCGATAAATTATGGACGCTCGCCAATGAGAAGCATCCAGATGATGATGATGCAGCGTTAATGACTGCTCATTTGCTTGCGTCTGCGAATCTGAAACAGACTGGTTTTGTGGCTCAAGTGATGGCTATGCGGGCATCGTACCAAGCAGCTCAAGAAGGTCCAAAGAAGAAGAAGACGGCTCTGACTTTGGAAGCGGCAAAGAGGACCATTATAGATCTACCCAAGTCGGGATGATGTCTGCTGTTTCTAATATAAGCCGTTTAATTCATTATGTGAATTCGAATTGTACACGCGCTTCTGTCTACAATCATTCTCGACAGATCTCAGATCTCTCTTCTCCTTTGCGATATTGCTCGCAACAACCCTTAATTTGTACAATAAGCTAATGCCATAGTCTGACTCTTCCATCCTCTCTTGATTCCCTGCCCTCAGCTTACGCTACTCTCTTTTCTTCTACAAGACACCTTTCACCTGAGAATCTCGTAATGTCTCTTCACTCTGGGAGTCACAGATTCTTGTCAAACATGTTTGGAATATGAGAATCGTCCAAAGAAACTTCATAATGTTCACCACCAGTCATAGCTTGTAAAACAGCTTGAGGAGAATTGGGATCCCCAGTTGAAAGGGAATGTAAATCCAAAGTTGTACTTCCTCCACCATTCAAATGAGTAGAAGAAGAAGGAGATTGACCTAATTGATCTAAAGAATTCGTGTGGTTGTTGTTGTTCGTCATCGTAATAGTAGTAGTAGAAGAAGAAGTATCGTATTGACCATTAGTCATTGCACCTGATCCAGGTGGTGGTAAATTGCCTTGACCGTTTAGAGATAATAAAACTTGGTTGAGTAAATCTTCCATTGATGCAACTCGGGATTCGATTTTGGTTTGCCAAGCTCCATCTTCCGAGCTAGCATATTGTGTATTAGTTCTGTAGGAAGTTGGTCAGGGTTAAAGAGGCTTGAAGACTTACTTTAATACGGTAGCATCTGCTCGACGATCAAATACGCATTCCACTTGAGCTTTTTCACATCGTCGACATGATCCTTTGTCTGCTCCTTCACACCGCATCTGTATTTCAAGAATGTTAAGAAAGAGATACTACTTCAGCTGCAGTGAAAGATGCACCTTCATTTTACGACATCTTACTGTTAAAACATCAGCTAGAGGAAAGTAAAGCAAAGGAATTCTAGACGCACAACAAGCTTGACTCGTTCTAGGAGCAGACTTGTTCTTTCTTTTCGGTCTAGAAGAAGCAGAAGATTCACTTGGACCAGCTTGAGAAGGTAATTGAGTTGGTTCGAGTAAGACAGGTAAATTTGTGGAACCACCAGCATGATGAGTAGAAGAAGAAGCAGAAGTTCCAGGTATTGAGCCATTCAAGAGATGATGAGTAGTGGAAGAAGAGGATTGATCATACTCTTCGTTTGAAGGTGCACCGAAATCATGCAGCGCTGAATCGTCCAAAGGTAAATCTTCAACTTCGTTAGAGAGAGAAGGGTCGATTTGATGTTCTGTTGCTATCAGAGCTTGCAAGGAAGGCATGACAATGTCCTGCTGCTGCTGATGCTGTAATGGGCCATTGGTGTTTGTATCTATATCTATTTGATACTCTTGTTGTTGCTGGCTGCTTGCTGTAGTCGAGTGTTGCTGCTGCTGTTGTGAGGCTGCAGCTCGTGTTCTTCTCATCATAACAACCCGGGCGGTCAGGCAAGATCCGATTGATGTGGTCTCTCCTCCTTCCTCTTCCTGTTTCATTCTCATCAGCGACCGAGACTCAAAGTGAAGGTCACTCTCAAACCTACAAAGCGAAGGACGGATCAAGTCAACGGTTGAAGGAAAAGCGTTGAAAAATCCAGAAGAGTGTTATTCACAGAATGGCAGCTTTACAACTTAGAGTAGCAGCTACTACTACTTGGGCTTCTACTACTTTCCTCATTCCACCTTTGTCTTCACTTTTGCCCGAATGGTTACTTCGAGCTGTGCCCAAAAAGAAGGTCTCTCATTGTGGGTCAAGCCATTCTCATATGCTGTCTATCAGCTGATGGGATATGGTGCATTCCACAGCCCGCAAATCCATGCGATCAGCCAATAAAGGTTTACATGAGAAAACCAGTCAGCTCATTACACTCTAATTACTTACATCTGGATCTAACAAGTGATTCTAAAAGATATCTCTACTTGCGCTTCATGCGGTCTAGCAAAACGAGCTCATCATTTCTGTCCAAACTGTTATTCCCAAATCACTCGTCGTTGGAAATCCGATGCCAAACCACGTCCTCCTCCTCCTCCTGCTCCTGAAGGAATACCGCAACAAGAACAAAAGGAAGAAGCATCTAGTATGTGGAATGTGATTTTCCCAAAGAAGAAGTAGTTTTTATCAAAAGGAAACTTGAAGAGGCATAAGTAGTTAGAGAAGGAGGGTGAAGCATCTTCTCTCGAGGCTATTCAAAGAGGTAGAGCGAGTTCTACCATACCTATCAAATGGTCCGAAGCGGAAACACCTTTCCTCGGTTGACCAGGTTCAAGATCTGAAGCTTGAGGAAAAGAGAGAAGAGCGGTTATCTCGATTCCTTCTTCTTCTTTAGATGCTGCAGATGGAGGGAAGATGAAGATGTAGTCAAGAGTACATCGCCTAGATATCAATGGTCAATTCAGTCGGGAATAACATCTTGGGAAAGCAGGAACGAACCAGAGTGGTGTAAAATTAGAGTATCTTGGTTCTGTTCGAGTGTACTAAGAAGTGTAACAAGATATTGGGGAATGCAAAGGCGACTCACCATTATCTCCTGGTCTCCTTATATCGGGCAAAGAAGCAGTCTCACGTTCCATTCCTTTGAGTACTTCCATTCTTCTTTCTTTGAACAGCTCAACTCCTTCTATTTCCCCGTATCGCTCTTCATACACACTTCTGGCTTTCCCAATCTCTCTAAATAGATCAAGTGTCTCTTCGAAAGTCATCATTCCATCTTCTTCCGTAGGGTTTCGGAATGAGGTAATAACTTTATCAGGATCTTCACCTTCACCTTCTTCCTCTTCCTCTTCGTCATCTCCTTCTGGTGCGTCTTGTTCTTGAGTAGAAGATATAGCTGTTTTCAGTGCATCGAGGGATTTATGTATCGTCCTTGATGCTTCCCAATCTTGTTTCATATATTGCTGAGCCAGATCAGAAGGATCAAATTGACCTCCTGTACTCAAGAGATGATAACCAAGTTCAGTAGGTTGCATCTAAAGTCCAAAAACGCAATGAACCAAGATTTCTCGCCAATGTGGGAAGAAGGCAAAACTCACATTATAATCTCCAGCTAAGATGATAGGCCAATCATCTAGTTTCTGCTCTTTCCTCCAACGTATTACTGATCGAATCCATAATCCAACTTGTCTGACCCTTTCATAGACTTGTCTAGGATGCCAAAACAGATGCGTTGTTCCAACAATACATCCTTTTTCTCCTTTCCTACTCTTTAAAGCGACACATAATCCTATATTCCTCGTTATCCGACTTAAACCTTTCCTACCTTGAGTACAAAGTTCTTCATCCAGTTTAATCAGTTGTGAAGAATGTAGAGTGAACCGAGACTTTTTCCATAAGATTAACAATCCATGTTTCTTTGCTGAATATCCTTTAGCATAAAAGGAATCATAGACGTTCGGTGCGATCTTTTCTAGATAATGTTGATGTTCCGTTTCGTGACCTTCCCATCGATCGACTAACAGAAAACAACATAAACGCTCAGCCAAATTGAACTAGAGAGTAGGAGTCTTATGAGGAGAGATACCTTCTTGTAAGCAATGCACATCCGCATCTCTTGCGTGAACCTGCCAGAACAATTCATTCCGATCTTTGAACTTTAGGCAATCAGAACCCGGGAAGAGAGTCCTTCTTATGAGTCCTGAAGATGCAATAAGGATCTAGTGTACGGAAAGAGGTCAAGAAAAGGCAGGAAACCTTGAGCTAGGATATTCCATGTTAAGACTTTGAGACGAGGTAAAGAAGAAGATGAAGCAAAGTGACGCAGATTTCTTCCAGGAAGATAAGGAATAGAAGAAAATGCGTATCAGATGACATACCGCTCTATATAAGGCTGAGAGCTCGTGAGAGGTTTGACAGGCTGGGCTGCTTTCTTCAGTTGCCTTTCCGCTCGAAGTCTAGCTATTTCTTCATCGCTAGGTTTGCCTTTGCTAGTAGTCTGAGCATCATTCTTCTTGCTTGAAGCTGTCATCAAGGCTGTTTGACCGCAGAAAATAAATCCCGCTTTTGTTGAAGCAGCCATCTAATTGGTATCCTCTTGGTGTCTGATAGCTGTCAAGTGCTGTCTAGTCTGTCTATGACTGTCTATTGCGCGTAACAAGAGCGTGTTCATACTCTGAAAATGGCTCCCAGAGGTGCTAGCCCTTCTCTAGCTTTACTTGGATTATCCATCGTCTTGCTTTGGCTGTACTTTCGTAATCCAGCTATCAAGTCCGTTGTCCTTTTGCAAACTGTGCTAGCTCTGACATTATGACTTGTTTGTCAGGTTTGGGCGAGAAGATGATTCGTCGGTTGCTGAAACTCTATTGGCCAAACTTCAAGACGGACTCGTCTGCAACCCTTATGATGAACCAGGTCATTTCATTTGGTCAGAAAAAGATTCTAGAACAGCATTATGGCAACCTTTCACTTCTTGTCCAGCTGCGCCCGATTACTTCTCTTTAATCAAAACAGCTTTCGACGATTCAATTCCTTCAGATCCAGTTCAACAAAAAGGTGGTCATGCAGATTCATCACATCCTTCTTCAAAAACTTACGCTCTAACGCAAACCAATTTCTTGCGAAACAAGACTTTACTGTTATTAGGAGACAGCGTGGATCGGAACGCACTCTTTCATTTGAGTAACCTTATGGGAGCTGGATTATGGCCTTCGGATTACCATAATGCTAGTTTGGTTGGTGTTGCGGAAGGTTGGGATGCGAGAGGTGTACCGCATGTGTTGGATCAATGGCAGTTGCAATTCAGGGCTTATAATGGATTCTTTTATGGGATGGTCAGCTCTCATTCGGTTCGTTATTGGGAGAGTAAATGCCTGATCGGGTTTTGAAAATGTACAGGATGATGTGGATGAATTCAAATGGCAAGTAGATTGGAGAGCACCAGGGAAAGCGGAGAAGAGAATCGAGGAACTCTTTGCTCCTTTCATGGCCGGTACTGGTACACCACCAGATCTTATCATGATACATGCTGGCAGTAAGCTTTCGCCCTTATCTTCACTCTTGAACTCTTTCCTTAGATATGTATCAGTGTGGGATCTTGCTCTATGGGGAAGACAAGATACCAAAGCCAGCCTAAAGACGAGCGATCCTTTATCGCCTGAACGATTACTCTGGTGGACTTCAAGAATGAAATCCGTCATCAGACTCGCGCAACAGAAATGGCCTCATACACCTATTTGGCTCAGAGCGAGTCATAGAGTAGGAATATTACCCGCTCTTTCAAGTGGTAAGTCCTAAATCAACAAAAGCTAGATTTTAGTTGCTGATTTCTCAAAACAGGAGACTATACTGTTGGAGTGGAAGATGATCCGCACAAAGTGCAGAACTTCTTCACTGATTTGTACGCTGCGCCCATGCTTCTTTGCGCATATGTAGAGAGCTAAAGGCTATGTACAGACGAACGCATCAATTACGGAATTTGCAAAAAGCTGTTGCGGCAGAAATGTGTATACCGCTGGTCTGTCTTTCCCAGGCAATTCAAAGAGGTTAGACTGATTCGATCTTGTGCAGTTCGATTTCGGGAATATATGGGAGGGTTGGCAAGAACATCGTACGTGGTACAAACTATCTGGCTCATAGCTATTACTAATGTTTTTCTTCTCATACAGAGGACAAGGTCAATATTGATCTTCATCACGAAGATTCTGTATTGACATGTTGTACAGGTTCACCCAGATGCGCTGCCAGGAGGTTTGGCTTATGGATTACCGGTTCTTCATGCTATGTACATGGAGTCTATCGGTCGAAGCAGATGGCTGCACAAGCCTTGCTCGATAGACTATCAACCGTAATGCAGTGTTTGGGTTTTAGAGGGCCTGAGTGCTTGTCTCGCTTTGAGTTTCCTTTCCTTTCTTCTCTATCTCCTTTCTCTATTGCCGTTTCCTCTTTCCTGATTGATATTTTCAACTGAAGATATGGGTCAAGGCGTTAAGGGAGCACGGACTTTCGAGTAGGGTCGAAGCAAGAGCGGAAGAGTCCAATGCATTTGGCTGCGATGCATTCGCTGATTGAGTGACCTGCTATACTGACCTCTAGACATGAGCTTCCCCTCGTCATGAATCATCACAACTTCCGCTCCTTGCCTTATCCGGTTCGAGACACTCGCCACCCAGAACCGACCCATGGTTTCGCGTTTTTTGAGTTTCGCATCTGACATTCCACTTCAGCTCAGGTTTGCCTTTGCCAACAGTAGCACCCACTCTTAGACATCACACTTTCCTTTCTGTCAGTCTCTCTAAGCATCAGCGGCTCCTTGAGTTTCGCTCATCGATGTTTCCAGCTTTCTTACACTTCAACAGCTCAAATCATGAGCCAAACCTCAGTAGATATCTTAATCATTGGATGTGGCCCAACAGGCCTGGGAGCTGCCAAAAGATTGGATCAGCTAGCACGTTCCGATTCTCTGGCATGCAGACATCTTGACTGACATTTCTTCGGCAAGCAGAAGCACACCGATCATCTCCTCGTTGATGCTCAGGCAGATGCTGGTGGCCTTGCTAGCACCGACACTACCAAAGAAGGCTTCTTGTTCGATGTGAGCTTTAGCCAGACTGATTTTCTGATCCGAGGCTTATCTTGTCTGCTCTAGGTTGGAGGCCATGTTATCTTCTCTCACTATCTCTACTTTGATGATTGTAGATTACTGTTCCGCTGTACAAGCAAGATCAAAGCTTGAAGTATTTGTTACAGGCATCAATCAAGCGCTAAACAAGCCAGACGATTGGTATGAACATCAGCGCGTATCTTACGTTCGCTCCAAGGGCAACTGGGTCCCCTACCCTTATCAAAACAACATTACTATGTTACCTGTCGCTGAACAAACTATGTGCATCGAGGGAATGATCGATGCTGCGGAAGGTCAGCGAGAGTTCCGTCTGCCCAATCTTAGGCTGAAGGACATCTCCCATGACAGAACGATCTAAAGTACACACCAAGCCAAAAAATTTCGATGAGTGGATCATGAGAATGATGGGTTCGTTGACATCTGCATCCGTGTTTACACAGCTCATTCGGGACCTCTATAGGCAAAGGTCTGGCCGATCTTTTCATGCGTCCGTACAACTTCAAGGTTTGGGCTGTTCCTACTACCGAGGTGAGAGCTTTTATCGACTGTCGTTACAACCTGGACTCAGAACGTGCAAAGATGCAATGTGAATGGCTTGGTGAACGTGTGGCTGCTCCTTCTCTCAAGCTAGTAGTCTCCAACGTGTTGAACAAGAAGACCGCTGGAAACTGGTGAGTGCTCGTTTGCGAAATACGGAATATAGCTAAGCCTCGATATAGGGGACCTAATGCAACTTTCCGTTTCCCTGCTCATGGAGGAACTGGTGGTATCTGGAAAGCTGTTCACAAGACCATGCCAGCTGATCGATTCAAGTTCAACACTTCTCTCACTCGCATCGAAGGCGCTAAACGTATTGCTCACTTCAACGATGGAACTTCTATTCAATACAAGAGCATGATCTCTACTATGCCTTTGGATCAAATCGTGGAAATCATTGATGAAGCTGAACCTTTGCGTCAAACAAGTCGAAGCTTGATCTACTCTTCGACTCATGTTATCGGTGTCGGTATTCGTGGTGTTCTTCCTCCTAGAATCGGCGACAAGTGCTGGCTTTACTTCCCTGAAGATGATTCACCATTTTACAGAAGCACTGTATTCAGCAACTATTGTGAGCTATATTGTTGATTCCTCGAAAACGTTCACTAAGCTGTTTCAATCAGCTCCCAACAACGTGTGTTGAGCAAGGTTATTGTTACACGACTAGCTAACAAATTGGCTCATATGTAGTGCCCACAAGCTGAAGTCAAGCTCAGGACTATGCAGACCGCTGACCCAAGCTTGTCCAAGGATGTTGATTGCGAGACCGAACGACCAGGTCCTTGTATGTACCGTTACCCTATGCTATGAATCTTGGCTAACACTTTACCAGACTGGTCACTCATGTTGGAAGTTTCTCAAAGTCACATGAAACCAGTAGACGAAGAGAACCTGATTCGTGACTGCATCCAAGGTCTAATCAACACGTAAATATCTATTTCTTTGCGAGTATTCTTGTGCTGAAATATGCTACAGCACTCAACTTCTGCCAACCGATGAGATCGTCAGCATCTACCATCGCAAATTCGATCACGGCTATCCTACACCTTCTTTAACTCGTGATGGACAACTCAAGACTCTTTTACCTGCCTTGAAGGAACAATACGGCATTCTCTCAAGAGGTCGATTTGGTTCTTACAAGTATGAAGTCGCCAACCAAGATCATTCGTGAGTGCTTCTTCTTGAACTCAGAAGTATCGCTAAGCGTGGTGTAGATTCATGATCGGTGTTGAGGCTGTTGATCACGTTCTTTTCGGTGGTTTGGAGATGTCGCTCGAAAATCCGTGAGTGAACTTTTGAGATATATTGTCAGATGCTGATGGCGCTGCTGCAGAGACTTTGTAAATGGCAGGAGAAATGTGGAACGACGATTGAATTAGGTTCCTCCTTCTGTGTCCCTTTCATTTCGTCTCGGGACGAAGAGAGTTTTCGGTTTTTGCATTGGTTATCTAGATTTCATTGGGCAGAGACGGTGTTATAGAGTTTCCCTGCAATCATATCATTCATGCATTGCTACATCAATGATGTGCGTTGAGCTTGGCCTAACTATAGGTCTTCCGATTGGTTGAGTTACTGTAGACTTCGAATTTGGAACACTTCGTAGCTAAGGCGGCTCCGTCTGTCCTGATGCGAGCGAATGTTCAGTGAAGCAGCTGAGGTGTTACCCTGCGACTGTTCAATGTGTAATTCAGATCGCTGCTTTGTGATCTGCCGTTATAAGGCGTACTGTCGGAACAGCCGACGATTGTTTCATGCGACATCCTCCCACTCTCCCTCGCCATCCTTCTCCTCATCTTGCCCATTTAGTACCGAAAGACCAACTTTGACCGCAATTAAATCCTCATCTTCTTCAGCTTGAGGCAAGTTTGGTGTACTAGTTCCAGCTTTGCTGTTCGCAACTGGCCTGTTCATAGTTTTCGCTCCTGATGCAGACAGTAATCTGAGACTCTCGCTGCCGAGACCAGATTTAGGCGGTAGCAATTCAATAATACCTGCTTTTGCAGCAGCCTGCAAGATGATCTCTCATCAGCGCTACAGAATGACTCAACTTGGGTCAGACATACCTGAGTATATGCCTTAAAGTTGTCGTAGCCATACTGCTTGATTGCTCTTCTGATTTCTTTCTTTTCACCAATAGTACTCCTTAGGGGAGTTTTGTTGTTTCGAGAGGCAACCTTGATAGCTTCTATCAAAGATTGAAACTGTTCTTCTTTATTCTGTTGTTTCTTATTTCCTTTACTTTGATATTCCGGTTTATACAGAATTTCTTCTTCTTCCTCTTCCCCTCTACTATCTTCTTTAGTAAGCACCACGCCTGGTATTTTCCCGGCCCAACGTCTGACCAGTTCAGCTCTCTGTTCTTCATTAATTGGATCATGAGAAAAGTTGCATCCCGTTGCACCGAATTTGCAACCACTCAACCCACCATACCCAGTTCCGAGATGATGATTCGCGCAAGGAACGGTCTTGTATTTCGCTGCTGCCCATTTTGGTTTATGAGGTGATGATGAAGTAGGTGCGACATTACTAGTAGAAGTAGTATTATTGACGGGTTTCTCTTTTTCTTTCACTTTGATAGGAGAAGCGAAAGGTCCGTTGGATGGTACTATCAGACTTGCAGGACCTGTTGGTATAGGGGCAGCAACAGGTTGTTCTACTGATGTGCCTGATGTACTAGGAGCTGGTGTGGAAGTAATTGAAGGTGAAGCAAAAGGACCAAACGCGCCAGCGCGATGAGAGGTTCCGCTTAATGGTATACCTCGATTATCCACGAAAAGATCGGGGAAAGAAGTGGTGATTAGATTGAGTGCTTTGATCTCGCTTGGTACATTTGGATGAGCTGAGCAAGTAACATAAGTATACGTCGTAAGGGAATCTTGACCTCAGCTTACTTTGCAACAAGTGAACTTTGGAAGATAAGCCTTTATTCATTAATGCCGACAGCGCATGAGAGTAACCACTGTAGGATGGGATGATGTAGCTCAACCTTCGTGAGAGGATGACAACATCAAGACCTACGCATCATGAGCACTGAATATCACCAATTTGGTTTGAGGCAAAGAGGCATAAAGCTTGAGATTTTCGCGGATCTTCGAGTCTGCACTTTCTTTACCTGATGGAAGACAATGGTTAGCCTCGAACCCATGATAGATCTTGCCATTTACCCATTCCGCTGTCAATAATCGACCAAAGCGGAGTTGATCTGTGAACATGGAGGCCTCTATATCAGACTAAGCTGAACATCCGAAAGCCATTGCTCACTGGTTGAAGCCTGTATCGAGCATCAGTCGAGAGTATAGTCCAACGGCTATTTCACTAACCAGTAACGAAAGATCCAAACTGTTTATAATCCGCCCACTTCTCCTTCTCGTAGTAAAAACTTAATCCAGCTTTATTCATATAAATCTGAACGATGATCTCCGGTTGTTGCATACCACTAGGTAATTGAGTAGCGACATAAGATTGTAAATGTTGCATCAGAAGCGTAGCGGCTTCTCTTCCACCATCTTTGCCTTTGGATAAGAAGGAAGGTTTGAAGTGACTGCCATCTCCGTCTAGTAGAACATAGACTAATGATTGAGCATTGTAAGCATCGAGTAGTCGTTTCTGTTCATCTACTTCGGTCTGTCAGATAAGAATCAGAACCGTTAGCTACTTGAATACAGCTAAGATACCAGATACTACTGACCTGTAATCGCTGATTCAGTTCGGCAGTAACTTTCGATTCCTCGAGCTATGATGATACGAGAAGAAGATGAGAAGATGAATCGAAAGACACGAGAAACGCAGCACACTCGCTTGCTTAGATTGAAGTTTTCTTGAACTAGAGCTAAAGAAGCTTGCAAGTAATTATCACGAATAGACGACATCCGTCTGCTATGCGATGATGCGATGCTGCCAGGAATCACAGAATCGCAGATGAAGTCAGGAAATCGAATGCTCTGGAATAAGAAAAGCGATCAAAAGAGGGGTATCTAGATGCAGTACTGGGCCATGAATAAGGTCTAGTTCGGTGTCAAAGCTGGAGAAAGGCAGAGACATCCGCGGGATGTCTACCGTTTCTGCACGGCAAAGTTCAAAAATTCCTTGATCTGCCTCCAGCACTCACTACAAAAATGGTCAGCTCAAGCAGAAGGAAGTCAAGGCAGAGCCACTTTGCTGCTCCATCATCTGAGAAGAGGGTCATCATGTCTGCACCTTTGTCGAAAGAATTGAAGGAACAGCATAGCGTACGTGCATATCCTGGCAGTGTCAGACTGTAGCTGATTCTTCAGGTTATTCGCGAACAGTGCCGCAGCATCCCTATCAGGTAGCTTTTCCAGGCCAGACCTATACAACTTAGAATGGATTACTGAGATTTCAATGCAAATTGGCAGGAAAGATGATGAAGTCTTAGTTGTTCGAGGTCATCAAAAGGGAAAAGAAGGCCGTGTCATTTCAGTTTACCGCAAGCGATATGTTATCCACATTGAACGTCTTCACCGTGAAAAGGTTTCTGGTCAAACTGTTCAAATTGGTATCAGTCCTTCAAACGTTGTTATCACCAAGCTCAAGTTGGACAAGGACCGGTGAGCTGAAATGTGCACATGGGAAGGTCAAAGAGCTGAAGGATTTGTCTCATGATGTAGCAAAAACATTCTAGCTCGCAAGGGAAAGAAGTCTACCTCTACTTCAGCTGGAGATGTTGAGATGTCATCGGTGAGTGCGAGATGATGATATGTTGAAATACAACTAACCTCTCCATCTTACTCACAGTAATCGGATCATTAGGGCGATTTACGAGCATTGTACCAGGCTTTTCCTATTGAAGCACCTTATTCTCGACCAGATCGTATTTATAGTCCTCTGACCATTCGTGAATCTACGGACCCTGGATCCACACATCTTCTCGATGTACTCGAAGCGGAAGTTTACTTTCCTTCTGCGCAATGCGAGGTTTCTTCTTCTGTATGAGGTCCTTGGTTAAAAGGCTTCATTGTCATCAGTCACAGGCAGCCTTCCCTGCTGGCCGAGCTTGGCAAAATCGCAGACTATCGTCTTCTAATTCTCTGCAGCGGGACTGAGTAGTCAACTCGCAAACGACAGGCCGACATAGTTCAGAAAGCGAGATGACTGTGCGGGGACGGAAGATACAGGTCATCCATTCATTTGGATACATCTGGATACACATCGAACCGCCTTTGAATCAGCAGAGGAATGTTCTGCCTCGTCTTATTGATCAGATCAATATCTAATTCGGGCGTAAGCATAGTTCCACGAGAGAATTTGGGCGAGTCTCACCTATCAAAGCATGTACGATCGATTCCTTCTCATCTGTCGTAGCAACTACTTTCCCTCTACAACCATTGTGAGAATAGTCCGAGAAGATGTAGCGTACGTACGTCGGATCTACGACCATTGAATGACCGTATGATGGGTAACCACTTTCCGGTCGAGCAGGCGAAGCAGTGACCACATAGATCTGGTTATCTACCGCTCTAATACTGACATTAGCGTATATCGAGGAGAAAGAAAGCAATCTTACCTCGCTCGCTGAAGCAGTTCCCAGTATATAGGTCCTTGACTTCACTTCAGCGAGACTTTGCTTTGCATGCTTTGTAATTTACCTGTTGTTGTGTTGAATGCGCCAGGATCTATAACAAATCAGCGGACTTCATCGATGCAGGGACAGAGCGTACAGATCATAGCTATTGCGCCTTTCCTTGCTGCAATGGTAGCCATCTCCGCAAAGCGTAAATCATAGCAAATACCAAGCCCAAGCTTGCCGAATTCTGTTTAGATCCTATTGAGATCGCTCATGGATAGTAAGAAGGACCTGACCCACCTGTATCGAAAGTCGTGACTTTATTTCCGCCTGTAAGGGTAGTTGATTCTTTGAAAGTAATACCGCCAGGTATCTGCACAAAGAATCAGGTCTGGCCAGGATTGTCTCAAGCAACGAAAACTAACATCGATATCGAATCTGTGGCCGTTCAACAAGAGTAAATCGTTTGGAACGTGAGAAACCCACAAATGCAGCTTCCGATGTATTTCGACCAGCTCTCCTGATCGATTGTAGACAGTAGCAGTATTGTAGATCTTATTCGCCTTGACGTCTTTCTGAGGTATTGATCCTTGTAAAGGGATTAGCTGTGTTATGTTTCCTTTGAAGAAAAGGCATTCACCTCCCACAAGCCAAACACCAGCGTCTTTGGCCAATGTGGAAAGTACTTTCACAGACTCGCTAGGAGATGCAGAAACATCATACTTTGAGCCTGACTGAAAATTGATTTCTAACATCCGGATGAGCATTATGAGCTCTGACATCAAGCAAACAAAAGCCGCTCACCTTCGCAATAATTTGGAAAGTGCTCATGACCATAAGGAGAGTTAAAGCATTCCCTGATACAGAACAAAAGAGACTCAGAACAGACAAATACAGCTCCGAGATGGGATAAAGCGAACGGAAGAACAACAAGATCAGGTTTCTCTTTAGCTTGCACAGCTTCCGAGAAGAGTTTCTTTGCTCGCTCGAGGTTCTCAGACTTGTTAGAGGTAGTACCGCCCAGCCTGAAATGATCACACATTCAGATGACACATTCGAAGGACCTGAGGGAAGACAGGAACGGAACTGAATAGCAGCGACTCTGAAAGACTTGCCAGTGGCTTTGGGAACAGATACAGATGTAGACATGCTTCTGCTCAGACTCCTTAACATGGACGGGTTAGGTCAAGCGAGTCCCCTTCGATTATTGCAATTCTTCGACCTTGCTCTTGCACAGTGACGCCCACTGCCTTGTGATATTCTGCTGCTGCTATATCCATCCAGCCTCATCACATAAGCGAGCGGCCAAGTGCTCTCGTGTCTCTCTACCCCAAGAATCAGATCAAATTCCGGAGAGTCGTTCTGAATCTAAGGACTCAGGCCATATTCACAAGATTAGCTATGCTTCGCTAAGCACAACCAAAAGGCGCAAATGAACTTTCTCAACATCCTGTCGCCTCGACCACATCTGGCTTCACCACCTCATTCACCTAAACGAGACAAGAAGCGCTACACCAATACTTACTCTGATCCACGTCGACCCTCTCTCAGTCAATCAAAAGAGTCTTCTAAGCGATCAACAGAGAGCTCTGGCTTGCCTCTAGCAGACAAATTGCCCATTGTCGAAGGGTCATCATCATCCGAACCTGAAGCGCAAAGCGAAGATGCTGCATCGCCTATACCTTCCGCTCCTTCTACACCAGAACGACAACCAGCGTTGTTGCCCGCAAACGATATCATGGAATTGCCTCCTTGGACTATTTCAGCGACGGATCCAAGTTTGTTCCCCTCTGTACCTTTTTGGGCCGAGGAACCTAGGCTGCTTGCAGCAAAGTATCAAGAGGAGCAAGTTCTTACACCTACTGCAGAACAGAAGCCTAATTTCACAACTGCCGAAGAACCTAATATAGAAAGTAAATCGGAACTAGCTTCAGAGGAGGACAAGGACGAAACAGATGATGAAAGAGAATCGCTATACGTAGCTGTTGGATCAACAAGATCTCGATCCAGTTCGATTATTACTTCGCTAGAGAACGGGAAGTCACGTCAATATCATTCTGCTTTCCCCTTCGAACCTTCGGATACGGAACAAGACGGTCAATCGCAACCTCTGCTGAATAGAGAATGTCATCTACTACGCTCTTTCCTATCCTCCGGTAAGTTTGCATGTGTCAAAAGGAATTGTTTGTTTATAGATGCTCCCAGACGCTAGACTTTCACTAGCAGTCGCTACACTAAACAGCTTACAAGATACAATAGAGGCAGAAGGGACGGCTGCGGATGCTCGTACTCGGCGATTGGCAGCTTTTCGTCGTTCAAGCTCTTTGCCTAGTCGCTATCCATCATCGAATGGTAATTCAGAACCTTTGGTTGTCACCAGTACAACGCCTCCTACTTCTCCGCCAACTCGTAGACAACGAACAGCACCTTCTTCGCCCTCCCAAAGTCGCGCTCGATGGCTAGTCTCTATCATTCATATGTCACCTTCTTTACCAACTCCTTCACCAAACAATCTTGCTTCCGATGTTGAACAATACAACAACAATCAAAGACCTGCTCTTCGGCAAGCTTTGGCTGAAGTTCAATCCGCTCAATCTCATCTACTGCATTGTCTTTCTCGTTGGGCAAGTTGGATCATTCAATTGAGACAAAAGAGGAATCCTTCTTTGCCCAGTCAATCAAATGGCATCAGCTATAAAGAGAGAATCGTTTTCTTATCGCAAGCGATTGTTTGCGGTTACTTGACTGATAAATTAATGTGTCGATTATGTTTACGGGAAGGAGATATAGGATTGGAAAGACTGAAACAGACTGCATCAAGTATGGGAGAAGCTTTAGAAACGTTGAGGGATATAGTAAGGGATTGGGCAGCGATTGAAGCCAAGAAAGCAACACCGACTTCCTCACCTAAGAAATCTCGATCTTCTTCTACCTTTTTACAGAAACGACCTTCTACTGGCGCAGCAGATCAACTGGATGTTTTCAGTCCTGATAGAGCTCGCAAATTGAGTGCTACCTCTTTGGTTTCGGTCAATCAAATCGAAGAGGTAGATGTTTTGAAAGCGTTTACGCAATTTGATGAGAGCTACCACTGTTTCGGTCAGCAATTGTAAGTCTTTTCTGTCATGTTAAGGTCAAAACCTAATTCTGGTTGGAAGGGTCTCTTCACATGTTTCTGCTTCGGAGAAGCGACGAGCAAGAAGAACAGCTCGTTTATACTCTCGTATGCAACAAGCTTGCGAGACACTCTCTTTGTCCAAAGAAGCACTACAAGTCCCGCCTTCGACTCATCTTCTGGTCGATTTCACACTTCGACAAGCTCTAGTCAGCAGTCTGTTAGAATCAGAAGACGATACTTCTGAACTCTCTCCTAAATTATTTGTCGTTATTCCTCGTTTATGCATTCTTTACGGTATTACAGAAGCAACTTTACCGACTGGTTGGGAAGAAGCATCCTCAACTTCGCCCGATTTGTTTATGGATCATTTCTTCCCTCGAATATGTAGAGTTATACCATTTTTTACCATCAAAACTATTCGCAATACATCTTTAAAGGATCGAACTACTTTGGAACAAATGTTAGCTGGTACTATTCCAGAAGAAGCGGATGAAGAACATTTAGCTGGTTTGTATAAAGCTATTTGTGCTGGTGCGGATCAAAGCTCTCAAGGTAGTGAAGCGAAAAGATGGGCTACAATCATGCAAGAAAGTTTGAGAGCTTTTGAAGATGGGTCGGAGGAAGCTTTGCCTAGTCCAGAAGAAGTAGTGAGTGTCTATTGTTTGTGATTGGAATGTGATTGATGTATATCAATAGGCGAGAGAGCTGTCTGCTAGCGTGATTGGCTGAGCATTGTAAGTACTTCTGAAGACTTGTCTGCGCTTACTGATATGTCATGGGCCAGATTGGAAGAGGATGATTGGTAGCGTAATGATTGTCGTCAGCAAGTGTACATCCATTGTGAAGTCGTGCTTCGTTCTTGTTATTGTATTGTCAGAGCATTTTGCATTTATTTTCATTCTCGCGTCTTTCGTTCACCGCCATGCAATACTGCTGACATCGCTTTATTCTCCCTGCACACTTTCTCAGACGCTCCTTTTGAATCAGCAACACACTCCCTTGTCGACACATGGCAGATCCCACAACCAATACATTGAAAGCTCTCAACGATGCGACTTTGACTGTGCGAGTCATCAAATCTTTCACTTATAGAACCGTCAAGCCTTTAGTGCTCCATCATTTGGATTTCACTACCCTTACAACGGGCGGATTGAAGGAATTGGTTATGCAGGGTGCGTCGAGGCAATCATAGGAAGTATGGTTCTCTTATATATCGTTTGCTTGCACAGAAGCAAAGACGAAGCCTGCATGGAAGGCATATAGAACTGTTGAGCTAGGTAAGTCATCCTGTCCTCAGCGTACAGATTGGTGTTCTGATGTATAGCACAGATACCCTCAAATTATACACTGTAGCACATGGACATAAAGTGCATCTTTTCTGTCTCTTTTCGGCTTGCTCAAGAGCTGATGGGTTAAAGTAGACAACTAACCTAATCGTAAACTTGGAAGAAGATGCGAATTTATTCCCTGCGAACGAAGAACAAACGCTGGCGGATTGGGGACTAGGTTAGCTCTTTGTACTCTCACAGAAATATGCTTACTGTGTGGACAGAAAATGAAGCGGAAATCTCATTCTTCAAGAAGGCGGATTATGAAGCTTTTCTGCTCAATCCGGAACAGAAGTGGATATGAGGGGCTAGGCAGGGAGAGTCAGTAATAGTGAGCTGACTTAGTATCTTAAGTTTGCAACGAATGAATTGATATAATCGCATGCAGACATGTCAAATAGTTTGGTACTTGTCAAAACCGCGATGAACCCTCCGCTACCCTAGTCTACATCGTCTTGGTCAAATATCTCTTGAGCTTGCATCAACTAGCTCTCTACCGTGCAAGATCAGATAATTCCCTTACCGACTACTTTTTCATGCTTCTTCCGCTACATACTGTGGCTGCACCTGCAGTACTTCTCAGATAACTTTTGATCTTGTGCTGTTCGTGCTCTCAGACTCTGTCTTTGCTCAGCCTCACGTGTATCATGACTTCTCACTCTACGCTTTATGTATCTTCAAGCATCTTCCGGTCTGTAGTTTGCGTTTCTATTACCAGTTCGGACTCTTGAACGACTATCAACAGATGCTACAATTTCCGAGGATCATTGACAAACAAAACTTGACTATTTGATGAAACGAGATTTTCAATTGGCTTCGTAGTCAGCTATAGCAGACACCTACGATACAAGAGTGGAACTTGCTGCCCGTCCTTCATCGCGTCCTGTTGTCGCATCCATCCCTACCCTATGTCGTGAACTGATTGTTGTCTCTACTGAATTTTTGCATATCACACCTAGTAAATATCTCATCTAGTAAATCCTACAAATTTTATTTTTAGCGTTGATAAATGTAAGACAGGTTCTCGCTTCCATCGAAATTTCATTCAATTTGGGGATGTAACTCAGTTGGTAGAGTGCCTGCTTAGCATCCGGCTTAGGTCGCTTGTTTGCATGAAGTCCACGTTTCGGTATGTCACAAACCTGTTGAGCATGGTCCTTTAACTCATGGATCCCTTGTAGAATACGTGCTTCTCCACCATTATACCTTTTTGCTCAGTTTACGCTTTCCTTTTGCTGCCATGCCTCACCAGGTTTCGAGAGGCCAGACGTTCTAAAGATTGGAAAAAAAGTGTAGATTTTTTTTCCCGCACATTCTTTGCCCAGTATGGCCTTTCCAACCACAGAATACGACAGAGCATCATCTAATACACCTCTCAACCAATTTCCAGCCTTATCGCATCACTAGATCTCTTACAGATCACTTTCATGCAAATCTCTGTGCCGAGAAATTTGACAGATTACGTAATCCGGGAAGTCAAGCCGCTCATTGTTCGAAACCATCTACATCTGCTTCAGCAAATGAGCTTGCATGAAATAAGCTGTCGGTTCAAGAAGCGATGTGGTGTATGACAATTGCAATAACGAAATACAAGTAATCCCTGGCTCGCTTTCTTTCATTCATCGGCAGCAGCTCTTCGAGCCTAGACAAAGGCTCGGCAAACGCCGCACACCCGAGGAGAGAGAGAAACTGAACTCACCGACGCTTTCTTGATCAATTGAATTGCTCTCTGATTTTCCAACTTTTGGTCCATTCGCACAATTCTTCGAGCTACACCACGCCCCGTACAAAGGCGATCAAGCTGTGCATCTGCCATGTTCTTAGCACCTCGGATTGCCGAACCATCTGGAGCTCGCAAATGCTGGTCAAAATTTGCTCTGATCAGTTTAGTCAGCAACGCAAGGGAGATAGATCTGCAAGCCTTACAGAATTCTGTCCTTCCCTTTCAGCTTTGAAACATCGAAGACTGCCTCTGCGTCCCTTCCCACCAAGCGTCTTCTCAGCCTCTTACTCTCAGTATTGTGGCTTCTTGATGCTACTAGTTTGAAAATAGCTTTACAAGCGTATGAGAGGTGACCTTGAGATCCGACGAAATTGATGGCGAGAAGGAGGCAGTTGATTGTAAACCAGTGTCTCTAGTTTTGTAGGAAATCAAAAAGATGGAACATTTCAAGCAATCGCACGCCTGCCGGGATAAAGAACAAAGTCAAGCGACTCGAAGTGCAGGAAAGTAGATTGATGACACCGTGAAGAAGGGGCATGGATTAAGTTGGTCTAGCGATTCGCTAAAGTGCGATGCATGAAACCGCAGCGCAGTTAAGTAAAAGCAAGAGAAGCCTATGATAAATTGCATTCGCGAACCTTGGACATTTCTGGCTATTTAGAGACCGGAAGAGCTTCGAAATAGACAGAGCTTTGGCAATCTCTCGAAAAAGCGAAAGACAGATAGGAAACAGGGAAGATACGTCAAACAGCGCCCAGCCGTTGGAGTAATAAGCTGGCAGAAGATTCACCAGTACTGAATCCTTCATAGACATGCCGACGCGACATCAACCACCTTGCACTAGCCTCCCGCATTAGAACAACCTGTTACGGAATTCTACCGATTTCAACTGAATCCAATCTTCCTTCTCGACTGGGTTTACCCAAACCAGCCCAGAACTCAGGTGCGAAAACTCAAACAGCTTCTCTTCTTCCCTCATCACTTCTATAATCACTCGCCTAAACAAACAATGGTAGATTAAGAACCGCGCTATCTCCTCTTGCAACAAAGGCTCCACACAACGAAAGAAGAGTCTAAGATTTCCAACCCAATCCGCGGGGAAAGAGAAATCGACCAATTTCGGAAATGACAACGAATGACCAGCTTGCTGATCTGATTGACATCAATAGCAGAGAAATAGCTATTCAATTGATTGCAGGAGAAGATACCAGGAAGATGAATGGTGAGCGTGACCAATTTGGAAATGCAAGGACTTTCAAACAAAGCTTGAAAGAAGGTCTTCAAATAATCTGTTGATGCGTCGGATGACCCCTTTTCCACTTGTAGATGCAATAACTTTGGAAATACGTTGAAAAACTTTAGCCAGCTGAAAGCATCAAACTCTTCCTTAATAACCCCAATCTTTAATCCTACAACCTGCGGCAAGCGTGTCTTCTCGAGCTTGTCCAAGAAATCCAAAGGAGAGAATGCATGTCTTCCGCTAGAGTTAATCTCTAAGCTGGAGAGAGAATCGCCGAGCAGAGATCTAATACCATGCAGATATCTTCCCGCGGACTGTGAAGATGGACAAGAAGCATGGATCACCAGAGTCTTGACACGAGCCAATGGATGCAATTTTGGTAGCTGCCAAGATGGATCCGAGGCATTGCCATTGCCAGCCGTCCCTGATTTGTGAAGGACCAGGTGAGCCAAGTTTGGAATGGTTGAGATGAATTGCGCTATTTCCTTAGGGAAAGAAGCAAGAGGGACAGTAATTTCTAGGGACGTCAAAGTATCGCAACAGGGCAATGAGCGATAAGTATCGGCAAAATAGAATGGTGCTGCTTGATTTGTTGTAACTGGATGATTGATAATAAGGGATTGGAGTTTGGTGCACAAACGTAAAACAGATCGAGAATCGCTGGCAGTTGCCTCAAAGCCATTGTACGATGCTCCTCTCGCTTCGCCTCCAGCTTCCGAATCGTTTCGTGAGATCCAGTCAATAGACCAGATGAGCTCAGCCAGATCGCTTCTACTTCTTAAAGTACGAAACAGATCGGCGTTTTGCTTGAGCGATGAAGTACAAAGCTGAATTTCGCCATAAATAATCGGCTTGGTGATTTGATGAAAGCGTTTGCAGGTTAATGCTAGGTAAGGTAAAGTTCGGCCGGCTTTACTACGGGTACCTCTGCGGTTTAGTGCTTCACTTCCGGCGTAGAAATGCTCAAAGATTTGTTGCAGAATCTCTAAAGGGAAGCGATCCACACCGGTAACAACGGCGAGTTTTGGACGCTCGATAAGAGGTGGTAGATCCGGAATCATCGCCTCGACGCTGTCGTACAGAGCTTGTACTTTCGTTTCCTACAAACATAGTCAGAAAGCATAAACTACTTACGTACACTCAGAAAACCGCACGAAGTCAGTGCAGTCTAAACCTAGAACGGAATGAAGGAAGTGTCGCTCTTCAGGAGATAGGTCGCAACCTTGAATAACATTGGCCTTTCCTTCAAAGCCTGCACCAAGCGATCAAGCTCAAAGCATCACTAGTACAGCTGCTTAGGGACTCACCAAATGAGGACAACATGTGTGAAGGGCGCTCTTCTTCAAAGGCCTCTGCTAAATCCAATGCATTGCTTTCCACAAAGGCGTCGAGGAACCCTGGCTGGCTATTTTCGAGCTTTGGCTCAGGAAAGCACCAATCTAGTTCTTCCAGTGGTGCCTCAGATGCAGGAGAAGAGCAGGCAGGCTCTGGAACGACGAGACCAGGCGAACTTGTTGTTTCGCTCAAGTACTGAGACTGCTCGAACGCGACAGCTTCTGCAACGTCGATAGCATAGAATTCGTCGTCGCACATGACTGAGCGAATGTGACACAAATCGTGAGGTATCGTGAATAGCGGTCAACCCTGTGTTTGCGTTATTTCGTGCGAGATGTCGCAAAAAATGGGGCGAAGAGGGCAGTGGAAAGCCTCAATTGCAAATGCTCCTGCAGTGAAGCACCGCAGTTACACCTCGCAATGGCGCGGCACTTCTCAAAGAGTCTACATACCAATCCCCATGTCCCATCGATCAACCTGCCAAGTCTGACATTGCATGACAGCATCACAGCATGATAAAGCTGCGCAAAGATCAGTAAAGAGTGCATTGCTGTGCCAAGTGAGACTTCGACTCACTTTTAATCATTTTGCCTTTCAGAAGCAACCGTCCTCGTATTCTTGCTCTTCTTCTTCGTAGTACTCGTCTCGAGAGCCAGGAAATACCCATCTAAGCTCCCGAGCATCGTCGTTCGCAGTGTACAGCAAATCGTCACCTCGGTAAACATGCAGTTCCACCTTTACGCTCGACTCCTCTTCCAGATCATCGCAAAAATGATCAAACTCTTCGCTCAAGATGTAATGACCCATATTGATGAAAGCTTGCAAACGACTGAATAATTCAGCAGGCGCGGCAAAGTCATATTGACGGACGAATTTGGTTCGGAAAGTAACTTTCTGCAAAGATGGGAAAGAACCGCTTGAATGTGGGAGGAAATTTCCAAGTGAAGATCGGAAGTGAGTGGGAACGCTGAGACATATACTGACCAGATTCATTGCACAAGAAGCTTCGACCAGGGCTTCGAGAAAGGTTTCAATAGGTCGAAGGAGTGGCGCAGATGTTGATGTTGCAAAATAGAGATGCTGGAGATTGGGAAAGAAGTTGAGAAATTTTACCCAATGAAAAGCATTGATCTCGGTCTTGACATTACCAATCTTGAGAACTCGAAGAGCTGGAAATCGAATGCGTCGAGAACCAAAATCTGCCATGAAATCGGATACCTTGAAATCGGATGAGCCCGTGAAGTGGAATTGAAGCTTAGCAAGTGTTTGCGCCGAAGGGTCTAAAATGGTGTGGATTTGAGACATTTCAGCGTTGAGTACATCAGTAAGTAGTGTGAAGCTGATTAGACTTGCTTGTGAGTGTAGCGCCTTGAAATAGGTATTAGGTGATTTGATCCTCATCGTTAGGTGTGCAAGGTTGGGGAGAATGGACGATAGCTGAGACATTGCAAAATCGGTGTGCAAGCACATTGGGACGTCGAGAACACTGAGCTGGCGAGTAGGGAGTTCTCGAAGTACATCAGTCGTCCAAGGGCCCTTGACATTGCAGGTACCGACGATACGCAGCGATACCAAATTGCTCGCAAGTTTTACCAATCTTCTGCTATCGCTCGCGATAGCAGCTAACCCATCCTGCGATTCTGCAACGTGCTCTGCACAAGACCATACGATGTTGTGTATCAGATTGGGCAGCGATCGTTTGCTGGTGAAGGCAAAGCTCAGTGTTTTAATCTGTTCGGGCTTATCGTGCTGGAACACGACTTTGGTGTATAGCAGACGAGTTGCAAGAGAATGAAATTGACGCGATACGCGGCAGATAGCAGCCAAATCTGCAACAAAGTGTTGTGGCCGAAGCGCGACACGAACATAATCTTCTTGTGGACTGAAGTCGAAGGATTCGCTTCCGTAGTCTTCGACTGTGAGCTCCTTGAAGATACGACACCAGAGCTCAGGAGAGAGCCTGCTAGAAGCACCGATGAAAGGCTTGATGTCCTAAGCGACATTTAGCAAACTCAATTAGAAAGGGGGTGAGTGATCTACTTCAGCCGGACTAGCAGAGAGTGCCTCCTGGGTTCTTCTTCCTCTATCGAGCATCACGAATTGCCCAAAGTTGAGGTTCAAGAACAACTAAGCGATTTTCGGATCTTGCTTGTAGCCATGGCAAGCTTGGATGATACCTTCAAATGGCAGATCTAGACACTCTCTGGGAATATATCCTGAACCAGCCATGGCAGCTGGTCTTGTATCTATCTGGTTTCCTGGGCTTCGACGCTCTTCTGTATTTGTTGATTCGTATCGTTCGTGTCCTTCGCGCTTGTAGTGTCATGGCAACACTTAGACTGCATCTCAGATATGGCCCTCATCTTCTCATGACTATACTGCAGTCGAAACAGAGCCAATTCTGCGCTCAAGAACCAATTCCATAGCGTCTATACCTCCTCATCTCTTACCTTCATTCATTGTGACAGAAGACAGGCTTCTGAATGAAGTCGATCAATATATAGAAGAGAATGACAACATTTATCCACCTAGCAGATCTCATTCTCCTTCACCTGTAGTCGACAAGCGATTGAAAGCAATTTACGATGAGCGACCGATGTATTCTCCTTTGGAAGGCAGCGCTATGCTTGTCGAAACGCCCCACGTAGCAGATCAAGTATCGGTGAATGTCCCAGCATTCGACAATATCGAGCCAATAGATAGTCAAGGCGAAAGTTTCCAGGCCGGCACGAAGTCTGTCAAACAGCAAGCCGCAATCTCCGAAGAAGGAGAGCTGAATCAGACCATGATCGATCATGGATCTTTCCTTGACGAGACTGAAGAAGAAAACCTGATACAAGAAGCTTCTGCAGACCTCACATCGCTGGACAGAGATATACCTCATACAGCCGCAGAACAGCTTTCTACAAATGCTCACTCTGCTCCTGTGTCTTCCCAAATGTCTTATGCCGATGGAATCACATCATCTGAAGTTGAAGAAACATCACCCGAGGTTCTACTCTGCTCTCCACCTCAGTCGAGTACTCCACTACAAGTAGAACATTCTCTTCCAAATCCAATAGATCTATCACCCATACCTTCTCCTCCAGCAGATCAGACTTCAGAAATCAATTTGGCCGATTTGGTTTCCTTTGATCAGTCGCTTGATGGTGATGCGGAAAGATCAAAAGAGGAAACATCAGAAGAAGATATTAGTACAAAAATGGAAGAAGAGGAAGAGTCTCACTATGAAACAGCAGAATTCTTGCAAGAACAGCTAATGAACGAAGAAGACAGCGAAAGTCTATTGACGAGACATGAGCCAAATGCTGAAGATGCAGACATTGATCAGAGTCATGTAGCAAGAGAAGCGCAGGAGCAGGTCGAAAGGACAGATTCTGTAGGGATTGCTGAAAAGGCAGAGAGTCAAGATGATAGCGAAACTTCAACAGAAGAAGAATCGCTTCTTCCTGTCAGTCTTCAAGATGATCGAGGATTCACAGAAGGTTTCGTCGAGCAATCAAAGCTATCTGAGGTCCCTCCAAGCGAAATTGCGAGATCAAATTCCTCAGCAGAAATCTTAGCATTGGCAGCTATTAACCAGCAAATAGAACAAGAAGCACATCGTGTACCTCCTGAACAATTGCCTTTGTTGCATCTGTCTGAACTTTCAAGCGATGAACCGTCATATTTCGATCGTATTCCGGTCAAGCATCTCAGCGAAGTCACTCGACAGCCTTCTGCAGCGCTAGTGATAGTAAACGATCTACCACAAGATACCGCGAATCCACTTGAAGCGCAAGCAGAACCAGCAGAAGCTGATATCGACGCCGATATCACAATTTCTCAGACCGATGTTTTCAATTCACGACCTTCTTCTCCTTCGCCTGTATCCAAATTCTTCCCCTCTCCGAATGAAGCGCTTCTTTCGCCTCTTCCAAGCGATTCGACTCCCGCAAAGATGACCATTTCAGCTCTGAAAGCTCACGACCTTATATCCAGATCAAAACTTTCTCGCTCAATCTCTTTGAACACGTTCGATCTTCCTGCTTCACCTCGAAAAACGTTCAGTACTATTTCTTACCATTCAAACGAGTCTTCTACCATCTTTTCCTCCCAATTGAAAGTAGCTGCTATTCAAAGACAAGGCTTGATGAGAAGGAGCAGTAGTAGAGTTGGATTAGGTGGCTTTGGTCTAGAAAGAGCTGGCGGTGCTTTGGGCGGGATGGAGAGAAGTGATGTTGCCCGAATGTCAGATTTCGATGAAGATGATGGGAAGGAGGAAGAAGATGTAGACTGATCAAGTCATGGTCCCGACTGCAAGTAATTGCTCTCAAGGTTGCTCGCGTGCTGATTTTCGTGGAACAGAAGCTCGTCTGTTACTATTGGTATAATTTGTATTCGATTTGTGTATTATGCGTATTACTTCTTGCTGTTGTAACCCTTCTCTTGGTAAATGTCTATAGTACTAATGCATACCAATAACCTTGCCTTTCTTTTCTTTCCTCCGCTCAACCTGCGACCAATTCATACAGGATGACTATTGTGTTAATGCCAATAAGGGGTACTGTGCGCACGTACAACCTTATGAATCAGCCTAAGACTGAGAAGAGGAATCGCGACGCACTTCTCATGACCGTCCTTACACCTTTCATCCAATCTATCACTTTAGCCTTGATATTGCTACCCTCTTGAGCTTGTCCCACAGCATAACCAGGATCGTTGAAGTAGACGTTCTGATTTGGTGTGCTCGTCCATCCGACTGTCGTAGTGTCAGATTATGCAATAGGGTTTTGGAGGAAGGACAGTTCACCTCGAGCAAGGAAACGCTCTTCATTCAGAATAGCGATGGCATTCGTGAATAGTAGACCAGTGTAGAAGATCAAGCTCAAGCCGAACATGCTTGCGAGCTACTACTGAGGTGAAATGTATCTTCGCCAGGAAGTGCGACACCAGTCGTGTAGGCGAAGGCAAGCGAATCAGCGGTCTCGTTTCGAGTCTTGCAACTGTTCGACAGAGCTTTGCAGCGCGTCACGAGTCTGCCGAGTGTGTCGTGGTAGGGCACAAGCTATATTCTTGATCCAAAGGTTGGACCCGAACAGCGTTCTGCATCCATCTTTGCTGCATTGCCCAGCACAATGTATCGCCTAGTCGCCCACTATTGTATGATCGGCGGATCTCATCTTTTGGCTCTCGCATTCCGCTCGAATCAACTTGCGATTCTTCGTTAGTTGAGAAATGCTGTCTCCATACTTGGGAGTGTTCAGAGTTGCTGCACCTTGTTGAATTACCGATCCGCTTCTTATCCTGCTATGTTTGAGCCTTCTGGCTTCTTGCATGGCGCAAGGTCTTTCCGGATCCTCTAATTTGATCTGCTTCTCTTGTCTGATTTGCTTATGACGTTCGGCGTTGCTACCATCTGCTGTCCTCCTCATTCTCTGCCTTTTCCATCACACCAAGATGCTGCTTCCATCGACTCTTGCCCTTGCCTTTGGATCGCTCAGCGGGTGCATAGTAAGGCATCATACGAGCCGTTCTTTCTATCGAACACTTCTGTAGGCTAGTTGGAGAACCTTGAGACTGGAATACCCCCAAGCTAATACAATATGAAAATAAATGAAGCCCGCTTTCAAGCTTGAAGCTCACGAGAGCTCAGCTGATGGTCAAATAGATGGTGGAAATAGATCACTACTACATGATTGAAAAAGACTTATACAAGGGAAAGCCAATAAGAGCCAACAATTTCTGATTTCTAACAACAGCCAATAAATATTTTACCGTCAATAAATTATAGAGTGAGGGCACGCTTGGAACGCGTCCGAATAATCTTTTCCGCATTCATTGCATTTCCGTGTATTCTGGTTGTCGGGATTGTGATATACTTCGCCTAACTCTCTTGCAGCGAATCGCATCATTCGATTCGGATTCGCTTGACCAACACCGTCTTGAGGGCGTGAATGAAATATACCATCGTGGTACGAACTGATATTGTACCGCGGATGAAAGCCTTGAGGGTTTCTATTTGGGTGAAATGCTCCTCGGTGGGTAACAGGATGGTAGCCTTCCGGGTTGAATAGTTCATCATAGGCATGTGGGTTCGCGTTGAGATGAAACGCATTAGGATTGTAGATTGGATGATACTCATTAGGTTTTGCATCCGGATGATAGCCTGCTGTGTTGTGGGTTGCGTGATATGCATACGGATTGTAGATTCGGTGATATCCGACAGGGTTCAGCTCCGGGTGATAGCCTGCTGGGTTGTTGCGTTCATGAAATCAATCAGGGTCTGGTCGTCTGAGTTTGTCAGCCAGACCGATTTGGACTTCCTGCGCAAATTGAGGGACATGACGCAAATGGTCCTCATACGGACGAGGTATGGCAACATCTGGGTAATAATGAAGCTGATGGGGAGGATACGGATGAGGTGGCTCTACTTGCTCATAAGAAGGTTCCGAGGCTGGCTTTCCAATACGCTTGAAGCGACTTCTGAGAGGAGCCTTGGTAGGAGCGGTCGTAGTTGAATATGGCAGATGATCTTTATACGCAAGAGGGATTCCTGATGGGTCAGGAGCGATGGCACTTGCTTTTCTTTGTTGTCTGACGGCACGAGTTGGCAAGCTACGCTTACTAGGTTGGTTACCCATGGTTGAAGTACAGATATCGGAGTCTTGATTAATTTGGGAGCCAAAGAAAACCAGCGAGTAGCAAACGATGAAACGGACGATATCAGAAGAAACGATCGGATAACAAAGGAATTGCTTATTCAGATAATCCTGGATCCAATGAGCCAGACCTTCTAAGTTTGAGTTCGGGGTAGATAGCAAAGAGAGGGCACAACAAGGAAGAAGAAGACGAGAATACAGACTACGAAAACAGACAGGCCAAGATATGGAGTAGTACTAGATATTCTCTGCGTTCAAGCTATCAGATGGAGTAGGTCATCCTGCAAGAATCGGAAGCTATGCGACCTATGCCTCAGCAGCAGCCAAGCGTTGCAGCTCTCCAAGCTATTAATTGAGGAGAAGGACGGCTTTGCTCGGCGGAAATACGTCTGAGTGAAAGGAGAATGCAGCCTGGCTACGAGACAGATGCTCTGGGCCGCACAGAGCCCTTGCGTGACTGCGAGGCATTACCCAGTTCTATGAGCGAACTTCAATTGGTCCAAGTCCAAGTTGACTCCACGTTAATATTCTTCTCTTGTACCAAGGAAGCCACAAGCAAGCTCAAGCCACAGATACCACCGTGGACGCATACCATAGCCCTTGGAAGCACTACACATAGGACTGTCCAACCGCAGACCGCTCTTCTTCGAGTTTAGCCTGGCCTAGGCTCTTGCGTCTTATCTGTTTCTTCTCTGCCTTCTACGACTCAAGACTCTCTACAATCACTCAAGTAGTCCTCAAGCTACCTTCTCTGCATCAAGATGCAAGGCGATTATCAATTTCCTACTGATAGGTTGAGCGTCTGTCAAAGTAAGCCGGCCTTACCTGTCTCGCTTTGCTTTACAGAGCTCATCATATCATCACAGACTCAAGCAAAACGCCTACAGTCCTTGTCGCATGCGGTTCTTTCTCCCCAATGTAAGCCTCTCTCAACAAATTCATATACAGTGCTAATCTGCTTATTTCGCAGCACTTTTCTTCATTTGCGAATGTTTGAAATGGCAAGAGACCATGCTTCTTTCAATACTGATTTCGAAATCGTTGGAGGTTACATGTCTCCAGTTAATGATCGCTATATGAAACCTGGTCTCGCTCCAGATTATCATCGGTACAACATGTGTCAACTTGCTTGTCATAGAACTTCAGATTGGCTCATGGTCGATCCTTGGGAAGCGAGACAGCCAGCTTATGTACCTACGGCAAAAATTCTGGATCATTTCGATCATGAAATTAATGTTGTCAGGGGTGGAGTGGACGTAAAAGAAACGGACGAGGAGAATGAAGGAGAATTCAAACTGGTCAAGAGGAAAGCTAGGATCATTCTGTTGGCTGGAAGCGATTTGATCCAAACAATGTCTGAACCTGGTGTATGGGAAGAAAAGGATGTAAGCATTGCATCTATCTCGCTCGTATGCCTGTGTTCAGATGCTCTTTGTCTACAGCTACACCACATCCTGGGTCTTTACGGCTGTTTCATCATTGAACGTTCGGAATCCGAAATCGACCAATCCCTCTTCTCTTCCTCTTCCGTTCACTCTCGCTCTCCTTTAGCTCTTTACCGACACAACATCTACATGGTTGGTCAATTAGTCCGAAACGACGTCTCATCAACCAAAATTCGTCTTTTCCTAAAAAAGGGTATGTCTGCCGAATACCTTTTACCTGGAATCGTAATCAAGTACATCAAGCGAAATGGTCTGTATCAAGATAAAGATGGTGCAGACGGAAGAAACGTTGCTATTTCTTCTTCTTCTTCTACAAGTACTAAACCTTCTTCCAATTCTAATTCAAGAATGGGTAGTCCCATGCCTCAAGCTGGTCCTTCTTCCTCTTCTTCTTCAAGTCCAAGCATGACGGATGGGAGACCGCCTAGTCCGAGAAGTGTGGCTAGAAGTATTGCGTTAGAATTGGATGCGGAGATGGAAGGCTCAGATTCGGGATCAAGACCTGCTTCGAGACCTGCTTCGAGGAGTGAAAGTAGATTCGAGCCGATGCAAGAGGGTTAATAGGTGAACGCTTCCATTCGAGGCTGGAGCTGGGGTTTTTCGCGGTCTAGAAAAGGGTGTATTTTATTCGATTTGTAACAGTATTTGAAAAGCAATGCAAACATCATGAGGTTCGTGTACGAGGAGATCTATACAATGTTCCAAGCTATATACACTGATCTAATCTACATGGTATGATATGCATAACGATGCTTCCTCTTCAACGCAAGCGAACGATCTTAAATGGATCGTAATCTTCCAATACACCATGCTTCTTCCACCATTCTGTACTCGTTTCACCCGCTTGAGCACTGACAGCATCTTCTATCGCTTCCTCAATATCGAATGGGCGGAAAGTTATATCCAGACCGCTCTCAACCCACCAATCCAAAGCGGCTGTTTGACCATATTTCGTTGCGCCGATAATGACATCCTTATCGTACATTAGGCGAAACTTGGATTTCCTCCACCAATCCAGTAGAGGTATCTATTCAAATCCAGATCGCGGATATCAGCAATACACTAACCCCCTGCATTGGAACGAACATTGCCAGTACAACTCAATTTATATAGAGCTGATTTAGAGTATTTGGGATCGAGATGAGAATTATCGGACCACCAATCGAGACAGACAGTCGATCCTTCCATCGAAGCGAAATCCAGAACATAAGCAACTTTTAGCGGTAGGCCAGAGTGTTTCCACCATTCTACTCAAACTATCTGAGCATATTCCTTACTAGCAAATAAGCTGGAAAACCAACCTAAAACAGCTATCTGTTTCGTGAATGTTGCGCTGGACAAAGCGTCCTCGCTATACTGCAATTCGCAACCGCTCTTCTCTTTCCACCATTCCAAAACATCCACATGACCATGTCTACTAGCTTCATCCATAGCTTCCCTTATCGCCAACCGGTCAAGCGGAAACTGTCTTTTCCCTTCATCATCTATCTGTATAGCCCAATCTAACACCGATACTCTTCCCCAAGCACTTGCAAGAGTAGGTAAAAGATAAGCGCATACAGAGAAAAGGGCAGTAGGTTGTTCTTGCAAGAAGAAATCTAGTAAATAGACATAGGCGAATCGAATCATTGCTCTAGCTCCCCAAGTTGTTAATGTCTTGTTGCCTTTAACAAAGTATTCATGCTTGACAAGAGGTAAACTTGCAGAAAGAATAGCTCGGTCCAAAGGTGTAGATTGCTCAGACCAAGGTGCAGTCATTTCGATATCATGAGAAACGTTCAAGGTAGTACAGAGTTCGTAGTCTTGAGTATAGTTGAAGATGACTCGCAGTAGCTCAGGTGGGATGCGGTGACCAGCTGGAATGTGTTGCGGTATCGATGCTGCCAATGAGTTGTCATCGTGGGATTTCTGGGTATAAGGGCACAAAGGCCATTGCTGTGACTTCAGCTTGAGTTTTATTGATGGCCCGTTTGTCAACGTGCAGGTATATTGCATTCAATCGCTGATCAAAGAAAACCGATGTCTTCGAAAAACCGCAAACTCGAGCACGTGTGGCTAAATGCGAGCAATAGAATTGGACTGCATCTGGAGAACATGTCTGTGCATTACAACGTGTCCGAATCAGACGAAGATCCCTCTCTTTCTTCCCACATAGCATCACTTTTCGCATTCCCTTGTCACGAAGTCTCATCAAGACAACGCTTTGCCGGCCTAAACTAATGCGGCCTGGTTCCATCTCTCTGGCTCATTCGAATCTGATTCAATCAAAACAGGCCGCCTTCGTCATTTCAAAGTACTTCTTCTTCTCGCAACCTCCAGAGATCCTGTCGCCCAGCTTTGTACGACACGACAGAAATTTTGACACAGCTTCCAGAAGATAGTCCAGCAAAGTTATGACAAGTGGAGGGTTGCCAGGCAGGATTGGAGGAAAAGGAGAAGCATACAATCCGGTTGCGACTATCAATTGAATGATTCCTAAGGAAGATGCCGGAAAGAGCACGATAGTGTCTGATATGAATCGACTTCGTGTTGACATTGGAATGAGATATTGTATCTATCATAACATCGAGGCAAGGCCGCTCAATGCTGTACAGATTTGCTCAGCATATCAAGTCTTGCTGAATCATGACTAACGTACATCAAATGTCACACATCTGTATTGACAGCTGCCAATGCTGCTTGCTTTTCAGGCGACAGCGATTCGAAGAATACTCGAACCGAATGGTCGTGGCTTAGCGAACTGCCAAAACTACTTTGGGTAATAGCTCTGATCGGCACCCAATGTTGATATATGTCTTTCGGAGCTAATATATGCTTGTTCTGGTATGCTTTCTCCAGCTAGCGGAAAGATGAGACAAATCTCGTCCCAATGCAATAAGCTTTTACTTACAAGATCCGCTGCATTCGAGGCTCCCATAGCTTCACTATGTTTACGGAAATTAGCCAGAAGATCAGGCGCTGCTGCTGCCGCCGGCCTGGAGTAATGTTTCAATGTTGCATGATCCAATTGGCATCCAAGAGTATACAGCTCAAGCCCATAAGCTGTGAGCCAAGACCTGTCAGCATAGCTTGTGCGATCTTCAGAGGCGTCTCATGGAGCAAAGGTGCTTACCTTCTACATAATGAATTGCCTAGAGCTTCGACAGCCCTTACAATGCCTAACTTGTCGGCCAATCGGATCATCGTCATCAGACCTTCTCTTGTTTGTGTAACGAGAAAAACAGATCTTCCAGGGTAGCAGAACTGTAGCAGAATATCAAGATAAACTGCGGCTTCATTCATCTGCACAGTTGCTATTTCTCCAGCGCTTTCAGGTTTCGCGACTTCGAACATGTCCTTGAAGACACCGCTTGCAGTAGAAAGATAGGTCTTATGGGCTAAAAAAATTATTCTGTCATTCGACACCAGCTTTATATCTGGCGTGCCTCCAATTGCAGACGCTTTGGAATAGGCTGGTGTAGGGTACGAGACGAGATTCGTCACAGAGAAAGCCCCGAAGCCCGACATTGACTTCGCTGTCTACAGAAGAGGGAATGTTCGAAAAGGCTAGAAGGTTGGCCTGCAACCACGACACAGCCGACGGCAGCTCTGCCACTTTGTGTTGGACCTTTGCTCTGCGTGAAGGAGTATCTGTCGAGCAATCTCAACCTGCGTTTCACCTTCAACGAAGAGCAATCAGAGACAATTTATGCACATCAAAAGGCTTCAAGGAGAAGAATCAGCGCTACCTGTCATTCTTTGTCAAGATAACCTGGTCGCTCCCTTTTCTTCTCTTTCGTAGCCCTCTGCTTCCCAGCATTATTCGAGTGTATTGATTACGTAATCAGAAGGCGCTGTCGTTGGCCTCTTATATACTGCGGTCACTCCATCGAGCTGCGAACAAAGCATTGACTACGTTCACTCTGTCGCGTGGCGATGACTCCTCGAAATTGTGCGTGATCTGCGAAAGCGGAAGCAACCTGACTGAACGACCGAATAGATATTCCCACAGCGATCGAGTGCTATGACTTTGTTCTGCCTCGCAAAGAACTCGGTATCAAGAAGCTCGTGGCACTTGCTAGAACGATTCATCCAAGATGGGATGTGTCGACAACCCAAATGCGAATTGCTAAAGAAAGGGCGCATTCTCACAATGGCTCTGGCGGTCGAGCAGGTTCTGACGATGGCGTAAGGCATTCTTTTCAATCTCCACCGCATAGCTCAATCCCGATGGCCAGTACCGCAAATTCGCTACCCTTATTGTTTCAAACGGTGACGAAAAACTCACTGGCTCGATGGCGACCGCTGCAGTTGTCTACAACTCCCTCTTCACCTTCACACAAGACGAAGTCGTCGAAGCTGTCAAATCTATGGTCACACAGAGTCTGGCTGCCACGGATTCGCTCGAAACCTCGATCTGGCGAGTTCCTTGGAGATGTATACTATGCGAACAGAAGGCGAAGAGAATGATCTGGCTAGTACAAGTATCAGAAAAGCTCAAGATTGGACAGCCAGCTGCTGTGTGTATTGTTACACCTGTTTGCAAAAGGAATGCTTGCACCAACAAATCATTGGATCAAATCAACAGGCTGGCATCGGGAAGTCAACAACGTTCTTTCTATCTGTATGTTCTTCTGATTGAAGCGATTGCAGCCTTTGTAAACAGAAATGACAGGGTGCGAAATCGCGACAAATCCGAATATTATCACAGCTCCTATCGAACAAATTCAGTGGCCGACAGCGCTATGAGCAAGCTCAATTATTGCTTGTGGATGCTACTTGTCTCTGTTGTGGGCTATTGTACATTCACTGGCGACAGCTCGATTATCAGATGGCTCTATCCCAAACTCAGGGAATTCAATATCTTGTAGTGCAAGGTACAAGATGGTCACTTTATCGTACGACGCGTCTTACTCTGAACCATAGCACAGCCCTATTCGCGCCTGGTCTCGATTCGAACGTGCCTATAGTGTCAAACAAAGACCGCTCCTTCCTATTTCATAGCTTGTCCCTGTATCTTCTTTGTCTACTTTCAGCTCGATAGCTGTATCATAAGATCAACACATCATGACTGGCTTTTCAGCACTACCAAACAAAGCTCTGGAGATCATTGCCGACACATCTATGCGTAAGTGTTTTAGATTCACTAGATGACAAAGTCTGATCTTCCTCAACAGGCAACTATGATCATCGGAAAAGTCTTCTTCTCGTATGCAAGCGGCTATCACCAAAAAGCTCTCCACCGACACATTTGGCTGAATATTCATAACGGGACAGATATGCTAATCCTTTTCAAGAGGTACAACGTGAACCCAGCAAATATTCGCACTATACAAGTCTACGGTCACATCTCTACCACACTACCACCACGATGGCAATCCGCTCTGGCAGAGTTACTTAAACGCTCTCCAGATATTACAACTTTGAGCGTCGGCATTAGCGGGAATAAGCCTGGGGTCAACTATGGGAGATTTGTCAATACCGAAGATCACTTGGATGAGGTAAGTGTCCAACTTACCGGGGTTGATTAGACGTGATGCTCATAAAACTACATGCAAATGAACTATCTATTCGAGGCATTGTCCAAAGCCAACCCTATTCGTATGACAATAGAAGTCGATCTTCATCCCTGGTTTACTACGCGTCTGAATCCGCAATTACTTCGCAACACCTTCAAATGCTTTACGCGTCTGGAAGAGCTCTAGTCAGTTGTTACAGTACACATAGCAACATTCAGCTCACTGACGTATCTCTTTCTCCAAAGTGTGAGCCGTCAATCTTTGCTATTGTGGTCTGACGAGTTGGTCCACCTGCCTGTCAAACAGCTCTTCTTCTGCGTAGGAGCTCATCGGCCGTTATACGGCACTCGTCAGACCGCTTGCTGTATTGGCCATGATGAACCCGTTCTTTCAAGCTTGGAACGAATACTGAATCGCAACTTGAACCTGCAATACTTTGATGTCCTGATGGATGATCAAACTGCAAAGTCGGGGTTTCGTAGAAGCGCTGTTTTACGTCAGTTGCAAACAAGTATGAATCTGCATAGGGGAGATCACAAGAGATCATTCGCACAGCCTGATTCAGGTAAGAGAATTTCGGTTCCGTTGTGTAGCCTCATCTGATTTATAATTAACTGAGCATCAGGCAATGGAGTCACTGTATCAGGCAACTATGCGGCCAGATCAAAGTGTAGGTTCCATCCCTTGTGTCGGTCTCGACCGCAACTCATTCTGCTTTCATACATAGCATGGCGCAAACGAATTGCCGGACTCTGCGCTTTCCTGGCCTGCTATATCAATTTCATCTATGCAATCATCAAGTCTGGTCGCGTTCCAATCAACGGTGGCTGTCTGTCTTTCGCTATTGTAACTCTTTCCATCTTTATCATCTACGCTCCCATCTCTGAGTATGCGTATGAACTGCACCACGACTTTTCATTGGTCACTCAGTCGCACTTCGATCATGAAGCGATGTACTGGACCTTCCCAAAAGCTCTTCCAGCCGCGGTGATCAAGTCTGGTGTTCAATATGTGAAGCTATTGTCAAAGGAAGACTTCTGCTGAGAAGCGTTGATTGAGGCATACGGACAGTATTTATGCAAGGATAGCAAGCAATAGTCAATTCGGAAGGGTACTGAATGATGCATTGTTGTACAAAGGATTGATATTGCGTGTAATAGTCCATTCTTCCTTCCGTGCAACACCTCACTCTACGGATGATACTGTCCCTTCACTTTCACTCTGCCAGCTTTATCTGTCTCTCGGAGAATAGGACTTGCAGCCGGTCGATAGCGATGTTCAGGTGAATATCTAGGAAGCGTTTCCATGAGCGATGTGACAGACTAGGGATTAGTTGCTCAACTGACCTTTCTACTTTAGCTAGAGCTGGTCTGCTTTTGTGCACTTTATGCTCGTGCTCTGTCCATTCAAAGATCTCCTCTTCGATTTTCCTATAACAACACGTTATCAGCTGCAGTACAGAAACCCTACAGTACTTGCTCACATTGTTAGACCCCATAGAAGCCAGCATACGCCAACTAGAATCATTCCAAAGAATATCTTGCGCACCAAAGGTTGCCGTGAGAGGTTTCCCGCTGCTGCTTCTTTGCCTTTGTAAGAAGTGCCTGTGCTGCCTAGTCGTGACGATGGGAGACTCATGATGTCTGGAAAGGAGACAATGGTTCGAAGACGAAATAAGGTCGAGGGTTTCGCACTTCGCTGAGACTTATGGGAGATTCATAATTCTCAGAAGTAATACAAATTGTATAGTCTGAAAGCCAGGTTGCAGGAGACACGCTGTAATAGCCTTATTCTTAATCACTGTCAGTTGTGAAATCCGAGGATATGTCTGTGTATAGACTTTTCGCTCATCCATACATGCGACTGGTGCCACGGACTCATTGGACAGTGCTCGTCTGAGCAGAACCACCACTTCTCGCCATCTTTATCAATGCTGATTGGTTTGGCGGGCGTGGCTATAGCAAAGAGAGTTAGCTAGTTCCATGATATGGGATGATATACGTACTACCGGTAATGAATTTGCTATCACGTACAAAAACTTAATCACAAATTCTGGCAGCAAAAGCGGAGATCAAAAAACGCTTACATGTTTGAGGTGCCTGGTTTGACAGGCGCTGGGTTCTTTTTATGCCAATCGAGAGCTGCTTGCGACGCCATGTACTGAATAATCAAAGGCTGAGTGTCAGGCAAAGCTCAGCACAGGTCCTTGCAGATCAGCTTACGGTAGGATGATGCTCTCGGGCGCAAGCTCTGGCTTCTCCTTCGGCTTCATGGGACTTGTTACAGACCATATCACCGCAGTACCATATCTTAGGCATGTTGGGCGTCGCTTGATGCGGATAGATCTACGTGATATCAATAGGCCATGACTAGAATGCTCGTGAGACAAACCTTAACGTTGTTCTTGTCAGTCATCTTGTGTTGTGAAGAGTAAAAGATATAGGAAAGATACGATGACTTGGTCGATTGAGAAGAGAGCAAGAAGACTCTTCATTTCAAGCCTTTCGGCAAGAACAAAGGTTTGTCACAGACGACAATTTCTGAGACTGTCGTTCAGTATTACTAGCACTGACTACGTAAGAGAGACAAACGGGAAGTATGAGTATGAGCCCGAAAGAAGCAACGCGAGTCAGTAGTCCGTTTTCAGAAGCGACGCAGTAATCAAGGAAACGAGAGGTGGAAATCACAACCATTGTCTAATCGAGCTACTGTATATAACCAGAGCATCAATGCTACCAGAAGGTGCGGGTTTCCTCTTGACAAGATATGCTGCGAACGGGCGTTTAACTGAGTAAATAGCAGAGAGAACGAGCGAAAGAGATGTCTCGAACAGAGCCTACATCATGTCGAGCCAGTGCAGAACGACAGAACATCTGAGATACAGTCATAAGCATGCTTCTCTAGCTAGCATGCCCTTCCTGTCCAAATTTGACCTCCTTGCAAGAGTTCCACAGGCTGTTCAGGATATCCACGTAGCGACGCACTGGTATCTCCTGGAGCCGATGCACTCCTCTTGCTCCGACTTTAATAATTCGATCATCGTTCTTCTCCAAGCGATCATCGGAATTTGCTCTTTGTGTTGCCTACTCAGCCCCGCTTGGCGTAAACTACATTACAGCAATGTCGAAAGAAGCCATCACTATCAATGATCTAGTCTTTGCTTTCCCAAGTTCTCCATTACCAGTCCTGCGTGGAATAGATCTACATCTCCCACCTGGCTCACGATGCATTTTAGTAGGAGCAAACGGTGCAGGTCAGTTCGCTCATTGAGATATGTTTGACAGTGCTGAGTATTGGGTTATAATAGGCAAATCTACTCTCTTACAAATCTTAGCTGGTAAACGTATGATCAAAGGTTCAACAGCCAGAGTACTAGATCAAGAAGTTTTCTTCAACACACCTGCTGGAGTTACTTATCTAGGTACTGAATGGGCTAATAACCCTGTAGTGAGGAGTGATTTGGTGGTTTCCCATTTCATGTGAGTTTGTCATCATCCTTTAGTCGGAGAAGAGTAGCTGAGCCTACAACAATAGTGACTCTGTTGGTGGATGGAGACATAAAGAAAGAAGGGATCGTTTATTAGACATCCTTGAGTGAGCTTGTCGCTCTATAAAGAGTGAATACTGCTCATTAGGAGTATAGCGTCGATCTCGAATGGCATATGCACACTATTTCAGATGGTGAACGGCGTCGTGTACAAATAGTAGCGTCTGTTCCCTTCTCTCCCCCTTTACCATTTCTCATTCCAAAGTCATTTAGCGGATTAATGGCACCTTGGGATCTACTTCTCCTGGACGAAGTGACAGTCGATCTAGACGTACTCGTCCGAACTAGACTTTTACAATTCCTCAAACAAGAAACTCTCGAACGATCAGCAACCGTTTTATACGCTACTCACATTTTTGACGGACTTGATAATTTCCCTTCTCATGTTTGTCATTTACAACTAGGAGCTACTTTAGATCCACCAGTCTATAAATGGCCTTTGGATTTAACTCAAGGAGATAAGATTGATGGGATTCCTGATGGAACGATTGAGAAGATGAAGGATGTGGAAAGAGCTGGAAGTAGATTGATGGAACTTGCTTTGGCTTGGTTGATTGTGGATACGGATTTGAGGAAATCTTATGAGAAGCAAGGAAAGGAAGGTTTTAGATTAAGAGGCGCTAAAGAGGAGACAAAGGATATGAAGACTTTTTACCAAAAGTCGGTCCTTACTGTTACTTATCAAAAGAGGCTGGCTGATTGTTCTCTCAGATACGACTATGCTCATTAGATGAGACATACACATACATCAAAGAGCTGAGCTCAACCTCATGCATTCGCACTAGTAAATTAGATAAGCGCACAGTTATAGATTGTAAGGAGATCATAATGTTAAATTGCTAAGATTACAATATATTAGATGCTTCTTATCCTCTATGCGTACTGATCTACGAGCGTGTCTCTCATTGCGGCTATCGCTCCACTATCTTGACCTTGCAACTTGAACGCAGCTTCCACCACACTTGTTTCTACTGCTGTTGAATCAACGCCGACGAAAGCGGTCTGTGCATGATAGCAATATGGTAAGACAAACGAATGTCTAACCTCAAATGACCACGCACCCAATCGTTGACTACTAAACCAGCTCCAATGCAATCCGACCCTCTGTTGATGGTTCCCGCCACTAACGGCACTTGCAACAAAGAAGACAATTCATCTTGATCTTGAACTGAAGTTTTCGGATGAACCAAAGCGCCTTGATTTGATAAAGCGCAATAACTTCCAACCAGTACGTTTTCAGCAATCGTTTGCCTAAAAACTTCAACTTTCAAAACATCGGCAATAATTTCTTCAGTTTCTCTATCGATATCTGGGTGAACCAAAGCAACGTAATCGTTACATGCAATCACGTTTCCTAAAGCTGATAAACGTTCTTCAACACGTTGAATTGCAACAGCATCAGGTAAAGAGTTTCTTAAATGTTGTAATTCTTGATCTGTTGTTGTAGAAGGTACTAATAAACCATGCCTGTTCCCAGCTGTTAATCGACCAATGATTCTTGTTCCACCAATTGAAGTTTGAATAACTGGAATCACATCCCCTAATTCTGCTTCAAAGACTGAAAAGAAATTTGCTGAGCCTGTAGATTGGGAAGCGAGACAGTAGGAATTGGTTAAGCGTGAGAAGACTCCAATGTCTGAAGAAGATTCATAGCGAAGACCTGCGACACCATTCTGCTATGAGGATATTCCAGATCGGATACAGATGCTTGAACATACGGACAGCCATGGTAACACAAAGATGTAGGTAGAAGGGATAGAAAGTAAAACTTGCTGCAAGTGTCGAAACTGGGTTTGCTGAGTAGCTGTTCTTCTAATCAACGAGGCAGGCTTGTTAGCGGATGATCCTCAAGCTGTTCAGAGCACTCTCACCTGGTTGCGAGTGGATACGAAAATTGTAATATTTTTCTGCAAAGGTCATCTGTCTGCGGCCGTCTCCTCGAGTCATACACTGAATTACTACTGCATGCTACGAAGGTTGACTACATCTATCACACCTAATACACTACGATCCATCACACCTGCACCTCTACTAGCAAGATCCTTCGCCGCTATGTCTGACTCCATCGCGCCTAAAGAATTCGTTCGCTTTCACCCTTGTACTGCTTTATTTTCACTGTGCCTGATACATGATGAGAATAGAACAAAGGACTTTACACGAGCCTTGAACAAGAAGATCCTGAAATCTATAAACTCATTCAACTCGAAACATGGAGGCAATTCACCGGTTTGGAGCTCATCGCTTCAGAGAACTTAACTTCTCTTGCTGTAGCTGAGGCAAATGGATCCATGTTGACAAAGTTCGCTGAAGGAACCGATACAATCAGCTTGGGAAGCTGATATTGTTTGTCTTTCTTGAACAGCAAATACTCTGAAGGTCTACCTGGTGCTAGATACTACGGAGGGTGAGCTCATACTCTTCCGCTGTGATCGACCGCTTACATTTTATGCAGAAACGAACATATCGATGTGCTTGAACGCTTATGTCAAGAGCGGGCTTTGAAAGCTTTCAACCTAGACCCAAAGGTAGGAGGACTCCAGTCAATACTCGTGTGTAACAAGTCTTGATTGTTACCTTTCTACAGGTCTGGGGTGTTAACGTTCAGCCTTACTCTGGATCCAGCGCAAAGTCAGTGACCCATTTCTAGATCTCATTTGCAAATCAGTTTCTGAGTTGAGCTTATCTGACAGCTTCGCCTGCTTTACTGCCCTTCTGGAACCTCAAGATCGTATCATGGGCCTTGGTCTAGCTGACGGTGGTCATTTGGTTAGTCTGACACAATACTTGCCAGATTGCGCTATTGACTCGCTACTCTAGACACACGGAGCCTACACAGCTGTAAGTCCTCATAGCACGATTGAAGTATCGTTTCCTCAATCGCCGGTGATAGAAACGCAAAATCTCTGCTTCATCCATCTACTTCCAATCTCTTCCTTACCAAGTCGACCCCAAAACCGGTTTGATCGATTATGAATTCCTAGAAAAGCAAGCCAACATCTTCAAACCTCGTTTACTAATCTGCGGTGCTTCCGCTTACCCACGTGATTGGGATTACGCTCGACTTCGAAAAATAGCAGATGCGCAATCTGCTTTGCTAATGATGGATATGGCTCATATTTCCGGTTTGGTTGCTGCTGGCGTTCAAAACGATCCTTTCCAATTATGTGATGTGGTTTGCACTACAACGCACAAAACTTTGAGAGGTCCAAGAGCTGGTTTGATCTTTTTCAGAAAAGACAAAGATAGTGAAATGGAGAAAAAGATCAATGACGCTGTTTTCCCTGCTTGCCAAGGGGGCCCTCATAATAACGTCGGTGTACAGCTTTCGGTTGTTGAGCTTATTGCTCATATTCGCGTTTTCTGCCCGACAGACTATCGCTGGTATCGCTATCGCACTCAAACAAGCAGCCGAACCAGCTTTCAAGACTTACGCAACTCAAGTTATTGCCAATTCAAGAGCTTTGGGCGAAGCGTTGATGAAGCACGATTACAAAATGGTCACTGATGGAACAGACAATCATTTGAACTTGTGGGACTTGAGGCCATTGAAGTTGACTGGTAGCAAAGTTGAGAAAGTTTGCGATTTGGCTCATATTACTTTGAACAAGGTGCGTGGAAATCCTCTGATGTGCGTTTTAAAAATGCTAAAGCTAGGATCGTTGATCGCACAGAACGCCGTTGTCGGAGATACTTCAGCAGCTACTCCAGGTGGTGTTCGAGTTGGCACATCAGCTTTGACTTCCCGCAATATGGTTGAAAAAGATATGGAAGCCGTTGGTGAATTCTTGCACAGAGCAGTTCAGATTGCTCTCAAATTGCAAGAAGAAGCTGGATCAAAATTGATCAAGGATTTCACTAGAGTAGCTACAGAAGGCAATGGCGAAGGCAAACAACAGCTCGAGCAACTCAAGAAGGATGTTGGTGAATTTGCTAGACAGTTCCCTCTGCCTGGTATTCCGTGAGTGGTGGAAAGGAAGCTATCAGACTGGTCTGATACGAATGTTTTTCATCTCCACAGAGATATGAGCTCAATCAAAGACCCAAATGCTTGAGCAGTTTCTCAATAGGATTTCGGATGGCATGGTTTTGTAACAATGATTCAACACATAAGGGTTCCCCCTTCCTTCAGTATTATAGCATATCATTCAACAGTGATACATTTGGCAATGCAATCTTTTATGCGTGCTCTCATACTTGCTGCGGTTCGTCGCTTTGAAAGGAGACGGGCACAAGACCTCTGTAACGCAAGAAGCCTATGCTCTCATATCATACACGTGGAGTAAATCATGCTCTTAAATTAGTACGTTCAATCTCAAGTAACGATAGTACGCCTCGTTGATCTCCCTTCTCCTCCTTTAGATGTGAGAGACGCGCACGCTTGCACTTTCCATAATGTTATCTTACAATATTGCTGCACACATGATGAAAAATGTTGATGAGGAGAGAAAGAAAAATGCATCAGGATGAGTCTTCCGCCAAGAAGATCTGAGTTGAACGGTGATGAGCCTTTGGTCCAGCTTCTCAACAGACGTCAATAGCGGTCAACCAAGATGACTGCTTGTTTGACACAGAAGACAGGGAGGAAGAGAGTCTTCTCGACATTGAAGGCCTTCTGGCTAATCCAGATGAACTTGCAGGCGATGACGACGCAAAAGCTGCTGAGAGTTTGCGATTTGAGGAAGAAGTAGGGATGCCTGGATATTGAATTACATCGGAAGCTCTTCTTGTCATATGGACTGGCGAGTACTGTAATCCGCTGATGTTGGTATGGGAAAGCGATCTTCTGCGCAAGGAATCCAGTTCTGTTGCCGAACGACATGCAGCAGATTTATGGCTTGACAACAGACGACTTGACAAAGGAAGAGAGCCACATTGGGCTTCGACTGAAGGTGTAGCAGTAGGATAGTCCGTGCTTGATCTCTTAAGCGACGAGCGAGGTGGCGACATTGTAAGTCGCATGATCTTGACCTCGTTCTCGACAGCCAATTTGTGTAATCGAGCACACCCTGATATTGATCAGCACACGTCCCGAACGGTCCAAAAGGGGGAAACTCACAACTTGTGAACGTCTCCGGCTTTATGAACAGCTCATAGCCCAACACATCCAAGAAAGATCTCTCGTTCGCGTTGATCTCATGGACAGGCAGACCGCTCAACCTTGACCTAATGATGCGTATAAGTCAAAATAGTAAGAGAAAATTTATCTGATGCAACACACCAAGCCCCTTTCAAAGAGAAAGATATCAGCATTTATTTCCTCTGCAGAATAAAGTGACAGAAAAACTCACTGTTGCTATAATTTCGATCTTGCAAGAATTTGCTAGCGCAAATCAAACTAGCCAAAAACATTCTTCTCCCACAAACGACCGGATCTCTACTTGTAGCTAGAACATCCGCAGCAGCTCTAGTGAATTCTTCATTAGGACTACCAGGTGGTGTAGCTAATCCAGTTTCTCTCAGCAATCTTTCGGCTTCCAATTTTCTTTGATTGGATAAATTGCTGAAATGTGCTTTTGCCTTTTCGGCGAAATTAACACGTTCTCTAATTGGTACTCGAGCTCGATGAAGGTAGTACAAAGCGACTTGTAAAGTTGTAATGTTTGATCGAGAACGTCGGAGAGTTTCTTTGATGAAATATTTGAGGGGTAAGACTTTGGAATCGGAGGAAGGAGAAGTAGATGGATTTGAAGACCAGATCGATTCTATCGCTAGCATACTTGTGCCTATGACATCCCATGAGATAACGGACGAAGACTAAGGGATGAAAGCAGTGCTTACCAACTAAACCTTCAACAAATTTAGCATCTGGTGAAGATTCAGAAGTAGGTGATTCCAATTGCAAATGCTGAGCATCTAATTCAGGAGCAGGAGGTGGTGTAGGTAAAGAAGTGGAAGAAGATTGATTTTGTTGAACCAATTGCGATGCAACTCTTGAATAGGCAGAAGGTAGAAAACTTTCAGAATGACTGTTTTGTCTTGTTCGTGCCAATGCCTTTTGATTCATGGAGAAATCATGGACTTCTTCAGGTCGTAAAGCAGGTGTGGCAAATCCATTTGTTGCGTAGTTTGATAATTCTTCAGGTCCTAAACTTGCGTAACTTGATCTTTCTCTTCCGCCACCAGGACTACCATAGGGAATACCAGTTGAAGAAGGTTGCCAATTTGACAAGCTGAATGAACGAGGGAAAGAAGAAATTGAAGAACCGATGGAAGAACCGCCAGAAGAAACCGAAGAGGAAGAACTGAGAGGCGGAGTAGGTAGAGTATCGATATTGACCGACGTACGAAGGTGTGGTAGAACAGGTCGGAGTCTTCTTGTATCGATATCCATATGCTCTGCTTCTCTTGAAGAACTTTTGGATCTAGAGCGTTTTGCAGCTCGAGGTGAATCATAGTGAGGGAGGTAGTGCGAAGAGGAAGAAGGCGAAGATCCGCTCCGACCAGTGGCGAGAGGAGACGGTACGTGAATGAATTGCCATGAGGGTGTACAGGAGGAATTAGAAAGGTGTTGCATTATTTGCTGTTTTTGCGTCTCTTCCTAGTCGGAACAGGTAAAAGCTCAACGAAGAGAACCTGAGAGAGAAGACTAGAGACCGGGAAAACAGGCGATGACTAGCTTGACGAATTGAAAGGCAGTGTATTGCGTATTGCGTAAATAGTGGCGATTGATGTTTTCTAGGGGTTCGATGCCGTGTACTTTGACAATGTAAGACAGAGAGAAAGAGAGCCGAGCCCAAGAGTTGTAGAAGAAGACTGTTTGATGTAAGTGCCGCAACCAGAAGTTGAGCACTGTCGGAAGTGATGAGACGCCCCCAAAAAAATTCAAGCAATTTCGACCTCTTTCGAGTAAGCCATAGTTGCAGATGATAGAGGATTAGATGATGATGCCGTTGACCGTGAGACGTAAACCAGTAAATGAGTTTGACCTTTGCCGTGAATTGAGGTTATAGATAGCAATTGTGCTTGCATCCAATGTTCCTTTGATGGATGATGGAAAGAGAGGTAGGAGATAAAACCCTTGAAGAATTACAAGGGACAGAGCGGGTGAAAGAGGCGTGGGTTGAAAATTACGAGTCAAAAGAACAAGTGACTCGCAATTGTTAATTGACCGCTTTCCTTTGTTCTCCAGAAAAGTGTCGCGGATTGCTTGCCCTGGACCTTGCTACAGTGTTCCAGAGAGAGCAGCCTTGATCCTGCGAGAGGTGAAGCCGCAAAGGGATGGAGAGGAGTATTTCGCCGAAGGGGCGGCGAGAAGAGGGAGGAAGACTGAGTCACGCCGGACGAAAGCGTTCTCTACCAAGCGCCTGTTGCTTTGCTTGTTGCTGTTGTTGAAAGAGTGACAGCCCTGGCGAACAGAGCGTTGGGAGAAAAAGAAGAAGAAATCGTTGACCCCAGAGTCTGCGGCTATGCGGCAAACTGACTCGGCCTATCGGATGGGGTTAACTTTGGAGACGCTAATCATTACTAGTAGCTACAGGCTTCCTTCGCCTTACTCTACTAGGTGTAGCTTCATCATCCCCTTGCGCTCCTTCCGTTTCTTCATCACTTTCATTTCCATCGACATCCAACTCTTTAGTCACCGAAGAAGCTTGGTGCGATAGTTTTGTTCCTTCATCAGCTGCATGAGGTAACAACTTTTCTTCTTCAGCTTTCCTTTTCTTCTCCCTGTTCTCTTTAACAATTTTCTGATCTTCTTCCTCTTGATCTGAATCTTTATATTCCCATAGCTATGTCCTCAAAACATCAGTCTATTCATCTCCACAATCCTACAGAAGATTGATTACCTGTTTTAGCTCACCACGAACAACAGCGCAAAGGAAAACAGTGATTCCACAAGCAGGACTTAAATAAAGTAAAGCAGGTTGAGCGCTTCTGAAGTAATGCATCACACCGATAGTGAGCATCAAGCCAAAGGTGTATGCCAGTAGACAAGCTTTGAAGTAAGGTTTGATGTAATAGGCATTCATTTTGGGGACGAGTAAGGATGGTGAAGCAGAGGAAGAAGGTTTGGACCGCAGTTGAGCTAAGTAGTAGTCGAAGCGAAGACAAAATGCGACAAAGAGACCTGGCAAGTTTATGTGTGAGCTCGAGCTCAAACCTTCGATATGAGCAAGATTGACCAGGTACAACTATATCACCGAGGCCCTTTTCTTGTCGTCAGCAACAGCTCGGAGCAATTGATGGATCATACATACTAGCATATTATGTCGCGAATCTGTTGGATGCAATATATCTCTCGGCCAAGTGATCATGATGGGACCTCTGTGAGTTACGAATATGAGCCTTCAGCTTCGCAACAGGTAGCTCAGACAGATCATAACTCACTCTACACTGGTGGCTACCGAGACCATCTACCAATCATATTAACTTGAAACGAAGCTGTATGATCAGAAAATAACATACTACATTCTGTCCCACCACCTTCTCTGATCCAAAGACCCAGAAGATATCGTAAATGAGTAATCCAGCAAGCAAAATAAGACCAGTAGCAAAACTATCCAACCGCAGCAAAGTGACTACCACGTGTCAGCTGGACTGGATATAGAGTACGGTCCGGAAAAGCTTACTAGCATTGAAGGCTAATGAAAGAGCGAAGATATTGGCTAACGCCCATGATCGCGTGTATTGATTGAGAACCGTCAAGGCGATGGTAAGGAGACTAAGTAGCAAGTGATATTTCGACCCTTTGAGATCGAAGAGCGTTGTGTACTTATTCTTTGCGAAAGTGAGCTCAAGATAACAGTGTTGAGTACTAAGAATCTATAGATTTTGACAATACTAACTTTGTACTTCTTCTCCTTCTTCCATTTAGCTGATCCAATGTAGGTCTTGGTTGAAGAGAGAAATGTCTGCACGAATACAATCAAATCAAAACTATCGAGATAGTATGTAGACGATAGATCGTACCTTGTATAAAGCCAAAGCGGCAACAACCAGAAAGTAAACATTCAGAATTTGGTTGATGAGATTCTGCGACAGCGCGAACATCAGCTAGTAAATCACAGGCACAGCGAGATACAGACCTTGTCCACGTATTTGAAGACTAGAAACAAGCCAAAGAGAGCACAACTAGCCAAAGCAGGAAACCAATAGGCATCTTCGCTCGTCAACGTCTCTTGCACATCTTCGTCGTCTGACTCGTCCTCATCATCATCAACTTTTCTTGCTCCTCCTGCTTTGCTTTTGATTGATTTGGGTTTACGTATACTGCCGTACGATCCAGCATAGATGGGCAGGAGAGCACATAGAACAATGCACCCATAAGCTTGATACAGGCCGTAGTCCATGCTTGCAAGCCAGTTAAAGAGTCTAGACAGCGACCTGCGCTGTGTTGAGAGGACGTTGGAGGAAGACCAAGGTTGGAATTAGACAGTGAACTTGTATCATGCGGTTCCCTACGCGCGCTGTAGTACTGCTAGCGACCGGGATAGGCCTGGCATTCAGCAGAGAAGCTCCTCCTCCTTCTTCAGCACCGAGCTTTGAATCTCAGCCTTACATTGTCGAAAGCTTGTCAAGGCAAATAGACCTCTCTGGATCCCTCAGCCATTCTTCTGCGGTCTACAAATTACGGCAGAAGAACCAGAACAGTCCTGCTGATGCTGCTCTGCCCCCATTCAAGCTCGCTATCGACGATTTAGTACATGGAAATCTAAGCTGGCTCGAGGCTTCGTTAGGTAAAGGCCCAAAGGCTCAGAAAATAGATGTGGTCAAGGCGTACCATGATCTAGCAAAGTGAGTTTAAGTACTGGCTTTCGGATGTTGCTTGATCTCAAAGCTATGAATTTGAAGGTCCGCTACTATTTATAATGTGATCCTACCGGAAGCAACGACGCTCGACGATGGCAAGCTAGTGGTCACAGTCAATCAGGTCTACAGTCATCTCGCTTCACCCGTACCAAAGATTCTGGAACATGCTTCGACAGATGGTCAAATGCTATTATGGCAATCTGATATTCTAGGCGGAGCTGGTCTGCTAGGTGTAGTCAATGAAGCGAAAGTGCGAGTCAAGTGAGCAACAGTGCGGAAGATTGAGACTGTGCTCATTCTCTTTATGCACATTGTTTACAGAATGCCCACACCTAAAGTTCAACGATATCACACTCCGCCAGGCTTCACTTCTTCCCATACAAAAGGCTCGCAAACTGTAGTCTTCACTTCCAAAGAAGCTTTCACCAAGCCCTCGGTCGAATTCGCTGCAATTCACTATTTCCACCCAGAACCTGTTGTAGCGTTCAAGAATCTCAAAAGATCTGTAGAGATCTCACATTGGGCTTCTAGCATGGCTATAGAAGATGAAATAGAATTGGTCAATAATGGTCCGGCGTAAGTGCTTTTCGCTTCGATCTGTCATCGTCCTTGCTCATTTTGCTGCACAGACTAAAAGGCCATTTCTCTCGACTAACGCATCAACAACAAACATTCCAACGTCGCGGTGTTCCTCCGGCGCCTCATGTATTAGGCGGTCTATCTTTCTCACTTCCACCTAAAGTCTATTCACCTTATTACTACGATACGGTTGGAAACGTTTCTTGGTCCAATTTCCGTTCTTCTTCCAATCCAGGAGGAAAAGAAAAGAAAGAATCGATAATGGATATCAGACCTCGATATCCTTTACTAGGTGGATGGACTTACAATTTCACTATTGGTTATATTGCGCCTTTGCAAGATTATTTGATCGATAAGAAGGGAAGAGAGTATGAAGTGAGAGTACCGTTTTTGAGTAAAGTGAAAGACGTTCCTTCCGATCAGGTGGAAGTTAGGATCAGTTTACCGGAAGGTGCTAGGTAAGTGTTTCTGCACGAACAATGCTCGAGGTTTTGTAGCGCTGAAGAGTATACTTATAGAATTGATAAAGTCGTACCGCCTTTCCCAGTAGATTCAATGTCTGAAGAGATCTTCTATACTTACTTCGATACTACTGGAAGACCGACTGTAGTACTCAAGAAAAGTGCTTGTTCACATATGCATGTGAAAGATGTAGTCGTGAGTACAACCGTCTCTATATGTGGAAGCGTTGACTGAATGCGTGTACAGATTGCATACCACTACTCTCTTTTCGCCTACTTCCAGAAAGCAATAGTCGCAGTCTCAGCTATAGCATCGACAGCTCTTCTCACTATTCTGTACCGTCAAATAGATTGGCGACTGAATCCTGTAGGTCATGCGAAAGTAGTGAAGCAAAAGGCACTTTAGAGACCGACAAATATTACAACGAAATCAATACCTGTACAAAAGCACAACAATTGCACCGTCATTATTATACCCTCCTGTACTCTGACCGTTTCTGCATCTCCTCTTCCCTCAATTCCATCAATAATCGACCAAACACGTTCTTCCCTCCATTCAATCCACCCCAAAATTGATCTTTATCATCATACACCAAGATTGCTTTTCCACTCTGCAACAATGCATCCAGAACAATGTAATGCTGCTCCAATTTCATCTTCAACAACTTTCGCAGCGTCTCTTGCTGATCCTTTAAACTGAATTCTTTCCTCCATCTGTCATTCACCCGGACAAGTTCTTTCATGGCATCAATATCTTCTTCTGCGATAATCGCTCGTACTAAAGGCATACAAGTTGAGAAATCGAACTGGACGGCTTTCCATAGATGATAAGCTGTTGGGAAGATCAGAGGAGATAGAGAGGGTGATATTGGGTAGGTTATGGAATGAGGACTGAAGAGACTCAAGGCGAAGAAAGGTTGGGAATCAGAGGAGCCAAAGAGAATAGGAGTCGATGATGATGAAGTTTCCTGGCGCGAAGGGCGTTTGATGGCTGGAGGTCGAGGTGGTGGGAGCAGTGCTAGATCAAAACGATCAGAAGCGATTGCATTGCAATAGGACCACCTACGCTCCGCAGCGTGTTTGTGACTCGCTAACAGCGGTCTTGTGCTGTTACGCCTGTGCAAAATTGTCTCTTGCTCGTATTCGATAGAGAAAGTTTGACAATTACCCATAATTATCACTGAATGAGTTGTGCGCTAAGGAAAAGAGATTGAATAGAGAAATTAGAGTGTTAGGGTGAGGCGATGAAAGGTCAGAAGACGTCGGTATTCATAGCCTCTTTGGCCAGTCAGCTGATCAGCGGATCATGCTTTCATTGCTGAGAGCAGTGCACAATTACAAGTGGTGAGAAATACAAAGGGTGTCCATAATTTGTTCTACTTCTTGTTTTTTACCCTTTCATGGAAATGAGTAGAGATAACAGTGTAGAGCGAATAACAGACCATGTTTCTGAGTTCCATGGCTTCTCCCTTCTGATGTCGTAGGGTCGAGCTGCTGCGCGCACATAAGGAATAATGTCGGACCATTTCGAACCAGGTTCAAGCATTTCGACAATTCTGTCGCCACCAATAATGACGCCGGCTTCGTAGTTGCCACAGCCTTGAGTCTTATCGACAGATGCAGACGTTTCGCCGTGTGCCGCTTTGCTGAAGTTCGCACTGTTCCGCACAGATTAACAATTTGTCTTAGAACACAAAGTTTCCTGCTTACGACCCCAAGTACATCCATAATGGCGTAGCTTCCGGATCATTGGCATCGACACCCATCAGTAGCTTAGTGTGAAACATCCTGCGCTCCGTTGCTCTAGATCAGCAGTGTCTCTAGCTGGTGTTTGGGTCAGCTCACATGCCAGAATCAGTTGAGTCATAATGATAGTAGAGCCTTTTGAGAGCATCTGGAGCTTGGGCCCATTTAGTGTGTCTAACGACGGGTCAGCCTGTTTGCCGAACGAGAATCAAGGGACTTACGACCCCATATTGCCTGTTGAAGGCTTTCAATCTCATCTCTATTAGGACAGATGATCCTACTTACATGCTGGTTCTTTGCCAAAAGTAGAAGCTTCTACGTCTGCACGAGTAGGAAAGATAATTTTGCAATTAGGCTTCAGAGCAAATTAGTAGAGTGTTTCGAACAAGAATGCAGCCACTGACTACTTCTTCGTCCTCGCTACAATCTTGACGTCCTCCAGTAGCATTCTGATGCATTTCATGTAAAAAAGCGGGTGTCAGTTGACCCAAACTAGCGGTATTGATCTCCAATTGAATTTCAGGTAAATCTTCTTCGGCGATCTTCTTCAATAACTTCTTGCACACCGTCAAAATTCTCAAAGCACCAAAAGCGAAACCATCTTCCAAACGTTTGCTCACTCCAGGTCGGGACAGACAGATTTGAGCTTTGAGGGAAGTAAAGTCGAATTGACCTTTGCGGAATCGATCGATGCCTTCTTCCGGACAGTTGAGTTCAAGGTAATGATCGAAGAAGTGTGACATTTGGGAAGGTAGTTTAACCTTGTTTGTTGAACGCGGAAAATCTTGAATGCTGTTTGAGAATTTAGGTATAAGCAAGATTGAGGCAGCGGAACATCCGACTCACAACCAAAGATTATCACCATTGACAAAGTCACAATCCATGAAGTTGGTAGATGCAATGACAATGCGAGCAAAGTTCTTATCTGCAAGTGGATCTCAGATTCCCTCGGACAGGAAAGAGGAGACTGACATTCGATTAGCATAATCTTGCTATGCGCCGAGCCGGAGATCTTGGGTGCAAAGAAAGGCTTGAAGTTTTTCTATTGCTAGAGATCAGTTTCGATCTTTGCTGAACAAGGGATCACAAACACCGTATTGACGAGGATAGTACTTTGTCGCCCACTTGACGTACTTGTTGAAGTCTTCTCTGCTTGCTCCCTTCATATCTGCGATCATAATACCTTCTTCGTCATAGTATTCTCTTCAAGCTAAATCCTGTGAAGCATCGCGGCCGATGTCTAGGAGATCGGTCAATCAGCTTCTTCAAGCCAGTAGTTGTATATACACACAAGTAGGAACCTTGAAAGGCTGCAAGCGTCCGAATAATTCATCTTGAGCAATAAAGAAAGCATAACCAATGTAAGAAAGCATAGAGTTCGGATCAACCAGCTCTTCAAAGATGATGGTGTTCTTCTTATTGCGTCGACCTGGCGTTCTAGTCATTCGCAGAGCACCCTTGGCAAACTTCATAGCTTCAAGAGAGACAATTATTCTTAAAGTCGAAAGAACAGCGATACACCTACAATCGGCACCCAGAGCAGGGTTCTTCCGATCCACAAGGTCGCTCATACCCATCATTCGCTTTTTAGCAGGAGCAGAAGTAGAAGCAACAGGAGGGGAAGGGCCGCGACGAGTTGAAGGTTCACCTTTGAAGGAAGCTACTTCTGATTCATCTGCTGGATCTTCCACCTTGAGAGCATCTGCCTTTCTCTTGCGAAGCAGTGCAGTTTCACGAACTTGCTCAGCGAGTGATAATTTGGCCTTGACAGGTTGAGCTTGTTTCGTAGGACTAGCTTTACTCTTGACTGGGACAGCAACCGCACCATCATCTTCATCGTCAGAGATGACAACAGGGTCGGTAGCATGCTGGGATTTAGCTGAGCTAGGATTCATTTCCAATGATGCTTGAATTGCAAGTTTGAGATCTCGAGCTTCTTGACCGTCCTGGCGTGCGCTTGAGATGTTAGTAGAACTGATTGCTAGCTGCTATGAAGCTTACGAGGCCTTCAGACATGACTTCGCTCATTACACATGCTTGTACACAATCAACAATTGGCGAGCGCGAGTCGACGGGTGATGTCTCAATCGAGTATGCAGAAGTTGTTGAGCTCACGTTTACGGAGAGGACAGCCAATATCACATGTCATCTGCTGCTACACTGTATAAGAAATTATTTACTATACCATTGTGATCAATTCCAGCACCACTGCTTCGTTGCAAGATGAGAGCTCGGTGAGGACGAAAACGGAAAGGAGTCGTATACAGAGAAGGCAGCGACGATGAGAAAAGAAGCAAATGTCCGAGAGCTGGTGTATTCAAAAGATGTTCTTTCATTGCGATGAGCGTAGTGTCTGAGCTGTTTGACTTAAGTAGCTGGCTGACCTTTACCGAAAGCTTCGATTTCGTTCTGCGATAGAGATTGATCTGGGTCTTGAAGCGGAACGACTGCTTTTATCCAAGCTGACATCTGGCTACGCTCCATAGCAGACAATCTCTCAGTGAAATTGATGCAGGATTGGAAGAGCTGAAACTCTCATCAGTCCAGCACATTGTTCATACCGAGACACCCACTTGTCGTTCAGCAGACATGGCAATTATCTTGATCGCGCATTCGTGAACTTCTTGAGCCAGGAGATGAGCAGTATAAGTGCCATGCATCTTGACGGTAATACTATCGTGCCACTGAATAGCATGCGAGCGTTTCGCTGACGTGACAGCAACATAACCGTTCGCGCAGAGCATAAGATAAGCCTAGGATAGACTCTGAAAGGCAGTTTCAGGAAAAGAGGAAGGGGTGTCAGTCTTTCCTTGGCAGATCATTGAAATTGTATAAAGATCGTGACAAGCGCAATAGCAGACATAGGATGATAGGATGGAAGTGAGCCCTTGCAGACGTTGTAGAAATCGACCTCATTCAAGTATGTCGGGCCAATGTTGAAGAGACCAGCACAGATGGACCACAGGACAGTATAGGAGCTCGCTAGCAGACAGCCAGATAGCCTGTTTCTTCCCAAGGATTCGATGCGAATGAATTGGATGTAAGCCAGTCCTGTTGCCAGAAGGGTATATGTACTATCACGGTACTTCTTCTGGTGTTTCTCAGGCCTCCAGACAGGCGATATGATCACTTCATATTCCTGACAACGTTGTGCAAGGTCAAGCGAGCTTGGTTGCCCTTTGTTCTGAACTGTCGCCTTCTGAGTACTATACCCAGTCTGCCTAGGTCGCTGTTCTGTACAGTAACACGCCGATACCTCATCTGAACATGACTTCCAGCATGTCTGTGCCAGACTTGGAAGCACATCTTGCTGTCCTGCAAAAGCCAGAGAGGCCTTCGAACAGCGAGATGATGATAGCTGCACAAGCTGTAGCAGACAACCTGCGCACAAGTTCGCTTCTTTTCCTTCTGTTTATCTGTGAGATTGTCTATTTATGCAATTATGTGCATAGGCGAGTTGAGGGACGCTTTTACCGAATCTTTCTTCACTGCGACCTCTTTCCTTCTGCTTTCCCAAGAAACTCAAATACAAGCGGAAACTCAGCTGCTTCGAGCAGTCGGCAATTCTTGCATAGATCATGGTAGGTTCTCTTCATTTGAGAAGATCTAAATTCATGTCTTTCGAAGAGGCCAACCGAAAGCACTGTATCAAGAGCGATCTGCACACGAGTATCCTTAACATCATAGAGGATTTCAATTCACGAGAACAGCTGGATACAGATCAGCTCAAATGCTTGAAAGCAGCTACTGGAACGCTTCTGAACCTGATCATGGATTGCTGTAAATACCTTACACGATTAAGGTGGTTTGTCGATCTAATTCGTGCATATAGTGCCAGCACAAAAAGCAGTAGTCGAAGCCCATGGTCTTCCTATCTTGCTTTCAACGATCGATCCCAGTCCTGCGCATGGCTCTCCGCTCTACGTACCGGATTCTTGGGCTGCCGAGACCCCAATCAAGGCAAAGACACAAGATCTGGAAACCGCTTCAACTATTTCCCTTTGGTCGTTGCGTATTTTGGAAGAGCTAGCTTCAAACAGTTGAGTTGTCCGCAATTGCTCAGACTCGCTCTGATGTAGCTTGCGTCAATTTAACAGAAAAGAAGATTTTCTCCTCCGCTCAATTCCAATGCCTGCCTATCGCTTCGCTACTCACCTCACTAGAATCTGCTACCGTTTCCTCCTCCTCTGACGAATCTATCGCATCGGCAGAAACAGACTGCTCTATCCTACTCATCGCAGCTGAACTCTTAGAATCTCTATCACTCGATATCGCTTCCGTCCGAAAAGAACTAGGCCTTTCTTCCTTCTTACTAAAACAACTGTTTGATTTCGTCGAACTTACTCCTGTACCTTCTTCTTGGCCTTCTGAAACAGATGAAGAAGGAAGCATGATGAGGAAAACTTGGGGTAACATTAAAGCTGCTGTTTCTCGTTCGGTTATTGCTTGTGCTAGTCAAGATGAAGTCATGGACCGAGTCTTTGTTGCTGATCAAGGGAAAGAAGGAATGAGCTGGGTTATTGAGAGATTGAGCGGTTGGTTGCAGCAAAAGGAAAGAGGTGATCTGGTCATTTGCGCTAGTGTGATGTTGGCGAATTTAGCTAGATCAGGTGAGTGATATCGCTTACCTCATGATCTTATGCTAAATGATAGTTACAGATGCACACTGCGTCACATTAGTGCAGAAGTATCAGATTGTACCGACTTTGGCGAATCTGCTACGCGAACGAAGCGAAGAAGACGCAATGGTACCTGGCAAGAACGCACCTGGAGAAAAGTATCAAATCCTGCATGGTGTAGTCAGCTTGCTCAAGCATTTAGCAATACCAGGTCAGTGAGAAGAAAGAGATTTCAGCTTCATGCTGATTCTATCTCGTCTTGTATTGACAGCCACAAACAAAGAAACTCTCGGTCAAGCTGACATTATGCAATCTACTGCGTCTCTGTTACAAGATTCTTACGATATAGCCCAACCAGTTCAAATAGCAGCTATCGGTTTACTGAAACATCTCACACTTTCTTCTTTGTCCAATTGTCTTTCCTTCCTATCGGTCAACACATCACTTGAATACTTACTTAGCATCATCAGCCGGTCTGATGAACTTCGGCTGAAAAGCGAAGGCAGTCGAATCCTTGTCAATTTGATTCATACACTTTGGTCTAAATCTGTATCGGAAGAGGAGAAGAACAAATTAGCGAGGAACGATCAGGTGTATATCGCTTTGGCTGGGATGATCAGGTCGAGCGCGAAATACATTGTTCTGGTCAATCAAGGCGTTACCGCTATGGCTTTACTAGCTACAAGCAGTCATTCTGCAGGTGAGCAATATGCGGAGGAAGCGTTTTGCGAGCTGACACTTCTCTCCAGCTGAACAAGTCGCTTCCCAGCTCTTACAAGTTTCTACACCCATAGCTTCGGTCGATGAAACACCAAAAGAAGAAGCATCTATTGCTCGATCGAATTCTTCCTCGCATGAGAAAACAGCTGAATCCGCTTCAGCTCTTCTAGTCGATACCCTTTCTTCTTCCAAAGTAGCTCCTGAAATCCGATTGAACATTCTTCAACTTTTACAGATCCTCTTCACTTCTCTTCCAAAAGATTCAAGTAATTGGAAAGAACTGAAAGCGGCGTTTGAGAAAGCTATAAGAATTGTTTCGGAAGAGAAGGATGAGAAACTGGTCGAGAAAGCTCATCAGATTCTGAAATTGCTTGACTAGGGGGAAGCTCACTGTATAGTTATATGGACTATTTCGACTTGCGTCTACTAAAATTGTACGATAAGATCCAATATAGACGGGAGAAAGTTCAAACTTGATGTGAATGAGGATTAGACTTGAGTTTCGCAGCTTCTTCATCAAGTAATTCTATATTGGCTGAACATTCTTCCAATTGCTTCTTAAGAGTTGCAGCATATTCTTTGTCGTCCACTTTTCGTACAGGTGAATAAGCTAACAATCGATCTTTTAATGAAGGTTTTGACTCTGCTTTCTCTTTTACTTGAATAGGTTCAGGTTTAGGTAAAGAAGATTTGGATAGGAATGTTATTCGAGCCAAGTAAAGTTCATTGAGCCCTAGTTGGAGAACAGAACAGCCCAGAGCGAAAGTCAAAGCTCCAGGTATAAGTTTCCTTCTCCCGCCTGTCAGATGACGTCTCACTTCAGCTCGCTAATGAGCAAAGCAGAAATAATCACTGACGTGCATAACCAGCTAGTAATGCTCCAGCGCCAAATCCAGATATTCCTGATTGAACGAGATTCGTCGTATGAGGATTTATCGAAGCTGGTAATTGACCTTCTGCCACCAAGTAGCGAGTAGTAGGTATGGCGACATATTCCCTTAGGGCTACTCGTCGTCTCAGATCCAATCTCGACAAAACAAAAAAAGACAAGGACAAACAGAAGAAAGCGAAAGCGAAAACCCCAGTACTTAGAGCTGAAGTGAATGCAGCAGGAATAGCAGGAATATTCTTCTTCAATCCTATCAGACTGCCAATACCGCCAGCTACCGCGCCTAATCAGAATTTCGTAACATGAGTTGCATGAAATTTGGTCCAAGTGATTGCTGGAACTTGCCTGTGATGAGGGTTCGCGAAACGACTCTGAGAGGTGCTTGGGTATCTATATACTGCAAGGCAGGTGTGGCAGAAGCGGATGTCGCTTCAATCTCTGACATTGGTTCGAGGTCAACAATCACGCAGGCCACGGTGAGCGGTTCCTGCTAAGACATCGAGTGTTCCGTAGTCGACACAGCAGACTCTGCTGCAGCCGAAGTGCTCAAATTTCGCAGCACTTGACAGTCCTGTACATGACAGGCCTATACATGACCTTATCCGAAGATCCCTCGACTATCCCGCAGACGATTTCCTTCTCATACAGATCCTTGCTTTCCAGTCTCTGCACCAAAGCTGATGAATATAGCTTCAGCCGTAGACACGTGATCAATCCAATAGGGATAGTAGAAAGATGTTCAGCAGCGCCGGATCTTAGCTGGTGCAGAGCTTCGAATTGTAGAATGGATGCTCCAAGCACTGATATCCTCTTCGTGTAAATTGCTAAGCGCTTTGCTGAAATTGAGCTTCAAACCGTGTTTGACAACATTGCCAGAGACATGCGAGGTTTGCAGAATATGTGAGAGAACGAGTCAATTTGCGACGTTGGCACGGTGGTTTGAGAGTGCCATATGATATGGTCGAAAGTCTGTTCCAAGCTGGCATAAAGTCTCGATTTGGATCACTCGATTTATCCAATATCTTCGCGTACTTCAATTGGAGAAGTATCAGAGAAAGCGTGGTAAAGCCAAAAGTGAAGGATGGGTGAAGCGAGAAGTGCCGAATGGAATTCAGTGTCTTTTGGCCAGCTATTCCGAAACAACATTGCCTTCGTAGCTTCGGTCACACACTACTTACAGCGATCATTTCCGGCTCGTAGTATCAAGGTGTATGACAGGACACTCACTCTTAAGCAGTTTCAGCTCTAGCCTTTATCCCTTCATTGAACTTCCTAAACCCATCTTCAACATCTTTAACCATTCCTGTCCAGTTCATTACTGCACTGATCGGAACAGCCAAAGGACCATAAAACTCTTCTCTTTGCCTCAATCGAATCATTCCATCCTCTTCTTCACTCAAAACGAAATAATGCCTTCCTTCCAAATACCCCATAAATGGTTTCACAGCGGAAGCGAAACCTGTTTCGTCTGCTTGAACAATCTCACGAACCATGTTTAATCTGGGTAGTGAGACCTTGATCGATTCTCCTATTGCGATCTTGGCAGGTGAACCATCTGGAGCAGTGAGACTCTTGATAGTAGGACTCCAACTTGGATAAGAAGAGAAATCGTATAGGACAGCTCTGACTTTATCGAGAGGCGCAGAGATCAGAGTGGAAGTGTCTACTGTATGTGTCGGAGGATGGGAAGAATTGATCTCTGTATGATGGTGTCAGTGTTTCGAGGATCTAACAGCGAGGTAGATCAACCGACCAATAGGCATTTGCTGTTGCTCCTGCGATCAGCGCCCTGTATCCAAAGATTCGATCTCGCTGTATTGCTCCAAGTTGGAGCTCGTTGGAGACAGACGTCCAATTGGCGATTGTCTACTGCTGTGATACCTCTGCCACAAGCTGCTCTGCTGCATAGAGTCTCTCCATTTGCTTTTCCATCACAATGCCATACACTCTAGCGATTTTGGGCGAGTTGCATTGAATCCTGTCAATGTCGAATTTAGAGCTCAGTAGTCCATAATACCTAGGATTCGGAACTATGGGCACTGCCATAGTGTCTGGAGTGGTAGATTCTTTGGCTCATCCATCCCAAACGAACGGGACTGCAACATCAGAATCAACACCTTCATCTAGCTTAACCTTGGATCCTTCTTCAGACTCAGTACCTAATAAGTTCATCGCTTGTGTAGCTAGGGAAGAGAGTGTGAGGAGATTGCGCAAGATATGGAAAGATCAAACCAATTTGGAAGTGATTGCTGGCGATAATGTGACTGCTGTTTCTAAAGCAGATGTAGTCTTGCTAGGGTCAGTTGCGCTCTTGAAAGATACGTGTATCTATTTTGAGTACGCCAAATGACAGGTGCAAACCGCAAATGGCTGAAGCGATATTGACTGCTCAAGGAATGTCAGAAGCTCTGGAAGGCAAGCTGGTCATCTCAATATTAGCGGGAACAACACTCGCTCAATTACGGTCATGGACCCCATCTTCTGCTCGAGTATTACGAGCGATGCCGAATACTCCTTGTAAAGTACGAAACTGGTTTAGTATCCTTCCAAAAGATATGTTTCTAACACTGGTACGAATAGATTCGAGAAGGCATGACTGTATTATCTACTATCCCACCTTCTGCACCTTTAGCAAACTTAGATCGATCCATCGCACTGTCCTTATTTCAACCAATAGGGAAATGTAGATTCTTGGAAGAGAAGCATTTTGACGCTTGTACAGCTGTCTGTGGATCTGGTCCAGCTTTCGCTTTACTCGTGCTGGAGGCTATGGCGGACGGTGGTGTAATGATGGGTCTACCAAGAGTTGAGGCTTTGGAATTGGCTGCTCAAAGTAAGGGCTTTGATCTGAGAGAGACGGCGAGGAGGCTGACATGGAGACAGCTATGCAAGGAGCCGCACGAATGGTCTTGCAATCAGGTACGGAACTGGCGAAGATTTCAGTAACAATCTGATACCTTTCCTTCTTGATTCGTCCAGGCTTGCATCCAGCTGCTATCAAGGATAGTGTCACTAGTCAGTCTTCTTCCATCTACTCTGTGGACCCGATCTAATACCCGATTAACAGCTCCGGGAGGATGCACAATAGCAGGACTATTGACGTTGGAGGATGGGTCAGTCGACTATCACTTTTGCTCCATGCGTAGCTTAGGGTGTCGGTTCTGATAGACGAGTACGAAGTACAATGGCGAGGTGTATACAGACAGCAACGCAAACTGCTGCTTCGCTGGGTCAAGCGGTGTCGAAGAAGTAGAATGCAATGCTTAGCATGATAAATTCCATCATATAGCTGAAAGAACAGCTGTGGAATCTGCTAGCCAAGATCTTGCCGAAGGATGCAAACGCATTTCAGATTAATACTCAGCCTGGTTGATCTCAACGACGACATGCATTGATACCCTTCTCTGGCGAATGATTCTGCTCTCGTCTACACCTTATACCATCTTACTACGTGTATATCTCAGGAAAGTACTGCTTCTCGGCCTGCTGTTTCTGTGTACAAGGCCAATATCGCTAGGAAGAGCTGAGGCTTCTGTGGAATCAGCTGCAACAGAGAGCAAGTCTGTTAGCCTTAATGATACGCCTCGCGTTCCAGCAGCTACCCTGGGTCCTACCTCAAACGAATTTCACGAATCAGTCATCTTGCTGGAACCCAAGTTGACGAATAACGCATCGCCTTCAATTGCTCGGCCTAATGCCGCAGAATTATTATCTCCACACGGTAGTACACCTTCAGACATCCCACATTTCTTTGCAACCGATATCTCGGTCTCAAGCGCACCAAGAGCGACTCAAGCTTTACCGACAGTAGCGACAAGCACTTCTCTTCCTACTGCATCAGATCGAGACCCTTATTGGTCTTTCTTCCTTATCATGCACGCGTTGATTGCTCACCAAATGATGGCATTAAACTTAGAAAATTACATTCTTCACAAAGAAGCAACTAATGGTCCAGCAATACGGTTTAAGACTAAACCAAATACTTGGAAGAAAAGAAGTATTCGAATTTGCTATCATGCTAGGCAATTCATGAAACGGCATGGTGTTATCGGCGGAGTTCTGTTAGGTTTGATCGGATTGTTGGGCAGCGTGTTATGGTATACTCTTACGGGAGATCATGGCTGGAAAGTGTATCCACCTCTCGCTTACACTATTCTTCTCGAAGTAGGTTCTCAATGCGAGCGGAAAGAATGTCGCTCAGAAAACAAGCAGGTCATTGGCTGCTTTATCGTTCTTCTATATCCACTTCAACATGTAATTCCTTTCAATCGCAATTCTCCTTCTCTATTCATGCTCAATCCATCATGGTTCGTTACTCAATTGAATCAAGCAGCCAATTTCATCCTATCTTTCTTACAATTCTCGATCCTTCTTTCTCACCCTAGCAAAGCATCCCTTTCAGCACTCAGCATTCAGATCTTCTTCTGTCTAGTATCGATCATAACACGAACGGTTGATTTATATCTGCTATACAAACAGATGACGAGAGGGTTCACAAGATTGCGATTTGTTCAAAGTACTTTTCCAGCACCAGTACGGACAGTCAATTCAGAAGCAGATGAATGGATCTGTGCTGTATGCTTTGAATCGGCCATGGACAGGAGGAGATGTCTTTTAAGATGTACCCATGTGCGTTCTCGAAGCACGTAGGACAAGCAAAGCATGGCTGATCTCATATTTGACAGATTTTGCATGCTGATTGTCTCTTCAATTGGTATACTACGAACTCGCACACCAAGGCGGCCAGCTGTCCTCTATGCTTCACTTCTTTGCCTCGACCAGAATGAACAGGAATCGTAAATGTATACCTCGTATGTATGACTTGTATTAACATCTCCTAATGTTGTAATATGTAACATGTAATTCATCTATGCATTGTAACGCTGTACTTGTACATCCATCTTTGACGCGAGAAACTCAATGTTGATTCGAAACGATACACATTGCGAGAATTGTCTTGTAGCAGTGTAATACCAGACAGGGAACTCTATACCAGTACTCTCGCGATATCAGAGTCTCCAGGACGTAAAGACTTAGATTACTTGCAAGTTCGCGACGCACCTACCTCTGCCAGTCATGGCCAGTAAAGAAGCAGGCAACAATATCAAAGTAGTCTGCAGGTCAGTCCCTGTCACTACCTCATCATGCTGATATATAGACTTGATCGCTGGTGACACAGATTTCGACCACCTAATGCATTGGAATTACGCGAAGCTGGCAATACTTCTGTAGTTCAAATAGATGACACAGGTACTACTGTTAAACTTAAGAGTCAAGAAGGTACCAAAGGACCAGAAGCGAATGGTTTTACGTTTGACAAAGCTTTCGATATTGGGACACAGCAGGAGGAAGTGTTTGAGTATGGCGTAAGATCAATAGTCGATGGTCAGTCCGACTCTACACATGCTCTGTGAGCTGCGTGGAGCTGAGAGAGATTGACAGATGTAATCAATGGCTATAATGGAACGGTCTTTGCTTATGGTCAAGTGAGATTGGTGCTATCATGCAATGCACTAAGCTAATCTGAACTCAATAGACTGGTTCGGGAAGTACGTCCAGTACCTAAGCTGTCGCATTCAGAGCTGATTCATAAGCAGAAACATTCACCATGATGGTAAGCCAATCTTGTCCTGGGCAAAGAAATGAAGTGAACAATGCTTGCAGGGAGCTGATATCGATAACCCTTCCCTACGTGGTCTGATTCCACGTATCACTGAACAAATCTTTCAATCCATCATGTCTTCACCTGCTAATCTCGAATACTTGGTAAAAGTCAGCTATATGGAAATCTACATGGAACGCATCCGAGATCTCTTAGCACCTCAGAATGATAACCTACAAGTTCATGAGGAGAAACAGAGAGGGGTTTATATCAAAGGATTATCGGATTTCTATGTTGGTAGTGCAGCGGAAGTATACGAGATCATGAAGCAGGGTGGATCTGCTAGAGTTACTAGCTCGACGAGTACGTCTTCCATCTCCCTATCATGAATAAGTTGCTGGGCTAATGGGAAATGTGAAGTCATGAATGCCGAATCCTCTCGCTCTCACTCGATATTTGTCATCACAATCTCGCAGCGGAATCTGGAGACTGGATCACAAAAGAACGGAAATCTCTACTTGGTCGATCTGGCCGGTTCGGAAAAAGTTGGCAAGACTGGCGCAAGCGGTCAAACTCTTGAAGAAGCAAAGAAGATCAACAAATCCTTGTCTGCTTTGGGAATGGTTATCAACGCTTTAACGGATGGCAAAGTGAGTACGAACCGATATTGTTGAGCCTCATGCCCATTCCACACTTTCTTCTATTCACAGTCAACCCATATTCCTTATCGAGACTCAAAACTCACTCGTATCCTGCAAGAATCGCTTGGAGGTAATTCCAGAACTACACTTATTATCAACTGCTCTCCATCCCTCTACAATGAACCTGAAACGCTTTCAACTTTGCGTTTCGGTATGAGGTAAATCCCCTTTTCTCTAAGTTGCGCATATGTCTCACTTGCAGTTCAGGGCTAAATCCATCAAGAACAAAGCTAGAGTCAATGCTGAACTCTCACCTGCCGAACTTAAAGCAATACTCAAGAAAGCTCAGAAAGACGCCTCGAATTCCGCTTCTTACATTGCTCTGTTAGAGGCTGAGATCTCAACATGGCGATCAGGCGGGCAAGTGGAAAAATCTGACTGGGTCACTATGGATAAAGCTATCAATGGTTCTACTCTACCAATCCCTGCTAATAATTCAAGACAAGACTCACCTACTTTGTCTAGTCGACCTTTCACTCCTGTCAACCCTGCTCTCGAGGCATTGAGAGAGGACACATCGAGACCTGAAACTCCTACGAGTGTTGCGCTTGATAAGGATGAGAGGGAAGAATTCTTAGCCAGAGAGAATGAGTTGTCCGATCAGCTGGCTGAGAAGGTAAGTGTCTTTGCAATATGGCGAGAATACTGTCTGATCTGGTATACAGGAATTGGCTCTGGTCGCTAATGAAAAGGTCATGCGAGATATTAGAGAAGAGCTCAATATATACAAAGAGCAAGGATCGACTTTAAGCAAGGCGAGTATCATCCCGACTCCTACGTATGAATGTGTACTTATGTGATCGCCCTGAATTTGCAGGACAACAAAGATCTATCGATGGAAATCAGTGACATGCGCTTGACGCTTGAACGAGTTCAATGCGACAGCAAAGAGAGTGCAATCACCCTTGATGCTGTTCGTGAACAGAATACAGAACTTTCAACCGAGATCGAAGAATTGAGGGTCAGTCAGATCCTACTGATATTATATCACGATTCTATTGAATTCCTTTAGCGGACAATCAACGAGCTCAAAGTCTCGCAAAAAGGATTCTCGCAAGAAGGCAAGGAAAAGAAGAAAGCTGAGAAACTTGCTGCACTGATGGGCAACTTTGATGGCGTACGCAATATCATGTAGCACATGATCAGTTGATTCTGATATGCCTCTTTGAACCGTATACAGGGCGCTATCTCGGAGAAAGAGGAGCAAATTCGAGCGACACTGGATAAACTGGACCAAGCTCTAGACAGCTCGAAGCCTTTGTCTGTCGAAGATATTACTCTTCTGCGGCGACAGCTCAAAGACAGCCAAACCCTTGTCATTGAGCAACAAGATCGACTGAAACAAACAGCAGACGAATCCGATGCATTGTCAAGGCGGCGAGATGAACTCGAAAGTCGCTTATCCACTTTAGAACAAGATTACGAAGAGTTACTAGGTCAAACGATCTCGACTGAGGACCCGACACAACTGGACTCCAATAGTGACGCAATGCGGAATTTGAGGACCAAGTTGGAAGCTCAATATGCTCAGAAACGAGATGCTGCTTTGAGCGAAACTACCGAGTTGAAAGTTCAGCTTGAGAGCAAGACGCAAGAAGCAAAACAGCTGCAAGCTTCGATCGAGATGAAAGAGGGCGAGATTGATGAACTCAAGGTAAAGGCATTTAGATTCTGCAGTATGTCGAAGCTAATAGTATTTTCAGCGCGCTTTTGCTATCACTGCAGCGGGTATTGAAGGTGGCAAAAACCTGGCTGAGAGTGCCAAAGATATGGAACGAATCCGCAGGACTATGGCGACTCAACTTGAAGACTTTGATCTGATGAAGAAAGCGCTGATGAAGGATCTGCAAGAGCGCTGTGAGAGAGTCAGACAATCCAATCAGGTCCGACAGAGCTTTTACTGATCATGCCTACAGGTTGTCGAACTGGAGATCTCGCTCGATGAAACCAAAGAGCAATATAATACTTTGGTTAAAGCTAGCAATACCAGAACACAAGAGAAGAAGATGGCTTTCCTCACTCGTAACTTGGATCAACTAGTTGGTATCCAGAAGCAAGTATGTTATGTTGAATTTTGATCAGACAAACGTGATTGATGGTATTACAAAAGCTGGTCGAACAGAACGGCGCACTCAAGAAAGATGTTGGTCTTGCTGAGCGTAAACTGCTAGCAAGAAACGAGCGGATACAAGGTCTTGAAGTTCTGCTGCAAGATGCTCAAGCCAAAATGGATAGCCAGAACGCTCGCTTCTCTGCTCAGATGGAAGAAGTTCGCAAACGCCTAGCAGATGCCAAAGGTGAATTTATTGCGTATAGAGATGTTGGTCCAAAGCTAATGACGCAGCAGATGCTCAAACTACTCGCCCGAATGGAGGTTTATTATCGAGTTTCGGTAGATTAGCCAAACCTATTAGAGGTCAAGGAACAGCAGATGCGCTACCTCAGTGAGTGCTGTGCTTTATCGGGCTCCTCGAGTTCTGGTCTTTGTCTGTGTACTGATTTAATTTCTTTGCAGAATGCCAACACCGGTCAAAAGCTCTGCAACAGCGAAATCGTCATGGTTCTAGTACGTTCATCTCTATATCTGAGACCGAGCTGATCCTAAGCCTTTACAGTGCGTGATCCGTAAATCGGTCGCGTGTCATTTCAGCATATTCGTTCTGTGTTCTTTCTGGTGAAAAGTAAGCTTCAGGTAAGCGTCTAGATCAATGTAGCATATCGATATCATTGCATTCATACAAGATACAAAGAGTTCGAGAACAAGTTCAAGCGGAACCGGCTGCATTAGACGGGAAGAGCTCAGCAAAAAAGAGACCTTTTTCTGCAAAAGCCACGCAACTTTCTGTGAATACTCCCTGCTGTCCCTTAGACTGTATATATCCAAGCAGCACCTCTCCAACAAACACTCATCGGCCTTTGACCACGTCAAAAGCGTTACGAAATAATCAATCTCAGAAAGACTTCGGACGACATCTGATCTTTCAGCTGAACTCACTGCTAGAAACTCGGCTCTCTTCCCACAACTTCCCGTACTCCTCTGTGAAAAGCGTGTCCAAACTTGCCTTCAACCTGTGCATCGCTTTGTTCTCCAAATTATCAGAAAAGTGTCAATCTATCCGTTCAAGGTAGGTACCCTCTGCATGGCTAGCTTCAGCTTTTCTCGCAAGACACGTTTCACTTTTCTTTTACTCATGCGCTTTATCTTCTATCTTGACAGTATCCAAGTGTCTTTGTTCAGCCAACACACATAACAGCTTGAAAGTCTGGTGCTTGATATACTTTCTGCACAGCTCGTGAGTCTTCTACCTCCGCTCTTCTAATTTAAGATCATCTGACCGCTCTGTCTTCATTGCGTTCTCTAGCTCACAAACCTTGTCGGTTTTCGCTACCTCATATCGGCACGGCGAACGTCATACCAGCCAATAATAACTATATGTACGTTCTCTCCATCATCGTGCTGTGCAAATTTTCGATTTTATTCACGTAATACTCTCGTGTTTCTAGAAATCAACCTCAACCCCCAAAAAGTTCATACATCAAGTAAACCAATCCCAAATGTCTTCTACAGATTCAAGCTCTGCTCGTTTAGGGCGTCGTTCATCTTTCGAAGCACCTCCTAAGATGAGTTTGGGCGATCTTCCAGCTCCTTCTTTCAGCTCTGTTGCTGCTGGTCAACGTAGCGTTCCCGCTTTCGAAAAGCAAGCTATCTTTACCAATGGTACTCAGCAAGATGGTGGTGCACCTGTTTCGAGTGGTACTTTGACTCCTGGTGCTTCTGGTCCTTTAGGCCTGAACAACGATCCTTGGGCTATCAACTTTGGTGCAGAAAATCATGCTTCAGGTTTACCTAATCCTCTTTCTGCTTCTGAAAATTGGTCAAACCGAGTCAAATCGGGCAATTGGGAAGAAGCAAATAGTCAAGCTGTTGGAAACGGTCGTAGAACCGCTACTGAGTCCTCGGATGATAAGCCAGCGGTAAGCATGAAGCGCTACTTTGACCGATTACAGCGCTAAGAGCAGCGATCAGGTCTTGATACAGTCTGCATCAACTGGTCTTGCTCGTTCTTCATCCTACAGCGGAGATCTTCACAAACGTCGTGCAACTCAAGAAGGTGAAGTCGCTACTGAAGGTGCTTCTGGTTTGAAACGAACTGGATCGCAAAAAGAACGACATGCTTCTAATCTTGGTTCATTGACTTCCGCTGAGCAGAACGTCGGCCAACCTGCCGTTCGATTCAACGAAGCCTCACTTGCTTCTGATGCTCCTGCTAATGCCAATGGTCTTGGTTATGGTGATTCTCAAAGTTCACCTAGACAGCAACGCGTCGCAAACGGATCTCGACTTGGTTCTACTGTCGGGTCAAGAGCTGCCAGTCCAGAAGTTGATCTTGTCTCTGGCATGCGCAATCTTGGATTTGGTCAAGATGCGGCTCAACAACAACAGCAGCCGCCTCAGCAACAACAAATGCCTCAGCAAGCTGTTAACGGATGGCCTCAAGGCGGTCTTAAGTCAAACAATGTCTTTGGTGCTCCTGATCAACTCTACTCTGCTTTCTATAGCGGTCCTTCTTTCGGTCAAACTGCTTTCAACGGACTAGGGGGATATGCTGATCAATCCGCTTACCCAAACATGAACAATTTCCGTCGGGATTCAGGTTTCGCTTTACCTCCCTCAGCAAACGATATGTACGGTTTGACTTCGCCTGTTCAACAACATCAGCAAATGCAACAGAATGGTGTGGGTGGAAACAATGGGTCGTTGAGGAGAGCGCAATCCGCTTGGCAAATGGATCAAGGTCTTAACCAACAGCAACATCAACCTCATTCCAGATCGCCTACTTATGCTTTCTCTGGTGGCATGTCAAGATCTTCTTCAGCTCAGTACGGGCCTTCTGGTACTGACCCCTCTTTCTACTCTGGTCAGTTCTTGTTTTACGATAAATTGTCCAATATCTTACAGATGTTACAGGCGGATTGAGCGGTGCCGGCGGATTCACTGGTTATCCTCCTTATGCTACCGGAATGGTCACCGCTAACGGAGCTTACGGCGATCCATACGGTGGAATGGTTGGTGGCATGCGCTACGAAGACAGAATGAGAGGCTTGCGCAGTCCTTTGCTTGAAGAGTTCAGAGCAAACAGACATCGTCGTTGGGATTTGACTGTGAGTGGTAGCCTTCAAGTCCATGAGAATGGTCTGGATCAATATCATTGTCACAGGATATCCGTGGCTACATTGTCGAATTCAGTAGCGATCAGCTTGGATCTCGTCATTTGCAGACCAAGCTTGACAATGCTTCCTTCGAAGAGAGACAACTGTTAGTGCTCTGCCATTGTTCCGTGCTGTATGAGCTAACGCTGCTCCGGTGCTAGGTTCTTCGATGAGATCTTGCCCAACATTCTGCAATTGTCTACTGATCTCTTCAGTAACTACGTGTAAGTGCTTTCTTGCGTCCATTTTGATATTGAGCTCACGGAAATTTCGCAGCGTTCAAAAAGCTTTCGAAATCGCCGACCACAGTCAGAAACTCGCTTTGGTCAAAGCAATGGAAGGTCACATCTTGCAGCTCTCGCTTCAGATGTACGGTTGCAGAGTCATTCAGAAAGCTATCGAACACGTCTTTGTTGATGAGCAAGTTGCTATCGTGAAAGAGCTGGAGGGCAACATCCTCAAATGCGCTCGAGATCAGGTGCGTGAACATTTCGCCAATGACTTTAGTCAGTGGTTGAGGAAAGTCCACACGTGCAGAATGCCAATCATGTCCTTCAACGTATTCTGGAACGAGTACCGGCCGACCGCATTCGCTGCATTCCAGAAGCTTGCGAAGGTCAGATATACGCTTTGGCTACTCATCCCTACGGTTGCCGTGTTCTGCAACGTATCTTGGAGAATCTTTCCGAAGTTCGAACTTTGATTGATGAATTGCTCAAATATACTCAGAATCTGGTGAGAGTAATTGCGTGCGTTAAATGATGTGTACTGACATGCAAGCCTAGATGCAAGATCAGTACAGCAATTATGTCATCCAGCATTTGCTCGAACGTGGTACAACTGCCGATCGATCAGCTATCATTTCTCATGTTCGCGGTCAATTGGTTTCCCTCTCTCGTCACAAGTTTGCCAGTAATGTTATCGATAAGGTCATCCTTTGTAAGCACTTGAGCTGTCTTCCAGGCCTTGAGCTTATATATTCGAATAGGCGCAAGCGAAGAAGAACGTCGATCACTCACTGATGAGATCTTGTACGATACCGCAAATATCAGTATCATGTTGAAGGATCAAGTGAGCACATATGTTCTACCTAGTAGAAAGCGGACTGACCTGCTCTTAGTACGCCAACTACTGTTTGCAAAAGTTCATGCTTGGTCAGTAAACATTGCACTCTAGAGATACGTTAGCTGATGTGAGCATAACGCAGTTGTGCAAGGGTAAGCCGTATGCGCATCGTGCTCATCCTCTGCTAATTTGCCTTGTAGACCTCAACGTGAACCTCTCATCAGCAGAGTTGCTGAAGCTTTGTTGCAAATCCGCAAGTACTCTGGCTCTTACTCCAAGCATTTGAGTAAGTCCTCCGCAAACTGACCTCGAATATAGTGGTTAAGATTTTCCTCTAGTGGCTATTGAAAGATTCATCTCAGCCGAACGTTCGCTTGGTTGGGATGCTCAAGAGCCTACGATCAAGCAACAACCAGTTCCTTTCTATTAAATCATTAATCCTCGGCTCTTGGAATACTCAAAAACAAAAACTAGAATTCTGTACTCGTTTGTCTCAAGCTCTTTTTAGCCAATATCCAAGCATCAAGGTTATTCGGTCTGTGTGAAGAATAGATTGCATTGGGTTTGGGAGGTTCAGGCATCGCTTGGCCTTGGAAAAAAATGTTGTGATATCTGGCTCGACTTTCAGTTCGGAACGAAATAAAGATAAGAAAGTCGCATAGAATGAATGTGTAGTGAAATGGACACGTAATGCATTGGACTATTGCGCCTCCGCTCGAGATTGATACATTTATATCGTCATTTTGCTATAGCAACCAGAGTTTGTCCGTGGCCTGCATCTCTCCTGCAGAAGTACTCCAATTCTCCACCTGAATGGAAAAATAAGCAACGAATGATATGAGTACGGCACACAGCGCACCAATTTCCCTCAGATAGTCATAGCTATTTAGAAACAGAAATTTAGCAGGGGCCACCATAGTTCTTGACAACTGCTTACTCTTCGATTCCAAAAGCTCGTTTAGCGTCTCTGGCGAAGGCAGCCTGTGATACAAGTCAGCATTTGACACATGCTAAATGGAACAAAGCGCACCAATACATAGCCCCTGTTACCAACTTCCGCAACGGATACAAGGATAGCTGATGCATACGCTACATCTTGAGAAGAGGGAAATTTCTCATCTTCCATGTCTCTGGCGTCGGGATTCTTCCGCAAGATTTAGCAACTCGGGGGCTTATGTCTGACGCGAGAATTTACCTGGTAAAGCAAACCGCCTTCTGGTGCTCTCAGCGCCTTCTGATGCAAGGTGGGATCGAAAGTTGGAACCGGATTAGGCATACCGGTTGCTGCAAGCAGATCAAGTGACATCGCTGTCTGGCCGTCTTCGCTCATATTGAGAGCTATGAGATAGACCAGAGGCAGAGCAAGCGTCTTGGCGATCATACGGGTGGCTAAGCGGAAAGTGTCGGCATCTGTCTGTTCTGCTGCTGCGCCTTCTGTAGTTGCCATCATGTCCAATTCCAGTTCGCTATCGCTGACCGACCGGTGGTCGTCTTCCTCTTCCCAATAAGGTATGATGTCGCCCACAGCTGATGTTTGTTGAGCAGCAGGTAGAGGTATTGTATCAGGAAGTTCAGATGCTGGAGATTTCGATTGCGGACTTGCAGGAGGCACCTGTCGCTTAGGACCGCTAGACTTCTTGTGATTAACAGGCTTGCTATAGGTATTGCTCTTTCTAGCTTCTGCTTGAGTATGAAATTGATCTATCTGTTTTTGCATGAGTTGAGTCTTCTGTGCCAACCGTAGGCGATGCCAATTGGCGATCTCTTTGCGAGCTAGTTCTCCCAGACGTTGAAGTTTACGTCGGTCTTCCTCACTGCCTAGCTCATCAGCTTTGTAAATCAACAGGTTTTTTTTTTGGCTTACGAGAAGACGGTACGAGGCTTCACATCAATGATGCATAAGGTGCCGATTGGGAGCGCCTCTTCGTCTTCGCTCAAAACATCGGCGTATAATGGAACGCCAGCGTAGAACTGCCAGACGTTTCAGCTTGTACTAAAAAGTCAAGTAATTCAACCTACGCTTGCGTGCATACCAGTCTATCGAGCACTTTCATCTAGATGTACATGAGACATTGAAAGCAGGACTCACGGTGACAGGATTATTGGCGAATCGCCAATCCTTTGTCTGAACGAAAGATCAGCTTTGCAAATGCACTTACTTCTAAACTGACTAGATCTAGAGCCACTACGCCGGCTTCCGAGGAGAGCAAAGTATGACCACAGAAATTGATATCGCGCGGTCTGCCAAAATCAGATGGCTCTTGAGCCTTGATCGAGCGACTCACAATGACTTCAACCCAGTACCAGTTTCCGCAAGGTAAACTCTGCGATTACACATCAGCTGATTGTTCTTCGAGAAATCCTGATTAGCTCACACTGAATCGCCATCTACTACTGTAATCATGCTGGTGTATGTGCCGACTGAAACCATCTCAGCCTTATTCGGCACCTGTAAGTCCACACTCACAAGTCTTGCGCGCGTATGTGACTATCTTCTTGAAAGCAGGATGGCCTGAACAAGATACTGTCAGCGTAAGATGAAGATTCATTAATAGAATCCCACCATCTAAAGTTGGCGACACATAATCGCTCTCCTTCGTGAGCTGTAGATCTTCTTCGGTGTATGGTATAGCATCCTCTTCTGTCGTAACATTGTTTGAAGGTAAAACGTAATTTGAAGGTTTGATTTTGGCCGAGGCTGGAGGTCCATGTTTGCCATAAATGTCCAGTCGATTCAAAGCCAACTGTCTTCGACCTTCGTCGTCTCCCTTTGGTGCAAGGTAGACTTGTTTTTCATAGACGCTCAATTCTGGGTTCTCTTCGCCTTGTTCTTCCCTTTCTTTCCGAATTTCAATTGTCCTTTGACGTTTCAATTCATTGACTGAGGGAGGAAGAGGAGGGTTGTTTATGTCTATGAGCCGATTGCGGTAGGCGTCACTTTGAGGAAAGAATTAGTTATATGCACGAAACAATGTCATGGTTCACTAACTTGTATTCTTTCCAATTAGTGAAAGGTAATTGATCTTTCGGGGTATCAGCACTATAGATCCACTTCTGTTTTGGTCTTGCAGGTTTGTAACCAGCCGAAGATGTTTTGCGTGCTGGAGTAGTACTACTAGTAGGTGCTTTGGCTTGCTGTTGCTTTTGAGCCATGACAGGCGCCTTGAGCTCATGTTGCTGATCTTCGTAGACATCTGGAGCACAGCAAAAGATCTGCTTGAAGAGCGAAGGTTTCTTTGATTTTGGAAGTTTTACCGATTGATGTTGATTATGTGATTTCTCGCTTGATGCCAACGGCGATTTCTGGCTTGTTGCAGCTGAATTAGTGATTGGAGGTAGTGCAGGACTTGGAATTCTGTTGACAGGTCTTCTACGACTTGTTTCGCCAGAATGACCGACAAAACGAAAATCACCTAGTCCAACACCATGTAGCGAAGGAGCCGTGCTTGGATCTTGAGCCATTGGTTTGGGACATAGAACAGAATGTCTGGCGCGTGGTGGTCAGTGTTCCGGGATCAGCAGGGAGCCAAGCAATCTAGTTGTGATGCTAATTCGATAATTTTCGGCAATCAATGCTATGGAGTTTGGAGAAAAACATGATCGACAAGTGGGTCCTTTCAGACTAAGGACGGAGAGACTGCAAAGAGCGAGCTAGTAACATGAGGCATAAGAGCTAGAGAGTTCTGTTTTCGACTCTTTTCTAAATTGAGAACTGTCTCAATATCTTGGTTTGTTGGCCCGTCTAGCACTCAGCGCCTCGAGATTCCGTCGCCGTTTGGCGCTCGCAGATGCTTCAGGTCTTGAAACTGATCGCGGCGGAGTGCTTGCTTCCGAAACCGCCGATTCTTCTTCCTCTTCGTCTTCTGGTTCGGAAGCGGTAGCTGTCGATTCTTCCACTGCATACTCGCTTTCGTGATCGGTGCTCTCGTACGCGTCGAGATTTGCTGGTTCTTGAGGAGAATCTTGCGTTTCATGACTGCGAGCATATCGATGTCTAATCTAATGTGATCAAACGCAAACTGACCTGTCATACACTTGCTGCTCTGCTTGCGGATTCATTCGCCTCCAGTCCGTCGCTAATTGGACCAATTTGTCCCAACTGTCCACTCTTGCTAAGCTTTAATTAGGCGATTCAAGGGAAACCTTACGCATCATCAAAGCATAATAATCCACCTCGAAGGATATCGTCTGACTCAGCTGATGTCCTGCAATTGGGACAAGCAAGTTCCACATTCTCGTTGCCTTCCAATTCTTTCAAACAACCCAAACAAAGGTAATGACCACATCTGAAAAGCGCAGCAGCTTTCAAAGCGACCTCGTCCAAGCAGACTGGACATTCTATTTGATCTTTCTCGACGTCCGTAAGTGTTCTAAAGCATCATCAATTACCGCAGTAGACTAGGTGAGGACAATGTACCTTTCAATAGTATGCGCAAGCCGATCCAGAAGCTTCATCTCGTGTCAGCCGTGTAAGGGTCAGGAGAAGAGGGCTCACAGTAGCTTGATCCCTTTCTCGTGCTGCTAGCTCTGGTACAGAATTATTGTTTCGCTGTAGTCTGGAGATTTTCTCGTTTTGCTGGAAGAAGATCAGCTTTTGAATGTCACAATCACAGAACTCACCTCTTGCATGACTCTAGAGTTCCGCTGACGATGTCGCGCAAAGCTAATCTCAGATGAGCTATCAATCGCAGCAGGTGTGAAGTCCAAGCTCACTCCTCTTGCACTGAATACAGACGATCCGTAACCTTCTGGTCCTGTAATATCTTGTGAGCAGAGGTCATACAAACCTAGTAGCAGCTCACGTTAATCGACAATTCCCTATTATGCCGCGTAACATTGAGCATTTTCTTGCTTGTTACCAATGCTGACTTGCCTGTTCTCAGCTTTGACCTCCTTCAGCTCGTCCTTGAGCAGTTTGTTAGCCTTGCGCAACTCCTTCAATTCCTGTAGCTGCATGTTATTCTCGACTTCTTCAAATCCGTTTGCGAATGCTTGCCCTTTGCACTGCATCTTCGCGCTCCTCCTCCTCCTCCGGGCTAGCTATTCTCAATCTCTTTGTCGGGCTGCTCGGGCTCTTGCTCTGATTGGGCATGCGTGATCGATTGTTGAAAAGGGCTCTCACCAGAGATCTGGCAGAAGTTGCATTAAAAGCCTTGCTCTACCTCTTACCTATCAGATCAAACCTTAGAGCTTGCAGCGAAGCTTGCGTAAACTCGCTTCGACCAATCTACTGTTGCAAACAAGAAACTTGTATGAATCGTCGCTGCCCGTGTACTGTAAACTCTGCCGCTAGTCTGATTAACAGCTGATGTACTCTACCTCTGTCCTACACCTTTGTGGCTCGCTATGACGCGTTCTCTCGTGTATATCCGCGCGCCGAGCCGAGGCCTTAAAGCGGGGAAAGATTTGCATTATTGTCGCTCTCCCTCTCTCTCCTCTTTCCACCACCTTCAAAGACATGGCATTCAACTTCCGCGCAAAGATTGGACTCGAACCTTCCAAACCATCTCTCCAAGAGAGTGCTCTAATTGTCATTGATGCGCAGAAGGAGGTGGGGTCATCAATACATCTCGCGCAATCACTTTCTGATGAGACGTTCACACAGTACGGGCCAGAAGGCTCACTACCTGTAGACGATGTAGAAAAGTCAAGCAAAGTGATAGCCGAAACTGTTGAGAAATATAGGCAAGCCAAGGCTCCAGTCATCTGGATTCAGCACAATGTGAGTGTATTAAAATCAGCTGATGTTCACCCAGTGCTGAAGTGTGTCATCCCTTCAGACCGCTGCTGGAGCCCCTGTCTTGTTAGTAGTGTTCATCACCACATGCGTACAAATTAAGTGTCCAAGAACAGTGATCCTGAAGGTCAAATGGTTGCTAATCTACCTGGCTTGGAGATCAAAGACGGAGAGAAGGTGATAAGACATTGTTGTCTGCGAAGCATGTCATTGATTGAAACTCCAGGTCATCACAAAACACGCCTTCAGTGCTTTCACTGTATATATTCCGCTCTTTTGGCAGCAACCAAACTCATCTTCTTGATCAGGGAACCGATTTGGATGATACTCTGAAAAAGCTAGGCAAGAAACAAATCGTATTGACAGGCTATCAATCCCGTATGGTCTTTGCTTTCCTCAGTAATGATTTCGCTGATCTTTGGGCAGATGTTTGTGTCACTGGGACTGCAAGAAGCGGATTTGAGAATGGCTACGACACTTTGATCGTCCAAGACGGTATTGGCGATAGACCGATCCATCAAGCTGACGGGAGCGGAGCAAGTTCTCCTACTCTTTGTAGAGAGATTCGATACTGACTTCTGCTTCAGAGTATCTCTGGAGCCGATCTAACGCGTACTGTGATCGCCGAATTGAGGGATGCTGTTGGCAGTGAGTTTTATGTACTCGTGTCTTCTATCTTCTCATCCATTATATTAGCGATCATTCAATCCTCTGATATTACTGCTTGACCTCGAGTATACAATGCAAGTGTATCATTATGCAATGTCTAAATTATCAAACTACATCATGACCTAGATACTCCCGGTGCCAGTGAGACTTCGTGCCAGACAAGGTGATCATCTCGACGCTAGCTGATTGCTCTCTTAATGCCGTTTGATGTAGACCTCCAGAACATCCCGGGGCCCTTCTTCGATCACTTAGTTTGCCCTTCTTTCTCTACGATTCGTTCCAAGATCATTTCTATACTACCAAGCTCCATCAGAGATGCCGTAGGTGCGCTAACTTGCCATTCGCTGAGCTGTTTTCGTAGGGGTGCGAAGAAGGATATCTCCAGGTCTGCTTGTAAAGAACTGCTCCGTAGATAGGTCTGCTACAGAATCAGCAGGAGGCTATATGGATGGGCTGAAGCTGACCCTCTCATCTTTGTCAACGCAGAGAATAAAGTAGTAAAGGTTCAAGATTTGTACGAGAAGAGATGCTGGAAAGTCTCCGATCGACACAGCTTCTGTGATAGTGAAAGAATGTAGTACGGGTAGGAGGAATTCATCAAGCAATACCGGTGTTCGAAAGATGGACTGAGCTTGAACGATCAGCTTCATGTTTTGCGAGAACTCTGACAACGCACAGGTCTGGCAAGGGCAAATTTCATTCCGACTACTTCTCTTAGCAAGCCAATAGCAGTCGCCTTGAGTGCTTCCGATGGTCCACCAAAGATCAATTCTTTCAACAAGATCAATTGCAGATCCTCTTCGTCCGCGCAATAGTCTTTGACCAAACGAGAGATGAGTTTGAAGGATACTAGCCGAACATCAGGATCTGAAGAGAAAGCTGCCAGTCCAGATAATCTTTCCATTAGCAGAAAGAGCTTTGATTCGTCTATTGCTTTATCTGCTGCGAGTTGAGTGAAATGATCGACGAAAGAAGATGTCCAATATAGAGATGGATCACATGTTACAGAAGAAGGAGTGAGATAGGCTAAAGTCAAGCCAAAGCTTTTGTCAAAGGTTTGAGTGGAGCTGAAAAAGAGCGGATCGGCTTGCGAGTCTTGCAATATAATGCAGAGAAGATTGTAAGCGCCTTGTTTGATTTCCGAACTGCTGTGGTAGTCGTTTGCTGCTTCTTGGTCATCTGCTTCCTCTGATACTTTATGTGTCGCATGAAGTTGAGCGTAGAGCTGTGTTGTATCAAGCTTCAAGGCCGCCGCAGTATTCTAATATATGATGAGAGCTCTGGAGTACGACGCCAGGGCTGACTCACTTGAAGCTGTTGGAAGAGCTCCTTTGAACTATCGGCTTCTTGTAAAGCTTGTAGATTTGGGTGAGCTAAGGTAGGGTAATTGCTTCGTAGCCAGGCTGCCGATAGAGATATTGGTACTCCAACAGTTGCCAAAATGGACAACAGCAGAGATTTGACCGCTTCGACAGCTGAAGTTTGCTCTCCCAGAGTCAAAGTAGAGACCGCATTGTGTACGGTAGTGACAAAAGAGCAGACAGCAAGCAGTATTTGTGTTCTAATCTCCTTTGATGAGGAGGACTTTGCTGCTATAGCAGGTTGCAGACGCATTCGAAAATCACTGATGAAGTTCGCCGGTTTCTTTGACTTTATACGTTTGAGGACTACAATTCAATGAGAAGAGTAAGATTAGGTGAAAGAGCAGCGAAACCTTTGGCAGTCATGCGGATCAAGACACAAATCTCTTCAGCATCATCTAATTGATTGCCGTCTCCTTCTTCCGGTTTTTCTTCTTCGCCTATTGAGGAAAGAGCAGATAAGCGCTCGCATATAGCCAGGAACAATTCTCTAGGGCTGGACGTCTTCAAAGTGATCCACTCGAGCACTTCTTTAGCAGACTCGCGCACCTGCGGAAGAGCTACGAGAGGCGAGACCAGAGGAAAGACATCGAAAGCTAGCTGATCTGAGGTCTCATCATCTGGCTGCAGATTTGCTAAAGTCTTGGAGAGCTTGGTTAACGAAACTTGAGCAGATTCCCCGTCAGCAGTGAGATTGGCCAAAAGCTCCTTTAGGTTTGGGCTGGTGATGTTTTCGCTTGAGTTGTCAATCAGAGATGCTTGCATTTCCAGTGGACAGGTCGACGTCGAGAACAACAGGCGATTATGTAATCAGGGCATTCACAAATCTATGAAAACGTAGCGAAGGTACCATGTCTATGTAAAACATTCGTGTATACTCTATTTCGTTCCTCCGTGTTGGTGCAGGTTTTCCTAAAGTCAAAGAAAGTTTAGTCCGTTTCTCGAGATAGTATCAGTCAGGCTACTCACGGCTTCCTTACGCTTCTCTTTGACGTTCAAAGACTTCATGTACTCGTCGTAGCTCTGAAAATAAAACCTTCAGCAGTGTGATGTAATGCTAACTGAATGAGCTTACTTTAATTAATTGCTCGAAGGAAGTGCCGTTCGCATCTTTCGTGTGAGGATAGTAAGCTCTCCAGCTCGAGGGGAGTTTGCCGCTCTTATCCCACGTGGGATATGCTGAGATGCTACCGATGCCAAACTTCCACATATTGTCAAATTGATCAATGTCATGGGAAGTCATTCGAATAACGGGAGCATGAATGGGATAGCTACAGATCAAGCATGAGTGCCGCAGTGAAACGAACAAGTCTTTGACGCCGACGTACAATCTTTGCAAATGATCGAAGAGATTCAAGCGGCCTAAGCGAGAGCTCAAGGCTTCACAAAGTCTCTGTAGATCAGAGTACAATCAGAGACAGAAGTTTGGATAGCTTCCAACATACCGTCCTCGTGCAACTGCGCAGAAAGCTCTCGCGGCAACTGACGCCTATGAGTGGTGTAGAAAGATGTGTCAATATGATGAACAAATTCGCGAGCATGTCGACCGATGTCCCGCGGGTCGAATCCAACGCTTTGTCCCGTGCGAAAAGATGTCTGTGGATTATTCAACTTGATGACAAGATAGTAGTGATTGTGATGATAAGGGTGAAGATGCGTTAGTCTTATGTTGTGCATGTCTTCGATATGCCTTTCTTCTTCTCCTTGCTCCATTGCCATAATTAATTCACTGGGAACGTCATCGTGGAAGTAAATGTGTAGAACAGGACCCTGTGATCCACGCAACATCAGTTACGCACAGCATACATAGAACAAGAGTGCATACTTTTTTGTTGTCAGCAAAGCGGACCGCAAGCCATAGTCCTCTCTCGTGATAGATCTCGTCAGCCCATACTTCGAAATGCAGGTTGTATAGATTCCAGAGATCGGTCAGACGAATCAGATCTTGCGAGACGGGTTTCGGAAAGTTCCTGAAAGTTGCTGTATGTGAATCTTCAGCTATTACTTCTTAGCAGTAGTATCATTGAATTTACTTTGCGATTCCATCACCACGTGGGGATATGCGAAGACAAAGCCTGCACTTGAGTTACTGTGTAGTCCTGACATTGATATCGGGCTGAACGTTAAAAAGAAGAAGAAGAAGCAAGAGTCCGTTTGATAAGCAATGCCAAGCTGCTGAGATTGAATCAACAAATGAAGAACACGGCTGAAGGGGATAGAAAAGACAGAGAAACGGATGGAGAAAGAGAGAGAGAGAAAAGAAAAGAAGAGAGACGAGAGCGAGAAGATTCACTCTGTAAGTCTATAACCCGAGATTTCATCACAAAGGGATTGGCAGAAATGGCAAAATTAGCACTTTGCGAGAGCTGGACTATTCTTCTCGTTCTTGTCGAGTGGGTTGAAGGTTGCATGCGAGTCCGCATATGCTCGTTACCTAAAGAAAGCCAAATTGAGTCTTCTTGATCTCAAACGATTCATGAGCGCCGCAGATGGCTCAGAGCCAGCCGCAGCAGCAAAGGTCAATCAACAGCCCTACCTTGCAGTCTATTGACTTACATTGTTGAGACAGACTGGTTCTCCCTCAGATTTCTTGAAAGCGGTCGTCGGAGAGGCTGTGATTGTGAGACTCAACTCAGGCGTGGATTACAGAGGTACGTGCGGGATACAGGCACTCAGCTTCGCGCTGATGTTGTATTTCTCGCCGTACAGGAATATTGACTTGCCTGGATGTCAGCTCGGAATTGTCTTTTGCTCTGAAAGTTCCTACTGACTCATCTTATTAAGGGCTACATGAACATCGCTATGGAAAACACTGAAGAGCTGGTCAATGGAGTACCTAAGAACACTTTTGGTGATGCTTTCATTCGAGGCAACAACGGTTCGTCAGAGGTTTCATCATATGCTAGTAGTATATTCTAAAGCCGTAGGAGAACAGTGCTCTATATCTCGCGGCTGTGAAAAGCAACAAGCGAAGCAACCGACTATGTACAGGATTCTGGGTTGGTGCAGGCAAATCTCTTCGCATGCAATTGATGATCTATAACTGCATGGGCAGCTGAATTTGTTTATGACGCGTGCTTCAGAACTACCTTGCACCGCCCAGCTTGATATTTGACTCCTTGAATTTGTCAATGCAGCTTGCCGATCGTCTACCATGTCCCGCCTAGCCTTGAGACTATTACCACGCTATGCTGCCAGTTCAACAGCAACAACAGCTCGATCAATCTTGTTACCCGTAGCGTCCAGCTCTAAAGCACCAACGAAAGCTTCCTTCTCCACTTCTGCTCGTTTGTCTATTTTTCGAATCCTCGCTCGATTTCAGAGATTGAATCAGAATAATAGCGCTGCAGCATGGTGGTTTAGAAGCTGGCAGACCAGCAGCAGGCACAGGGTATTGCACAAAACAACGACATGCCCAGACATACAAATCTGATGATATAAATTGCAGGATCAAAGTCCATTTCAAGAAATCCAATGGAGATCTCATCGATACAGTTGAAGGCAACGAAGGGGATGATTTGGTTGATTTAAGTCAAGAGTACGATTTAGATATTGAAGCTGCTTGCGAGAAATCTTTGGCTTGTTCTACTTGTCATGTTATTCTGGAACCGGACATGTATGATCGATTGGAGGAACCATCAGATGAAGAAAATGATATGTTAGGTAAGGAACGACTGCTTGTGATAGGGAGGTTTGAAGCAAGACTGATTCGGTTCGATCCAGATTTGGCTTTTGGTTTGACGGATACGTATGCTCTGTGTTCTGATATCGTTACACAATTCTCAATATCTTACAGATCACGGTTGGGCTGTCAAGTTAAGCTGACGAAGGATATGGATGGTATGGTAGTCAAACTTCCGTCAGCAACACGAAATGTAAGCTTCCTCGCTCCGTCTTCAGTGACCAGGTACTGATTCGAACGCGTCTTCAGATGGCTGTAGAGTAAGTTAGGCAAGCCCCTCGCGCAATCACCGATCAGCTTATCGTGCTCTTCTTCCAGCGGTCACAAATCCAGTCATCATTAGTAGATATTGTGAAACATAGCATAATCACTGCTCTAATAGTATTGCTGCCGAGTGTGATGTATCCGACAGTTTCACCAGCATCAGAGAGGCACTTCACTTGCAAGGTGATCGACCTTCTTCTCTTGTCGACGAACAGGCATATCCAGGTTTCGCGATACCACTGAGAGGACCGTACTGCTGTTATTGCGTTGATCTATATATCCCTTATCTTCGCCAATGAGCTCGAAAGCGAACGCAAAAGATCGTATTGTGCGTTTCTTTCACCCTCTGATTGCAGCTTTCGTATTGACAGCCGACGGTCCAGCGAATCGCACTCGCGCTCCTCTTACTTGATCAACCAGGCTCCATCGAATCATCTGTTGCTGCTCTTCGTGCTCAAATCGCAAAAAAACGCATCACACCTGCAAGTAAAGATGTTTTACTTGGATTTGCTTCTGTTGAACCTACTCAAGCTCTTGCTGGACAATTAAAGAGGACTATAGAACAAGTGAATGATTTGAAGAATGAATTACAAAGTAAAGAACTTGGTGAGTCGTCCAGCCTTGGACACCAGATGCCAAAGAATAAGGCTTATTAAGGGATTCATAGAGCTGCAGCAATTAAGATCAAAGAAACCAAAGCTCGTCTTACCCAATGAAACTCCAACGAAAGCAGCTAAAACCAAAGCCAAGAAAGTTGCTGCTCGATTAGATAAGATCACAGCTATCGAGAACTTGATTGCTTCTTTCGAGCAGCAGCAGCAAATCTCTTCTCAATCTGAATTTCCTCTTGTGGAACCGCATCAGATCCTTTGCTCTTTGTTAGAGTATCAATCTACTTACAAGAAGAGTAAAGCTGAAAAAGAAGAAGCAGCTCAACCAGTGCGATTACTCCCTCGAATCAAATTGATCGAAACAAATGCATTGGAATTACTAGGAGGTCTGACTGCGTCCATTCCTGCTTTAACGGAAATCACATTGTCCCAAACTTCGATGGTACCTGCTTTGAGGGAATTGATACTTTGGACTTGTACTACCGCTTGCGAAATGTTGGAATCTTGTCGTACTCAAGCAGCGAAACATGCTTCGAAATCTAGTGCGGAAGAAGTGGCACAAGCTATCAATGTTGTTCTCAATGGAATAACAATTGAAGTAAGGCAGAACTAATACTAGGGTCAAGATCGAGGCTAATCCAATCTCTCTGGTCAGCTGAACGCACTGATTAAAGCTATTTTCGATGCTCTGCTTCGTGTTTCCAATCGCCTCCATTTAGCGTTTTGCAGTACTTCAAACCGACCACCTTCGGCTCATCTAGAACAACTCTTGCAAGCCGATACCAGATCCGAGCTACTCTTCATTCTCACTTCTCTACCTAGTACTTTACCTTCTTCTCTTGTTTCTGCCATGATTGAATGTCTGATTTCGAATGGATTTGCATTGATTTGCGAGATTTATAATGATTGGGAAGGACAAGGAAAAGATGGAACTTGCAAAGATTTACCAGCTATCAATGGAAGAAAAGATGTTTTACATTTGGTGATACCGTTCATGAGTCAATTATTATCGCCAACGATGTTAAAGCAATTCAGCTTTGAAGAAGCAAAGGATTGTATTTTCGCTTCCACACTCGATAAGGCTACTCAGTTGATGATGTCAGTGATGCAAGGGAATGAAGAAGAGGGAGTCTTTGGGAAACAGATCAAACAGGACATGCTTTCCTTGTTGGAACAGCTTTTCGTTTGTTTTGATGCTAGCAAAATTGGTTTCGGAATTGTGAGAGATGATATTGATCAGGAGTAAACTCTATGTACGATGAAAATTCTACAACAACATGATGTGACGGAAAATAATTCTGAAAAAGACCCTAAATTCTATCCCGACAACCTATCTACCCTTAACTCGAAATCTACATACCGATACAAGCTAAAATCAACCGATTCGAATACCTACTTCAGTCTACTTTCGAAACTCTACTTCTGGGTAAATCGTCTGCGGAAGCCGATAGCTTGCGTTTCCCAGCCGGGCGCGTTTCGCTCAATGATTCGACCAGACTGTGTCGCTGTTCAGCATAGAAGCGTGTCATGAAACTTGACATGGCTTGAGCGTTATGTATAGAATTCTGACGACCTGGATTCGGGCTAGCAGAAAGTGTTTGACCTTTAAGATACGTCTACATGGGCAATTAGCAGTTGCAAAAAGGGAATGTGAAGGATTGACTTACAGAGACGAGACTAGGCTGGCCCAACATGCCATCGACAGCTTGGAAAAATTGACATGCCAAGGTTTCAAAAGTCGATAGCGAGTATTTGACGCTGAGCGAAGACAGATGTGCCGCTATCGACATTGACTCGGGTACGTCGAGGAACTGGTATACCATATCAGCAAGTGCAGATAGAACAGAATGATAGAACCAACCTCATGCTTTCTTTCCCTCATCTCTCGCTCGAACTCAGCTTGAGCAGCACTTCTAACACTAAACAACATTTGAGCAGCTTCAACAAGTCTATCGCTTGCATCCTGTTCTTCTTCTTCTTCTGTATCACTTTCTTCCTGTTCATCATCTGAAGAAGCCGCAGATCCAGAACGACTTGTCTCTCTTGACGCTTTTGTTGCGGATGTTGGGAGGATCACTCTTCTCCTATTCCACATTCTTCCATCCCATCCACCACAACCAACACCAAGGAGCACATCAATCGCTTCTATTCCGGTCCAACCATGCGTGAGGAACCCATTTAGGCATGCTTGAGTACATAAAGCGACCAATAATTTGTACCATGCTGGTTCAGCACAGAAAGTCCTCTTATCAGCTGATGAATTGTCGGCGGTTTGTTCAGAAGTAGAAGGTAAAGGTACAGCATTTGCTTCAGGTGAAAGAGGACCAATCGAGTCTTGTGCTAGATCGATAAAGAGAGCAGAAGAAAGAATGAGGAATTCAGGGATGAGTGCCGCAAGCGATTCTCGCCTTTGACTTGCTACTAAGCTGAGTTCGACTTTGCCTAGTGATGAAGAGGGTGAAGAACCATTGAAAAGACTAGTGCAAGTTGCACATTGCTGAACCCTGTGTCGGCCGCACCATGCCAGAGAAGGAGGAAGTTCAGAATTGACAGAATTGGCGAAAATTGCTTGAGCTCGAGTTCGGAGAGCTTGCCCATGCATAATTCGATAATCATGGTGAGGATTGCTCGGCAATTGTGCGGCTTGCTCTGGTGTATTGTTGGCTCCAAAGAGGCCTTGAGTCGGCAATTCGGTAGCTTCTGGGTCCATTTCTGCATCCTCGGCAGCAAATTTCTGTGCCAAAAGTGATTGAGATTTGCCAGAGAAGTTGACTGGAGGAGAGACAAGGGATGCCGAAGATACGTAAGCGACAGAGACGAGATCTGCAGGTAGCGATATAGGGTCCGTTTTACCGTCGTAAGATATAGCTATTGTATTCTTCTTGACGGGTTTGTTCGGGCTGCTAGATTCGCCGAAAAGCTTATTGACAAGTGTAGAGACTTGATGCCGGCGCTGAACAGTGTATGAGCGTTCTTGTGAAGGTACTGGAAGACTAGGGTGAAGAGTTGTGTGTTTGTTGAAAGCACTGACGGAAGCGACGGTCAAGTTCCGCCGAACTTGCATCATTCCCTGAACAGTACGTTCCAATGAGGTAGCCCGCGAGGAAAGAGCGGCAAAGACGGAGATGTTTCCTCGAGTAGGTAGATTGAGATTGACTCCCGGTAAAGTCTTGAGCAAAGTCATGCTGGCTTCATCCGCTTCGGACGGGAAGGAAGAAAGATCATCGTATTGAGGTTTCTCGCCGTTGGCTCTTGACAGGTACTCCTGTTCTGCCGATCTCGTGAAGGAGACGCTTTGTTTGGCTGCCATTAACCGAATTGTTGCATTGAGCCATCTATAGTAAATCCATCAGATAACAGGGTTTAGAAGAACTGGTCGCACGTACGCCAAGTACTCAGTGATGCTGTCCCTAGAGCGATCTCCTCTCGGTTGCTGAGATCTGTTATCTATCGCATGCGATGTATCCGCTTTGCTTGGACTGGCTTTCGAGAGGTTTCTATTGAGCTTGACTCTTTCTTTGAAGGCCTCTTCAGATATGAAATGCCGATAAGGCGAGCCTTGGAGCGAGACGGCTTTACTTGTGGTGTTCGACCAGTTGTCGGTTACTGGTATCAGAATATGATCTGCCATTGGCTTTCGGCAGACAGCAAAGGATGCAGTCTCAGGCTATCGTTGCTAGTCAGGGATATCAGACTTGCGCGGTGGGAACACTTTGTGGTCGTAACTAGAAAAACGGGAGAACCTCATGAAATCAAGGCGAACTTCGGAAACGGGGCATTAAATGGGCAATCTCGACCACTATTGGCAATCGCATTGACGTACGCAAGCCAGTGGAGTTCTGTACGCAGCAGTATAAGTAGCCGCCTCTCGCAAACGGTGGGCGATCAAAGGATATGTTGAAATCAAGCTCAAAGTTGAAAGAAGCCAGCCAAGTTGGGATTAGTAAGCATAATATATAACATTTCACGCCCAATAGACCAGCTACAGCGATGTTTTATTGCTTTCCTTTCATTCCTGCTCCCTTATTCTACGTCAAGACAACAATCTTGCCTAGACCAATAATCGTTGTGCTTGGAGCGATAGTATTGACTTTGAAGCGGATACTATTAGTAAATTTGGTTCCAGTGAAGACGGTCGTGGCTGATCCGTCTGTTTTGAGAGATCTCGTATCTTGCGTTGTGGCCAAAAGTCCAGCGGTCAGAGCAGAAGAGAAGGTAAGGGTTCCGGACATGATCTGGTCTTTGCCTGTCGTGGTCGCGCCAAACATGATAATCTGTTTGACAGTCTGTGAAAGAAGCAATAGGGTGAGTCATTGTGAAGATGAGGTAGGAAAAGACATAGACTTACAATCGGGTATGGGAAATCGAGCTGAATCCAATTGCCCGTTCTAGAGGTAACCCAAGCAGATTGAAGAGAACCGTAGTTGACGCCTGACTGGAAGTCTCCATTGGGAACAAATTGACTGACAGTGACAGTCGCTGCGTCGGCAACGTTGTTTGGCAAACTTTCTTCTGGATAACTTCGCACTGTTGGCATTGCAACTGCGGATGATGTAGAAGAAGTCTTGCTTGCAGAAGAGGAGGAACTGCTAGAAGAGGAAGTGGCTTTGCTACTTGTAGGAGTCGGACTTTGCGAGCTCGAGCTTGAACTTGAGATGGAAGTCGAAGTCGCCCGGGAAGAGCTAGATGAGCTTGAAGAACTACTTTGCTGCGAGGATGAAGTAGTTTTCGAAGCGATAGGCGAAGAGGAGGTGCTACTGCTTGTTGCCGGAGTAGAAGAGCTTGAGGACGATGACTTGACAATGCTGCTGCTGCTACTCGATGAGACTGCGCTCGAGACTCTGCTAGAGCTCTGGGATAACGGGCTACTGCTACTTGATGCAAGTACGCTGGAGCTAGGCGATACAGAAGTACTGCTGCTTGATGCGATTACGCTGGAGCTGGCAGACAGAGAGCTACTGCTGATCTTCTGAGATGACGCTGACGAAAGCGCTGAAGAAACCGAATTGCTAGAGGCAATAGATGACCTCTGTGAAGCACTGGACTGCACATTGCTGCTAGGTTGCATTGAAGCGGAGGAATAAGCCGAAGCCGAAACGACACTCGGCAGGACGCTCGACGAAGCTCCTACGGAAGAAGAGTTGTAGCTAGCGGTGATGCCTCCAACTGGGTTCAAGAAGCCAGAAGCCCCATATGAGATGGCGCCAAGGCTGGCAGAAGGCATGGCCGATGACCGAATGCTAGACCCGCTGATGGTTGCACTTGCAGATGAAGATCTTGCGGACCCATAGCTGGAAGCCGACATACTCTGGCTGATGCCAGAAGACGCAGGAGGTGCGGGCAAGACGAATCCAAAGACTTGGAATTCTGTCAAGCCAACAGAACGCGTTGTGCTGGCCAAAAGTAATCAGGACAAAAGCACATCAACGAGAAAAGAAAAACGTACGAGCTGACGCTTTTGACAGTAAAACGCGCCCATTTGACTTTCTTCATGGGGAATGATTGTGTCAAAGGAGTAGTTCCTGCGTTTGGCAGAGCTCCAGTTGTGATTCCGCTTCCGTCGCTGAACGTCACTTGGCCAGTAGTGACTTGGCTCGTGGCCGATTGACTGTCCCAAAGCGAAATCCTGGTAATGTTGACCGGAGAAGACCAAGTTAGAAGCACATAAGCGCCTGCTCCTTGACCGTTTGACGTCCATTCGGCGGTTGTGCCTAGAGAAAGGTTTAGCATTTCTTTTCGGCAGAACAAAATCACAACTGACCATCGATAACCCGAGCAGCAGGGTTTGCCGTCGTCTGACTTGACGCGACAACCATAGCCAAAGGCGCAACATTGACCACTGCTGTAGAGAAGGGAACTGCTGCTGAAGAACTTGCACTTGCGCTGAGTATTTGTGAGCTGGAAGAACCTTGAGAGGTCAAGATTTGAGATACAGATGCCACACCTGAGCTTAAAGCTTGGGATGCCGATGGTAAGCTTGAGATGATCGAAGAGGGAAGAAGGCTGCTGCCAGATTGCTGAGACGACTGCGCTGCTGAAGCTGGAGATTGAGATAGCGCGAAGGAAATGACAGAACCAGAAATTTGGCCAGACGTTGATACGGAGGCTGAAGGGCTTGGCAGACCACTAGAGTAACCAGAAACGTTAGATACTGATGCGATGGAAGATCCAGAAATTATAGTTGGTTGCATTGACGAAGCTGAGACAGACATTGATGCTGAAATCAAGGCGCTGACTGGAACACCAAAGACTTGTATTTCTGCCAAACCTACATTGCCGGTTGTAGCAGAAACCGAAGTGACAGTGAATAGTAGACTCGTAGCAATTGTAGGCGGGAAAGCAGCGGCAGGAGTGTATTTGCCAGCGTTATTAAGTTGACCAACTTGAGCGATAGATCCGTCCGAGAATGTGATAGTCCCACTCAAGACCTGATCATTCTGGTTTGGTCGATCAGCAAGGTTGATAGAGGAAATCTGATAAGCTTGGTTCCATGTGAGGTTGAGAGTAGCGCCAACGCCTTGGCCATTGGTAGACCATTCTTTTGTGTAATCTCCTGGGTCTGAAACAGCAAATTCAGCTCTGAAAATTCCTCCGATTTGAGCAGGACCCAAGCTTACATCCATCATCAACACCATCAATGGCAGCGCGAGCTCCTTGATTAGGCGCTTCGGAAGATGCGACAGCAGAAGCCAAAGGTGCAATATTGCTTTGTGGGAGACTTGTTGCGGTTGGCAAAGGCCCACTCGTTGACGCGGAAGCCGAAGCAGCGCTCACAGGCAGTCCGTAGACCAAGATTTCGGAAAGACCCACATTGGCAGTACTGGCCGAAACTGAAGTGACTGTGAACAACAAGCTCTGAGCGGTGACAGGTTGCATAGAAACTGGAGTAGCGGTGCCATCGTTGTTTAATTGCCCGATCTGAATGGCAGAGCCATCTGAGAAAGTGATCGTTCCACTGAGCACGTTATCATTGAGGTTAGGTCGATCAGCAAGACTGATTGCTGAGATGCGGTAAGGCTGACTCCAGGTCAAGTTCAATGTGGCTCCGACTGTTTCTCCATTGCTTGCCCATTCTTTCGTGTAGTCTCCGGGATCTAAAAGGCCTGTTAGCAAATTTGAACGCAGATGACAACGGTTTAAGCTTACATCCGCCTAGAACTCCGTCGATGGCTGCATCTGCTTCCTGTCCATAAGATTGCGAAGAAGCTGTGGCAACAGCAAGTAGAGCGATATCGGGCAGACTTGAAGTGGTAGCTGAGGGTGCAGCTGAAGAAACTGTTGCAGAAGCTTGAAGTACTTGATATACTTGCATTTCAGCCAAACCCACACTGCCAGTGGTGGAGGAGACGCTTGTAACGGTGAATGTTAGTGTCTGAGTAGTACGAGGTACAAAAGTGACCACGATCGGACCACCTGAATTGTCGAGAGTACCAACGCTGACCGAAGATCCATCATCGAAAGTCAGAGCACCTCCTAGCACTTGGTCCTGCGAAAGATCATGATCAAAACAACGCTCAGTACACTCAAAATGAAACTTACATTTGAGTTTGGTCGATCGTACAACGTCACTTGACCGATAGTGTATGGTTGCGACCAGGTGAGTGTAATCCACGCTCCTGTACCTTCGGAATTGGAGGCCCATTCGGCAGAATAATTTGCTGGATATCCGCTGATCACACCATCATTGACTCTGTTCGGAGGTTGTACGCTGGAACTAGAAGAAGCGGTTGCAGTAGCCAGAAGCGCAATGTTGTTGGACGTATCTATTGCCACTGAAGAAGTAGAGTTGTTGGCTGATGTTGTACCAGCACAAGTCATCACTTGGATTTCAGCCAAACCAACGCTACCAGTAGAAGAGCTGACACTTTCGACAGTGAGGAGAAGAGACGAGGTTGTGACCTGGTTCAAAGGGAAAGCAGCTGCTGAACCATCGTTATTTAGTGTACCGAAATTTGAAGTTGTTCCATCTTCGAAAGTGAAAGTTCCACCAGTCATCCAATCGTCAGGATTAGGACGATCGTATAGCTATCCTAAGCGTTCAACTGGTGCTATTCCAAAATGAAGAACAAAACTTACAACCACCGAGCAGATAGTATATTCTTGGTTCCATGTCAAAGCTAAAGTTGCACCATCTCCTTCACCATTGCTGGCCCACTCTGCGCTATAATTTGCAGGGTAGCCAGAAATGACACCATCGATTGCACGTTGAGCCGGCTGAACGCTTGAAGCGCTGGAAGCTACAATTTGGGCCAGAGGAGCGATGTTGATGCCGGACGAAGCATCTTGTGTGGAATTGGAAGAGGCAGCTAGCGAACCATAGACCTGGAATTCTGCTAATCCAACGTTCGAGGTTGTAGGAGAAACAGCAGTAACTGTAAGAAGAATAAAGGTTGTTGTGATAGGAGGGAAAGTGAAGACTGTTGCTGATCCATCGTTGTACAAAGCGCCAAGAACGACTTCAGTACCGTCAGAGAAATCAATAGTCGCTTGCCACATCTGGTCATTCAAGTTCGGACGATCATAAAGGACAACGGTATCGACTGTGTATGCTTGAGACCATGTGAGAGTGAAAGTAGTGCCAACTTTGCCTCCGTTTGAGCTCCATTCAGCATAGCCATTGGTCTGCAAGATAAGTCAGAGAGTATCCATATACTAAGTATTCAAATGTACGGGATATCCATTCAAGTTATTGTCGATAGCCTTATCAGGTGTTTGGCCGGAAGCGGAAGAAGAAGCGGAAGCTGTAGCTAGCAAAGCAACATTCTGTTCATTGGTCGGGACCGGTCCAGCTGAAGTTGGTGTAGTGTTGACTGCAATGGCTGGTTGAGAAGCTTGTAATGCAAGAGAAGGTGTAACGATGTATTGGCGTTGAAGCCAATCAACTTCCGGTCTGCCTGCAGCCACGCAAGCCGATTGACTTTGACACTCGTTCGAATCGTATGCTTAAAAGAAACGGAAGTAAGGAGGTGTGTGAAGGAAGCGACATATTGAACTTACGAGTGTAGACGAAGAAAGCAGATGTCTTGGCAGCGATTTGATCGCTTGACAAATTAGGTGCATAGTGGACACTTGCAGGGTAGGCCATGTAACCGTTCAGTGAAGCAGTGGATCCCAATGAATTATAGATGGAAGAAACAATGCGAGCAGTAGTCTGATGATCAGTGTGGTCGCCAACGCCGTAGTCAGAGAGATAGTCCAACGTCTGTATGTTGAGTGGCTGGCGAGCAATAATAATCTGTCCCAAAGCTGTGACTAGGTCGGTCATTGAGAAAGTGGCTGTTCCATATCTGTTGTTCATGAAATCGATCGAGCCATAGTACAGCTTGAGTAAACTTTGGTAAGATGATCGACCAAAGCCCGACCCATCCATATTCCTATGGCGGTCAAAAAGCGCAGACGTGAGCGAGTGAACGGAGGTGCTACTGAAAAAGGCTCACCCATCAGGCAGGCGGAACCAGACTCTCTGAATGTTGGGCTGACCAGCAAGAGTTCGAACAAGCACAGGTTGACCAGCAAATGAGGCGTTGTATTCAGTCCAGGAATCGGTCACACCAGCCATTGAAGCATAAGCAGCTTCATTGCCTGCTTCTCTGCTTTCTGAGTAATCGAAACCAAGACCTGCATCACCAGAGGTCATGAAGACATGAGTGACGCAAAGGCCACTTTGAACGGGTCCAATCAGATCGGGAGATTGACTGTCATTGTTATTCTGTCAGATTGCCATTTTCGTAGAAAGAACAGAAACACTGACAACAACAGATCGTCATCAGGATGAGCAACGATACTGAGTAATCCGCCAACACAGTTGAAGACTTGAGCTTGAACTCTTGCAAGTTGAAAAGCCAGTACAAAGAGTGTCGTCAACGCATGAAGCTTCAACATCTTTCTGACTCCACTGGTTTAATTGATTGAAGCACACTCTCTGACAGGTATAGTAGTAGAAAACGAATGTGTATAAGTCTGAAGAGACAAAGCAGGCAAAAGGAAATCCAAAACAGGGATATACCAAAAAAGTGAGAACAATTGCAAGAGCAAGCTACAGACATCCTGTACAAGGCAACATGGATGGACGCAGAGTTTCCGGACTCTGCATTATCTGCCAGCCGCTTTTGGTGATCCCGCCAGGGCGAGGCTTTTGATTCAACTGAAAAAGGCAAAAAATGGCTGAATAAGCAATTCGACAGCAGACACAGGTCGCACTATTCGTAGAGGGCGTGCCTGTGGCTCGTCGAATAGAATGGAGTCTTTGTTCTTTCTCATACCGAGTATAATCTTCGACATCAAGGTTTGGCGACAAGACAAGTTGTGGGACAATGCAAGCTCGACTATTGGCTTTAGTGGCTGCCTTCCTCGCTTGTTCAGTAGCAGCACAAGACACAGATCAAGCTACATCCAGTCCAACTGCAACAGATAGTCTCCCTCCAACAGACCTCTCTTCTTCAGTAACTCTGCCTTCAGTAACAGCACTACCTGCAGCCTCCGTGTCAGCTGTTGGTGCAAAGTTGAACAAAGCTATCCCAACTGGTCGAAAACGTTTCAGAGCAAAGAAGAAGGCTAAAATGTGTGCTCACCTTGCTTCTTTGGGTCAAGCCTGTGGTGATGTTGCCACCAATTGCTGGTAAGCCATACCAATCTCTATCTTGACAGACAAGTTCTTGATCAGACCTTTGTATGATTAGCTCTGTTGGCCAAACTTGCAGCGGAGGAGCCTGCATTCGATTCTGTCCTCGTCAATCTTTAGAAGGATGGTGTTCCACACAGGACGATTGCGATTCCAGTCTAGGTTATCTGTGCACCAACAATCGTTGCTTGCCGCATGCTGGTGGTGTATATGTTGAAGCCAATGCAGCTTGCGATCAAGGAGAAGGGAATACTCAATATTGGTGAGTTTTCTTTCTTGCTTCGAAAGTAGAGAAAAACGAGAAGCTGACAACTGAGAGCAGTCTACCTGGGAAGGCTGTTTGCGTTGATGGCATGTGCGCTGAGTGCACTTGAGCATCGACATCATGAAACGCAAAGGCTAGTAGAGGATCAAGCTCAGAGAAGAGGTGCAGGCATTTCAATACTCAGCAGCATGAGAGCAGTAGTAGAAGAAGAGGACTATAGCAGGGAGAAGAAGAAGCAACGCAATCGAGAGATTTACCCTTTGTACTCAGTTTTGAGCTTTGTCAATGCTAGTCAGGACTTTCTTCATTCTTGACGTGAAGCTCTCGCTCCATACAGCTTACCCGCACTTCCGGCGACCGAGACGATTTGGCTGAGTAAGAAGCACTCATTCAGTTGAAGGAAAGAAAACGCGTGTTTTTGCCGAAGTCTTTCAGATTAATACGGCCACCATAGCTTGACTGGATCTGGCTCGTGCAGCATCAAGAGCTGCTCCTACTATCCCTGATCAATTGCCTACGCGTTGATCTCCTGTTTGTCGAAGGGGTCGAATCGTCTCAAGACTTCGCATCTCAATTGCGCATTGGCCGGTCCAATCTCGTTTCAATCCTCTCTACAGCTAGTCGCTCTTTTACATAATCATGTCTTCTGCTTTCTCGGATGACGAAGACCCGACAATGGATGGAAACCACCCAGATCTCAGACTCCGTATTACTCGTACCCTCACTGAATCCATACACGAATCTGTACGCGAAGATGAAAGACGGAAAGTAGGTAAACGGAGGAAAGGAACTTTCAAAGCTCGTCGAACTCTCTTTGGTACAATCAAGAAAGACAAGAAGGATGACAGCAGTAGTTTTGGTTTATCTAGCAAGCAGTCAAACAAGTCAGATCAACCACCACATGATGAAGGGCGGGAATCTCCATCAACTGCTTTGGGCATGGAAGAACAGTCTGCGAAAGCTCAGAAGTTTGCTGGTCCTGAACAATGCTCTGATGTTTTACCTGGAGGTAAAAAGGGAAAGAAAGCAGCAGAGAGTAGAAGGAGGAGAAACGTCTATGTCAATATGCCTCTGAGACCTGAAGAAGTAGATCACCGCGGTCAGCCATTAGCTAGATGGGCGAGAAACAAAGTACGGACGAGCAAATATACACTACTAAGCTTCGTGCCAAAGGTAAGATCAACCCTTGACCGTAGAAGAGGAGCTTACTTCGAAAACATAGAACTTGCTGGAGCAATTTCGTCGAGTCGCCAATATCTATTTCTTAGGCTTGATTATTCTTCAGCTCTTTTCCATCTTTGGTGCAGCCGCTCCTCAAGTAGCCATGTTGCCCCTGGTCGTTATCTTGCTAGCCACAGGTATCAAAGATGGAATAGAGGATTCAAGGCGACACGCAATAGACAACGGTGTCAATAACGCAGCAGTTACTCGATTAACAGGATGGAGGAACGCCAACCAACCTGCGGATGGTCGTTCTTTCTTCGAGAAACTCTTCGGCATAGCCAACCCTCAAACCAAAGTTTCCAAAGGTGTTCGAAAACTACGAGAAAAGGAAGGATCGCTTCACACAGACTTCTTACACTCTTCAGCGGCACAATCAGAAATGACCCTTAATAACGACAATGAAAGTCTGGCTGAGTATTCCATTTCTCACCAAGATGGTATTGGACCTGGTCGATCGAGAAGCAATACTAACGCATCGAAATCTACCATTGCTCCTTCGTGTCGAAACACAGGCGCACAATTAGGTATGTCCGGACCGATTTACGTTGGATCTAAAAGTCATGGTTTGTTCAGGCGTGGTCGATTATACAAGACAAGCTCCCGGAACAGCTCAATGGGAACGAACGTTGTGGAAGAAAGTAGAAGTTGGCGATATCGTCTTGCTGAGGGAAAACGATCAAGTGCCAGCGGATATCGTCGTCTTATCTTCCAGCGATCCAGATGGAACCTGTTTTGTTGAGACCAAGAATCTGGACGGTGAAACTAATTTGAAACCTCGCAAGAGCTTGCGCGCTACTATGAGCATCCAAGCGGAAGAAGATGCTGAACATGCTCAATTCTTCATCGATTCTGAACCACCTCACGCTAATTTATATAGCTATAATGCGCTTCTGCATTACACTGCTAGATCAACGGACGGAAGCAAAGGCGTTGAAAAAGTGGAACCAATTACAATCAACGAGTTGCTTCTGCGTGGTTGTTCGATCAGAAATACAGCTTGGGTTATTGGCTTGGTGGTCTTCACAGGACCTGATACGAAGATCATGTTGAATCAGGGTTAGTCAAGGAGTATTGTTTGAATTATGGCTGACGTTGAAGAATAGGCGAAACGCCATCGAAACGAAGTAAAGTCGAAAAGGAAACCAACTTCAATGTCATTTCGAATTTCGTCATTTTGGTCGCCATGTGCTTAGCTTGTGGCATTGCTTCTGGTATATACACGAATGCGACAAGTTCGATGGACTTTTACGAACCTGGAGTAGAAGCAAGTGGGTCGACAGTGGTCAATTCGATAGTCGTCTTCGGGTAAGCCGCTGAAGATACATGGAGATCTGTGTCTGATTTGGTTGATGTCCTAAAGCGCTTGTCTGATCCTCTTCCAAAACATTGTGCCTATCTCGCTGGTCATTTCGATTGAATTGGTCAAGACTATTCAAGCTCTCTTCATTTTCAACGATCTCGATATGTACTACGAACCAGTATGTTGCCAACTGAATGCTTTCATCTGAGTACTAAGACTCTAGACAGCTCGATCATCCTTGCGTACCCAAAACATGGAACATTTCAGACGATCTTGGCCAAATCGAATACATCTTCTCTGACAAGACCGGAACACTTACTCAAAATGTTATGGAGTTCAAGCGATGCTCTATTAATGGTCAAGCATATGGTGATGGTATAACAGAAGCTAGTCTCGGAGCTGCTATGCGGGAAGGTTCAGCGCTGAACCCAGGCTCAAATATGCAACAGCTAGAAGACCAGAAAGCAAGCATGATCTTCAATCTCAATCGACAATTCAAGAACAACTACTTGCAGCAAGACAAGCTGACTCTAATATCTTCGAAATTCGCTGAAGATCTAGGCAACCATTCTTCAGACCAGCGCAAGAACATCACAGACTTTTTCCGAGCTCTTGCACTTTGTCATACAGTTCTCTCAGATAGGCCGGATTCTGCTCGTCCGAATCATATCAACTATAAAGCAGAATCGCCTGATGAAGCTGCTCTGGTCGCTGCAGCGCGTGATGTTGGCTTCGTCTTCCTCGATCGAAGTTCCCACGAAGTTAGCATAGAAGTCATGGGTCAACCAGAAAAGTGGAAACCGCTTCGAGTGCTAGAATTCAACAGTACCCGCAAGCGGATGAGTGTCATCGTACGAAGTCCTGACAACCGCCTCCTGTTGATCTGCAAAGGTGCCGACAGCATCATCTACCAACGTCTGAAGGCGGATCACGATCCTCGGATGAAAGAAGTCACGACCAAAGATATGGAAGAATTCGCCAATGGTGGTCTGCGAACACTTTGCATTGCTTCGAGGAGCGTGTCAGAAGAAGAATATGCTGAATGGGTATCTGCCTACGATGCTGCATGTGCAATGACTACCGACCGAGAAGAAGAGATAGAAAAGGCTTGTGAGAAGATTGAGCAGAATCTGACACTACTTGGCGCAACAGCCTTGGAAGACAAGCTTCAAGCTGGTGTACCTGAAACAATTGAAGCGCTACATCAAGCTGGTATCAAGTTATGGATCTTGACAGGCGACAAACTCCAGACAGCAATCGAGATCGGATTCAGTTGCAACTTACTCAAATCGGACATGGAGATCATGATTATATCAGCCGATACGGAAGCTGGAACCCGCGCGCAAATAGAAGCAGGTCTCAAGCAAGTGTCGGACAGTCTTTCGAAAGCGCATCAAGAACATGCTGTTGTCATTGACGGCGAAACACTTCGATATGCCTTGTTGGATCAGCTCAAACCTCTTTTCCTCGATCTGACGACACAATGCGCCACTGTAGTCTGCTGTCGAGTATCACCCGCTCAGAAAGCTCAAACAGTCAAATTAGTCAAAGATGGCAAAAATGCGATGACTCTGGCGATCGGTGATGGCGCCAACGATGTTGCGATGATTCAAGAAGCACACGTCGGTGTCGGTATTGCTGGTCTGGAAGGAGCTCAAGCATCGATGTCTGCGGATTATGCTGTCGGGCAATTCCGTTTCCTTACAAAACTACTGCTTGTTCACGGTCGATGGTGCTACAAGCGAGTAGCGGTCTTTCATGAAGTCTTCTTCTACAAGAATGCCAGTAAGTCTGGACTTGACCATTGCCTCCTTCCACTAAAGTATCCATAGTCTGGACATTCGCAATGTTCTGGTACCAATTGTATTGCTCGTAAGTCCGAGAACTGATCGCGATTATATGTAAACTAATTTGTTCAACAGCTTCGACTCAACATATCTCTTCGATTATTCCTACATCATGCTTTATTCGACAATATTTACCTCTCTACCCGTTCTCGTGCTCGGCGCTTTGGACCAAGATGTCAGCGCTAAAGCCTCTCTGGCTTTCCCTACTCTATATAAGCGAGGTATAGCCGGTCTAGAATATACCAAGATGATCTTTTGGGCATTCATTTTGGATGGCGTTTTCCAATCGGTGAGTGGACCATCTATCATATGAAGAGAGCCCCTGCTAAAGAACACAATAGCTGGTCTGCTTCTATATTCCATTCTGGATCTACGGCTTTACAACAACTGCATCACAAACCGGTAGAGATAGCTCGGCCGTGGTTGAGCTAGGTAAGGACAGATTTTCTTTATGAAAGCCAGTAGAAGCTCATACACCGAATACAGGCACAACAATAGCAATTTCAGCAATCTTTGCAGCCAACGTCTATACTGGTCTCGTCACTCAATCGTGGACTAAACTTGCCTCAGCATGTATCATCTTCAGCGCACTCTCTGGCTTCATTTGGACAGGAATATATAGTGCCTTCCCTTATCTATTAAACGGAATCTTCATGTCTACTTTATCAACACCTAACTTTTGGCTTTCATTCCTCCTGACCCAAGTCGTTTGTCTATCGCCGCGCTTTACGTACGACTTTGTGCAGAAGACTTACTTCCCGCGAGATGTGGACATAATACGAGAACGTCAAGGTGAGCATGACATGGCGCGCAGCAAGTCGTAAATTGACCTTTTGAATGCTATAGTATTTGGGATGCTAGAACTCAAAGATCTCGAACCACAACTTCAAGCAGTAAGATCTTTCTCTCCTCCACCGCCATTCCAAGATCGGCAACCTGAACCTCGATGGGACAACAATGCTTCAACTTATACCTTGCATGATGAAGTATTGGCTAGTCAAGCACCACTTCGAATGCGGACGACAAGCGAACAAACGGAGACGCTCGATTCGCCGCATCACGAACATTATGCAACAGCTGAAGAACGATTTGAATTCGGCCATGCGTTGACAAGAGATCCAAGTCGAGTGGAATCGATAGCAAGCGTGGCCACCTTTGCAACTGCGCCTCCATCACCACAACGTACATAAAGAGTCAATTTCGGATTGTGTGGTTGGCTTCAAGTATAGTATTTTAGACAATTCCAAAAAGCATGTACATGTTCATTTTTCTTCCCTCAAGTGTATGTAAAAAGGATATCACAAAACCCTGCATTGTAATTCCCATTGGCGCTTGAATCTGGCGATTAGGCTGAACCTTTCCTGAAGTTTTCAGCTTTGACTAATCGAGAAATATGTTTGAGCCTATTCGAGGGTGGAAAGGAAGAAAACATACTAGCTTGCCTTTTGAGCTCTTTTGGTCGTTGTCTGGATACTTGATCCTCCTGCAGGAGTTGCCATAGCCATCCAGGATATTCGTGATTTGCCAATGCCTGGGGTGCAGGTTGATTCTTGTAGAAACCCAAGAATTTGATTGGTGTACCAGGAGAGAGCATCGAATCAGATGGGACACCAGCTGTGTAAGCATGCGTGCTATTTCCAGCTTGTGCCAGTAAGAAGCTAGAAGAAGTTCGCCTGACATTTGGTTTCCACGGTTTCCACTACGGGTACAGGCGCCGCTTGCTGAGTTGAAGCCCACCTCTTACACGTCCTTTGCAGAGCTCTCCGTATAATCATCGCTTGTCACGGTCAAGCATTCATTTATCGAAAATAGCGAGCCGGCTTGGCTCGAGCGACGACTCTCCCTTCCGCTCCTAAGTAGCTAGATACCACGTCTACTTGGAGGATACACCTGTGACTGCCTAAGACAGATGCAGCCGACAGCTCTGGCTCAATAAACTTTTGAAACATAGAAGATTGGAGCGCGTATTATATTCCATTGTAATATGTCTAGTCATATCAAGCGCAAGAGCAAGCCCCAGCTTAATCGACTTGAAACGTCTTCACATCAATCCCTGCCTGCTGCTTCTTTGATCCCGGCCGATAGCAGCAATGCACCCTCAGCGCAAAGCAACAATGAAAGCAGACGCAGAAAGATGTCTGATCCAGAAGACGTGCAGTCCGATCATGCCTCTCTGGACTCTAACAGCAGCTCGCAAGGAAATTGGTCCTGGGCTGCAACATCCGCAGCCAACACACCTTTCGCAGAAGAGTTTGAGCCAAAGTACTCTGCTTCTTCAGAAGCACCTCTTCATTCAGCCAGCTCTGTATCTACGCAAAGACGCAGTCCAAATCTAGTCGGAAGACCAAAATCATCTCAAGGCTCTTACTTCCCTCCTTCTCCTTCGAACACAATCACACCTGCTTCTGTTGGTCAAAGCAGTCCATCCTCATACAACCTTGGTTCGCCTGTGAAATCTTCTTCCTGGAACATTTGGCCAAGCTCTCAACAACCGCATAACGATCTTTCTCCTCCCGCTTACACCAACGGTCATCCCTTAGGCTTAGCATCTACCTCTCTGAAAGCTCGTGGTCGAGCAAACGGCTCTCCTCTTTCTCCCTATAACACATCTTCCCGTCCGTTTCGATCGCAACGTGAAACTCTAAAATACCACTGGCTCAAGACACATCGGCTGATACGATGGCTCGGCTGTGCTCTTTTGGCAGTGATACTGATATTCGGGATACGGCATCGCTGGCCGCGGCGAAGCAAAGCGCCTGCAAAAATCAATATACCTGCTCAAATATGGCACGGAGGTTAGTCAACCGCACAGGACATAGACTCGTCACTGACAAGGAGCTCAGGAGCTGGAGCACTTCTCGACGAGCAACATAGAATTAGGGATCCCGCTTCAATACCTTACCACGACCTTTTCACGATCAACAGTCTCATTTTACCCGAAGATGGTCTCACTATATCAATACTGTTTATACCATCGCATACTACAACCATCAATCAAATCACAACTCTCACAGATGCATTAGACGCCCAATCTATTCCTCCTACATCTTATCATATTCTACCTTCTGCTTTCATCGACAAAGACTCGCTACCTGCTAGCGTTTCACCTTCTGTACCTACAGCTGAACACTCCCACTATACTATACTTCTACCACTTTCGTCTAATCTTCAGTTCGGATCAAACGTCTTGGAATACCTTATACATCTATCGGGAACAAGGGAATTCTCTGGTTCGCTGCTAGAAATTGGTTGTGGTCAAGCTGCCTTTGTGCAGACTACCTGGTTATCAACTCTACAACTAGAAGGAAGAGCTCTACCCTCAGGTTATTGGAACAGTAAAGCCATCAGTTCAATTCGCTTACCTCTAGTCAATGAAGAATTGGGTTTGAATGGATTTTGGGTAGACGGATTGCAAGAATGTTCTTCTTCTTCTTCTTCCTCCAGCACAACAACATTTTCGGATTCTTTACCTTCACCTGATGCGGCTTCTATAGTCTTCTTGGTCGAACCTGATGAAGATGGGGATATACAATGGTACGGAGGATGGAAAGAATTGATTTGTGAATTCTCAAGTCGGAAATTGAAATGGTCTGCTTCGATTCTTGTGGTTGGTGGGATCGATCCAGATGTGGAAGAACCTGCTCTGTGGTGCGATTCAGGAATGGCTGTACCTAAAACACCTATTGAGGAATCGGCTATAAGAAAAAGCTTGTCAGAATTGCAGAAAACGGATGTGGTGCTTCATGTTCTTGCTGGATCGGTAGCTCATGAATTGGCCAGAGGTGGATTGCTACAGGATCTGAAGAGTAGAATGGCTGTTATTGGTCTGCCTACAGCTGATCTAGCTCATGCTTTGTGGATGGGAGCATTATCGCCAGAAGCTCTCAACAGTGAGTTATTCCTGATCTTCGGGCTTGGATCCAGCTGACATTGGAAAATAGACTGGGACAGACCTCGTATTGATGTATCTGTCATTACCAATAATCGAGCTGGTTCACTCAATCGATTGATTGCTTCGCTCCAATCCGCTCATTACTTTGGATCAAATGTCCACCTAGGCATCAATCTCGAACAAACAAGGGATAGCGAAACGCAACTACTTGTGGACTCAATCAAATGGCCCTTTGGTAGTATGCACATGCGAAGGAGAATCGTTCTAGCCGGTTTGATGCCTGCCGTCGTTGAATCCTGGTACCCAACGGACAATGACACGTACGCAGTAATTTTGGAAGACGATACTGAGGTGTCGCCTTACTTTTTCGCTTGGCTGAAGTTCACTATTCTTAATTATCGCTACACCACAAAAGGTCGAGCTCAGTCTCAACGTCTCTTTGGTGTCAGTCTCTATCAACAAAAGAACGTAGAGCTTCGACTAGAAGGACGAAGGGATTTCGATGCGCACAAACTCTTCGATTCCGTTTCGCTTCCATTCAATACGCCTTATCTTAGTCAAGTGCCGTGTTCTTGGGGAGCTGCTTATTTTCCTGAGATCTGGAGAGAATACCACGACTACCTTTCCATTCGACTTTCAGAAACCTCCATCGAAATCTCAGATACAGTTGTGCCAGAACTGAAATCCAACAAATGGCCTCGATCTTGGAAGAAGTATTTCAACGAAATGGTCTATCTGAGAGGCTATGCTATGCTTTACCCGAACTACCCAGATTTCGAATCCTTTTCCACCAACCATCTAGAACAAGGTACTCATATCAAAGTTGCGGTAGTGGATATGAAGAGGAAGATGCAGTTCGAAGTTCCGCTAATGACGGATACTGATCCTACTTCGATACTCAATCTACCTGGGTCTCAATTACCTGATTGGCCTTATTTGCCTATGGTCGATTTATGGGGTTATTTAGCTACCGAAGAAGAAGTGATTGCCAGAGGATGGACGACTATGGTTCAGCTAGCTACATGTGGAGAAGGTGCTGAAGCACAGCTGTATCAACTGACGAGACCGCCGTCCTATAATGCAAGGGAGTTGTTGTGCGAAAGGGTTTACGAGAATGTATTGGATCTGTCGGGAGTGGATGACTTAGGGGTCGAAGAGGAGGGTGGTAATGTGTCAATTAGTGATGTACAGCAGCAGCAAAGGGCTTGAGCTTGTTATATTAGACTTCCGATTTTCACGCGAATCCTCTTGTTCCAAACGGTCTCTTTCGTGGATCCCATCAAGTGCAAAGCATGACCAAGCTATCGACACGTCAATCATAGCGCGATATGGATGCCAGTTCCCTTTGGAAAGGGCACTTTAGCTCTGACCTCCTTGGCCAGATTTGCAACTTCTTGCTTTGATCCTCTTTCTGAGACCGGTGGTCCAGTTCACTTGTTACCTTTTCTATTCTCGTCTTCGGTCACTGCTTCAAAAGGACCGCTCTTGCTGCTTTTCTTGTTCATTCGTATATACACATTCACACCTAATCCACAAAACCCACTGTCCTTACTCTGTCTGCTACTACTCGTACATCATGAACTGCCCAAAGATCTTCATTCACCCTGAATCAAGCAATGAAAAGGCCTTGTACTTTGAATACGTGACTGAAAAGGAGGAAATGGTTGCAATTACTATTGATTCAATGAAAGCAACGCAAGACAAGAGGGTGGAGCAACACGTCTATACCAAGGAGGGATGTATGCAAGCGTTGTTGGTGGATGCTTCGTTGACGCTTTGTACTTACATCCTATACGTAAGTTTTAGTTTCTCCCTTCGACGCGTACAAATTTGATTTGATCCTGTAGGCCGCTGTGGAATCTCGCATGCAGGCAGCTACTCTTTCATCTTGCATGGCTTCGCAACACCTCAGCGGTATACTTGCTAGTTGCGGCGGTCAGGCAGCTGGCCTGTCTTATGTCCTTCACATCGCTGTATCGGTATGCTTTCAAGCTTCATGTAGTAATCCCTGCTTACACCATTCCACAGCTTGGTGCTGTCTTAAAGACCATTCTTGGTGCTCTCATCCTCAACTATAAGATCTGCTCAATAACTGCTCTGGATTATCTGGTCGTTTCGTCCTCGGCTCACATCCTAATGCTCGTATGTTTGTCTCTATCCCAGCGTCACCTATTCTGACCTGTCCGAATAGTACATTCTGTTGCTGGGTCCAGTCTTACATACCCTTCCCGTCGATATTCTCGCTACCGCAACTGCTCATCCAATGGCTTTCATCTGTCTCCTCCTTTTACCAGTCTATGGCTATTATGAAATCTCTGCCCGATTTGAAAGGCGCAATGAGAAGATGTATCACGGAATGACTTTCGTCTAAAATTCATCATTGCGGAAGGAGGTTCTAGGGCATTGGGATAATTGTTCATTCTTCTACACGTTTTACGACTTGCATGAGCCACTCAGCTGTACTATACTATACATATATATAATGGAATAATCGAGATTCAGCTTTGGAAGCACGAACACCTGTTTCTTCTAGTATACACCATTCCCGCTACAGTACCTGCATTCACTACATCTGCTGTTATTTCTCGCTTTACACTCCAACTCCGTTTGGGTGTGCCTTGCATCCAGTATCTCCTGCAGCAGAGTATTGTTTTCAAGTTGCAACTTGTTTGGTTTTCTCTTGGAGATTTCTCTTTGAGGCAACATGGCTATCTACCCATGCGGTCATCGTTCTTGGTAGGTCTATGATATTAGGTGCACCTTGTGCTGTAAGTCTTGGTATTCATCGATTACGCGCTTCAATGGAGGATTTAGACCGAGCTTGGCAAAATGATATCGTTGTCTCTTGCTGCACACCGGTGCACCGCATATTAAATCGTTCCCTGCCTTCGGTCCATCTTATCTTGCCCTCTCTTTTTTCTCGCTCTGTTCTTGGTTCGCTATCTTTCCCCCTTTTCAAGCAAGTTGATTGCGAAGTGAGAGAAGATGTTACGATCTTCAGTCACTCTCGCCGTATTGGCAACATTGTCAATAGTACAGGCTCACGAGTCATGTCTCGCGATTATGAAACGTCAACAGCAAGCGCCTGCAGCTTCTGAAAGCATTAATGAGGATCCCAATTCTGCTGCAGCGGATGCTTGGGAAGATCCTATGCCGTTGAGAGAGAATGAGTTCTGGGACATCAGCACAAGTTTCCCTTATCCTCGTCGGGCGCAGTTCGAAAGTGATGAAGTCACTTGGTGGGTGCTTTCGATGCTTGCTATTGAAAACTTTGGCTGATTTCCTTTCTTTCTTTCACGGCAGGTCTCGTTCTGATCTCCATCCTAATGGCAGAGAATTTGTCTTCGACTCTGTTGGAGAATTGTACTGTTTATGTAAGCTATATGCTAGCTTTCATGAATATCGCTCATACACTATTTTAGCTGTCAATGGTGGCCAAGCTAAACGTATTCTAGCTGGCGTGCCCTGGGATGTTGATCCTCGTTTCTCTGCGGATGGGAAAACTCTCTTCTACGTTTCTGATGCTGGTCAGGGTGCTCAAAAGTGAGCTTTCCCCTTTTTACTTAGATGTGGTCCCGGCTAGACATTTGAAATTGCAGCGTTTGGATGATGCCATACTCGACCTGTGACGAAATGGACGTTGATAGCGAAGATCGCTTACAAGCGCGCTCATCTCTATGGGAACGCGAACACGACGCTGGTCTTTTGCTAAATGGCGTGCAAGAGAACTCTGAACGTCGAGAAAGACGTCTGCTCGCCGAAGGTCGCTTCGAATCGTAAGTTTATCTCCTTCTGCGCGGATTGTTCTGAATCTGGCTTCGTTTCTCCAGGCGAGCTGTGACCAATGAGACTTACCGCTTTGTCACTGCACCGGCTATCAACCCTTATAATTCATCGGAAATCCTGGTCACTAGATGGTTCACCAGCACTCGTTCCATTGGAGCTGGTGAAATTTGGATTTACCCAATTCCAGCTGCTGGTCAACAGATCCCGCAAGGCAACGGCAGAAGAGCTGCTCCCAGGAAGCTTCCTGATGGTGGCTCCGCCTCAGACTATGGGTCGGTTCAAATGGGACCTGAAATGGGCCAGTTCTACTCGAATGATCAGATTATCTACTCGCAGAACATGGCAGATCAACCGGGAGGCACTTTCAACTATAACAAGTGAGTAATTCTTCAGACGTGATGTTGCTATTTGCTGAAAGATCCTTGCTAGGAACGTACACGAAGGCATTTATCAAACCTTCTTGCGCAACATCACCTCAGGGGAAGAAGTAGCCATCAATACTGCGACACCAGGTGGATCAAGTAGAGCTCAAATGTCTCACGACGGGAAAAGCATGGCTTTCGTGAAACGCGTCGAGTCTCGCTCTGTTCTTGCCGTTTACGACTTTGAGAGTGGAGAAACTCGTCACGTTTGGGGTGAATTGACTCCTGATCAGCAAGCTCTATATGCTCCGTAGGTTTCGCTCCTCATATCATCAGTCTTCTTTCGCTCACTCTACTCATCCAGGTCGGGTGTTTACCCTGGATTCAGCTTCTTCCCCGACGACTCGGCTGTCCTCATTTGGGCTAGAGGCACTTTCGTATGCGTTCTTTGCTGCTTCTAAAACAGTGCTGACTGGTCTTGCTGTAGTGGAAAGTTTCACTGAACCCATCTGTACCTTTGAGCAAGCGAGGCGAACGCATCAACTTCACTGTCAAATACGATATTGCTTTAGGCGAGAAGCGGCTCAATGACGTTGACCTTTCTTTCGAAGAGAAAGACACTCAGCCAATCACCTCTTTCCGAGAACTCGATGTCAACGAGGCTGGCGATACGATCGTCATGAACGGTGGAGGAAGAACCTTTGTCAGCTACCTGAGCTCAAACGCTTCCACTACTCCTTTCCCGATTCCTACCATCTACTCGACTAAATGCGCTTACTACACACCATCGCTTGTCTCCGCCGACTCGCTCACTGTTGTTCATGGGCGCTGGAATGACGAGACCTTCTCGACGTTGGAAATCTCCTTTGTGGATCAAGGTGTAGCTATCGAGCTTACTGGATTGCCTCGCTCTGGCCGTTACCAAAATCCAACGATCAGCGAACCGGATGCTAATGGGGAACGTCTTATCGCATTCGTTCGAGTTGGTGCTACAACCCTCACTGGCTCATTGAAAGAGCTTAGCCAGACTGGTATTTGGATTGGTACCATCACATTACCTAGCAAGTTTACTTTCTTCTCGCTTATTTGGTCTTACATTTAGAGTAGCTACCGTCACGTCTTCCACTCGCATTGCCATTCAGAACCCACGATTAGTCAGCCAGCGCTCTTCAGATTACGTGAGTCACGCGAGCATCAGCTCATTTGCTTCCAGTCTGAACCTAGATTATAGCGCTTGAGATTCTCCGCTGACAAGTCAAGCTTGTTCCTTCAAGGAGGACTTTCTACTTCTGTTCTCTTAGACATTGCTACTGGTGCTACTTCGAGCCTCGAAACCACTTATGCCGCAACTGAAGTCGTAGTCGCGCCGTCGTCTGGTTCCGCTAGAACTCACGATTATGTCGCTTTCACCGAATATCGACAAGCCTATCTAGCTCCTGCCACAGCTAACGGAACTCGCTCCTCTTCACTCTGGTCCAAGCCATCTGCGGCTCCAGAAGGCATCGTTCGCCTCAGTCTCAATTCCGGTCACGATCTGGCCTTTAGCAAGGACGGAAGCAAAATCTTCTGGTTATCAGGTATCTCTATTCACTTTCAATTTACTTTTGGTTCTGACATCAGGGCAGGACCTCAGCTTCAACGGCTTGATGTGAATCAAATTGAAGAATGCGCATCAGAAATCGCCGCTGACAATTCAACCTTTGGCTATCGTTGCATTCAACGCATTGCGGATACGTTCAACTTTTCTGACTTGCGCCTAAAGACGCTAGCCGCTCAAAATCGTGCTATGACCGGCGGATCGAATGTTGTCCTGATCCACAATGCAGAAATTCTGACCATGGAAGATAAAAGTAAGCCAGCTTTTGTCCGTTGAATGGTGCTGATTCGGCTTTCTTGGTCTGTAGAGGCCAATCCGATGAAAGGTGCTTCCATGCTAGTCGTAGACGGTCGAATCAAGGAGATCGGTCACAATATCAATGCACCTTCCGGTGCAAAGCGGATTGATGCTGAAGGTATGTATTTTAGCAAGCATGTGCATCTGAGCTGACTTGTGGTCAGGCGGCTTGGTCATGCCTGGTCTCATTGATAGGTGAATTGTGTCAGCATCAATCGGAGACCATTCATGCTTACCGTTCTTTTACCTCCATTAGTCATGCCCACTGGACTGTCACTTCTGCTTTACCAGCCAAGAGTTGGAACCTCAGAGCGTTCCTTGGCTTCGGCGTGACTACTCTTCATAGTAAGGACCCCATCGACAACCGTGTCTTGTCCTTGACAATTGCTAGATCCATCTTCGGATAACGTCGATGGCTATGTAGAGCGCGAAATGGTCGAGTCCGGCTTGATGCTGGGCTCAAGAATCTATGTGAGATCAGTTCTATTCATGGCCTTCTGGAAATCTGACTTCGATTTTAGCATACTGGAAATGTTCTTTATGGAGCTGATGGGTCGAATCGAGTCGAAATCAACTCTCTAGAAGATGCTAGACAAGCTCTACGTCGTATCAAAGCAGAAGGTGGACCATCTTCCTTCTCGTAAATTCTTTCACACTCGAATGCACATCGATCGGGCTGATGGGCTGTCTTGCTGCTTTGTAGTGCTAAGAATTACAATCAACCGGTCAGATCTGCCAGGCATCGCTTCCTATTGGCAGCAAAGGAGCTTGGCATGATGATTGTTCCAGAAGGTGAATGGCTTGTCCGTGATTGATTCTCTAGCTTAAATGGTCCAGGCGGCATGAACTTTGATATGGACTTGACTCGTAAGGCTGCTCAGTAAAACATCGCGAGCTCGTAATCTGATGCCTGGTAATAGATGTCGTCGACGGTACTGTGAGTGGATAGTCTTCTTCTAGAGGTCAAGCTTATAGGTCTACAATAGACAACTAACGAACACAATCGTTCGTGCCTTTTTTCAGCTTCTACTGCACTAATGCTCTGGTAATAGTTCCCATCGAAAAATTATACGGCGACGTTATCAAGCTCTTTGCCGCAACTGGATCAGCCATGTCACCGACCAATGTGAGGTGAAATCTCGCGCCAACTTGTCATTTCGCTGATGCTTGTCCTTCATCTGGATAGATTGTTTCCTACGCTGAAAAAGCTGGTGAACTCTATCTGTGGGCAAAGGTGCGTTGCAGAGTAATACTCAGCACTCCACTAATGTGATCTATAGGGCGACTTGTTCCAAGATTCGCGACTTCTTTCCTACGTCGATCGTGCGGATCTGGAATATACTGCTTTCGAATATCATGATGCGCCAAACATCTCCTACTCCTTCTGGAATGTCTCGCGTTCGAATGGAGACATGATGGATCGCGGTGTGCCAGTCATTCCAGGTGGACATGGTGAAACTCCTCTTGGTCGAGCTTTCCACTGGGAATTAGAAACCTACACAGAGGCTATGACTGTGTATGAAGTCCTTCGCGCAGCAACCTATACGGCATCAAAGGCATTGGGTATTTATCCCGACCTGGGAACTCTCAAAGTTGGCAAACTGGCAGATGTAAGTGTCTTGCCTGTGTGTACAAACCTTTTCTGATATGTTGATCAGTTCCTCGTTTATCCACCTGGATCAAATCCTTTGCACAACATTCAGAATACACGCAAGTTGAAATATGTTGCTCGTGGTGGGGCAATTTACACAGCTGAAAATCTGGAAGAAGTCTATCCTTCACCCGGTCGCAAATGGGATTCGCCTCAAATCAACTTCGAAGTAGTTTAAGTTCAGAAGAACATAAGCACGAAGTTCTGTTGATAGCTATTCAAAAATGTTGTAGACGAATTACTGAGCTTGCAACCCTGTGTACAATGGAAAGAATCAGAATGCATGTGTCTTGATATGCGACTTCCCGCGCAAGTCCAAATCGACGTCATGCGAAGCAGTAGCTGGCTGTATAATAGGTAGAATACATGCAAAGTAAGAGCGCATCAAGAGGATACTAAGCAGAACTAATCGAGCGGTAATCGAGCAATTGTAAATCTCCAACCCTCTAGCAGAAGTCCTTTTCCGTCAACAGCTTTTCATACTCTTGCCCAGATCTTGTGGTTCGTACAACAGATTTGCTAATTTTCGGGGTTCTCCAGTAGTAGGTCTCAGCTATGTCTAGGTCCCAGGGTAGCCGATGAAGCAAAGCGAAGTTGTGATGCAATTGACCTGCATATTCGGGAATAGTCCTGCAGTCAACACATCAGCTACAGATGCGACGAAGAGCACTTGTGGCATACAAGAAAGACAAGAAACTCCCGAGCGGACAAATAATGAAGCCCCCAACCACGTACAACATAGCTGCTCCAAAGGTTATGTTTTCGGATGATACAGCCTTGATTGCAAAGATAGAATAGATGCAGCAGAAGAGGAGAGCAAAACCTAGAACGATCAAAGCAGTTCGTACTGCTCATTCGGATCAGATTGATTCTCGGGGGAAGTAGGTCACTCACTCGAAGCTGGTCTTTTCTGTGCAGGTATGCAGCGCTGCTCCAGTGATTGATAATCTGGATAGCGTAATAAGCAAAAGTACGAGACAAAGACTAAGACGCACCCGGACCACACTGTTGTATAACAGCAATACCGTTCGATTTGGGTCTATTCATTCGCATAGCAAGTTGGTCCAAAAAAGCCCTTCGATGGAATTCTGGTTCCACCCCTTCATCTGGTACCGAAAGGAAGAATTCTTCAATGTCTTTGTTGCGATTCAAAACTCTCTCGAGTTTGCCGATAAGCTCTTCATCATGACCAAAGCAGCAAGCTAGGGTTGAACAATTATTGAGCGAGTAATAACTGTAACCGTGTGCTTGGGCGCGTCCATTGTAGACCAACCGCTTGACAGGAAGTTCCACTAGTTCATCCGCCCATAGCACGAGAGACTCTCGAATCAAGCTGTCGCACATATTCAGTTGATTTAAACAAGATTGAGTGAAATTGCCGACCTGAGCCTCTGGAAGCGTGTAAATCTACGAAGAAGCTTCTCATCGAGACGAGTATGGAACCAGTAGTTAAACGAGACGGCCAGGTTCAGGAAGAGTGGATTAGCCATGGCTAGCATCTGGAACAGAGACTCCATCTGACAAGATTTGGTCAGCTCTAGCAGGTGCAGTGTTAACCAACACAATTCACCTGGACCAAATGCTCCTCAGCACCGACTGTTCTACCATTCGAAATTTCGGGAGGACCAGCAGTAACGCACAGAGTGATAGTGTCCAAGTTGATTGACCATTCGATCAATTGAGCCAAAGCGGACCTCCATTTCAGTGGTAGCGCACTTGATACATTTCCACGGATAGTCAGAGATTTGATATCAGCTGGGTTCAGTTTGTACCGCTTGATGTAAATCAACATATCGGCTGTCTTCTCCACGGACAGCAGGATGTGTTGGCGTAATGCTTTATTTACGAAAGGCGCCAGATGTTTGCAAATAACCAAGTACCGGGTGCGATAATAAAATTCTTCTACTCCTAGTACATCGCTGCTCGATAATTTGTTGTATTTGGTTCGACTGGGATCAATTTCTGCTCGGCTGAATTAGCTTGTCGACCTTAGAATGGTCTGAGATGCGCTTACGAATAACCTCTGACACAATGATTGCCAAAGCCTTGTCTGGTAAAGATAGAAGGCCAGTCATGATATTTGATTTCTTTGATCGAGTAGTGAAATGAAATGTAGGTGCAAGAAGACAAAGTACACGAGCTTTTCAGAAGGGAGAAGAGGCGGTGTATTGATTTGGGAAAGGGACATATTCGAATCGAAACCAAATCTCGCATAGGCTGTGCTATGGTTCTCCAAGAAGAGACGTATGATAATGTGATCATCTTGGACCTTTCACTGAGGTATATTGGATTCCCTTAGTTTCAGATAGAGCCATTCCATTTTGTCAGAACCTGCTCGATTGCCAGAATCATTGTGAAATTGACCCCTTTCACTGTCGAAACATTCCATCTTGGATGCATTGTTATGTAAAGTGCTACGAGCTTCTTGATCTTTGCAAGTGAGCGAAATCAAAGCACTCAATCGTGATGGGACCATTTGTTCACTATTTCAGTCAGCCTGAGGATGCTTCCGCTCTTGAAGGCCACGCACAGTTTCGAGCCGTCATGTCACGACAGAGTAGATGCAATTAACGCTTGGCCGAAGCAGATGGAGTATGCGAGAGTCCACGACAACGGCTTCGGATTACGTAATCAATGCACTTGAATAGCGCTGGAGATGTTCTCGGTGATTGGCTCCCTTCTCTTCCACTAGACTGTGCGGTGCATCATCACTGCGCATGATGTCTCACTGCTGAGGGTATGCATTGACTGTTCAGGATCAAGGAAATTTGCTCGAAGTCTCAAAAGCGGGACATCGGGAATTGATTTGAGCCTGCTGACCTACTCGGACTCACAAGAGGTCGCCTACGATGTCTATTCAGTACTGTACGAGACAATAAATTGCATCACGGTGCGTCTATAGGATAAAATGTCTTGCTGAGCTCTAACTTCGAGAAGAACTAGCGACAGTGCTGCGACTTTCCATCGTCGTTATGTGAGGATGAATAGGCAGTTTTCCAGCAGCAATTTTGCTGGCGACCGATTTAGCCAGAAAAGGCTACAAGCAATCGTTGAGGCTATTGTTGATGAGATACAACGAATGCACTCACCAATATGTCTGTGGTCCAGACGAATTCTTCGGGCTGGTGCAGAGCGTCACTGGTCAATTTGGCATCATGCTCGCGCTGCTTCAGCGCTGCGACCTGGCGCGCATATAGCTCTAAAGTAAAATCTGTCGATCATCAGCGACGAGTGTTACAGAGTAAAGAGTCTTACGAAGTGCTTTCCACAGATCTTCAAGGAACAGTCTCTCGTCCTAGTTCAGAGCCGGTCAGCTTAATAGAGTACGCGCAACATTACTAAATACCGAATCGATGTCGCCAGTTGGGATGAGAGGGCCCCAAGTATTCCCACTTAAGATCTTCTGAGGTAACCAGAGCTGGTTGAAGATTGCAGCTGCAGGCTTAGGATCTCTCGTCACCCTCCAAATACCGACGGCGTCTCGTACTGCCAAAAGCGGTGAGCAAAGTCGCAGCATGAAGCGCGCGACTCACCCATACGTGCGAGATCCACAAGCTTTGGGTACGTAACAGCTACCGCCTCGCCTTTGTATACATGATTGAGCCAATCTTTCCAGATGCTTTGAGGCTGACCAAAGCCATAAGATTGACTAAGATGAGGAAAGCAAGAGACGTACTGATCCATGCTCATTTTCCAGATGAGCTTTGAACCACTTCATGGCTTCATCAATACCGGCTTGCCTCGCGAGCGCTTTCTGCTGCTCCGTTATCTGCTTGGCTTCCCTGTTCTGTCTTTGGACCAAGGCCCGTTGAGCGACTATCTGTGCGCGTGCACTGGCGGCTTGCGCGCGCTTTGCAGCCTCCTCTTGCTTAACTACAGCTCTCGCAGCCTGCTCTTGCTTAGCTTCAGCTCTCGCAGCCTTCGCCTGTGCTGCAGCAGAAGCTTTCGTGGCCTTCTCCTCAGCAGCCGCTTTGAGACGTTCCATTTCGTCTTTCTTGAGTCCAGACGCTAGTGCTCGTTTGCTTTCGAAGGTTGTGAAATCTCCATGTGACGATTGCAATAGATGCTGCTGGAAGTTCAGTAGGGATTACGGAGCAAGTTGCGAAAACGTACAGGCATTACTAGTTTGGGCTTTTGGCTCTTTAAGATAGCTTGCTGAGGTCCATCGTGATGGTGAAGAAAACTCTTCTCGATGAGCCATAGGCGAACCTCTTCAAGCCCTTTGTTTCTCTATTCGGTTGAATCAGCACAGAACCAGCAAGAGTTCGACGTGAGATAGCTTAGAGCGTACAGCAGTGAGAGCAGCCTGATCTGTATATACAAATGTAATCAGATAGCAGCTAAACCATAGAGTTGTCATCTTACCGTGAAAACGGGCAATCAGCAATTTATAGTGATTATCCATGCTGACGCAGATTCGACGGATTCAGCAGGATTGTCCTCAAAAGCACAATACTCACAATTCAGGCAGGGGTTTTGCAATCCCGCTGGCACCTTTTTCAAAGTCATTGTATGCGTTTATGTTGGTCCGTTCAAGGAGCTTGAGGGCTTCTGATTGCATCGGCTGATCATCCACCTTGGCTATGTGATGAGCTTGAGCAGTATCGTATATGGCCTCGATCCAAGCTTTGTACGCGTTTGGCGGTGCAACCATCCTGAAATTGGGTGCTCTGTCGAGTTTTGCAGCTGTCTTCGCCAGTAGCTTTGGCGTTGAAGAAGCTCCTTCGATAGAACGCTTGCCATCAGACCTCTTGGGAGGCGGTGGAGGAGATTGGGATGGACGTTGATGCTGAGCAGATAGATTGGACGTTGACATGTTTGCTTGGTAACAGAGCAGAAGAGTATATGATGGAAGAGGAAAGAAGAGAAGATACTGATTGAGGAAGAAGAGCTTGCTAAAGCGATTTTCGAAACCCGAACCAGAGAGACAAAGGGGTCTTCAAGGATGTTCTCGATCAAGCTGAATCGAGTCAGCTCTATCAGTATAGCTTGCTGATCGAGTGTTTAGTCAGTAGCTTCAGGATCGGCTCAAACCATTCCAAGTAAGTCTGTCTAATTATCCCAAATTACTATTTCCGAAATCAACTCAGCACGACCCATTTCAAAATCACTCACAAGCTCTGGTATCGCCCAAATACAACCTCAGACCTTCTGCTGATCATTCAAACCTTGTCGATAAACAACCAACCTCAATAAATTCCTTTGTAGTATCGCGACCGTAATTTTCCCTATCGCAGCTAAATAAATGTTTCTCCCTTACTTTGGAATATGATATAATATCTGATTCCCGAGTGTCATAGAGGACCCAATATGGGAGGAACACTTGCATCAAGGCATCTAGATTATTACTGCCTCGTTTTGGATAGCATCTTCCCTTCTAATCCAAGCGAAACTTTAGCAGATGTGAATTGAGCAGCGACCATGATTGCTTTCTTATCTTTTCATGGAGCTATACCCATTATCGAAGGTTGGTTGGATTGCGCAATGAATGAAACTTGTATTGCACAAGAAGGATCAATTCGAGGCAAGACGCTTTGACGATACTGTCTGCTGTACTGCAAAAAGAACAAGAAGGGAGTAATAAGAGTAAATAGTACAAGAGTTGTCAGTGGAACAACAGGATGTTGCGAGATCGATCTGGAGTATCGTTTCACACATTTGACTAGTACGTTTAGTCACTTTGATTTCGTGCTCGTATGGTTGATAGTATCATGTGTACAGCGCATGTCGAAGCAAAGCACATACAAAAGGCTTCATGCAGCAATTAATACGCAAAATGCCGCCCAAGCTGATGGAAGATATGAAGCGGGCTTTGAAAGAGAAGAGCAGGGAGCGACTGGGTTATCTGAAAGATGGAGTTGTAGCGCTGATTCTCCTTGAAGCCTTTTGATGTGCATAAATTGTCTGTTTGCTCTTCATTGAAGGTGAAACGCAGGTTGAGATTGCTCGACGACAGATAGCTACCGCGCAGAGCAAAGGTCCAACACAAAGCGGCAGACCTGGCGTCGACTATGCCGTGGTCGCTTGTCGACCTTTCTTGCCTTTTCGAACAAACATTTCATCTTCTGTAAACAGCCGTAGATAATGTCCGCCTTTGGTGCTATCCGTGTGTCGAGTCCTGTTACATACCCTATACCAGCTTATTCCAAGGTATCTGCAGTCGGAGGCACGCCAGATGTAAAGCTGGTTTCGAATGACAGAACAATTTTCTTAACCCATAAGGCTTATCTTTCCACTGCAAGCGCTGTGTTCAAGGATATGTTCGAAGTCGCGAAACTTGAAACCGCTGGAGAAATAGCAACTGTGCAAATGAATGAAGCCGCGATCTATCTTGATACCCTGTTACAATTCTGCTACCCTGGAGCATCCGTCTTCCTCTTTACACAAACAAGAGAACGTCTGATGACATAATTCATATGATTCGATTGGACGCCAAGTTAGGCATTGTAAGGGCTGTCGAAGCTTTAGGCAATTCATTATGCAGAAAGTGAGCACCTTTGCTCCATAAGCCGCCTCTCTGAAGTCATTACAAGCTTATTTCTACAGGTCTTGGCTAGAAGTCTATGGGCTGGAGCTGTATACTCTCGGAGCCAATTGGATCATGCAACATTGAAACATTGCTGTAGGCCCCCCAGCAGCAGCGCCTGATCTTCTGGCTAATTCCCGTAAATATAGCCAAGCTATGGAATCGTCTAGCACAGCGGATCTCGCCAGTTTCAGCAGCTTACTCACTATTGGATCGCTTTCCATCGTTCCACCTCATCTGAAGACGGATCAGAAAAAGCCTACATCGGCTCCTGACAACGTATACACTCATTGGATGTCAATTTATAGGTCAACCAGGTAGTCTGGATTGCTGGCAAACAGCTACATCTATACAACGCCAAGCGACTGTTCTGCGAAACCTTGTCCATAGAGAACCAAGCGGCATTTGTAGCCATCAATACAATCTTTGATACGCTCAGACAACAATAGCCAAAAGTGCCCGTTCCAGTATCGTTTTCCCGCTTGTTGATCACACGGAAAACTTTGGATGCTGGCGTCTACTTCGTTGTACTTCTTCGGTAATCGTTGTTCGGATGCTAGCGGGATTAATCATTGATCGTTGTGCTTCGAGGCAAGAGTCCAGGACACTTAGCGCTCTGCAGATGGAGATGAGTGTCATTGGACTTCAATCAGACGGAAGGAAAGCGATATATGGCTTGCGGGGAAATGCTAGTCTTGCAACACAGTGTATGAGCAAGTCTGGAACAGCTGATCTGTTATATGACGCTATCCCGTTTTGCGAGTTTCCGCCAAGATTATTGAGCGGAGTCCGTTTGCTGCGTACAACCGCATCAGACTAAGCCTGAGCTGTGAATATTGTCGACACCTGTACAACACGCATATCTGCTGGACCTGATTACCTCGAAACTCCCTTGCACGCCCACAACATTTTGGTCCAAACATTGAAAAGCTGCGCAGAGCTTTGCCTGAATAGCTCCAGCCTGCTTTAAGTCGACTGCTCGTCCGAAGGAGTCTGTCATCCCAGAGCATCTTGCTTCTCCCTTCCCAATCTTGCTCTCGGAAACACCTGGACGTCATTTTCACTTTGCATGCTCTGAAGAGCTTCTGCTGCCATAATGAGAGCTGGTATAACAAGAATGGGTAGTCTGGATGAGAAGAAGCAAGAGAAACCTAAGAAGAGTAGACGAAAAGACACCTTGGATGCGTATGTCTCGATTATACAGTCCTAGAGGACCAAGTTGATTTTGCTCATGTATGATCTCTCTTACATATTCTAGACTATTCAAAACTCCCATGGTTCGCCAGTATCTACATAGAGGTGTGATTTATAGGGAAGCCGAACCTCGAGATCCGTCGAGATTCGAGTTGTTCTTTGATCTGCTTGTGGGCTCTTCTTCTGTTCGAAGACTTAAGTATATAGCTCATCTTAATCGCAGTATGTCGGAATTGTAGGCTTATCTGTCAAACAACTGCCTCGTCTCTCACCAAATTCAACTTTACCTAGATTCGTCAATTCGCTCATATTCCGGAATATAACTACAATGCTGTAAACTTCGCGGTATTTGTGAGTAGTAGACTGAAAGGTGTCGAGTTTCGCTGATGAAAGAAAACAGATTGTACTGTTCTTTGGAGCTTGGTCAATATGGCAGGAAACGTTAGTCTATTCTTCACTTATCTGATAGTGTACTCATTGGTAGTGTTCAGTCGTAATTTTATCAATATGTAGGCTTCAATCAGCATATCAGCAGCCATCCTGACCTTCACATAGCGCCGGGACAGACGACTTCACTCAGCGACTTCATATCCTCCTCATCATGTGTCTTTTGGTCGGATATGCAGTGAACGCCGCCTCAATACATACAGAAGCCTACACAGCAGACTTAGAAGATCCGAATCGCATTCGGCTTGGAACACTAAGAGGCGCAATGGTCTTCTTCGTTGTCTGCAGAGCCGTCCGACTGTCCTTTTCGGTCACCTACGCTCTTTGGCTACCTAAGTTCAGAAGATCTTTCTTCAATTACGCCATCATCCAAATCATCTCCATTTTCATTTACTTCCCCCTGATTTTCACCACTTCTCAAGCTGCTTTCTGGGCTCTGACCTGGTCTGGTCTGGTATTCGAAGTCGTCATTCGCTATGTAGCTGCTATCTTCCCTCTTCCAGAATATGCGTAAGTGCAAGAATTACTCAAGGTCAATGTAATTCCTATCGCTGACCGTTGCTCCGCAGTCCCGTAATCAGCGTCGAACACTTTATCGAAAGAGTGAATCTGATTGTCATTATTGCGCTTGGCGAAGGTACAAGTCTATCTTGGGTTTGGGAACAACTTGGCTGATTGATGCCGTAACGAAGTCATATTGAACATCTTCTATTCGGCCAATCGTGGCGACGATAACATAGGACTTACAAGTCAATACTGGAAGGCTTGCCTCGGTTTGGTGAGACATGAAGAAATTTTACTGTAAAAGACTTTCTGAAATTCCTCTGACAACAGATCATTACATTCGCGTTGTGTTGGCTTTTCTTCGATAACGGTATGTTAATCAGAGCTAAGGGAGCTGCTCTCGGTTGACACAAGATTGCTAGATAATTCCAGTTCATACATGCACGCCCTTCGACGGAATCATTTCACGTAATTCTGATGGCTAGCTAGTTCCTCAACAAATTTGACCTTGTTGCGCAGATCGCTCACTGTCAGCAATATGCACTTTCCTATGGTCGCTTCAATTGTCTTGATCGGCGCTTCCCTCATTAATCTGATGTCCGCGTATGTGCTTGTGAACAGCGGAGCGAAATGGTAGGTCTTCTCGGATAGGCTTATCGATGACAGTCATTAAGTACTGGACAGGTACTTCGGCGGAGGCATAGCTACTTGCGTCTTTTCATTAGCTGTTACCGGGACTCTGCATGTCAGCTTGGATAAGAAAGGTTCTGCACTCATTCCAGTAAGCGACAAAACTTGCCTTTCAATCTGATTGAGCTTACGTTTTCTTGACAGCCTAAAGTGGTACATGCCTCTCGAGTTGGACTATCGGTTATCTGCGCTACTTTGCCTTTGGCCGATCGCTTGAAAACACCTTTACAATTCATGGGCGTTTATGCTGCTTTGCTCAGCTTTCAAGTCTTGTTCGAAGTCATTGCTTCATCAGGAGCGACTCCAGAAGATCCAGAATTACTGCCAGACGAGTGAATCCATCTTGTCTGTGATATGTAGATTCAAGCTGATTACTTTCATTCAGCGTCATACCGCATGGTTACGATGCGGAAGTAATGGGCGATACGCATAAAATGAGTGCCAAAGAAAGGCTGCATGCTGTATTGACTGCAGCAGAAAGAGGTAAGTAGCAATATCTTTTCTGTCGATGACCGGTATGCTTATCCTATGACTGATTAGGCGCTGATGATGTCGGAGGAGACGAGTCGCTCGGGGAATACACAGCTCATCCCTCGACAAAGAAAGGAGCTGAAGCAGCAGCCAGAGCAGCTTGAATTTTCCACGCAAGTGTATCATTATTGTATCGTTACTGTACTGTATATACATCAGCATACACGTGTAAACTGTACCACTTCTCTGTCTTTGCATTGTCTCACGCATTTCTGAGCGTAGATTTTGGTGTCCGTAAACGACCTTCATTCAATCTTGTAAGGGTCAGACAGCGAGATCATCACATCAGTATGCTATCGGACTTGGAGAATCCGGCATAAACGTCCTGCCCGCTATGTTTTCACCTTGGCTGCAAGCTGGCTTTCATGTCGCTGTTTTCGTTTTTGCTCTCTTCTTGCTGGAAAGATCTGCAGATATCTTTGTGGATAGCACAGCATTCGTAGCCAGGCGCCTTGGCATTCCTGCAATCCTGGTTGGCTTGTTGACCGCTGGCGCAGAATGGGAAGAGGCTCGTTATCAAAGACGTCCGCTGCGATTGGGCTGAGACTCTGCTGCAGCTAGTTGTCGTCATTTCTGCTTTGGCTCAACGCCATCCTTCACTCGCTTTGTCAAATATCTATGGTTCTTCGATCGCAAACATACTCGGATCATTCTCTATCGGTCTTCTTTTCTCTCCTACACCTTTGTCTGGTTCTGAACAAACATCAGCTAGAATCTATACGATTCTATTGTTGGTGCTCAGTGTTATCATTGCCGGTCTCGGATTTCTAAAAAGCAGTGCACAAGCTGTGCGATACCTGGTTGGAGGAGGTCTGGTGTCGATATTCGTTATATACGTATGCGTTATTGGTTACGGGATATATAAAGGTGTCATGGCTGCTCCAGAAGGTTCAGACTCGGACGATTCTGGTTCGGAAGCTGGTTCAGAGACTTCGGATGGGTCAAGCGAATCATCGATTGCCGCGGCAGAGACAGCGAACAATCTTGCACCTTCTGAACAGACACCTTTGATCACTGAGCAATCGTCTGGTGAAAGTTATCGAGCGAGGGAACAGGTCATGCGCAGAAGACAGCGGATCAAGCTATGGAAGAACATCGCTCTTTTGCTGCTATCCACTATCTTGCTATCCATCGCTGGGTATCTGTTATCCTATACTACTGCTGCTTTAGCCGATCTCGCTCATCTTTCTCAATCTTCGCTTGGTCTCACACTATTGTCGATCAGTACTACCTTACCAGAGAAACTGGTCGCGTTCAAAGCTGGAAGAAAGTCTCAAACGGGCGTGTTGATAGCAAACACAGTCGGGTCAAACGTCTTCCTCGGTTCTTTGGTATTGGGCATCGTTTGGCTGAGTGAAGGGAAGGTTGAATTAGGTCAAGGAACAAGTGATGGACGTGTAGATGTAGTGATGGTTGTTGCGAGCTCGGTCTTCATTGCTGCAATTGTCTGGTTTGGAGCTTTTCGGCGATGGCTTGGCGCGACAATGTTGGTAGTATATGTAGCGTATCTGGTGTCGATCTTTACGAGATAGAATTTGTTCATTCATAGCTAGTGCGTAGTTTTTGCAGTGTTTTTGGAATACTACTGATGCGATACCAATGAATGAAAGTCTTGCGACATTTTTTCCCTCAAACAATGTTCCTGCAGAAAGGGGATGTCTCACAATCTAGACCGCCCGTAATCGCATTCCTCCTGTCCTGATGATCACAAGCAATGTTCCTGTTCGCCGACAAAACACTGTACCGCTTCATCAGTTCGATGAGTTGACTACTCTCGTGTTGGAGACAATCAAGCAACACAAAAGCTCAAGCATTATGCATCACCTCATCCTGGCTGAACGGCGCTTGATCAATTCTACCGCTTCGCGTTCCGACTTGGCGCGACTGGAAGCGCGCCGCACTTCAAACCCCCACACTTAGGTGCACTCCGCTACCTGTTGCTTGTGCCCCGCTCGCTGTCTTCCTTGTCTGCTTCTGCTCTTGACTTGCTAAATCAACTCGCGCTTGCTTTCCTGTAATCTTTCATTTACTCCAATCTCAGAACACTACAATGGCACCAGCAATGAATATTCCCCCGACATTCAAAGCCGGTAAGTCAAGAGCCTTCTCAGTAGCAACTTATGTTCGCTCATGTTTTACGCTTCTTGACTGCCATAGCGGTGTATGATAAGCCAGGATCTATTTCCACCAAGATAGAAGAGCTACAAATGCCTGAACCTGGCCCAGGAGAAGTGCTCATCAGACTGGTAATCCGCTATCCATCTCGTCTTCATTCGACGTTTTACTAATTTGGTTTGTGTAGACACACTCTGGAGTCTGTCACAGGTGAATCAGACAGCTTCTTCAGCAGCAGAACGGATTTGCTGACGTCTTCCCTTCTTGGTTACCGTAGTGATTATGGAATCATGACCTGCTCATGGCCAGCTTTGCCTAAACCAACAGAGAAAGGTCAAATAGGGTAATTTATCAGATCTATCTTGGTTAAATCTAGCTGAGCCCGTCTCCAGTGGTCATGAGGGCGTGGGAGAAGTAGTGAAGCTTGGTCCAGCTAATGATGCTAGCTTGGTCAAAGTTGGTCAAAGGGTCGGCATCGTGCGTCTTCTTCCAAGCACTCTTTCGAGCCTCTAATGACTATGAATCAGAAATGGGTAGCAGATACTTGCGATCTTTGCGAGCCCTGTTTAGCTGGACATGATGCTCTCTGCAGTACGTATCTCTGGATACTAGTAGTGATCAATCGATGAATTGCTCTACAGCCAGCGTCAAAAACGCAGGATACTTCACTCCTGGTACATTTGGTCAATATATTCTCGGTCCATCTCGCTATGTCACACCTATCCCAGATGGTCTGGACAGCGCAATTGCTGCGTGCGTCTGAATTTCATTCCTAAGCCATTATCAAGCTCATCAATTCTTTCAGACCACTTCTTTGCGCCGGTTAGCCAACTTTACAAGTGTAGACAGCGATGCTGACAATAACAATTACAGGTGTCACAGCTTACGCTGCTTTGCGAAAGTCTAGGACCGTCAGTGGTAACTACGTTGTCATGCTAGGTGCAGGAGGAGGTCTAGGTTCGCCTGCTGATCCATCGGAATGCAAGCAGCGGCTAACCTTCTCTCAACGCAGGACACTTGGCCGTTCAAATTGCTGCTAAAAGTTTGGGTCTCCGAGTTATTGGAGTGGACCATCCTTCAAAGAAGGAGTTCGTTCTGGAATCAGGCGCCGAACACTTTATCGACCACACGACTTGCAAAGATATCGGTGCTGAAGTTGCAAAGCTGACCGGAGGATTTGGGGCTCATGCTGTAGTGGTGTTGACTGCCGCAAACCCTGCTTATACTGCGTAAGTTCTGTTCATTACTTCAGGCAGAATGATTGTCGTTGATATGTTTTTCTTTCAGTGCTGTCACTTGCCTGAGATTTGGAGGAACTCGTATGTTACGTGCTATTTTACGGTGACCATGTGCTAATGCTACCTGAAGTTGTTTGTGTTGGTCTTCCTGGTATGTCCTGCTTACGTCTTCTGTGCTCCCGCGACTCATCTTGGATGCAGCCGGAGCAATGGTTCCTATCGCAACAGCCTATCCTTCCATGATTATTCTCAAGGAAATCACCATTGTCGGATCTTGTGTTGGTAATCGTAAAGAAGCTATCGAGACTTTGGATCTGGCTGCACGAGGCTTGATCAAGACACACATTAGCCTTGAACCTATGGATCAGGTGAGCTCTTGCGATTATCCATCACGAGGTTATGTCGTGCTGACTAATCATCCATCAGCTGGATTCGGTCTTCGAGAAGATGGGCAAGGGTCAGCTTAACGGACGAGTGGTCATTGATCTCTGGAAGTAAAAACTCGTGTCCTATGTCTGTAACAAGTTATTTTGCACCAATTGTATTCCGACCTTCTTGAAATCATGCTACCTTTTTGCATCTCAACCATCTAAGCTCTTCTTGAACTGTGCGCTGCCTAAGTCAGGAAAGCACTACTAGATTTTAGCTGCTCGAGAACCCTCGGTAGGAGCGTATCAGGCAGCAAAGGACGCGTTTTGCAAAATCATGATGAAGGTTTCGAAGCGAATCTATGCCGATCTGTTGGAGCTCTCTGTGTACTTGTGTGCTCCAGTCAGCCTTGGAACCATTGCAGCTCATCACCTTGCTTCTCACTGCCTCTTCCCCTCAAATAGCGGAACTGTGAAAGCGCCGAGCTGAACTGATCTACCTCTTTCTTTTCTGTACCGTGCATTCTTAATTACAAGTATCTATCAAATCAATGACAAAGTCTATGACACACACCTATGGTTTCAGTGCGTACTGTCAGCTAGCGACCTGGTGCGGTCTTATCTGATCACTTTGCGGACAGTCGGTTTGGGAGCTATGGGGTATCCAATGGCGGCCACTCTCATCAGCAAGCTGTCAGCGCAAGATACAGTCTACGTTTTCGATGTCTTCACCAAAACTCTCGAGCAATTCAAATCTGAGTATGGGTCAAGTAAAGCGTCCTTGGTACTGTGCAATTCAGCAAAGGAAGTTACAGAGAGTTCTCAAACAATCATCTCAATGGTACCGGAAGGCAAACATGTCGATACCGTGTTCTTTGGCGATCAAGGCGTTTGCTCTGCATCAAGCTACTCTGCCAAACTCTTCATTGATTGCTCGACCATTGATGTCGCTACATCTGCTCGCGTAGCTGAAGCGCTCAAAAACAAATCTCTTTTCTGCGATGCTCCTTGTTCTGGCGGTCCTGCTAAATCAGCAAATGGAACTTTGACTTTCATGGCTGGAATTTCAGAAACGGATGCACATTGGGAACAGGTCAAAGGTATCCTCTCACTCATGGGAACAAACATCTTCGCTTGCGGGGGTCCACAAAAGGGATTGGCAACCAAATTGGCAAATAATTACCTATCGTCAGTTCAGTCTGGAGTTTAGCAGAGTCTTTCTTACGGAATCACTTTCCTCAGTGGTCTAATAGCCATTGCGACCAGCGAAGCCATGTCAATAGGCCAAGCTCATGGACTCGACCCTCATGTTCTATCCAATGTCTTCAATGCCAGCACTGCAAGTAACTGGATCAATGCGAACTGCAATCCTGTACCTGGTGTATCTCCAGCTGCACCTCCTTCAAAGTCATATGTTGGAGGATTCAAGGTAAGACTACTGCATTAACCAGCTATTCGAGTCTCTTTGTGAATCGTTCCTTTCTATAGGTCCAGCTTATGCTCAAGGACTTCACCCTGGCGATGGAAGCTGCCAAAAGCAAAGATGTCAATGTAGTGCTTGGCGAGAAGGGTTTGCAAACGTCAGTCTTGATCTTGAACGAAAAACACACATATGCTGAAAAGTACTTTGAATACAGATACAAAGAAGCTTCAAGTGATCCGCGCTATATTGACAGGGACTCAAGAGTGGTTTACAAGTATCTCAGAGGGGAAGATATCTAGCCTATCCTCATGCATTTTTTAGATCAAGCTTGTTGTTCTTAGACCATAGTATGCTGCATTTTACATTTCTAATTCTCTACTCCTTTCTTCCTCCCTCTGACTGTCCGTAAACGCGTATTGTTTTTGTTTTACGCGTTAAGCGCCCCTCCTGAAATGCTTGCCCGCATTTAGTTCCATTAGATTGAATCTCTTCTTTTCTGTCTTTCTATCTCGTTGATCATCAATCGCAATGTCTCGTCATATCTCTGGAACTGGAAGCAACGATACCTACGAGAAAGGTTTAGCGATTCGTCGTGCGGTAGTAGGCGACGAATATGTCAACCGGGCTCTTGAGAATGGTTCTTCAGATTTCGCTCGTTCGTGCTCTTTACTCGATCTACGTATCTGAATATTGAGCAAGTATCTAGAACCAATGCAACAGCTTGTGACGGAAGCATGCTGGGTGAGACAAGCGCTTTGATGCATTGAAATCATACCAACTATCCGAGGCAATAGGGTCTAGTTTGGGGACGTCCTGATCTAGCGAGGCGGGACAGAAGCATGATCAACTTGGTCAGTCTGGAAGATAGGCTGTATACGAAGATATGCTGATTAAGCTGTATTCAACAGGCTATGCTTTCAGCTCTAAACAGAGGACCAGAACTAGCGATTCATGTCAGAGGAGCTATTAACAATGGTCTTACGGAAGTAGAGATCCGGGAAGTGCTATTGCAAGTTTCAACATGTCAGTCACTTGTTCCTTGAATTCATCGCTCCTGGTCGACTGATACACCAATACTGTTAGACTGCGGTGTACCTGCTGGAATTGAAGCTTTCAAGATCGCCGAAAAGGTCATTAAGGAGATGAAAGCAAATGGGGAATTTCCCGCAAGTGCAGGTTCAAAGTCGTAGAGGTGTTTGGCTTTTGCATTGCATTATTCTCTTCCCATCTTCATCGCGGACCACCAATTTACGTATCGGAAGCGACCGTGACATTCCGCCCGATGAATTCGAATCATAAAATGGCAGAATTCATGAATGACCTAGAGTGATGATCACCGGCGTTGTCATCTTATAAGCGTAAGACGACGAGACGAGACCATTGACCTGTCAAAATGTAGAATGCGAGATTACATAAGCATTCGAATCCCGGATTTACTTTGGGCCGAAAGCGCGGAGAGCCAAAGAGGAATCAGAAAAAGTGATAGAGGTACAACATGGGCAAGCATTCCTGTCAGTGCTGCATCGTATCCCGGATCTCGGTCGCAGGCTAAAGAGGGTTCATTTGCAGGCGTATTTTGCGACAAGACTTTCAATCGATTGGAACATCTGTAAGAGGCTGCCAAGGGAGTAGTAGCAGTGTTACTGAAGATGTTCTGTCACAGAAATCGTCATACTGCAGCCCACACAGGCAAGGAGTCGACTTTGTTCGCACATAACCCCGCTAATGAATGTGCTCGAACAGGTCAAAGGGACCATGGTTGTAACCTTTGCGGTGCCGCTTTTGGTCGAAAGTAAGCTTCGCCGTAATCGTTTCCACATCTACTAAGTACTCTACCTCAGAGATCTTCTTCAGCGACATATTAGAACAATTCATTCAGATCAAGTAAACGCGGCGAAAGCTCATGGTCAGAAAGATGGGGACGAGCAGAAGCCCGCTAGGAAGAAGCGGCGAACCAGTGAGCTTGTGCACCAATATAATATCACTCGTGCTGAAATGTACCAGACGTCGCTTTAAGAGGTACGATAGTCGACGATCCAATCTTCTTAGTTGTAATGATTATGTACTCTGCAGGTCTACAGTGGAAGGAAGACAGCGAAGGTGCGGAAGCTTCGACCGATGGAGGAAGCTACAACATACCAGGTCTGTGGCTATTCCATTCGATGCGTGCATTTGCTTCTTGCTTAAGAATTGTGTTATTCGTATACAGTCACTGGAAATCAGCAGCAGCAGCAGCAGCAGCAGACTTCTCCGCAAACAGTCACTCAGTCGGCGAGCGACAGCAACATAAATCTCGACCTCCTCTCGATGCTAGCCTCAAGCATACCATCTAATCCTGCAAATTCACAGAATCTTTGGCTTTCTAACATGCAGCAGACTCAAAACGGCGCTCAAGCTGACTTTAATCATCAGCCTGAAGGTATCTTCACAGCAGCATCACAACTTCCGTATTCTCTGCCGAGTGACCTTTTCAACGACACTTCAGGTATGGGTGCACTCAACATGCAGAACTCAAATCTGGGCACCATGGAACTGCAGAACAACGTTGATCCCTTGAGCTATGACACAAATTTCATGCAGCAGCAACCTATGCCTTGTTGGGAAGACTGGGTGGAACCTTGGATCAGCTCTTGCGTGTAAGCTTTGTTCTGTGAAGCATGATTGATACCTATAGTTTTTCTGTGCAGGAACACCAACCCGCCGCTAGACTTTTCATCGCCTGGACTGTTTCACACTCCACTCGCCAATCCACCTGCACACGGGCGCTCGCCTTTAGGCCAGTCTCAGCAATCTCTGACAGAAACAGAAGAAGCTCGCGACGAAGATCACCAAAATATGATCAACGTGCCATATATTCTAGTCAGCAATGCTCCATCGCCTGGTGCCGAAACAGTACAAGACGACACCTTATCCATGAGTGCTGGATCAGTGGATCTCACAGGTCCAGCATCCGCCTACACAATCACCGCTGCCCAACACGCTACGATTTGCGAGTCGATCAAGGCGGCTTTGCCGGCCTCTACTTCTCCGCCGATACTGCCTACTCAATATGGAATGAGTCGCTACTTGAAAGGTTACTTCAACGGTCTTCAAAGACATTTTCCCTTTCTGCACAGACCGACATTCCGCCTGGAGCAATCAAGCGCCACTCTTATAATCAGCATTTTGACAGTCGGCGCTCATTACCTCTTCGAAAGATCTGTAGCTTTGCGTCTGCATCTTATATGGAAAGCGTTGAAGAAAGGCAAAGGTCGAGCTGGACCCCACAGTCAAGCAGCTGTTTCCCCGCGACTTGTAAATGGAGCAGAAGCACAATTAGAAGAAGCTCAATCTTTGCTGTTGATTTTGGTTTACATGACTTGGTCGCCAGAAGAGGGTTTGCTGCAAGAAGCTTTGGGTTACCAGTCACAATTGGCTAATGTCAGTGTCTGCTGACGAAGCGCTTGTTATGGTGCTGATGCTCGATTTAGATGGCGAGGAAAGTCGGTTTAAAGGATGAAGAGAACTCGAAGTCGCATGAAATTAGACGGAACGAGAATGATTGGCATAGTTGGATCGTCGAAGAGCGCGCTCGAAGGTATATATCATACTTCGTTGAGATGTATACAACTAACGAAACTTGCTTAGAACCAAATTCAGCATTTACTCCTTCATCAATTTACAGTGAGTGTTCTTTCTTGCGCTGGAATCAGTGACCTAGAATTGATTGTTGTGTAGAAATATTGTCTATCAAGTGGCACCTTCACTGCTGAGTGCTGAGCTACAATTGCATATGCCCTGTTCGGAGACGTAGGTAGTATTGGAATCATGCTGAAGTCGTATAATCTTAACTGTTGTTACAGCGAATGGAAAGCTCCATCTGCGCAAATCTGGGCCCGCTTACCTGTAAACCAGCCGCAGCTATTTGCTCTACATCTCAGCGAAATGTCCAAACCGACAGCAGGCGTACAGCTGCCTAAATTGGATGTCTTTGGAGCATACATTCTCATTTCAGCTCTGCTTCAGTCTCTTTTCTTTCGCAAGCAATTATTAGCAGAATCAGTTGATCTGGCACCTGAGAAGGCCGCCTTACAAAAGTGGCTCGCCATATATGAAAGCGAAACACAGACCTCCCAATTTGCTCCTGAACCTCTCGCCTTCAATGCGACCGCTCTCTTGCGCCTGGCATATGTTCGACTCTATTGTAATTTCGGACCTGCACTCTCATTCCTCTCTTCGTGCGATGCACATCAAGTAGCCGAAGAGATTCTATCTATGCCACCGGTAGAAAGAAATGCAGAGATCTGTCGAGCAGCGGATCATGCCCGAAGAGGGCTGAACATTCTTGTACGCATAGGTCCTAGGCTGTGCTCTCAAACACAAGCGTTTGTCTGGAGCTTACAGCATTCACTCTGTTCTTTCGAAGCTGGTACGTTGCTATCGTCGAGCTTATTGCCAAAGCTCAGATTGTGGATAGCGCTGCTACTCGCAAGATGGCTGCTACCAATCACTTCGGCGGAGAAGAGCTCGCTAACATCAGAAGAGCTCCACGTATTACAGGCTGTTGAAGCAGCAGTATGTGAAGACGAAGATATTGACAAAGCAAGGAGTCTCAGCGCCAAAGTCCTCCTCATTTGGGTACGTTGCCGTATTGTTCAGCTCCTCTTTGCTGATGTCTATCCAGGCTCAACTCTACAGCGGTACTACAGTCTGGTCGTGAGTCATCTTTTTCCTGTAGAGTACTTCTTCGTCTGACGAGATCTTAGCATCATGCCGCTGCTTGGAAATTGCTTGAGATTGGTCGCGGAGGGTTTAGATACGCAATAGCGTGTAATTGCATGTACTCATATTGCACAAACACATGAGAGCAATACTCGTAACAATACCGGAAACAGTAAATGAACCATCTAATTGCGACAGGACTGATCAGCGAGCGCTGACACCTTCCGTCGCACATTGTCATATACTCGAACTCAGATCGCTTTTGCAAGTTCAACGATCAGAGTAACCATCCCGAATTGTTTCCTAGCACTAGTCGTGCGCAGCGTGCTTGCAAAAGACTTATGCGTCTCTGTCAAAGATCTCCACCTGTCAGATACCATATCTCGCTCACTCGCCAGTTCTGCACATTTCTTGGCTTTTTCCTTCTTCCGTTCTTCTCCTGTGCCTATCATGCTTGCTATGAGAGTGTTGTGCTATGAGCTTTACATCTTGCAGTGCCAAGCTGGAGTCCGCTGAGGTTGCTCCAGGTTGTGCCGCTTTTTTCGCTATTTGAGGGGTTTCCGAGGAGAAGTCTAGCATTTACTATTGATCCAGTACAGGAGCGGGCGGGTGCTCAGAGAATGATATCCGCTGGTACAGTGCTGTCCTATACTTGGCTATTCCCCAATGTTGATCACCAGCAATGCAGAACTGCCGTCCTCAGCAAGCGATCAAGTCTATTGTCGCGTAGCTGCTCTCGACTCGGGTCTGTTCAGCTTACCAGAGCGTGACTTTTTGCAAGACGGTCATCCCACAAAGCAATTCCAAGCTCCATCCCTGTCTTTTCTCGTTCGACATCCTGCTGCTGGTTCTGAAGAATTACTTCTGTTTGATCTGGGACTTCGAAGGGATCTTACAACCTATGTGGATGCTTTGCAATCGCATTTGGAAAGTAGACGCCGTAAGTGCTATACGGATAAGGATGTTGGTCTATCTAATCAGGAATCTCTTGTAGCGTTTAATGTCGAGAATGAAGCGAAGGATTGCTTAGAACAAGGTGGAATTGATCCAAATGAGATTTCTTTCGTGCTTCTTTCGCATGTCCACGTATGTCAAATAATTTCGCCGAGTTGTATGCTATGCTGAATTCTTTCGAAATCAAACAGTGGGATCACATTGGTCAACCACGCGACTTTCCTCGGGCTCTTCATCTCGTCGGTTCCGGCAGCTTACATCTTCTCAAACAAGGGCGAGGCGCGAATGGTGCTGGACACTTTGATGCTCATCTCTTTGATGGTCTGCAAGTTCGAGAGCTACCGAAACCTACCAACAAAGATCCGGAGCGCTTTCCTAAGGCATACCATCCACCTCTGAATGGTGTTTACCAATGCAAAAGCGGAGGATGTTGGCAACCTTTAGGACCATTCCCCAATACGCTCGACTTCTTTGGAGATGGTTCGCTATACATCGTTGATGCTCCTGGTCATCTGTATGGTCATTGCAACCTGCTTGTCCGAATTGGAGATGGAGAGTGGGTTTATCTAGGTCAGTCCAAATTGTTACTATGTCGTGAGCAACCTGCTCACAGAAGTAATAGGAGGAGATGCCGCTCATCATCCTGATCTACTTTCTGGTGCTCGACAAATAGCGCAATGGAAGACAGCGGATGGCTGTTTGAGCGGGTGTATGCATTTGGACAAAGCTGCGACAGAGGAAACAATGTCCAGAATTAGGTCCTTGAAGAAGCTCAAAGATTCAAAAGTCGAAGTGATTCTTGCGCATGACCAAGTTTGGAGAAAGGCGAATCCACACCGTTTCTTGCCTGGACATCTTTGAGCTTGCTAGTAGTAAGTGAATCTCATAATGACTGCGTGGCAAGGCTAATCCTAAGCAAGCACAGAACGGTTTAGAGTGCACAGCGTAGTCTGATCCGAGTCAATTGTCAGCGATTTGTAACAAGTTTTGTAAGGGTTCATCGCATATATTCCTGAGTTTTGTACATAGCATAGCGATAGGCAACAGGGTCAACCAGGGTCTACTTCTCCTTACGTAAATACTTCTGCCATTACGTAAACAATAAACAACTTGCTCGTATATATTCCAGTGATTTCGAGCTTTGCCTCTCTTTCACGAAGCACCATTTTCAGGCAGAAGCTCTTACTTCGCGTAGCTCTCGACGTGATCCTTACTGTGCAGCGTCATACGCACATCATCTCGTTCACAAAGCTCTGTACTTCACCTACCTCGCTTTGACCTCTTCTTTTTACGATATGGTCCTATTTAAATCTGACGAAGCCAAATTTCTCGTCAATCTTATCGAGAAGACCGCTGGAATTGATTTGCTCCATCCCTGCGACCGTAGCGAGATTCGCAAGAAATTGAATGCGGGTACATTCGAGCGTCTTTGGACTATTCATGAGCAAGATGGGGCACCTCTCCTCTATTGTTTCGCTTTAGGTGTGATGAACGGTGTTGTCATTAAAGAGAAGCATCATCAGGGCGTTACGCAGGTTTTGGAAATGGGTATCATGGAGATGGTCGAAGTTGATCAGATTCGAAAGTGTATGGTCGAATACCCGAACGACGGGAGTTATTGGAACTTTGAGAGTAAGGATGGTTTGGGTGGCATCTCATGCATGAGCCTGGTCGACGTTGAACATTACAAGAACACTTTGAAACCTCAAGTTTCAGCTTGTATTGCTCAGAAGCGCTTCAGCGCTGCTCTCAAGCTCTTGTGGCAAGAAGAGTATCCCACCACCGTCTCCTTCATGGCTATGGATGCCTTCGCTGAAGAAAACACCCCGCTTTTTCAATCCATCTTCGAGAGTATTGCAGCTCTCGACTTTAATCTGGAAGACGGCGGCGAGCAACGTCAGATTCAGTACATTGCAGTATGCGAGTTGGCAAGACTTTTGACTCTCCTGGTTGGCTATGCCGATCCTCGAAAGACCGTTGTTGGGTCTATCTGCACTCAATTATTCACAGCTGGCGTAAAGCTAATTCTGGTCATCGCTGGAGCTCTCAAAGCAGATCTACCTCACAGTTCCATCACTCCTGAGGCACACCAACGCGCTTCGACAGTCAAGTTAATCAAAGATTTGTACTCCTTGGTTACAATGTGCCTTCTCTTTGATGAGACCGGCTGCCTCGCACTCGTCGGCTCTTTCGACATCATTCAGCTCTCTCCAAGTCACGAAGCCGATAATCTCGACTCGCGATTCGAGTTTCTTGCGAAGTGGTATTGGTATTACGGAGTATTGAAAATTCTGGCTCAGGATGGATCAGCTCAATCTGCTGAGAAGAAGGAACGAGACAGAAGACTAGTCGAGGGAATCGAATTCCTGCCTCGTCTATTCCATCCCAACTTCGAAGTCTGGCAGCTCGACCTGGATAATCCAAATGAAAAATTTTATGAGGTCCATGATCCGATCCAGAAATCCTTGCACTTGATCAACAGTTTCAAACAAGGCGTACTCTGCCCAGAACCCCTGTATTTTGGCAGCGTTGAGGCGTGTCATCATTGTGGTGTAGTTGAGCATGGGAACTTTGCACAGCAGACTTTCGAGCAGTAGGTCTGCTTATCGACTTCTCCACGAGCTACTGAGCGGTCAACCGATAGCTGCGATGGTTGCGGTGTGATCATGTACTGTTCAATCGAGCATGCGCAAGCCGATTGTGAACACCAAAAGAGCTGCCGCAAAGAAAGACCACCTTCAACTGAAGGTGAGCTGCTTGTATGCATTCACTCTGCTCTTCGCATTGAAAATGATAAGTGCAGACTTGTGAAAATGATAACAGGGGTGATCATTGAGATGACCCAAATCGCGCTGGGTAGAACAATTTCTCTCGCTTTTTACAACGTGTAGTAGAATTCCATCAAAATCAAACAAGGTACATCATAGGAATAACAAAGCATGCTGCCCGAATGTCTTCCACTGCCAAGTCTGCTTGATTGTGTCTGATTCTGGTTTCCAATTAAAGAGCAACCCGGTAGCTTGTTCTGCTGGGTCAGCCAAAATTGAGTTGAGAAGAGCAGCAAGGCGAATACTAAATTGTTCAATGAGCGGCGGATGTGAACTTAGACAATTGACTGACCCAGCTTGTGCCAAAAGACCTTCAATGAGCTTGTCGTTCCTGATTCTGCCATAGTCTGTAGTAAAATATCAGCAGGTGCACAAGAGACGAGAAAGAGACTCGCAATCTGGGCCGCCAATCTCTCGCGCGGGTACTTCATGAGGATCGTAATTCTATCAAAGTGCATGAGTACACGAGTACCAGATATATGAGTCAAAGACACATACCGGTGGGAAGACATGACTGCAAGTGATGTCGTGAATTGGTTTCGCCCATTCTTCAAAGCAAGTTGCAAAAGTATCGCTCATCACGGGTGCAAGAACCTGTTGATTACTTTGAATGTTCACTCTACTTGTAGAAGGGCAAGTAAGCCAATTTGGGACGTCTTCTCTCCACCACCTATAAGAGATTCAGTGTGAGATAGAGATATGACATACTCGCACTGACTGCTCTATACCCTCTACTACTATCCATCGGATGTACGAATCATCTGGTTATCGCTTGAGATAGGCTCAGGGAAAAGGAGCACGGAAGAGTTAGCTTACAGATACCACCTCTGAGAGCATTCTCGATCTTGTGCGAAGGTAGAGGAGTAGTGTAATTTGTGCTGTTGAAATAAGTCCTGGCTGCACTGGATAGAGAAGACTGTACGTACAGTTCTCGCAAGCTTCTTGCAATAATTTGTGTGTCCCAAACGCCATGCAGTGAATAAGCGCGTCTATCGAAATGCACAGGATCGCCGTTGCCTCCGCGTTCGCGCTCCATCAAGTGAAGAGGTTGATGAACCTAGTTTGTATTAGAGCTCGATTTACAAGGGAGGTGGAACAGCTTACGTCGCCAACGAAATGCACGAGAAAGCGAAGATCAATATCGCTGTTTCCTTTTCGTCAGCTGAAAGTGCATTGTGAAGCTCAGTAGCGCTATAGACAGACTCGTACGTAGATTGGAAGCGCTGCGTATAATTCTAATGCGCAAATTGGGTGAGCCGACCAGAAAGTAGAGCGTCCTGACTTACTGCAATAGCAGTCAGAACATTTCTGTCGTTCTTAAAGTTGCCGAAAGAACAAGCATTAGGTGGATCATCTCCGCCTGGCGAAACGTAGTGCAATTGACCTATATTTCTTTCAGTACATGGGCACCTAAGATCCGCTATTCACTCTCACCGCTCCAAGGCAAGTGCATACGAACTCTGTCCGGCCATGCTGCGATTGGCGAAAGTCTGCCTTTGGTCCAGATAGGCAGAATATCCTTGAGCTTCTCTGCGGCAGAAGGGTGAAGATAGATCTGTTGCAACATGAGTACTCATGTTTGTAGGGCAAGCTGCCGACTTACCTGTGCAATAGTGGCAACAACTTCATGACCTACTACACCCCAGGCCAAAGCAGAAGGCAGACCACAAAGGAGAACATGGATTGAGAGGAGCGAGAGCTTCATTTGTATCAAGCAGACGATGCAGCTCAGCCCTACGCAAATAGCTGTATAGATATTGCCTGATAAGGGAAGGCTGGCTATTCAGACGATTCTAGGAAGTCACTCTCAAGGCTCGTTGCTCGAATCAACAACAAAGCGCGTCATCTGTCATGAATTCGTTGACTTTGAATCCAATGGGACTTCTACAGCATAGACTGTTCCTGCAGCAATGTACAGTGCCCGTAAAGTATTATACGAAGATCGTTTGAGAATGTTCACTTTATCTCATGCGTCGAGTATTGGACATGACATATAACCCGACTCGCAGCTCTCTGATCTGCTGTTAATCAGTACAGCTTAGCACGAACGTCCACCAATGAGCACAGGGGGTGTCAAAATTACTTGAAAGCAGGAATCCAACGATCGCGAGGTTATTTCTACTGACCATGTCCGCTCAATCACTTGGCTATCCAATACTTCCAGACTTCTGATATCCTCCGGCCTCATCTCCTCATCTTTTGCCAAAGTCCATCTCACTTTCAACCCAGTGGGGACCATTCTTGCCAGCTTATAGAACTCGCGCTCAACACCGAGACGCAATAACTCCGAAATCCTTTCACAATATCTGTTGGAACTACTCGCATCAAGTCCATCCTCCATAGTTCCTAGACTTTCACAATCTGATCTTTTCAGTTGACATTGGAATTCGAAATAGGCAAGGTTTGGTAAAGTTTGCCGAGAGAACAAAGCTTGGAAAGCGTCGGGGAGACCAGAAGACGACGCGTTGAAGAGTGCTTGATAAGGCAGAGAGATCATTAGACAAAATTTGACCAGGTTGGGTGCTGGAGATAGAAGAGGGAAGAGGTCTGCAACGGTAGTGGCCAGAAGCCCTAGTCCAGTATCTGACATGATTTCGAGGTCCAGATTGGCTATTTCAATTGTAAGGTCACGCAAAGCCGGAAAAGGAATTGAAGTATTGAAAGCCGATGCGTTCAGCTGGATGCTGCCAAGACTGAGTTCAATAAGAGAAGCGAAGGAAATCCTTGGGATTATGTCCTCTCTGAAAAGAGCCAGAGTGTCTGGGCTTGTGCGACCATAGTCAAAATTAAACGCTTCGATATTTGGGCACAACGAAAGCAGAATGGCTAGCTGCATATCGCTCCCTTGTAGAGGTGGCGAATTGAATATAGTGAGTCGACGCAGAGCAGGGGTAATGGAACCAATCGTGCGAAACCCTTGGAAGTTTAGCTGATCTGGAAAGCAGAGGACTTGCAATTTTGGGCTCTTCAGGATCGGTTCGAGCCACTCCAAGGGAACACATATACGCTCTAATCCTGAAGGCCATGGGTTGCAAGCCTGAAATGAGAAATCAGTCAAATTGTCCAAATGGAGCGCTCCGCCAAGCTGAATATGCAGGCTGCTCAAGGGAATGAGCACTTCAGCAGCTGCTGCAAACTGACTGTCCAGAGTCAATTCAAGGCTTAGATTGTGCAGGCTTGTACAATACGAGAGAGCTGCCGCAGCCGACTTGACAACGGCCAGCAAACTTCTCTCGCCATAGCGAAGCGATCTGAAAATGCCGTCAGACTCGTTTGGTGCCAACTTCAGAGATATCGTCCAGTCCACTACTTTCACCATGGTACCGTAATCAGAGTGCTTTTCGAGAGTCTTGGCCAATTGAGGGTGCAAGAGCTGGGTCGGCAAGATCTTTCGATAGAGTCTTGGAAGAACAAGAGAATGAAAAGACTCTAGACTCGCACTATAAGGCCAAGCTCTCCCAAACAAGTCAAGAAACAGACTTGAACACAGCGACAGAACGCTCCAGTCCTTTGCATTCGCGCCTTCGACACTTGAATACAAATCGAACACCTCTTCTAGCAATTCCACAGGCAGCGGAGCCATTGTTCCGGCAAGTCCAAGCTCAAAAGTTCATACAAACCAGTCCGAGCTTGACTGCTGAAGGAGACCAGATCACTGGCAAAAGCTGGGGTACACTCGTCAATATCTTGGAGAGCAGCTATACGAGGGCTTCCAAAGTAGCTCAAGAGCTCGTTCGGGACCGAGAAAGCAAAATACAATCCTTGATGCGAGACGTCGAGCTCGCGCTTCGGATTGACACAAGGATAGGCTAGACACTGTAAGAGGCTTTGCAGCAGCTTTCGAGCATTAACAAGTGCATACAGCGACCTAAGAAGACTCAATCTGCCTTGCATTTTGCGGGTCTCTCAAGCTGTTTCTGGGTTATACTACAATGTCAAGCCTACCTTATGAATTGCTGGATGAGATCTTTGGTCATTATTAGAGGATAGAAGGTGTATGCTCGTCGTATTTTGCTGTGCTTTCACTTTGTTCCAGTCAGCTCTCTTTCGCTTTAAATAAGGTTTCGGTATTTAGATTCGACGCAGGTCTATTCCAATCGATTTGGTCTGTCAAGACTATACAAGAACATTAGCGCTACTCACCTCGAAAGTCGAAAGCTGAAAGACATCTTACATCTCAAGCCAAAGTTGGGGGAACTGGTTCGCGAAGTTCATTGGCCGCTACAAATTGAAGTTGAAGAGGTGGAGGACACGGTGTACTACTCGCCGCAAGCTGTACTTACGCAAGTAACGAATCAAATCGAGGTCTTACTACTCTGTCCGGACATACACACGTTGCAAATGTCTCTCGCCGGGATCCGGAGTAGTGTACATCCAGATGATGCAAGAGATGTGCATTTCTTCGATTCTTTACCTGCGACTCTATACACAAAACTCTATTTCCTGGCTCAGCTGAAATCATTGTCATGATCATGCAACTGGATACAAGACGCTGAACTGGATTCCTATACTGTTCCTACAATGCTCCAAATACAGTTATGGCAAATCTTGAGAAGAGTCGTTGTTGGTGGTACTCTGCACACTCGAATTACCCGGTCTACACACCTGCTTCAATTTCGCTCACCAATCAGACGAATGTCTGCAGCCTCATCTTTGGCTGGCTCTGAAAAGATTTGTGGTATTATGTCCTTCGCCGGTTTTGGACAGCGATAAAGCTCTTGGTCAAATGCTCCGCAGATGCGTCAACATCAAACATTTTACTTACAGCCATGGTCATGACTGTTTGGAAACTGTACTCTACATCTTCGAAAGGGTCCTGAACTATGAGCCTCTTTCTCACGTGAGAAGTTTGGAATTCCATGCCCTCAGCTCACATTTCGATTCCTCCACGACGAGAGTCAAACATGCCTTCTCTGCTCTCTTCCCGGTTTGCGAAAGACTCGTACTACAATTTGTAGATGTTGGCGATTCCAACAGAGCCAGAACCTTTCAAAACCATCTAGACGCCATATTCCCTGCGCAACAGACCTGCCAGCATCTGAAATCCATGACATTTTTCTGCCTCCTACAGTACGCCCAAATATTCAGTCAAATTAGCTGCAGTGAGATCTGTTCGATCTTCTTCTCCCGCCACACTTTCCCTCAACTTTCTTAACTCCTACTCGAGTGCGAAATCGGGAATCTGGCAGATGTAGCGAATATCTTGGATATAGATGATACGCACGATATGCAAGAATTGTCGTCGAACAGAGCGGTAGAGGCTGCATTGATTGCGGATTATATGCGATGCTGCAATTTGGCTCCAGCGGGTCTGCAGATAAAGTGGAGTTACACTTCAGACCGGAGGTTACCCTTTCCATTAAAGAGCATCAGTCGAGAAGACGATGAGGCAATAATATTGGAGAGAAGGGACAATGAAAGGTTGAAATGTGTCCTGAAAGATAACAGAATTTGCGCTGTATCAGACAAGTAAGATTCCGCTATATTTCTGACAACTTTGGCGCGTCGGGAGTAGGCATCAGGAGCGTTGACACCTGTACATTACTGCTTTCGGTATATGATGTTATTGGATGATGCATATGTACATAGATTAGCTATGATCCCTGTCTAACATTAGGTTCACCTAGACGCTCTCTAAAGCTAGGGAAATCTGTCATTGCTGGTCTTTCCCTTAACGGAGTAACCTTTTCGTCTCGATCACTCTCACTTGCGTCTGTACTCATCCAGCGATCGCTCGGCATTCTTTTCAGCCTGGAGGAAGCAGGATGTAGATTCTCGTCCTGTATCGATTTGGTAGGAGAAAGAGGTTCCCGAACTCTCCTTCTCTTGTTATTCGATGTACGATGAATCGGTAGAGGCGGAACCAAGAAAGTATCGTCATCCGCTGTTGTTTCTAGTCTCGGTGGGGGTGTTTGACTTCGGACAAGGGGAGGTGCAGAATTCGTTCGAACGCGCTCTGGGAACAGCGGAGGTGATCTTATATAAGGTCGAGCGATCTTCTTCGAATTTTGCCTTGTTATGTCTCTCGATCTTATTGGCTTGTCTTTCTCATTGCGACGAGGTGATCTTGCTCGAGGTCGGATTGGCTGAGGATCAAGTATTTGGAATAAAGGAGCAGAAGAAGAGCGAGTAAAGGCGAATGCTAATGCCAAGGCAAAGAGAAAGACGAATTGAGCTATACCCAGTCGGCGTTCAAAAACGATCTGCCAGAGCATGTCAGTATTGTATGATCGGAATACAGGAAAGCATACCTCTGCGGCCAGCATATTCACTTGCGTTGACATCGTCAGACGTTCTTCTTCCACTTTGGATCTATGAAACTCAAACTCCATTGCCAATTTGCGCAGCATAGCTTCACTTTTGATTTGCTGTAAGCAGAGGACAGTAAGTCAAGATCTACCAGAAATACACGGCTTATACTGACAGCAGCTTCCACATCGCCCAATTTGGCTTCCAATCGACCGAATAAACGCTGGAAGAATTTGGCTTGCTCCTCAATGTACTTCAGCGTCAACGAAGAGTCTCTTTCGAGATTGGTGATTCGCTTTGCTATTGCACCATAAACTGATTCACCGCCTATTGCATGCGTAGGTTGTTGTCTGGTTTCGTTTCGCCGAGCAATAGAAGAAGCCGCGGATTGTATCGGCTGGGTAGAGGAGGATACTGAAGGCGTAGACTCAACTGATAAGCGAGACGGAATTGAGTCTTGTGACAATGAAGAGGTTGTATCGTTGTTGCGAGAGAAAGAGGATGAAAGCACAGGCGCAGTTGGCTGCACAAGTCCTTCTGTTGAGATGACAGAAGCGACACTGTTCGCATTCGAATCGAGAGAGACAGCAGAGATAGTAGGAGAAGAAGTAGATGGGAAATCCATCGCCCTTGAGGTTGAGGTAGAGATATTATGTGTCGGCAGCTGAATAGCAGGCATACTCAAAGTAGTTGTTGGCTCGTCTTTTGCTGCTTCATGTGTAGCCGTCTTCTCTTCTTCCATTTTTGTCTTCGTTGGCACCTCGCTCAAGGAAATTTCGACTCTTACTTCCTCTTCCTCCTCATCCATATCCGTCATCAACGCAGCTTGAGCTAAGCGCGCAGCTTCCTCATCTCTAAAAACTTCAAGCTGACTTCTGCCGTATACTCGTAACAGGCTGACGGGACAGAAGTGTTCACTTCCATAGTGGGAGAGGAATTCGACTCGAAGATATTTGAAGAACCTTGATGTCTCTTTCGGCGGTAATCTGAAAGCCTGTCGACACCACATCGCTTTCAGCACCCCAATAAGCGCAAAACAATGAATCAGCCGACCTGAGGTGCTCTAACATTGCCAGCTCGAAACAATCCTAATTCACTCCAATCTCCTTCTGTACCTGGATAACTCCCACTACCAAGTACTCTGACGACTTTAAACATTGAAGAAAAGAATTCCCAATTTGCCAAAACGATGGAATCCACATCTATTTCTTCGCATAATTCCATAATGACCCATTTCTCTTTAGCTGAACAAGGTGTAAGCATATATCTATCTTTAGCGTGGTGCAAGATTGATGAAGCTCCTTTTGAGTATTTGGAAGATTTGAGGACTGAAGCGGAACAATCTACGCCTGCGTAATTCGTTCGACTGGATAATTGTAGTAGTGGATCATCAGGTAAAGAAGTGCCGCTGTATGGTAATGGATGAATGTAATGAATTGGTGAAGCGAGAGCTTGTACTTCTTCCTCTGCTGTGACTTCCGTTTGAATTGATGGTACTGGCTGAACGAAAGTAGAATTAAGTGTTTTGTTCGCTAAAGGAAAAGAAGGTCTTTTGTGATTAGGTGTAGGAGTAGACCAAAGTTGCTCTTGTCTTTCTTTCCAAGCCGCGAAGGAAAGGAATGGCAGATCTTCTGCAACAGCTGTTGTCACGGGCAAGGGAGTAGCCGTTTGACTGCTTGGTTGCACTACATCTGAGGTAGAAGATACTTGCTCTGTAATACTGCTTGACACTGGAGGCTCTATTGAACTAGATGTCGCAGAGGAAGTGGGAGACTGTACTTCGATGGGTTCTGTCTTGCTCGCTATCGATGGCAATGGAAGAGGATCTTGATAAATGGCAGCACAAGTAGGTGAAGTAGGCCATTGCAGCTTCAAAGGTTGCACAGCAGACACAGAGCAGATCTCTTCCGTTCGAACGCAATGCAAGAAGGCCAACACTCCGATCAAGCAGATCCACTTTGACATATCTCAATTCAGGGTAATCATCAGTAGCCTGGTATACGCCAAGACAAGCCACAAGCTGCTTCAGGGTCGCTGCAGCAGGACAAAACAATTGTTTCATTTTCGAACAACGGTGTGCAACTATGGCTGGACCACTAAGGAAAGCTCTGCCGCAGCTAAGAGAAGTCCGATTACTCTTCTGTCAAACCAGTGAACCATCGCAAGGCGTTCGGTGAGTTCCTTCATTGTTGTATGCAAGAACATTTCGCTAAGTGTTCTGAATCAAGGGCATTTGTCAAATCAGTCTATCCTGCTCTCAAAGATGTCCGTCTAGCTTCAGATTTGCTCAATTGAGCTGCTTTTTGAATGGTTTGCACGGACAGGCCAACCCAGATTTACCAGTAATGATCAGAGAAGCACAAGGGACACCGCCGAGAGCTTTCGTACGATTTGGTGAGAGGCTCATTCTTTCGTTTGCAGCTGTTCTCATGAGGTGAGACAGACAAAGGAGTGGAAAAGCAAGTGGATTTGAGGGATGCGACAGATGCTGCCGAAGTGGAACGAAGGATTGCAAACCTGTTGCAGTGATAAGATGGAACCAGAACGGAGCGGATGGTACAAGGTGTAATATTACAATGCAAGATAATACTTGCGCATACATTAGCGAATCTTCTTCTCAGCAATACAGTTTCGCTGTGCCCAGAAAAATGAGCGATCTCGATGTAAAACCAAAAGAGAGGACATACACAATACCATTTGGTATTGCCCTGTCATCGAATGAGAAAATAGCTACGCAATTAACTGGAGACCAGCTCACTTTTGGCATTGCGGGCAATCCAGTACATTGGAAGTGAAACCATTCTTGAGGACAGTCTAATCCTCTTGTCAGACTTAGAGAACATAAATGGCCGTTGAGACGAACCTTCATTATCGCAACCAATCATCTGTTCTAGATCAGCCCCATGTAGATCCCAAAAGCTGCAAACTAACCTCTCCGTATGACACTTGATTGCAGTAGCAATATCTGTAGCCCGGTAAACATCATGTCATGTACTGAAAAGCGAAGCCGCCAACCTAGGTTCATCAGGCAAAACCATGCTCAAGTCAATCTTTGGTGCTTCACCCCTTGTAGCTTGAGTTCCCTTCTTTCTCTTTCCTTTCTTGGCCAATCCATCAACAGCAGCACCATTTGTAAGAGAAGGTGCTTCAGCGCTGGCCATAGTTCCTTCCCGAATACCTAAAGCGATGGCATCATCCATTTTCCTTGAATCGCCATCCAGACGGACGATATGTCTGTCCACTAAGTTGTAACAAGTAGTTGCAAGACCCAATTTATCTACGTTGGTCTGAACTAAGAGTTTTAATTGAGCAGAGATTTTCAGCCGATCTGCTCTAGTTGCTGTAGGTAAAGAAGAGCGATAAGATTCAAGAAGACCTTCAAGTGTTGATCGTTGTTCTGCAATTAGATTAAGTAAGGGCTCAGATGAAATAGCTCGAACGTAGGATACCTCTTTCTAATTTCTCTTGCTCGTGCAAAAGCGTATAATTCCTTTGTAATTCAATAGGCAATTGATCCACAACTATCGCAGGATCATTACGACGCCCTTCACGCACGAGACAAGAACTCACTATCAAAGTAATCTTCCGCAAACAAGCGAAAGTGTTTCTCTTCTTCTTCTAAAGCAGCAGCTCGTGCTTCCATATCAACCTCACCAGGAGCATCTTCATCTTCATCTACCACTGCTGAGGGCTCTGCAGGTCCATTTTCTAACTCTTGCAATTCATTGTTATCTTTCTCTACTTCTTGTCCTGGCTCTGGCTGTTCCTCTTCTTGCTCCCCTATCTCTGAAAGCTCCTCAACCTCCTCAATCTCTTCTACTTCAGCTTCAGGTGTCACTTTCCTACGTTTCCGAGGCGGCATCGCTGTTCCAGGAAAACAAAATAACGCTTGATCTCGCTCGAGCAAGAATGCAGGTCACGAGAATTCTAAGTCAAGTTATCAGGTCTTCTTCTGCACCAGTCTCGAGGGTTGTAACAACAGCAAGAAGGTGTCCGCCCAGGCTTACACCGCTGTTATCGAGGGAATTGCACCATTCGTTTGTTCGATGGCAGCAGCATACAATCAGGTTAGCTCGCCCCCTTTGCGTACAGGCAGATCAAACTGACAGATTTGTTACACAGTGATCTCGAGATCAGCCAATATCATCTCGTTGCGGACAACACGATGGAAAGCATGACTGAATATTTCGAAGAATTGATAGAAGATATAGGTGACGATGTTAGAGGATCAGATGTAGAATACTCTGTGCGTCTATTCTTCAATTTAAAAAAAGGTAGCTCACTCAACTGATGATGCTTGAGCTTTGCAAGTCTGGAGTACTTACACTTCGGATTGGAGATGATACTTATGTCGTCAACAAACAACCTCCGAATAAGCAAATCTGGTTATCTTCTCCTAAATCGTGAGTGAGCTTCGTTTCAGATCTGGTCATAGGCTAAAACTGTCGGAAGGGGACCAAAACGATATGACTATGATGAATCTACAAAGCAATGGTTTTATGCTAGAGACAACAGCACACTCAAGCAGCTATTGGATACAGAGTTGAAGGAGCTGATACATAGGGAGATTGATGTCGATGTGGGAAATGCTTGAGCTTGAAGTGAATGGATCAAACTACACTTGGGCCATTTGCGCATCGGCCTTTGCCAAGTCTCAAGTATAGCAAAGGAATGCAAAGAAAGCAGAAAGGTCTCAAAAGTTGACTGGAACAAAGTGAAAACACGGCAAAATCCGACGAGCATACACCTTCTATCCTTTCACGAAGACCAAAGATCTCATCCAGCAAGTCATAAGGCAGGCTTAACATTGTACTATAAGCCAGAAACAGCTTCAGAGACCCCAAAATTTCAGGCAGATTGAGAGCTTCTGGGGCGCTGTATGCTGAGCTGCCGCATACCCTCCTCCTGTAAGGTCTAGCGTATCCTGGTGTTAATCTAAAGCGCGAGCTCGACGTCTCGAATCAAGGATTGTATTTTGCTTCTTGGTCCCAGACGAGCTCTTCAGCTACTTTGGAAGCCGTCATATAGCTGCTCTCCAAAGTATACACGAGTATACGCAAGTACTTGCTGGTGATCTGGTCTCCTTCAGCAGCAGCCGAGCTCGGACTGGCTTGCGTCGACTTTTGAGCTTGGATTCGGCGGAACAATGGTTTCACTGCCCGTCGACCTTCTGGTGGAGGTGTTTGATCTGTATTCAAGTGTCGAAGGCGTGAATGCAAAGGATTGGAGCGTTCTGTCGCTTTGCTCAAGTTTGTGTTTTCCCCATGTTACATTTGGGCGAGCTTGGCCTTATAGTGCGAGTCTAGAGTCCTTTCACTCTCTTGTTCTTCCAAGACTCTATCGCAAGATCTTACCAACCCAGCTGTTGCATCCTCAATTGGCAAAGACTCTCGAAAAGCACTCTGATTACGGGACTATGGTAAAAGAAATCAACTGGACAATTTCGTTGAAGTGGTCGGCGAACCCTTATGATGAATGCCATTTACACCAGGCTTATCCTGGTGAATATCTCGACCCGCCTCGGTATTCCGAGAGAAGTTTGCTGGCAAATCTCGAATCGGCTGCGGCAGCGCTCTCGCATTGCACAAGCCTCACCAAATTGTACCTCGAGATGACATTGGCTGGTGAGTCCGTTGAATGGCAAGACCAATGGCAAGACCGTTTCCGTGAGGCTTTCATTCCTTGGGACCGCTTGGATATTGAGCTCGGCGGAATGCTCCATCTGGACAATCTGACCGACTTCTCGTTTCAGCCCTTCGATCAAGATCCCACAGGTATAACATTATGCTATATTCGCTTGGCTTGGCTTAAACCAATACTTAAAAGCCCACACTTGCGAAATCTTTGTCTTCCAAATTTCCTAGACTTCCGTGGGTTCTATGAAATAAAATGCGTTTCCCCTGCTCTACGTCGACTTAAGATCTCTAATCCTCGAGGTTTATATGGGAGCGATTCCGCTATGCGAACATTGCTCCGTTTATGCCCGAATATAGAAGCGTTCAATTTTGACTATGGTCGAAAAAATCCGCATACAATGGGAGATCTCATAAAAAGAATGATTCCACGAATTGACTTCGCTTCCGTTATTGAAGTCAGTCTTGGCAGCATGAATCTGGCCGCATCAAATGCAGCGTTCAATATTTCAAGCCCTTTTCCGGCTTTGCGCGACCTTACAATTGGAATAGAAAGGCTCGACCCCGAAAATCAGTCGGAAACTGGATTAGGGCTTCTGGCAGAATTCGTCGAAGACCTCTTCCCTCTTAAATATCCAGCTTTCAATCTGGTCAAATTCCGTCTGATGGTCCATCTGCCGTACAAAGTACTCTTCGACGCAAAGTCATCTGGTCTTGCGGCTTCTTTCAAAACTTTGTTTTCTCGACAAACTTTACCAAACCTCGCCTACTTTGAATTCCAATGTTAACTCAGAAGATCGGATTGTGCAAGTCTAGGGACCATGGAGGATGGGCTTGATGCAAGCTGCGAGAGAGTTCCGGAATTGGTGTGTCTCGGTGTTCGGCGCGAATTCTACAAGCTGGCAAGAAGGGTTCCTACTGGATTGAAAGTGAAATGGATTCTCGCGTACAATCGGCGCACGAGGATGGAGGATATCAAGAGTTTAGAAGTGCTTGATGGCCAAGTGATTGAGCGAACATGGTCAGAAGAACTGATTTCGCGATCGTTGGAATCCTGGTTCGCAAACCTGTAAGTCTTCTTTAGCTCATCTACATATAAAGTGGGGTTCATTCTTGTTGCAGAACTCTCTGACGACTCAACTAAGCAGGACCTGATATCCGAAGCTGTGTGTGCATCACCCTGAGATAGAGATGTGATCTTCGTTTGTGCCCTAAAGGGTTTTCCATGACATGATGATCAGGGGAAGAGGAATGTGACAGATAGCATTGCATCGTCTCGAAGTGCCGCAGTCATGCGAAACAATGACTATGCATCTATACTCAAGCTTAGACATATTTTTGTAACCTGTAGCGACGAGTCTGAGGATACTTCACAGCTGAACAGCTAGCCTATATCATGCAATCCAGGATACTCAAAGCTTCGCTTAAACCGCCGATCACTTCGACATCAACTCGCATGTCATGTCGTTTTCTATCTTCCAGTTCCTGCTGTCTAGCATCTCATTATCAAACATTACAAATCCCTCCATCTTCCTCTAAAGCAGAGATCAAGTCTGCCTTCCACAAGGTTGGTCAGAAATCTGCTGCTTCTAATGACATGTAGTAAATGACATTTATCCTGGTTCTGCAGCTTTCGAAACGCTATCACCCAGATTCCTCCTCTCCTTTCAAATCAGAGACCAAATTCGCCAGTATCTCCAACGCTTACAATGTCTTAGCAGACGATCAATCTCGACAACAATACGATCGTTCTCTCTCTTCCCCTTCTTATACACAACAACAAGGTCCATACTATCGTGGAGATCCTTATGGCTTTGGAGGATCATATAATGAAGAAAGGAGACAGAAAGCTACTTATGCTTGGAGTTATCAGCAAAAAGCGAATGAGAGAATGAGGCAGCAACAGTATGGTCAACGAACGAGTTCCTATTCTTCTTCCGATTATACATCAAGCAGTACAGGTAGTAGTAGTAATTTCAATGAGACGGCCGAACAATATGCGAGAAGACATGCGCAACAGCAAGCGAGAGCCGGACCGAGTTGGGGAACAGCTTCGAATAGTGCGAGAATGAGAAGTGAGGATGCAGCGAGAGCGGCTTCAGCAGCAGGAGCAGAGGCTGTCAGTTTAGGCAGAAAAATAGGGCAAATCACTAGCGTTTGTTTCATGTAAGTCTAGTTATACATTCAGTCCGTGTGCTAGAGCTCACCATTGCTTGCAGAATATATTTACTAGCTGTTGGCACACACGTCAGTGCAGAAGAGATCGATGATGGGATAGAGATAGCGATAGAAGAAGAAGAAGAGCCATAGGTATTCGCACATAGTCTAGAATATAGATTGTAATCAATGTAGATATTTTGCATGCACCGAATATACTTGGAAGAGCTACTACAAGTTCTCTTGCCCAAAAGTTCACAAATTAATAAGGTATTGACTACTACGAAAAGGCCCCGAAATGAACATGCTAAAATATTTACAGAAAGTCGTCCAGTGAATTTGCGTTCACACTGCGACCGAGTCGAAGAAACGCCGAATTTTGGCTTGAGCTCTGGCTTGCGTAGATCTCTTGTTGCGAGGTTTGTAGCCATATGATAAGTTGTAAAGCGTATCTGAAACAGGCATGAGAAGGCAAACGAATCATCACAGGAACATGCCTACCGTCTTCTAAGCGTAAGACGGGCACATCGATGATTCTGAAACGTCTAGATTAGCCCTCGAAACGAAAAAAGATAGACTACCTTACAATGCTTCGACATGCTGATGAACAGGTAGATTCGGCGCAACATCTGGGCAATCTAACACCACAGCAGCTGTATTTGCTAATTGCTGAAATTTGGTCCAGTTGACAAGACCGTTGCGCATGTCTGATTTGCCCTCGCTAAATCGAGTGAGATCTTGCAAATGGCAACCGCTATCATGACGATATTAGCATAATGTGACCTTTTCAGACGCAATCGGAAACATACAGATATGGTAGACGCTGAGTGCCGCTGTTCGCAAGAGCTAGACGATAAGCCGCAAATCCCTTGCCGGTTGACATCAATCGATTCAAACTTCTAAACTTCTTATAGATCGGTTTAACTTTGAGCAGTTCCAATTCCTCGTCCAGCCGATACACAGGTTGCGAGTTTAAACCAGCTAGAATACCCATCAGACTATCAAAATTCTCCAAGTCTCGAAGATGTATAGCGATTTCGATAAACTTCTCAAACAGTCTTGTCCGATTCCTGCCTTTATTCTGGACAAGTATCAGAGTTGCTACCCAATCTGAAAGGAAATTGACAAAAGTGATGGATCTAGATGTCGGGTTTCGCAGATCGCGATGTGAGGCTTCACCTAAGGAATTGACAGGATCCCTTGGTGCAAAGACATAGCGGATAAGATCACGAGGTGAAATGACGGAGAAAATTTCCCATGCGATTCGAGTGATTTCCAGAGCAATAATATGGCTATCGATATCACAGATTGCTTGTGACATATCCACTAGGCTTGCGTGAGGTTGTGAGCTACCGGGTTTGCGCGTGCGAGAAGAGCTTGAAAGATGGTGTGACTGGGATTCGGCCGAAGTGTGAGTTCCAGCATCTGACATGTTTCGTGGGCGATTGTTTGACGGAACATAAGATTGGTCGTGATTGGAGGACGAGTCGCGATTTGCGTCTTCGAAGCTATCGGTTGCCGAGAAGAGACTCTTCTTGCTGCCAGACTTGGTCATCTTGGCACTGTTAATGGAGGGAACGGGTTCTGTTTCTGTGGCTTCATTTGATTGAGGGTAGGTCGTGAGCTCCTCAAACACAACGTCCGCGAGAGCCCATCCAGTTTCAGGGTCCAATTCTCGCGCGATCGGTTTCAGAAGTGGTAAGAGCTCGACCGCGTAGTGCGAGACCCAAGGTTGAAGAAGCATGCGTTCTAGGAAGGGTTGAACTGTTTGATAGGTACCTGGAGCTACGAAATCGCCTGGATAAGCTTCCATCCATATTGCTAACACATTTGCCAGCCTGCAAGCAGATTAAGCTCAGATCCAACTTTAAACCATCAAGCTTACTTTGTCTGAGCGTATCGGGCCAAGACTGGGTCACTATCCAATCTTGACTGTACAAAACCCCATCTTTCCATAAGCTTTTCCAAAACATCATACGGTCGAGCGAATCTTCGGAATACGATTATGAAAAAGATGACAAATTGCTCGTCTGTGGGTCCGTCAGCTGGTGTATAAGGATGTTATTGTGGATGCATACCGTTATCTGTGACAGCTGCGAAGAGGAACTTCTCGACGATTTCGTCGCGGCTGTAATATAGATCGAGCTCGCAAAGATTGGGGGCGGAACTAAAGCACCAATGAGCAGCGCATATAGATCCGTTCAGAGATACGCACCTTGGCTGAGGGTGAACGGCTAGGAAAGAAGCTGCATCCGATGGTGTTGTCGGCGCGTCCTGAGAATCAAAGGTAGCACCGGATGCCTTTCTCCGAATCTCTGCTGGAGCACTGGGATCTTCTGCCTCAAAAGGCGAGCTGAAGACGGTCGGTAGACCTGAGGATTGTCGTTTAGGTGATTTGACAGTACCAACTTGATGCGAGTCGAGCTCAGCAGCAAAGCGCACGAAAGATTCCCCTTCATTCGCAGAACTTGTAGTTGAGTCTACTGGAGATACAGGCCGCGAGGTTACTCGACTATCAGAGTCTTCTGTCAATCTCCTAGCAGAGTTCTTGCGCGAGATTCGTTGACGAGATCGTCTTTGTTTCGGGGAAGGGGGTTGTTCACCTAAGGTGATAGTTAGCGGATGGAGCAAAGACAATTGGTACTCGCTCACCTCTAGCCTTAACTATTGAATGTATTAACCACCTGAACGAGTTCTTCATCTTCTTTGCGGGATCTTCAGAACCTCCATCTAGCTGAACAAGACCCGCTCTAAAAGGATTGCACAGTTCTGAAACTTTTACTGGATCGAGAGCATTCTGGCTGGCATCTCTTGCAGACTTGCACCCAAGTACTATCAGACTGACATCGCCTTTGGTCCAGAACCCGGATAGCATCTTCTTCAGATATAGTCCGGCATCTCGATCATTTGCGTCATAGCTGTTCAATCTGTAAGCTGATATATCAAATCTCGCAACAGCACTCACCATAGCATAGCTCCATCGATCGGCGGCAAGAACTTTGGCCAGACCAAGCCTTCTGCACTATATCGCAGGATGGCCATATCGACTTCTACGATTCCAACAGAGCGATTGACTCCAGCTAGTAGAATGCAACTTTCGTAAGAAGAAACCGTATTCTCACCATCCTCGTTAAGTAATATCTCTGGCACAGCGGTCCTAGGGACGACTTTGCTGATTATTGTTGATTTACCAACGCCTCGTGGACCAATAACGCCGATGACAAAGTCTGCTTTGGATTTCCTTTGCTGTTGCGCGACCTGTTCGAGCATCTCAAAGCATTAGTGAAAATTTGGTAGCAATAGAAGCAACTCACAACAACCGTCTTGATCAAGCTACTACTTCTCCCTCGTATCACCGGCGGTCGCGTAGCATTAGGAGCTTTCAATCTACTCGGTTCATTGTTTGCTACAGCAGAATCGCTCTGACTTCTATTCCGAGCTGGATCGAGAGCAGTCTGAACGCTATTCTGAGCAGCAGCGAAAGAAGATGCAAACGAATTTGGGGGTAGAGGTGCTGTTTGGACACTAGGAGATATTGCCATGCCTTGTTCGACCCGTACTTGATTCGGTCGATCGACTGATTTGATCTTCGAACTCGTTGTAGGTAAATCAGCCATGATAGAAGGTTGTAAAGTCCCTGTGGCAGTCTCATGCCAATGTTCATTTACTGCATCCCTCTCTTCATCAGCTGCACTTCCAGCATCAGTCTCCAAGTCTGATTCTTCCTCGCCGTCCTCTTCTTCAGCAACCATAATATTTCGACTTATAGGTCTAGCTAGTTCTCTTCTTCGATTCCGATCCGCCAAATCAACACCAAATGATTCTTCTCTCGGAACCCAAGTCTCTTCATCTTCTTCACCATCAAAAACAAAATCAGGATGTTGAACTGAAGTAGGTTTAGCTTTTTTAAGGGCATCTTTCATTTCCAGACTGGACAATTCTTCGTCCAAACCTAAAGCTCTGCTTGGACTGTTTACGCGTTTGTTGGATTCTTCAGACCAAGCTGGATGATCGTAAGCTATTGATCTGCGCCTTGGAGTTGCAGGAAGAGGTATTGCAGCAGGAGCTTGATTGTGATATAAGGCGGAAGAAGTGGGAGGTATTGGGTTATGCAGGGGTTGATTCCGAGGTTGAAAACCAAACTGTTTCCAGAACCGAGCTGTACCAGAAGTATTGTTTCCTTTGCTTAGATTTCGTGAAGGTGGTCTACCGGCAAAAGAGGAAGAGCCGTCGACTGAGAAACCTAATCCGACAGGTGCATGTCGATCTTCTTCCGTGTTGGTCGCTTGCTGCAAGTTCTTGTGGGACTGGAAAGCTTGAGTTTGACTTTGAACTTCTCTTTCAAGGGAATCTTGAGATGAAGTCGAATGCTTGCCAATTTCCGCTCTCAAGGAAGAATGACTCTTCTTTTGGCCTAGTGCAGGTGTAAGAGATGGACTACCTGATTTCCATGCGCTTGTATCAACTGTAAAAGGACTGTTTGGTATAGTAGGCAGATTTGGTCCGGCTTGGACATTCGAAGGACTCGTCAGTGGAGAAACAAGTTTGTTTGCAGCTGATCTGGATGCAACAGGTGACGTAGTAGGCGTGTTGAAGAACCGTCTGCGAGAACTTTCCGGTGATGCACTTGCACCTCGAACTACGCTTGGTCTGGGCGAAGAGAAAGATTGCCTTGAATCTGGCTCATCTGGTTGCCTGTTGAGTGCTTCCAGAAGCTCATCAGGTAAAGCACTGAGTGTCGTGGAGCCGCTCGGTGCATCATCTGGAATATGGATTTCTCGAGTTACAAAGGTGCTGCCAGATGTTGAAGCAGGTGGATGAGCCATATTGAGGCTACCTCTAGCTTTTGTAGAATCGCTTGAGGTAGTTCGCTGTCTCGCATTGTACATATCGTTGCGATTATTCTTGTCGCAATTGAGTCCAAGCGTTTGAGGTGATTAGACAATGATGGGTATCAGCTGCTTCGTGGTATTCTGCGCGTCTCGCAAGACAGGTATAGGCATGACTGTGGCCGTATCCAAAGAATTCGCGTTGAACAGTTCGAAGCTTGTCGAACAACAAACTCAGCTAGTGTACAGCTTCTCGTATCGGCCTCTCATTTGAGCAGCCAAGCTGTGTCAGTCTGTCGTCGCGCTTCGCTTGACGCCGCTGCTTGTCCTGGAGAACGACAAAAAACCATCTCAAAGCAAGGCATACCGAAATGAGACACATGAAGCTATCCATAGAGCGCGATCACCAAATTCTCGTCATACAATCAAGTCTTGCTTCACCGTTCGCTTTTCAATTTATGCTTGAAGTTCGAATGTCGCTTCAATGAAGTTCGCGCAAACCTACCTTTCCCGCTCTTCTGCTCATCTGGAATCGAGGGCGATATGCGGACCCCTCGGTCTCCAAATTCAAGCCCTCATACATTGTCTGTAACGCTGTTCTTCATGTATCTTGCCGCTGCCTTCCCTGACTTCGTCTTTCGACTGTGTGCAACCATCTATTCTTGCCCAATCCTATTACCGGCTACTGGTTGCTAGTGATGCCCACTGCGCGTAATGTATCTTGAGCGGGTCGGACCTGTTGATGTATTCAAGCGAAATCATGCTAGTAATCTGATGACGGCCCCGCTCTTTTCGTCGTCTTCTTCTTCATCCTGCTTTGCTTCACTGCATTGAAACATACAACATGAAGTCTGTCTTTTTGGCTTTAGCACTATCATTAGCACCTGTCTTAGCATGGCAAGAAGCTTGCGCAGCACTGAAGTTCAAGACCGACTTGGCCGAACTGGTTGATACTAGCTATTACCCATCTGGAGCTTTGGTCAATATCACTAATCTTGCTTCTACCATCACTACGACGGAATTGCCTGGATTCTGCAGAGCTCAAATTCGGGTTCACACAAATAGAACCTCCGGCAATTACGCGAGTACTGAAGTTTGGCTACCTGATGAATGGAATGAACGCTATATGGGAATTGGTATGTATCTCCTAACAGTTATTCAGAACTGTGTTGATAGTATCTGAATTTTTCAGGCAACGGCGGATTCAATGTAAGCTGAACCTCACAGCTGAGCAGTTGGCAAAATCCTCAGACACTATCACAGGGCGGGGTGATCTACTCTGACTTGGGCTTCGTTGCGATCAAAAGAGGTTTCGCCGGTATGTCAACGAATGCAGGACACAACTCTACAGCGTTCGAGTAAGTCACGCTTTTCGCCGCCAAATGATATCTAATTGGTCGTCGCCAGCGTCTCCTGGGCATACAATGATACGCAAGCAGTGATCGATAATGGTTACAGAGCAATTCAGCTATCAACTATTGCTGGTAAAGGTCAGTGTCTATTTCTGTAGTCAAACTATACATTGACCCGTAATACAGATGTCGTTGAAGCCTATTACGGTAAAAGAGCGAAGACGAACATCTGGGCTAGTTGCTCGACCGGAGGAAGACAAGGATTACGTAAGTACGTGTTTCCTGCCGAGGATGTGTCTGATCCTTTTATCGCAGTCTTCGCGCAGAGATATGCTGACTATTATGATGGCATCGTCGTTGGTCAGTTCTTGGTGAAAGCAACGATGTCTGGTGTTCATTGATGACATGCAACAGGATCTCCCGCTGCACCTGTTAGCAGATTAGACGGAAGAAATATCCACTTGGTTTTGAAGAACGGAACAGCAGAATATGTCAATCCAGCAGACTGGGCGATCTTGCAAGAAGCTGTCTTAGCCAAATGCGATACCCTTGACGGTGTTGCGGACGGCGTGATCATGGACCCAAGCAAGTGCAGCAAAGTGTGAGCTAAGATATCCTCCTCCTCCTGCCTCTGTTCATCTGACCCAATTGGCAATGCTAGCTTCGACCTAAATTCCGTTGCTTGCGGGGCCAAACAAACCGCTGGATGCTATACATCGGCTCAAATTGAAGCTATCCGTAACAAACTGTATGCTGATTACTACGAAGATGGGTTCTTTGTGGTCAAAGGCTTCAACTTGGGGAGTGAAGGGGAATGGAGCTTGTCAGACATATCGTCCCCTCCTCACTGCAATGATGCTAACGTTCTTTTCTGCAGCACTGTTTCTTCTACATACGAGACTGGATTAGGTGCTGGTCTAGGATTCAAGGCATTCTTATACGAGTGAGTCCGATCATGAGCATGAGCAAAAGCCTCGGTTCTCACACTCAAGTCAGCAACCCGAACTGGGATTCAGAAACACAATACAACAAGGCAGCTCTCATTGACTTCATCGATACCAATCCAGGCCAAACAGATGCCTTTAGCCCTGATCTGAGCAATTTCAAAAAAGCTGGAGGCAAGCTGATGCATTAGTGAGCCGCAAGACTTGTTTTTCTCGAAGTTCTTACTCATCTCTGGACGGCAGCGTCGGTCTATCGGATGCTTTCGTGACAGCTGGGATCAGCGAAACATACCATGACAGCGTTCAAGCTTTCTTCAAGCAGAAAGAAGGTTCAGAGGATATATCAGACTTCTACAAGTTCTTCCATGTACCTGGGATGGTATGTTCACGAACCATCTGTTTATGCTCTCCATCTGATGCCTCTTCCTGCTTCAGGGTCATTGCGGAGGTTAGGCAACTCTCTCGGTATGGTTGTCACTGAATACTGACTTTCTGCACTCAGGTGGTAACGGCGCAAACGCTTTTGGCAATTCTGGTCAGGACGCTGAAGGTCTCGTTCCGGTCAAGTCAGATGCGGAACACGATATCATTCTCGCCATGACCCAATGGGTTGAAAATGGTCGAGAACCAACACAACTTATTGCCGCTCACTACACGAACAACAATGCTACGCTCGGAGTGAACTTCACTCGCCCGATTTGTGCTTATCCGCAGCAAGCTGTGTATTTGGGTGAAGGGAAAGATACAAGCTCAGCTGATTCCTTCGAATGCCAGTGAATCAAATAGTCGCGAGCTCTGTACTATAGCATGATGAAAAGCGAGCAGACATCATTCTTCGCATTACTTTTGACACAAACAAACAAAACGCGTAAAATCTCACGCGACTTTTCTCGAGTTCTGACCTTCTTTCTTTCCTCTTTCCTCTTTCCTCTTCTTCTCCTCCGACAGCGACTCCAGTGAACCTGAAGTCAGCAAGACTGGCACATTTAAGAGCACCTGAGAGCACTTGTAAGGGATCCTTTATTCCGTGGAACGGACTGACGCATTTCCAGTTATCTTGTAGCAGCTGCGGTGACACGATTGGGCCTCAGCGATCATGGACGAGCAAGATTCTATTGCCTCATCTACTCAGCGAGCCTGGAAGCGACCAAGAAGACAGCGCTCCCATTCTCTCATTGCATTCGAAGCCGAGCGAGAACGGAACGAAAGCTTGATCTTGCCAGTCTTGCACGTTGTCAATCTGCCTAAATCAACTACACCTTCACCTGCTCAGCCTTTTGACCCGAATGATTCGGGCGTAGCAGCTAGCGAGGATTTGACAGAAGATGAATTGCGCACAACTTGCTGTCATTCTACACCTTTCGCAATTCTTGCACCTTGCCAGCACTCCATTTGGTATGTCAATCTTCTCTAGGTCTCACTTTGCTCATATTTTCGCTCTCAGTCGAGATTGCGTTTCAAACATCATCCGAGCTGTGGACCGAAGCAATCCTTATCAGCGCCCAAAGTTTACATGCTACTGCGGTGTTCAGCTCCTTGCATTGCTCGCTTTGTCAATCGATCCAAAGGTCCGGCAGGTTCAAGTTTTGCGAGCTCGATTACCGCCTCAGCTCTTTGCCCAAACTACTATGGATCTACCTCGATTGTTTGCATCTCCTCAAGTAACATTGCCCAAAGTTTCCAGTCCCACACCAACGGAAGAGGTAAACGTAAAAGAAGAGTCAATTTCTAGATCAGAAGACCGCTTTGCGCTAGGTGTCGCAGCTTCGTCGAATCCGTTTGTAAACTGTCCTTTACCAGTTGTTCAGGTAAATGTCCATTTTCGAGTTCTTTGCTGCACTCAACATTCACCGCAGCTTGATGATTTGCCCATCAATGTAGTGAGTACATATTTGGCTACCAAATCGAAACAATCTGACCACTACTGTACCAGCGCGTAAAAGACATTGAAGAATGGCTGGGTCTTGAAGGGCCATGTTTACCTGACAAATCAACCCATGGTCCTGCTGTTCACCTATTGGTTACTTCAGACGGATCACCAAGCAAGACATGTTTTCTGGAAGTGGTCGATTTGCAGCACGCTCATCGTATTCAGGGCTACTCGCATTTGTTGCTCGGAGCGAAAGTCACAGTCAGCTTAGCTAGCGAAGATGATTTGCTTCGAGCGTTGTTTCCTCGTTCGATTGATTGTTTGTTGGATGGGGAATCTATTGTTTGCGTTCCGAAAGATCTTGCTCAGATGGTGTCTTCTGGCCTGAATGCTTGATTAGCTGCTGAATATGGTCTTTATAGTTTCAGTATTGCGAGAAACCGGTGAGTTCCCTGTCGAGCTTGATACATGATCGTGAGAATTTGATTGGTTCTGATGTAGCCTGATGCCTTGGTCGATATGCCTGATCGTGCTCTGATGATGCTGATCAGCATGATTGCTAAGTGTAAGTCTATCTATTAAAGATTGCGACAATGTGTCACAATTGTCGTAGATCCCTGGGCAGTGGAGAACTGTCAGTGCTCAAGGTAAGTCCTGCGGTAATAACTTGATTGCGATTACAGTTGCTTCTGCAAGTGCGATTGGGAAAACAGCGCATGGCAAGAATGGCTTTAGTATCGAACTGATCTTTCTGCTGACACAGGCTTTCAATAGGCGTACTCATCTTGCTCAAATTGTTGTTTGAATCTGCGAGTCTCAATATGGCCGAAGCTCTCGCGGCCATGCACGATTTGATCAGTGTCAGCGCCTTGCGTCGCATCTTTGAACCTACTCAAGCTGCTCTTTGTCTGCAATGGTTTCGAGTGCAGTGCTTACCGCCTTCCTATCATCACCAGCGACATCAACGACAGCCAACAGCACCTCGAGCTCATCTTCTTCAGCCTTTGACTCTGACAGCTGCCCGAGGGCAAGCTTTGGTCAGTTTCGCTGGACACAAATAATCTGGCATGCTAATATCTGTCTGTCAGACGATGCATGAGCCTCCTTTTTCGCCAACACATCTTCCGAGTCCCACTTGGTCTGTTCACAGTGCACCGGCTCCGCCGACAAGGAGACTCAGTACTTTAGACCACCATCAGCCTATTCGCACTGGCGCATTGGAGGTCCATTTCGGTAACGGTATTACAGGCGCAGGGAACCACGCTTCTACTTTCATCCCAGGATCATCAGCACCTTCTTCTCACCTCTCACTTACTCCTTCGCCTCGCCAGCCTGTTCCAAGACAAGCGCAATTCATGTTGAATTCTCCTCCTCCTCCTCCTCCTTCTTCCTCTTTTACTAGAACACCGAGATTGCGCCCTTTCTCGAGGCCATTCGTCCCTCAGCATCGAGCTGCCAACTCATTGCAGCAATTGCAGAACATTGCCGAATTGCCCTTATTATCTATCAGAGAAATAGCTGGTCAGCCTTTGGCAGGAAAAAGAGAAAGGTTTCCCAGTGCTCCTAGCTGATGAGAGTAAGTGGGATTTTCATTGCATTTTCATTTGTGGTGAGCTATCCCTTTTTGAACTTGAGGAAGATCTTGAGCTGACGGTGAAGGTCTATAGTCATATTTCCTCTCACACGACCAGATCCAATCGACATTTTCTCAACGCATTGCATCCACACCACTTTCTCAACCATTGACATCCTCCAATCATCACTTCATCCAAATTACGACATTTCATACAGCAACGCACATCAAGAGAAAGCAACAGTAGCAGTAGAAGTAGAAGTATCAAGGTAGTACAGTTGACTCAGTGCACGCAAGTGCAAACATTGGACTGTGCTAGCTCTTCATAGGCGATGATGCATTCAGTTCTAATTGTGTAATGAAGTCTATGCGTATTTCTCTATTTCTCGTTCTTTCTACCCATTTGAGACTATCAATAAAGCGCGACAAGAACGAAGCAAAGTTGAAGCTGACCTGCATGAAATGTTGCATGAAAGCAACGAGCTTGTCTACTGCCTCCAATTCTATAGCGTTATACAAAGAAGCCCGGATACCTGAAAGACAGATCAGCGGAAGCAGTACACCATGAAGGGGTGACACTCACCGCCGACCGACCGATGACCTTTGATCTGTTTGATGTTGACTTTGTCTGCTTCTGCAATAAACCTCTTCTCTTGCTCCGCTCCGCCAGCCAAAACGAAGACCACATTCATCCTACTCCTTACTTTCTTGTCGACTTTTGAAACATAGAAGCCTTGACTCTGATCAATGCATTCGTACAACTTGTTGGCTTTCTGTTCGTTGATTTCATCAATCGCTTGTACCCCTCCTAAAGCCAGCAAGTGCTCAAACACCAGCCCAGCTACGTAAATACAGAACATAGGTGGTGTGTTGTAGAGCGAATCGTTATCCGCTAGATTCTTATACGAAAGCATTGCAGGGATTCTTGGTCCACCGAAAGGTACTGCTTCATCCACATCGACCAATAAGTCTTTTCTTACGAACACTAATGTTAGACCAGCTGGACCAATGTTCTTTTGAGCTCCAGCGTAGATGATGCCGAAATTGTGATTTGACCAAGGAATAGGTTTGGATAAAATGTTTGAAGACATATCCGCTACTATGGGTACATATTGAAGATGAGGAGGAACAGAAGAAGGTGGTGAGATTTCTACACCATTAACTGTTTCGTTTGCGCAGTAGTAAATGTAAGCTGGTTTTGGATCATTAGGTGTTGACCAAGTCCAATCTGATTCTGGTGCAACAGATCCAAACGATTTCTTATCTTGACTCGACGTTCTTGAATCGGTAACGACATGTGGTGAAAGACCTAAACGTTTTGCTTCGCCCGCTGCTTTAGCTGACCAACTTCCAGTGACGATATATTCAGCAGTTACAGGTTCATCAGGTTTCTGATCTTCTCGATGTTGCAATTTGTACCATGCTAGTAGATTGAGTGCCGTCATACTGAATTGAGTCAGACCACCCCCTTGCAAGAACAAAACAGCGAAGTCATCTGGAATAGCCAACAGAGTCCTTAGATCACTTTCCGTTCTCTTGCACAGATTCATAAACGTTGAAGACCGATGAGAGAGCTCCGTCAAGCCTATACCCGTGTTCTCATAATCTAGTAATCCAGCTGTTGCTTTCAATAACACTGGAGTGGGAAGACTGGAAGGACCAGCAGCTAGGTTGATTGTTTGACTTCGTAGAGAGGTGAGTAAGTTGCTGGAAGGTCCAGCCTTGATTTCATCTATGCTGTCGTCCGCCATGGCTACAAGTGTTCGTGTCGAGTCAACAGAGGTTGATTCCGAGCAGTGATGTCTAGCCACTGCCAGGTTGTGTCTTCTTCGCCTGGGTGCTTGTGTACTGCTAGCTGTGCCGCAGAACCTCAAGCTATCATGAAGGACTTGAGCCTGTCAGATGCAGAGCATAAGACTTAGTCTAGGTCGATGTTTGCATATACGCGTATCATGCCGTATTGGTGCATGACGCCTCAGCTGCTTGCGCTGTCTCCCTTTTATATGTCTGTCATTTCCGGCCCATCTCAATTTCTTGCATTACATACAGGGTTTCATGGCTATCTAGCCCATGTCCAATATGTACTCTCTGTCTCTCTCCCTTTTTATTCGTCCTTGCTAATACATGATGTATCGCTATTTCTTAGCTTTCAGTGTGATAGCGATTTCGTATTGCCAGTAAGCCGTGCTGCAGACTGCAAAGAAGATTCTCGGGTTGACTCAAATGAGGTATTCATGCTCGACCAATCGCACAATACCTACGTGCAGTTTCCAAGAGCTTTCCGTATTCCTCCCCTCCAGCTTATTGGATCAGCGAAGCAAAAGTACTATTCTTTTCCGACGAGCAAAATAAGAGGTTGAGGGATAGTCATCTTATTCGTTCCTCGGCCTGCGTTAATCTTTGACTCGTCAAGAGCTTACTTACGTCACTGCTTGTGCAATTCTCTACATACTTCATATCCTAACCTGCTTTTTACACTTACAATTTCATTTTTTTCACTGATTCCGTGCCACCCGACCTAATTATCAATGGCGGCTAAAGCTGTATCGATCAAGAAGCTTATATCCTCGCTACGGTAGTCATCCTTCCCGATTCGGAAGTTGTTATTCTCGAAGATCATGTAATCTTCTGCCTTATTGTATTCAGGCCAATTGAGCTTCGGACCTAGCAAGAAACGTTTTTTCAACTTAATTGTTGCTTACAATCTTGAAGAGCTTGGGACTTACTTGATCCTTTGTTTGGTGAACCGGTGCGAACGAAGTTGATGAGGTATTGTTGCATTCGATAGCTTGTTTCCAAGTCTGCTTCACGATTTCCCAAAGGTGTTCTCACAGTTCTATTTAGAACGCCGAAGGTCTAGTAAACCAGAGATATTTAGTTCCGAAGTACAATTGGACAAGAGACGGAACATACATATGGAAGTTCGTTAGCATGACTGACACCGAATTCAATAGTCTGATTCTGAGGTACTTGATTGCTGGTTCGGAAGCACCAAGATCAGCATTCAGTGTTAATCCATATGTTGGATTTCTGCTCACAATCTGAAGCTATACGCTGGAGCTCTGGCTGAATGTTTCTGAGCATAGTATCGGGCACCAGCATGAATATTGTCGGTGTATAACCAGTTGACTCGCTTGTCTTGTAAGCCGGTCGAAATGACGCCGTCGCCGCTATATGTTCAGATCATGAGATGATCAAAAGATCCCGGTCAAAGTACTCACGTGCCGAAAGGACAGCCAAGAGTATTGTTGTTCGGAAAGACAGACAAAGCGCGTTCGATAGTGGCATTGCTTGGATTTGAGGTCGCGAGGAAACGCTCAACAACAGCCCTGAAAGCAGTCTCGTTATTGATCCCAGTCGGCGCACCAATGCCAGCTAGTGGATAGAATCAGTCTCTGGCCAATACAGCAAGGGGATAAACTCACAAGTCGCTTCATCTCTAGTAGCACCGAACATGACTGGAATTTGTAAAACTTTGTTTGTCTTGAAAGCTTCGAGAGAAGAAGTGAGAAGTAGATCTCCATCAGGAACGGGACCACCACGGAAAGTTGAATTCGGAATTGCTGAGTATAAGGTGTCATATGGCAACGCGCGCAAACATGCTAAATCGTCTGATCCAGTACAGCCAGTAATATTGAGCACTGACGATATCAATTTAGTCTGTTCAGTATTTGTGTACATGGCTAAAACTCACGACTTGCCCAGCCCGCATTTCTTGCGGAGGATGTGGATGATGAACTGATTCCTGAGCCACTCGTGGTCACGGCTCGAGCTATCAGGCCATCGTCTCGACCGCCATAGGCTACTATCTGATTAATCACAGCAGATCCTCCAGCACTACAAAAGGATCAGAAGTGCGTCAGATGTGCAGCTGTGGTCTAGCACCTTTGACCCCAGATCGTAACTTGCTGTGAACGTAGAGTCTTTGAGAGTCTGCAGATCTAGTGTCCAGTCAGTGCTTACCTTTGGATCCCCACCGAACGCAGCGATGTTCTCGTTCACCCAGTGAAGGGCTAAGCGCTAATTACTTGCTATCAGCACATATGTGAGCAGAGACAAGTGTGCTTACCTGATCTTTAGTGCCCAAGTTGAGAATACCAGCTTTTTCGGCTGAATCACCAACTGGGAAACCAAATGCTGACAGTCGATAGCTGTGCAGCAGTATTTAGCAAGATAATGTGCACTAATTGTGTGCAGCTCACTTGAACGAGACAAAGATCTGACGGAAAGGGTCAGTTTGACGCGAAAAGCGATTGGGTTCAACACCTACGATGGGTTCTTTCAATTCAACAGATCTCTGTACAATGTATGATCCATTGTAACGAGGATCATTCGCTGTGCCTTGGCTGTTACCTCCCCCGTACACAAAATTTAGTACAGGTAAGTTCGAGTCAGCCGAAATGCCAGCGGGTCGAATGATGCTAATTGTGAGACAATCTTCGTCCAGTACATAAGGTTGATTCTGAGTCAAGTTTCTGGTAGACGAAGGACCGTAGCCTGGGCAGACATTGCGCCAGTTTGTTGCATCATAAGGTTCTGACCAAGTTGTGTTGACAGCTCGAGGGTTTCGCAAGCGCTGGAACAAAGCATCAGTGTCTCGTTTGCTGTCGCGACTAAAGCGTGCTTACGAGATCACCAACTGGCGGTTGAGCATAAGGGATAGATAGGAACAGATCTTGCTGCAGACCAGCTTCATATCTGCCAATAATGGTTCCGTTCCTGACTTGCACGGAAGGACTGCTGAACATCTCTCGCTCAGTAAGTCCATGCTGCACAGGCGAAGCTGAAACAAGAGAGAACAATAGACCCAAAGCTAGAGTTGCGCGCTTCATGATCAAAGAGTTGTAATTTGAAGGAAAGGAAAGAGGAGCACACGGTGGGGCACCTATAAAGAAGGGCAATCGTTTTTACGCCGGTACAGATCATCGGCAAGGGCAGCGCGCTCTAGTATTAGTAGTCAACCTTGGCTTAACGAATTTGCCGCAAGGCAAGCATGAAATTCGACGAGAAGATGCGCGATACACAGAGCTGAGATAATTTAGCAACACAGATAGAACAAGAGAGAGGTCGAGTGAAGTAACGAGCGAAGCAGTGTTGCGCCTGGGCGAAGTTGTTACGTAAGCAAGCCCATGCGGCTCTCGGAGCACGATTCCTCAACCACTGAGACGATATAGAGTGTAGTATGCAGTATCAGCTGCGCGACGAGCGATAATTGACGCTTCCGGTGGTGACTGATCGTTTTGGTGCAAGCGAGGTTGATCTCAAACATTGGCAGTCCCTCGTTGTCGAGCCACTCAGAGCAAATATCAGATTAATACTGATCTTGCAGCACTCTTGCTTGGCTATGCAGGCTTCAGTCAACCTCAATTGTTTCTAAAGCTTTCATCGGATCTCTCGCTCTTCTTCATCAGCTGTACACCGCAAGTTGCATAATCTACACAGGCTCACCGCGCGATCCTCAGTCCTGCTCCCGTCGAAACTCAGTCGTGCTCACGTCGAAAGTTGTCACAGCAGTGAACGCTATACTAAATCTGCCTTGTGCGCCAACCTTGATATGACCTTGTCACGGAACTTTCTGCTCCTTACGACGATATTACCGATGCAGTGCTAGTACACTATCTTACCAGTCGTGCTCTCCATATCCTGTCGGCCGTCTCGACCACAAACAGGGCACCAGCTTACATTGTAATCCAGACTGACTGGCCTGCACAGGCTGAATAAATGCTCTCTACTCTTCTATCATCCGTCTTCATATCATAGCACTTTGACGCCATGTCCTTTCCTACATTCCCTATTTTCCCACCAGCGCAAGCTACAAGCACTGATACCATTGAAACACGCTTCACTTTTGCAAAACCACCTAGCACAGTATTCTCCCTGCAGAAGACGAACGCAAGCTTCTTCCCAAGTGAACGATTCAAGAAGACTATTAGCGGATTTGGCACTTCTGATCTGATTCTCATATCATCCGACAAAGTGTCTTTCTCGGTACACAAAATGTACCTTCTCACAGCGAGCCCTCTTTTCCGGGATATGTTTGAGATTGGATCCAAAGACGGGCAACCGAGCGTCCAGATGCACGAAAGGGCTTATATTTTGGACCTGCTCTTGGTATTCTGCTACCCTAGTGCACCTGTTGAGGTATGGGATCGATCAAAGGACAGCTTGGTAGAATGCGCAAAGGCAGCAGACAAATTGGGAATCGTTAGGGCGGTTGAGCATGTTGGAAGTACTCTAGCACGCATGTGAGTAGTATTCTCGATCGCAATGACACAATCCGCAAGCTTACTGCTATCGACAGATCTTTGGCTACCAAATATCCAGTCGAGCTATACACTCTTGGCTGTCAAATTCAACATGGCGAATTGCAACAGGCTACAAAATTCTATGCAGCGGCTGATCCTGCTTGGATCCACAATTTCCGTAAACACGCTTCAGCTATGGGCTTGGCTAATGCATGTGAACTGGTAGGTTTGCTCCATAGTGAAGACGACTGAGTCTAATGTTCTGCACAACAGCTCAACATTGCTTTACGAGAAAATCACATCCTCTTCCCAAGGGATGTATACTCGCAATGGTCTACTATCCTAGATACACCATTACTGCCTGATGTTCCCCAGTTTGGTGAACCTGCAAAATTAGCATTGCAATGTCTCCTCAGCATCCTAGCCGAATGTGGATGGATGGTCATTCGCCAAGCAGTAGAGCAGAAAGGGTGGCTATGAACTCACCTTTCTAGAGGGGCAGGATTGAAGGCATTGATTTGACAGACAAGCCTGAAGATGTTTCACTTGGATCGAGTAACCCATACTTCTGCCTGCCATGTATACAATAATACAAATCTTGTGCAATGTGACTAGACTGTAGGATGTTTTTCTTAATACTCAGATCAATAAGATGCCATATCGGTTGCATTTTACCGAGCTTCAAGTTGGGTCGGACTCTTGTCTTGCCCGTGAGCTGCTCGTATTCGATCATTATTTTCCTTCCTTTACAGCTAGTGTACTGCCATTCTGTCCGTTTGTCTGTCTGGCCTTTACTCGCAAGCCTGAGCTTCTAATATCTTCCAATCTTTTGCGTATGAGACTTCTAAAATCGATTCTTCCCTTACGTTGTCATGGCAAGACAGCTCTTCGTCCGTCTCTTAAACGGCCACAATTCTTCCCTGCCACCCATTGGCAGGTCCACTGGCGGCTGTGCGTTGATATTGGCGCAGATGACATCTCGCTCGTAAAATTTAGCGGTCGATGATGGGTCGCTTCTTCGCTGAGCGAGGTGCTTTCCTCGTCCGGAGCAAGGATTTCAACGATTCCATGTCAGGAGCGTCAAGACTGCCATTGCAATTTAATCAACCAGAACTGAACCTCGTGAGCACTCTCGGATTCAAGCAGGAAAGGTTTGCTAATCTTGCTCAGGGTCTGCTCAATCATACGTCCGTATGGAGACGTCTTCAACATGTAAGCAAGGCCGCATTATGATTGCCAGTCTCTGAACCGCTGTAGTTTTTCCTGCCTGTCATATACTTTTGGGAATATCCGTTCTTAACCTTTCTGGACTACAATCTCCTTTATGCTTGCTTTGAGTTGGCTCAGCATGCTCCGACCGGGTCCAGGAACAAGATCTGGTATCTTGCCTTCGCATCTTATCTGGTCTGCTCAATAGCTTCTTTCGCGCTGCTCTTCTATCATCTGTATCACTATTCTCATCAATGGACAAGAAGACCTCCTATCTTGCCACTTTACCTTGATCGCAATGCACATAGATTCACCGAGATGTTCCGCAGCTACGACCATTTTTCATTCTTGACCCACGTGAGCTCTACGGCCTCTTGGGAAGATTGGATTTCGGAACATGCATACTGGAGTCGCCAAGGTACAGATCTTTTCTTCTGTCTTATACCTGTTGCCAATTCTTGAGCCAAACAGATTGGCCAAACGTTTCTTTAACACTCCTAAGAGCCATCATTGCCCTGGCACTTCTTCTTGCTCAGCATGTCTATAATAACCCAGTACAAGAAGAACCGAAGGTCGATTACGCTTACTTCGACTCAAATGCACGCATGTCCGATTTCCTTCTCTCTATCTGCCTCATTCAGCTCAGCTACGCTGCTCTTCGATTCGTTCTGTTTTCCTTATCACTACTCGTTACGCTCTTCGGTCCGGGCCGCGGCTATCGTTGCTCATGGCAGAAAGAAAACGAAGAACAGCATGCAACGATGCTTCTCAACGATTGGCAACTCAGAACACAAGATCGTATTCGTTCAGCAGTGGACTTTTGTACCAGTCCAATCTCTCCTAGATCAAATGCAAGAATTCCGCAACTACCTGAAATCAGTATCGATCGAGATCCTCTTTACACTCGTTCTGCAAGAGATTCGGAAGAAGCAGAAATGACGGAGAGAGGAAGCGATAGGCCAGGTCTGACAAGGAATGATTCAGAAGACTCGCAAGATGGGGATGTATCTGAGCAAGGCAGGTTCACTGAACGGTTTATGGAAAGGCGCAACTCGGGCGAAACGATCTCTGATAATGAGACAGATGGAAGATTGTCTACTATCGAGGAAGAAAGAACGTCAAATACATTCAGACTCAGTTCATTCAAACCAGAATCTCCTTCTCAACTCCATCACGAAGCAGCAGCTCGAACATCAGAAGAAACGCCTGGTTTCTCAAATGCGGCTTCGACATGGGCTTCACCTCGATCGAGCAGTGATACGAGCAAACCTACAATTCCGCTGGTTACATCGAAGCGAGGCTCGGCAACTACTTTTGGGCGACCCGACGACGAGGCAGAGCTGTAACAGGTTTTGTGAATAGATTTTATGTAGTCTATACAACGGGCTTTGGCGGTAGTAGACTTGTAACAGCAGGAACGAAGAAGCAAATACAAGGCCATTCGCGAATGCTTCGTATTATAGAACACTATGTTGACACTTTGCACTGTACAAAAAGAGCATCGCCTAAACAAAAATTGGAACGCTCTTACATGCATAACGACCAGACATCCCTAAGAGTCCATTTTCTTTCCGATCCCTGTGCTACAGTCTCGACTGGGCTTGCGATGTCCGCGAATACGATAATGTTGTTGTCGTACTGCCTTCTGTCCACTCAGTCGTGCTCGCATTTGTCCATCCTGTCGATTCATGACCAGCTTCTAATCTAGTCGTTCGACCCACGAATTCAGACGGTGTCTGTTCTAGTTTGCTTTGCGAAGTTGCTGAAATACTGTGTTTAGGTAGTTCTATAGATGGACCAAGAATCGATTTGATTGGTCCTGCATAGTGCGAGTTGCCGTAGAAGATCCAACTAATGACCATCACTTTAAAAAGGGCGATCAGCTTTTATCTAGGTAAAGTCTATCGAAGTAGAACTCACTGATGAAAGATATAATTGCTGTAATAGGGCCCCATCCAAACGATAATGCAGTTATAGGTAGATTTTGAGGGAAACCAAAAAGGATGGTCATGAATGCTCCAACGGAAGTAGCGAGAAAGGAGACGGTTTTGCTTGATCCACGTAATGTCCATCGCCAACGACCTTCTTCCAGTACATTTGGGTCTGCGAAGAGATAGATGAGGCAAGGCATTGCGTAGGCGATAATCAGACTTGTTCCGGCTGTGCAGTGCAAGGGCAAGGTTAGCATAAGCTTATTGACCGGATGTTGCGACGGCACCTGATGCTAAGATTAGAGCTCTGGTAATAGCTTCACCAACAGCAACAAAGAGAAGTCCAAGAAGAGTGAGGATGAGAATGAGTTGTACGGCGACGTAAGGTATCCGATGATCTGATATTCGGCGGATATAGTGACTGAAAGGCAGAGCTTTGTCTCGAGCCAATGCCCATGCGAATCGAGAACAAGCGAGGAGTTCTGCTATTCTATTAGTACTTGACATTCAAGATGATGCTCGAAGGCTTACGAGCTACCCCTTGGAAGAGCATGGCTATGAGGACGAGGATGAGTACAAAGAGTGCAACTCCTTTGCCTATGATACGGCATGAGGGTAGTTCTCGATTTTCCAGCAACAACTCACTCATATTGGCTATCAGAATCGAGCCAGGTGTAAAAGCTGATTCTTGCGCTACTTCCGGTACGCAAGCGAAGATAACACATATCGACTGTCATAGCAGACTCTCAGGTCTGAACCAATGGCAATGGTCCGAAATCACGCACTATCCACCCGAGCAGATACGAAATCACAGTACTCCAGAACAATGCCAGCGGTACAGCTTTTGATGGGTCTTTGGTCTCTTCAGCCATATGAGCAGCAACATCTTGCCCGGTAGCTATGCACGTTCCGATCCAATTGACGAGATAAACGATTTGAGGACTATTGAAGTTTGTGTGGTTGATAGTATCTCCAAATACTCGACTTGCTGGTAATTTATCTCGAGTCGATACAGACAGACTGATGACCATTACCAAGAACGCGACGATAATCTCAAGTGCTGTAGAAATATTGACTCAACACGTGCAAGTCACAATGGATTTAAACAAATATTACGTACCGACGATTTTCCATAGATAAGGACTCCGAGAAATTGGCAAGGAAGCGATGACGGCGCATAAACAAATTTCAGCACTGCCTATTCCTATGCTTTTCCATATCGTTCGATGATATTCATCCATGTATAGTACGAGAGTGCCTTGCATAACAGTAGCAAATTGATATGCAAGTAAGATTTGCGTGAAGACTGGAGTTTTGAGTTCCCGTTGAGAACGTACGTACGATAGAGACAATAGTCTTGAAATAGAACTCACGATGACCTATAAAGAGAAACGACCCATTGACCCAGGATAAGAACCTCGCGTATCTCTTCAGTCCAGGTGCAGCTCTACATAGTTTCCAAGTCCAAGTAAACATTGCACCACAAACAGGGAAAGCGGAAGCGAATTCAGCCAAACTTGCAGACATGATCACTATTGCTATTCCTCCTAAAGGCCAACCCAAAGCAAAAGGTGCTGAACCACCCATATGACCGGAAGTAATCACTCCAAACAGTGTGCCTTGTAAGAAACCAATATTGGCCAAACAAACTCCAAAGAGGGAATAAACATCATGATCTCTTTTCAATTCATCAGGATAGCCTAATTGATCTAATATCTTGTATTGTTCTTGTTCTGATCTGTTTGTAGGAATGGATTTGAGGGAATCAGTCTCATCAATGCCAAGAACTGGTAAAGCTAGAATCGAAGTAGGTGTCGTTTGCTGATGCTGTTTCTTGCGCCAGCGCTTGGGTGATCTGATATTAGATAAGAGACCACGACGAGAACTAGGCGTGCTTGAGAGAGAATGACCTGATAGAGTGCTAAAAGATTGGTCGGCTTCTGAACCGTTGATTGGTCTTTCGTTCAAAGACAGAGCAGGAGTAGAGGAAGAGTCCAGAAAGCGAACAGAAGAGGAAGAAGGTGTTGATGCCAACGGACTACCCTCGGTGACGATTAGATTCGGCGTTTGTGCTCCATCTTCTGATAAGCCCGGAGAGGGAATAGCTTGATCTTGTGCTTCCGTTGAGACCATGCTCCAGATAAAGACCGACGTCGCTTGTCCCAAGCACGACAGACCCTCTCTCTATCGCTACCCCAGATTTGACCAGCGCCCACAAAGCAGCGGGAGATAAGCGTATTGGATCCTTTTATGCAGGAAAGGGGTATGCCTTCAGCTACGAGAGGCTGTGGTATCGAGCATTCTTGTTGCAGGGAGAGGAAGAGGAAGAGAGAGAAGAGTCTGGACCGCGAGCGAGACATAGCAAAGTGAGCATGATTGTGATTTCACTTATCCCATCTTTCAGACCGAGAGCTTCAGCTTATTCTCCCAAGGTAAGGGCACAGGTTGCTCACTACTATATCACCCTAACAAGACTGGATTTAAGACATTCCCATTTGATATCCCTTTGCAGCAATTTCTGGTCTGCGCGTGTGCACCTCAAGGGTATGAACGAACCATGGACCAGATAGAGATACCTACATTCGATGACGAGCAGCCTGCTCAAGGATACAACTTTGGTGGATTCGGTGTATCGGATGCAGCAGAATCAGGCGGATTCGGTGCATTTGGCAGTTCGAGCTTTGGCGCGAATGTGTTTGATAACTCTCCCTTTGGTAGCGCTAGTCATAGCAGACCAAGAGGGGATAGTATTCCTTCATCTTTCCCAAACATTTCTCCACCCGCTTTGATTGCGAATGCTCGCAAAGGGTCGCATGCGAACATCTCTTCGCCTTTCCAACATCATGGGAGGAACAAGTCTGGCAATTCAACAGATAGAGGCTATGTCAATGGATCAAACATGTCTTCCCCAGTTCATGGTCGGTCAGCTCCTTCGCTTTCGCATTCACAATCAAGTAGAAGGGATTCTTTACCGCCTATACCTCATGCAATAGAACCGCCTGCTTCTATGCATGCACCGTTGGAAATGGCTGCCTATTTGGTGTTGGACTCATTCTTTGAAAAAGCAGAAGAGAAGATGTCAGATGCTTTAAGTAGACCTATTGTTCGTACTGCAACATGTCTCTGCAATATCATTGCTGAGGGATGGCGTCGTGCGAACAGGATCACGATATTTACTTACCTACTCTGCTCGGTCAAGGAGTTGATCCAACTTTCGATGACCTGCTTCTGTCTATCGCTCATATAGGCAAGAAACTACCCAAATTGGTCATTGATATAGTCATGAATTGGAGGAAAGCGCAATCAGAAGGTGTAGATGCATCCATCATCTCTCGTTCTCTGTACGTGCAAACGCAATTCGAGTTGCTTTCATTATTCTGAATAACAAGACAGTGCCGGCTCAGCTCACGGTACCTCAAGAACAGTTGTAGCCGAGACTCTATCTTCTAGAAAAGCTCTAGCATCAATTTATATCCTTTGTCGAGCTTTGTCAGCCGTAGTAGGCTCAGTCAATAGAGAAACTTTAGGCGACGAATTGTCTTTCAAACTAGAAGATATCATTTTCAATTCGCTCAAGAATGCAGATCCAGCTCAAGTGGTTCGAAGCGCGAATAGGAAAGCTAACATGGATATGTATGCTAGAATCATGGGCAAGTTTTCAGTCATCAGGTAGGTTCTGCCGTTCATGTATCTTCGTGCAAGATTAATCAGTCGGTGATGCCTACAGCTTCGTTAGCGTTAGCGATCGGTTCTTGGCGGATTTGGATCAGATTAAGCGAGGACTGCTACCGAAGGAAATCGAGCCTAGATTGGAGTTCTTGATACATGGAATGCGATTTCTGAAACTACAAGTCAGTGTCTTGGGAGTTGTTGGAGCTCTTATCTGATTTTGATTCGCACAGATCTATCCAATGGAAGCCTTCGAGGATGCAGCTGAATTCATGGAATCGCTTGCATCAATCTTCGACGTGTCCAGTGGTGCCAGGATCAAGACTGCTTTAGCTATAACGCTTACGGCGCTTCTGACACCGGTGTCGAATGCAACAGCTGAAGTCAATCAACCACTTTGGGCTCAAGCCACTCAAACAATATACACTAAAGCTAGTCAAATGGCTACAAAACCAAGATATATTGCCTACGCTCTTCCTGTCATCTGTGCTTCTGCAGCGTCTTCGCCTGAAGATCAACTCTTGAACAATTTCAATACTTGCGCTGAACTATGCCTGAACAGGCTGAAAGATAAAACACTTCGACCTTTAGCGATGCACGGAATACTCCAGCTTATGTTTGCCTATTTGCGAAGATGTCATGAAAGTCATTCTGCCGTTGCCAAGCGGTTAGATGCCATTGTTCGCTTCATCTTACCTCTGGGGCGCAAACAGCTGAATCCACCTGATCTGCATCTGGACGCACCAGCTGTTCTTCTGCAATTCATAGCTCATCGACATTTTGAATACGGTTCTGAACTCATCCTTTCTGTTATCAATCCTTCCCCGGCTGTTGGATCCGATCGCTGGCCTATAGAAGCTCTAGCACCTGAAAGAATGCATGTGGCTATCAAAGCTATTCTACTGACATTGGATTCGCTGGAAAAGAACGATGAACCTGTTCTTCCACCCGCACCAAGAATAGAAGACAACGATTACATCGAGCAAGCTGAAGCATTGGAAGAGAAGAAACATAGTCCTTCTGTCGCTCCTCTTCCCGAATCATTGCTCTCCAGGTCGGGTATGCGAATATTCGTCGGAGGTTGTATTTCAACCATTGCGAAAATAGCAACAGCTTGTGATAGAGCTTCAGATTCGTACAATATTCTAGATGATCGCAACATCGTTCCTCGGGGCACTATTCCGCCGCCTTATTCACCTGAAAGGGAAATGATGCATTACAGACGACATGGAGCTTTTCAAGTCTGCTATCCTAGAGAACGTCAACCCATCTTTGACCTACTGCGATGTTGCATTGATTCTTGGCCAAGACTTCTTACTCGCGATCCATCTTTACCTGATTTCAAACCGCTCGATATCATCCTTCGTGGACTCGTGCATGTAGATATAGATGTATATCAATCTTCTCGGATGGCTCTTATGCGATTAGCTCAACAGCAAGATGGTCATCTGGTTGTTCGCGCTGTGGGTAGATTTATCGTTAGACCTGAATTGATATTGCGAGAAGTCGGGTCAATGCAAGGAGCGGCTACGGTCAAGCTGGAGTCATTAGTCAAGCTCTGGATTGAAGTAATCACGGCTTGGCAAACAGCGCTGAAGGAATACTCGACTTTGACCAACTTACCTGTAGCAGGAGTTGGATTGCAGTTCAAGCGACCTGGCGCATCTTCCAGTGCAGAAAGCGCAGCTGATCATCCTTTCTCTGGTTCTGACCCTCATCAGCTTCTCTCCCTGCTAAATGATATTGAAGCTTCAGCTATTGTCATTATCCTATCGCAATCAGCTCTTCTTCGCCGCTGGGGTGTCGAGGCGCTCAAGTTGTCAAAATCATCTCATGCTATCCTCATTACACTGAGCAACAACGTCAGCGGAAGTCCAATCATAGCGGAGAACACCTCTCGTCTGTTTGAAGAGCTTGAAGGCTCGGCACATCTTCTGGACGAGATTGATGAAGATCTGCTTACGTCTGGCGAGAAATCTGGTCTGGTCAAATGGCGTAAAGCTCCAGCGGACAAAACACTAGCTAAACTCATCGAAAGCGACAATCCTCTCGATCTGGCTCTTTGGCATCATCTGATTCCAATACTCTTGAATACTTTCGTTCAGCATTCACCTAATCTGATGGCTCATGCTCGAAGTTTCTTGGCGACTCGACTCATCAAGGTCTATCCCGCAGCTTCTTCAGCAGCCGGATTAGTTCCAAGTAAGGTACCTCAAACGCCTCTTTCTACACGTCCAGGTAACCCTGTGCCGACTTCCTATCCAATGGACATCACCTTCTTGGCGGATCATTGGAAAACTCATCTTATGAGTCTTTGTGCTATCACCGGCAATGCCTCTCCGGCCACTCCTGTACCAGGATCTAGTGATGCTGAGAAGCTTGGCTCAGGCTCTGAGCTTGTTCGACTTGGTATGCCCTTCCTAGCATCAGACAATCTCGCCTTGCGGGATGCTACTGTTCAAGGACTAGGCTGTGTTCATCCAGCTCTCTACAAATCACTCTTGGATGGTCTACATTCTATTGTTCGGCATCTTTCGGAAGATCGCAAGAATCGGATAGACCAAAGGACAGGCGGTAAACGCAGTGCAAGACATGGCCGACTCTTTATTGCTGTAGCTCTCGTTCAAGAATCTTCCTCTAAACTTCTTCGAACGGACTCCACTTCAGTCACGGAAACGGAAGTTCACCTAGTGGCGCAGTACATCCAAGAAGCTTTTTGCTTCATACGTGATCCGGAATCATCGGAAGAAGCTAGTTTACTGCCTATGCGCAGAGCTTTCTGCATATGCGTGCATAACCTGATCGCATACTGCAGCACAGATGGCAGTCTGGCAAGATGGCTTTCCGCCGACGTACGCCATGATATCTTTTCACTCTTCGATAGCTGGTCTTTCCGTCCAATGAGCGTGCAATCTCCTGACATCGGTCGACATACTATGCGCTCATCAGAAAGTCACTCTAGCCATTCGAGGCACACGAAGGGGCGAGCATCCTCCTCTTCTGGCGCCTCTCAGATGTCAGGCTGCGAAGTGTTTCTACCGGCAGTGAATGCCATGGCAGCGTTCTGTGTAAGCATCATGTTTTCTATGGTAGCATGTAAATTGACGCGAGATAACAGGAACAAGGCGCAATTAGCATAAAGCGCGACAGTCCAGACCGTCAAAGTGGTCTTGAGGCGCAAGAAGTCCTGAAATGGGCTCAAGCTCTTCTGGAAGCACCTCAAAGCGCTGGACACACTTCCGCAAGGTATGTTCGATGATCGTTACAGATATCTGGTCGCTGAGGCATGTATAGACGTGCGCTGGGAGGTCTTGTTAGCTTCAATCTGGACAATCGAACCTTCCTGGATGCCACAGTCTTTCAATGTTTTGCCGAGACAGACAATCTACCCCTACCGCAAAGCACCTTTTCCATTCTTAGTGGTGCGCTAATCGCTGAACCGACAATTGCAATCAAATCATCGACAGCTGTTTGTTTGGCTCTCTGGAAATTAGCGCATGCCGATCTACCTACGCGACAACGGGCTCTCGACATTCTGACAACCAGATTACCGCCCGATCTGCGTAGTGAAATCGCAAGCGTTTGTGAACCTGCCATATACAGCACTTTCGGAGGAGCTCTTCTTCATGCTCGGTCGTATCTTTGCGACAAGCTGGCAAATTCTGCTTTGGCAGATGGAAGAGCAGTATTCCTCGAGCTCGCCATCCGAATTTTGCAGGTTGCAGGCAAACAGACTCGCTTGCTACTTCAACTGCTACCTTCTTGGCTTAGCAACGTCACTCTACCAGTTTCCGTCCCGAAAGCAATCGACACAACTCCAACTCTACCTCAACCACCCATGCCTTCAACAGAAGCCGTTCTTGCCAATCTTTTCCTTCTCAGTGCCAAATATGCTGACGTCTATCAGCTTGAAGTACGGAGTATGTGGCTAGCACTTGCCGGTCCGTCAGACAGCAACAATTTCGCATCGGTGCTGCATTTCCTTGTGCAAGAGACTGCTCGAAGAGGTTCAAAAGAGTTTACCAAACACGCTCAAAGAATCATTGGCTGCTTGAGCGATTCAAAGAATGCAGCTGCTGTTCTAACGTATATGGCCTCTCTCGTTCAGCCATCTGAAATACTGGATCTTCCTGATCACAAGGGCAATCAATCCACCAAGCGTACAAATCTAGATACTCTCTTTCCCATCAGTCCCAGGCGGATGGCGCTCTCTTTGGCACAAGCTGCGTTGCTCATCTGCGGCGATGCCGCAATCACAAGAATCGATACAGCTGATCCTAATATCGCAAGAATATTGCATATGCTGGTTGTGCATGCCGATCACTCCACAGTTTTCATCAGACAGCAAGTGCGAGATATCATAGCGCGATTAGCGACCCTCCTTCATAAAATCGGCAATAACAAAATGCGAAGCTCTTCCAATGGTGTTCTCCTACCTGGTCCGGCTGAAGTTTTATGGTCCTGGCGATCTTTCTGGGAGCATGAAGATGAAGCTGTCGCTTCCTCGCTGCAGAAAAGTCCGCCAAATATGGATAAGCTGCTGGAAGATCTGCTCGAGTTACTAAAAGTTCGCATTCCAGATCTCGGCAGAGTCTGGGGAAGTGTTGCGCTAGAATGGGCGACCTCTTGTCCATTGAGACATATGGCCTGTCGTTCCTTGCAAGTCTTTCGTCTGCTTACGCCAACGATCAACCAGCGAATGCTGGCAGAAATGCTCTCAAGACTGGCCGATAGCGCATCGGATCAGTCGGGAGATAGTCATGTATTTGCTGAAGAGATTCTTTCGACGCTCTCCACAGTCATTGAAGTGTGTACGGCACCTCTCATGCAGGATGTTCCTCAGCTGTTCTGGGCAAGTTTGGCTTGCTTCGAAAGTGGTAACGAGAAAGAAGTTGCCCAAGCATGTTCGGTCGCAAACATCGCAATCAATCGTCTAGATCAGCTATCGCACGATGCTATACAAGCGATAGCCGATATTCAACCGGAGCAATTCGATATTCCCGCGATGTTGCGCCACCTCGCTTGGAGAGCTTTTGCATCTGCAACTACATTGGATCCAGCGTGGCAATTCTTCTCTTCTTTAGCATCATCACCGACCGCAAACTCTCTCTTCTCCCTTTTCCCTTCTTTACATATTCTCCTACCCATTTCTCTTCTTTACGGCCTGCAGGCACTGGAAACGGCCAACACGTCGACTCAGCTTGTACTATTTGCGGAAGCGCTTGCTCAGCTAGCAGCACGGAACGATGAACACAGCGTCGCTCGAATCATGACATCTCTGGGCAAGAATCGATTCCGCTCAAAAGAAGATCTTGTTCGGCAAAGCATTAGTTGTTTCGCAGAATTCGCCAGTCCTGCTCAGCGAGTCGATATCTTCATCTTTTTCATTTCAGCTCTCAACAATCCGCTGGAATGGGTTAGGTTGCGAACATTGACGATCCTCAAAGCCTTTGCAAAACAAGTCACAATGGACGAGAAGGAGCTCGTAAAGTATGGACCTGACTTGCTCCGACCTCTTGTCCGTCTCCTTCAATCGGACATGGCTCCCATGGTACTGGAAGTGCTTGACGAGAAGATTCCAGTTCACCATGACACAGCAAGCAAACCCAACGGGCTTACAAATGGAAATGGATCGTCATCTCGACCAGGTACTGGTACTTCTCGTCGACCTGGCTACCTGCCCGATCTGGATGTTCCGCCTTTGTCAAACGAAAATCTGAATCTTGTTTTCGGCGAACCCACGGAGTCTGGCTGGTGCTTGCCCAATCCGATGGAAGGTACTGAAGCTGTTCGAAGCAAACTCCGAGCATTGGTGGAAAGCTGTGGTATTCAAGCCAATCCTTCCCTTACGAACTCGCCCTTTGAATTCGCTAACGAAGATGATCATTTTGCTCACGACACCGATTTCTCTTTCTCTGAGACAAGATCTCAGTCAGATGCGGATGTATCAGGACTGGGAGAAATGGTTTCCACATTGCATGATTTGAGCAGGTGAGCTTTATCGATCACTCGAGCAACATCAAGCTAATCTTTTACTCAGTTTCTTTGATGAACCGGAAACTCAACTTTCTCCTGCCTATCGAATGTCACAAACATATGGAAAGACAAGACGGGTCGCGCAGGTCTGTTGCTTCTACCAAAACAAGCGATACATTTTCTGATTGAGTTGTTTAGGTCCTGGCTCGCTCATACAAGACTCCTGACACGCCAACTGGCCGGACTCCTTTCCTTGCAGCTTTCACTGAACCTCATTTACCGCTGGCACGGGAACCTTCGTTCGAGAACGTATTGGAAGAAGAAGATTCAGAAAATGACGCTGACGTCACAAGTGACGGACATGAAGACGATATGGATGCGACTTTGTAACACTATTTTGGCCCTGTGGATATGTATTGATAGTTGTACACACTTGTAAAAGTAGATTTGGTAATCCATGGAGTTTAGTTATCGCCGCCTATTTGTTTGTTCAGTGATCACGGCATCCACGACTTCCGTCTTCAATTTCGCTCACTATTACGCTTGTCGCTGATTCACCAAGTCCGTCAAATTCATACACCGAACTTTGTGACCTGCCCCTTCGTTTCTCGCTATTCAACATTTTCGCACTCAGCCTCAAATATCAAGTTGCCTTGTTGGCTCTGATTGCCTCGCTAGTCTTACCGTATCTCTTGCGTCGCTCTGGTACAACTTCTGAACTTTTCTCTCCTACTCTAAGCTCTTCAAATATGTCAATCAAGTTTATCCCCCGGCTCAATCAGAACAGAGGTCATGCCAATCAGTTCGTTTTAGCGCTTGAGACACCACTTGTACTGACTCTGCGACTCTGCTTGGTCAGCGGGTGGCTTCTGACTTATCACACCTTCTCCTTTGCCAACTACTATGATCCAGAAGTAAGCACATACCTGTTTCAGTAGCGTAGTGCTTGAACTCATTGAAGTACAGCATATGGGATTTGGTCCTCTTAGAGTGATCAACGAAGATAGGTGCGCTGCATTCAGTATCTGATCGAGCTCGATTGACGGCACCTCTACCTACAGAGTTATACCCAGCGAAGGATTTGGAAGGCATTCGCATCGAGAGGTAGCTTAAATACCTTGCAACGTATGTATAGCGCTAATCCGATCGGTTAATTCAGGCGGAGATCTGGTGAATCTGGACCTAAATGTAGTCAGGAAGCAAGCTTACTGGATGATTTTTCAGGTCATATGTCATTTCAGGCGAAATCGAGCACAAGGACAGCTTAGTGAGCTATCGATGTCACTCAAGCAACACTTCACTCAGTCGGCTCCCAGGGCAATACCGAAATTCTCAAGAGAGGTGAAATTCAAATGACAAGTCGGGCTTTGTCCTCCCCTCTTGTACACACATTGATCCTAGTTGTCAAAAGGTACTGGTACTGGTATCTCTCATGCGGAGTTCAATCGCAATGGTAAATTCAATCTTACCCGTAAAACTAGGAAGATGTCTGATTTAGATCTGCAGATACCAAGAACCTTCATTTCTGTCAAATATGGGCCAACCCAAACCAAAGAGGTCTCAAACCATCCTACTATACACGTCATTTCACCGACGAACAGAAGATGGACAAATTAGTCAAAGTCGTCGCACCTGTTGGATCAGCAGACGTCAAGGATGAAAGAGAAGCACAAGGACCTGCACCTGTTCATTCAGATGTCACGATGTATGCGTCAATCTTGACAAAGGATCAGAAAATCTCGCATACCATATCAACGGGAATTAGTAAAATATACTTGCATTTGATCATGACAAGTGGATACAGAGTAAGTCGTCATATGTCATACTTGTGTTCGAGATCGCATTGCTTATTGCACACGCGCAATAGTCGCCGAGGGAATCAGCTGTAGCTAAAGCTGCTAAACTCACTGTCACTTCTGGTGAAGGCATGGATGCGCAAACAGCTGATTTGGTAGAAGGTGATGGTCTTTATATGCATGTAAAGGGAGATGGAGCCAAGCTAGAAGTTACTTCAAACGGAGAATCTGCAGCGGAATTCTTGCTCTTTGAAATGTAAACATTTTTTGTAATACACTACTGCTTATCATGTGGTATTATATGCATTACATAAGTTATATATAAATGACGCTATTTTACAACTCGTTCAATGTCCGTTGATAAGATTCGATTATGCGATGATGCAGCAAGAGGAAGATTTCTTCATGGCTTTCTTGTCCAGATCTATCGAACTGTCAGCGCTGACCCGACCAGGAGCTGTGCCGGAACACATACCCCGTTCAGCATTCAATTCCGTCATACTTGGTTTAATCGCCAAATGTATCAGCACGCGTTCTCCTCTGTTCGGTAGAGCTGTAGATATCGATACTCCATTAGCCATACATCTGGCCCAGTGAATCGGACACCTACAGCCTAAAGTCTGACCATCTTCCAGCACTCGACCCAAGTACAGGAATCTCAATCTACTAGCATCATCCACCGGTGCTCCAAAGGTCTAGCGCAGAGCAGTGCATCAGACTGGGCACAAGAAGGACAGAAGAAGCAGTATCCCACCTGAGGCCAAGAAGAGACAAGACTTTGTTTCAATGACCCAATTGTCGTTTCCGAGGAATGCGAGCAAGTATATTTAATGCCGCTCGCTAAGAGGATCTCAACATGTATTTCCGTCTCGTTGAGATCCATTTGTTGGAGTGTATGATAGATTGGTACAAGCAGAACAAGAAACAAGAGACCCGCTGATCAAATCATTTCAAACCAAGTTCGAGGCTCTTGGCATTATTTATAGCGGGACATAGACATAATATGCAGTGTGATCAGGTAGACACAAAAGGAAACCAGCCCTGTGAGTGTGTATGTGCCTAAGCTGCTCTCCAACCTAAACTTGATCCTCGCTTATGTAAATCAGGTCGAGTACAATCCATGCCCTGAGTCAACGGAATCAGTTTTTACTCTCGAATTAGGCAGAAAGAAGAAGAAAAAGGAGAAGAAGGTTACTAACTCGTCGACCTTCGTCCTCTGAGATGATTTCAATTTGGAAAAGATCCTCTTGCTTTTCTTCTTGGAAACCAAATTCTACTTCTGCTTTCCTTTCCACTTCCAACCTCAAAGCTCTTCTAGAATTCAAAGATCGAAGCATAGCTAGAGTATAAAGTTGAGGCATAACAGCCAGGAAAGCCACTATATTCACAAGAGTCAGCTAGTCGTACGCTGAAGGGAAAGGGTGAGAATACTTACTGTACACTCTGGTAGCTTGAAAGGCGGTAACTAGTAATTGTCCAATACTGAGTGCCAGAATAAAGATGTTCATCCCATAAAAATTGCCCAGCAATCTTTCCATCCTGTTTCCATCTCCAATCAGTCCAACTTCCAACAAATGAACAGAGAGAACTACTAACGTTCGGCTTTCCTTGATTTTCTTGTTCTGAAGCGCGATAGTAGCGCAGACAGTGATAGTCAAAGCAGTAAAACAGATACCCTGTACGTTGCTTCCACCCTCAGCATGAAATGATATAAAAGCCAGGTGGATTAACGTACGCCAGAGAGTGTGTACAAGAACGCCTGCGCTTGTTCTGGTCTGACAGTTGATCGATTAGCACAATAAAGCAATCCAATCATTCCTGCTAAAGAAGCGAATGTGCCAATAGATAAGACTACTCCAGCCCAAAGAGGTTTATTGAGTAACTATTGTGCAAACATCGTATGATCAGCGAATACATTGCATAAATACTGAAAGATTTTGCTTACCTGATAAGTCTGAGTCGCAAAGAACCACTGCGAAATGAAGACGGTCGCTGCTGAAACGCCAAAGAAAGCGATCTCCACAGGTAAGTAAGTTGGTACTTGAACAGTAGCGGTATCGAAAGTGACTGATCGTTGCCAAAGACACTAAGTCCTCGAGTGAGCAGCTATGTCGTTAGAGTAGAAGTAAGACTTACGAGTAATACTAGTGCGCAGACGGCGATACAGAGTAACACGCTTAATCCAGCAAACATGCGAACAATAGCTGGATCTCGTAAAATGCTTCGCTTGTATGTAGTGTATTGTGTTATGACGAAGCCCAAACAGAGAGCAGACAAGGTGCTGCCTAGGATAGTGGAGGAGATTACATATTGAGGATCGTAGATTGCTGAACTCATGCTTTGATAAATGCGAAGTTCGAAAAAAAAAGAGTGACAAGGTGAGAATAGAGGCAAATAATAGACTGATGGCAAAGAAGAAACAGACAGAGAACGATATGCAAAGGACAAATTAAAGCACGAAAGCCATTTCTCGAACCTTTCTAACACAAATCCGGATATGGCAGTAACGCGTCTCCCTTGTTGTTTTCGTCGCGCTGACCATAGCATGGAGTGCAGCGCAGCCTGTGCATTCATCGCTGTACGGGCCGATCCGAAGTGACCAACACCTCCCTTCGAGGTCAAGAAGGTTGTTTCTTTCACAAACGATATCAAGACTCTGCCCAAATACCCCTTATGTGCTGGCAATGGAGAGAGACTCACCGAATTCGAAGCAGCTGGACCCTCTGATGGATTATGAGGATTTACCAAGGCCAAGTCAGGATGGAAGAGTTTATGTTCGTTTCATGCAATAATTGCTCGCGCGCGCCATGGGATGGCTCACACAGATCTCGATAGTGGAACCCTCAAGCTGATTTGCTGAAGCAATTGGCCAAGACCTCGCTCAAAACAGCGTCAGCCAGAGCTGCAACCACAGCAAAGAACAAACGATCTAGCAATGCTGCTGGCTTGCCTTCACCTTCAAGACCTGTTCGAGATGTGTTCGAATCTTCCATCTTTGCCAGCGACTCCTCTGCATCAACATCAAACGCGAGCATAGATACCTCGACCGATTCGCCCGCTTCTGTAGGATCTATGGCTTCAAGGCAATCAAAAAGAAGGCGAAGTGGGAAAACACAAAGTGCAAGCATGCTCATGGATCCAGAAGCTTTGCAGCGATTCAGTGAATTGGCAGCTATGCTCGATCAAAACAGATCAAAACCTTCTCCTCTACCTTCAAATGTACCATCTACTTCTTCACCTAAGATCTTTCCCGGCACTAAAGCCAAGACATCACCTTTTTCAAGATCGGTTTCTGATAGTGCTGCAGTCTTACCTTCCAAACCAGCTGCACCAGTTCTTGACCGGATTCGTCGTTCTTCCACTCTACCTCCTTCTGATCCTCTACATACTCTAGCAATACTACCAGAACCTCAATTGGAACCTATCATTGAACCGAATTCCAGTTCAAGTAAAGCCCAAGAAGAGGAAGAAGTAGTAGTAGAACCGCTTGAAATCTTACCTAGCTCTCAACCGAAATTGGATGGAGAAGAAGACTGGGATGCAGCAGATAACTCTTTTGATCTAGTGCTCAGTCAAGTTCCTGCAGAAGAACTAGAAATCATCATGCAACCTCAACAACCTTCTTTCTCTCAATCTACTACCAAGCAACCTATATCTCCTCCTCCTAAACCTCTTTCCCGGCAAGCTACACCTGAAATACCAGTAATCATACAACCAAAACAACCACAAACGAAACCGTGTCTACCTAAAATCAATCAAAAGAAACAAATTCCACAACCAAAGAAACCTTTTGCTCCTTCTGTAACTACAGATCGGCCTCCTAACAACACCACCACCCTACTACCTTCTTCTCAAGGTTCATTCCAAGTTTCTGCTCGATTGACCCAAACTTTGAAACAAGGGTTCAAGAAACCTAGTTTTGTTCGACCACCTCCTCCTCTTCCTACAGCAGTGAAAAAGACAACTGAGAAGAAGAAGACGACAGAAGCGGTAGTTGTAGTAGGGAAGGAAGTGGATGATTTGACTACTGGAATCGATTTCGGTGCAGATGATGGGGATCTATCGTTTTGAGAAGCTTTGTTTTTGAAAGCGTTGTTGGTGTTTATATCATTTTAGCATCAGGTTTTCTGGGATTTGTATATATGAACTGCTAGAACATCTTGCATTATCACGACTTCATATGAAAAGTACTATACAAACAAGCTGGCGGTAAAGATCATTAAACCCAAAAACCAATTGATGCGTAAAAACGAGGGTGTGAAGGCCAACTATATACACTCTGGAGCCAGTACAAACATATCAGAGACCCAGACTTCCTATCAAAGCCGATGTCCAGGCTGTAATCCCAGATTACATCTTAGCATGTATAACAAGCCGAATCAAGGCGGAACGCACCACTGCCCAGAATAAGACCGTTAAGCCAACTGCGATCGCCTTTGCAAGCATCCCAACCCAAAGCGCTCGACCAAAGAGTAATCGTTGTACATATGGTTCCCTTATACGTAATGTTCGGAAAGGTGTCTGTACGCGTGAACACAGCAAATCAGCCAAAGCTGAAGGTTTCTGTCGTCTCAACGCACCGTTTCTGATCGCATAAAGAACAGAATCATGATTGGATCCAGATCATAACAATAGCCTAAGACGCCAAGACAGCCAACAAGGAAAGGCACGATAGTCTGTGAGATACCACGGCATCGTCACATCAGTACGTGACTGATGGAGCAATACCAAGTGCTCACGATTGCTCTTAATGCTTTAGGCTTTGTATCGGTGAAGATGAGGGCAAATCCAATAGAGAAAGCGACCCAAAGAGAAAATAGTCCGACACCTGTGATAAACATCCCCAAAAGGTATCAGTCGAAAGCCGATGACCAGAGGGATATTCTCACATAGTCTGATCATTGCACTCAGAGGTGTCAGATTGCCAAATGACTTTGCCCTAAGGAACCGAGGGAAAGTGTCTTGCTCCATTTGTCTGTAAACGTATTCCTTCTGCTGATGGAACATATCAGGTACTCTAGCCAATGCCTCTGATTCGACTTCATAATCTGGATTCTGAACATGAGGAAGTTGTTGAGAAGAGATTGGGAAAGCATCGATTCGTAAAGCAGGAGGCAAAAAGACTTCTTTGTCTGCTCCGTGAAGTAAGTACCGAGCGTAGATGAGCTCAGCGGAAGCGATCAAATCTGTTCTAGTGATTGCCGTGTCGCGTTTGATGTATGGGGAGACTGGTGTTTTGGGTCGAGATGCGCCTATAGATCTTCTTTTGTCGTTCAGAGTACCATCTTCTGCTGCTGGTGAGAGTTGATCTCGATCTGAATACATTGCGCGGAGAGTCGGTGAGAGGTTGTTGGAGAAATCAGGTCGATTCATTGCGTTGCTTGTTGGTGAGGGAGTGCGTTGCATATATCGCGCTTGTTCTGAATCATCCACACCAAGAGAGCTATGAATCTTGTTGCGACCATTGAGTGAATTGAGAGCGTCGTGGAATTCTTCGTCGCCTGCTGTAGCTTCGAATTCACTTCCTGCATACTTTCCCTTTTCGCCTTCCATGCCAGACAAGCGCTCTTTCTGAATGCCATTGACATTGTTGAAGATCTACAATGAGGATGTCAGCTTGACATACTAGAATGCGAACGATAGATAGAACCTACAGAACCGCGCCTTCGAGCCATATCATAGTATTGAGGCCAGTCCTCCCTCACGCTTTTCCCACTCTTGCGCAAGTCCTTGAAGTAGGCCCTGCAGAGGTTCTCATGTTGCTGCACGTCTAACCAGAAATCCAAAGTATCCTCTGCCCCTTCGTTTTGTAAATACAAATACTTTGCGCGACACATCTCAGCGCTGCATGGAGACAGAGGGACCAGCTCCACTCACGTAGCAGTATAAATCAAGTGGAGCTGCAGTCCTTCGACTCAAGACTTCGCTCAAAGTTGGCAGACGTTCTCTCGTTATTTTGGGCAACATTCTGCGCCTAGCTATAGTCGCACAGGGTATCTGGTAGGCTCAGTCTTGCGTCCTGCCTTGCCTGCGAGGGTATTTGGTAGTCGAAAAACAACCTCGTTTTCTCTCACAGAAGTGCTTCGACCCCCTAATGGCGGCTTTAGGCCGACTCTGGCTTTAAAGGAGGAAGGAGGGATGGGTGAAGGTTACAGCTCGACAGCATTATATCTGTCAGCGAATCACTGCTCAGAAAGCTCAGTTGCAATCATCTGCGCAAAAGGAAGGAAACTTTGACAGTTTGTATCCTGAAAAGAAAGGCAAGCCTGAGACTAGCCGCCTATGTTTTGAGTCCCTGCATACGGAACCTTCACGGATCTGGATATATGATGCTGTACATTCAAAAGAAGAGCAAAAAGAGAATAGCTATTGTACAGGCATAACGTTCTGCAGCAAAAGGTTCATTGAGGGCCAACTGCTTTGACCAAGTTTAGCACCTGGCGTCGGTAACGACGGTCAGCTGGGTAGAGGGTATTGTGTTGCACTGTTGGATTGAACTCATGCTGGGCGAAAGCCGGGATTCGTTGGGGACGACCGGCAGCTACCTGAGGAGGCGCTAGAGAAATTGGATCTCGAGCTGGAACTCCTTCAGGTTTAGCGTAGGGCGAGCCCGAAAACTTCTTGAGAGGTCCAGTCGGAACATGTTTGATCCAAGAGAAGGGCGCGCCTTGATTTTCATGAGCGGTGAATCCGAAAGGTGAGCCACCGGAAAGAGTATAAAGATCATGAGAATAGAAGGATTCGCGCGTAGGAGTCAGGTGATTGCTTGGGTGAGCGTGCGAAAGATTAGACAAAAGTTGGACGAGTCTGTCCCATGCTGGCTTCGCTGACTGTTCTGGCATACTCTCGAAGTATTTTGATTTGACTGTCGAATACCGTCAATCGAGATTTGCAAGCTGGAACAAGACCCACGAAAAGTATCAATGAATTTATGGCTTATCACCTCTTGTTGCAAGGCCGAGCGTTCATAAATCGGTTGTGTCTGATAGCTAACCCAGGGACGAGCACTAAAAAAGAGAGACAGACGTAAGGAGTTTTGCTTTTGCAGATCAAAAGTTGTAATATCGCTTACCCAAACCATACCACATTGTCAAGTGTGCGTTCTTTTCTATTGACCTGTATGATCTCGTCGTCTACATCCAAAGGCAAAGCCCAGGTACAGATTAGTCTCGGTTCCTTGCAAAGCAAATCCTTTTCTCTAGCCTAATCGGCCTCGATAAGAATCGCAGGATATGACAGAGCAAGGGACACCTACAAAACCGGCAGAACTACTCATGATTTGACACTTTTCGTTAAATGCAGCTTCAACGACTCTCCACGAGTTCTCTTGAACCAGGTGATCGTAAATCTTGGGATCTTTGTGTAAGAGTGGAGGTTGGTATTTACTGGATTGACCTAGTCGACTCCAGTACTACTGCGCGTTTGAGATTACAGCCAGAAACAGTGTGACCTGTACTTACCTTGCGTAGTTCCTCGTCCAAAACAACATACTGCCATAAGCGCAACATAGACCTGTCGGCAAAATGACCCTTTGTTCTGTTCAGCGAGATGTTTCAATGAAACCAAGAGAACTCACCTTAACGTAGCCGTTGTTATGATAGGCAACATCGCCGAGACCGATGACGAGCAACCCGTGAGGGATGGGAAGGTTCTTAGTTTGCCGATATTGAATCGTCTCCTCCGTAACAGCTGTAGAAGAAGAGCTGAGTAGCGGCTTTCCGGTGCAATATCTAAGAACTTACCGATTAACCATTGCTTGTAAGCGTGTAAAGGAGAACCAATCTGATCGAAGTCGGCCTGCAACTGTCGAAAGAAGGCGGTTGCATTGGCGACGAGTTGAACATCTTGGGGACTAGACATATTGTATAGGCTGAATTGATTGCGAGTTGGAATAAGAAAGAATTGATGAAGCGAGAGATAAAGAATTGATGAATCGAGAGAGAAAGGATTGATGAGTCAGAGGAGGAGTCAGCAAGAGGGAGTCAGCAAGAGAAACGACGAAAGAAGATGAAGCGAGATTCTCGATTGGCTTTCGCTGAACAAAGGGATAACCGGGAGATCATGACCCGCGTGCTTGATCCATCCCGAAACGAGATATAGCACAGAGCGGCGGATCCTGGCTGGATCGTGTAGGCATAACCGTCCTCAGTCTGGCAACTTCTCTGCCAGGTGCCAGAACGAATTAAAACTGCGTTGACAGTCGCAACATACTACTGAGTCCTGCTTCAGCCTTGCAAAGCACCCCTCTCGCTTGAGTCGATTCCGATTTGCAGTCGGTTCCGACATAAGCCATCACCATACTCTAGTAACCATGGCGTCTGAGCATCCCATCTATTATTTCAGCTCATGACCATGCCCATAAGCCATGTTCCGAGCTCCCCAATAACATTTGGCCTCTCGCGATGGCCATGGGTTAATTGACGTATGATTGCATGCATTCAACTCGGGTCGTAGCTGCCGTCTTGCTTTCGAGTTCCTTTCCTGATGCAGTGCTGATGCAGTCTCTGTCCGTGTCGCACCAATAAACCAGCTTGACGTTGTTGAAGATTAAGCTAAACCTTCAAGCGCTCGAGCGGGGTGCCGCGTCCAGCAAGCTCGCTGTCCACTTTGTTCAGCAACAGTCGTTGTTCTCAGTCATTCGTTTCTCTGTGTAGAGTGTTCAGATTTTGTCGAAAGCAGCGCAGTGGATGCCTTCCCTTCTCACCTCGGTCTTGAACGAGGCCAAGTCTCAAGGGATCATCGTCTCTTCTCTTGCTGCCATAGTGCTTCTGTTCAGTTCAATAATACTGTATCATCTGTCTTATTACTATCTCGATCCACACGGAGTAGGTCTATATCTGGCTTTTCCATGCTTTTGCTGATCTTGTCTTTAAGCTTCGCAAATATCCTGGACCATTCTGGGCTGCTTTATCTGATACTTGGCTTGGTTGGCAAGCACGAAAAGGCAACAAATATCAAACAGTGCATGATCTTCATAAACGTTATGGAACATATGTTCGAATAGGTATGCATCGCTTGAGTACAATCAGTTTCTCAGCTGATCAGTACTTGTCTTAGCACCGAACAATCTGTCTATAGCTGATCCGGATGCCATAAATCCAGTATACGGACATGGAAACGGAACGAGCAAATCGCCCTTCTACGACGCTTTCGTAGCGACGCACACTCGAGGCTTGTTTAACACTCGCGATCGAGCGCAGCATTCTCGCAAGAGGAAGATTGTATCTCATGTATTTGCAAAAGGTGCCTTCCGTCTTGCTCGCTGTCGGTGCATGACTCATTGCTGTACAGGATCTGTAAATGAGTTTGAACCTTATATTCAAGGCACGATGCGAAACTTCATCAGCAAATGGGATAAGAAATGTACAGAAGGGAAAGACGGATGGTCTAATTTCTTTGATGGATTGAATTGGTAGTAAGTCACCTTTATTAGGTTCCGAAATACAGTACTGACATCAACATCAGCAACTACCTCGCTTTCGATATTATCGGAGATCTAGCTTTGTGAGTTTACTTTGTTCCCTTTATCGGCCCAATGCTTACGGCTCGATAAGCGTACGCTTCAACTACAACAGACCTTTCAGCTATCCTGAATTCAATGACAGGGATCACCCTTTGGCATGATTGACCGAGAAGCAGACATTGCATCAGTCGAAACCGATGATGGAAAGGTTCTTGAACTCCCAGCTGTCAAAATCTTGAACGAACGAGGTGAATTCTCAGCAACTCAAGGATGTCTTATGCCATGGATAAGACCATACATGAAGAGAATAGGTCAGCATCATCTGACTGTAATTTAGTCATTGGCTCATCAGTTGCGAATGACAGATCCTTGGTTCGCCAGAGGAGCAGCATCAGTCGCAAATCTTTCAGGTATTGCTCGCTATCGTGTCAATCAACGATTGCGAGAAGGCGCTGGCGATCGCAAAGATCTACTTTCTCGCTTACAAGCTGCTCGGGACGACAAAGGGGAACCACTAGGCAAAGACGAGTTGACAGCTGAGGCGTTAACTCAGTTGTAAGTCCATGATCTGGTGTTCTTACTTTGGAAGACTGATGTATTGTTTGTAGAATTGCTGGAAGGTAAATCATTCCGTTACCCATCAGCTAGTATAGTACTAAGAGTACCTGCTTCGGTTTCACCAGTGGTAAGCTGCTCCATCGCCAACTCTGTGCATTCGGAGCTGATAATACAAGCAGATACAACCTCAAACAGCTCTTGCGCTATTCAATTTTGGATTTCGCGACATCCTGAAGTAGAGAAGAAATTGATTGCCGAACTGAAAGAGCGCTTGGATGGCAAGCTTACTGAAGAGAATCCAGTCGTCGATTACGATGATGTGAAAGATCTGTAGGTTGAAGGTCCCTGCTGAGCTACCTATTGACATTGCTATATCCTAGACCTTATCTTGACGCGTGCATCAACGAAGCCCTTCGACGGCACTCCACCTCATCCATGGGCTTACCTCGTATTTTACCAGATCATGTTCAATTCAAGGTGAAAATTTCGTGCCTTGCATGAGACCCAGACTCTGATGTATAGTAGGGCGAACATTTCCTGCCTGGAGCTGTACTATCTGTTCCTCATTATACTCTACATCACCTTGATTCATTCTGGGGTGATCCAAATGTTTATCGACCGGAAAGATGGATCGAGCAGGGGAAAGAGCTCGAAAAAGGTTTCTTGCCGTTCTCATATGGTCCAAGGTCAGTTGTCTCCCTTGACGCTTGGCTCCGTCCCCAATTTGATTCCTTTTCCAGAGGTTGCGTTGGTATGAATGTAGCTAAGCTGTGAGTTTCACCTTTGACCTACCTTCAGTATAAGCTGACGATTATAACCAGAGAGCTTACGACTTTCATGGCTACTCTTTTCTATCGCTATGAATTCAAGCTAAAAGATCCATCTTTGGAAGAGTTGCCGACTGTAGAAGGTGTAAGTCAATTTCAGTCTTTGCCGACTCATGCTCATCCTCCTCGACAACAGTTCTTGCGCAAACCAACAGAGAGCTGGATCGCTATCAAACGTCGTCAACACTGATATAAAGTAGAAGTACAGCTTAAGCTGGTTGTCAAGGCAAAAGTATAAGATCGTTCAGTAGGAGTATAAGGTGTTGATTTGCTCACAAATTGTACAATGCAAATGAAAGATAATATGTTGTATTTGCCCGTTGCTTCCTCCCCCCTTTGGCTTCCAATCCAAGACGCCTAGAACTCCAAGATCTGCATCGCTCTCCATCTAGTATTGAAGCGAATGTAAGTGAAGTATAGCGCTGCGCATCACAGTACGTACGAATCCTGTGCGTAGGGCAATTTTTGATTAGTAACACATTTTGCTAAACCGAAATGATCCGAAACGTACCATCAAATCACCAATAACAAAACCCCAATTCTCTTTCGGAGCTCTACATTCTTTCGGGTCCAAAAGATTGTACGTTTTCCCGAAAACCAAGAAATGAGCAAACAAGGAATTGAGGTGACCTTCCAAAGATAGATGAACAATTTGTGAGAAATGAGCGTGGTACAAGTGAGCAAAGATTCGAAGAAATTGAGTGTAGAGATGTCGGGCTGTCAGAGGGAACATATCGCTGAATTCTCGGCCTGACATAATATCATGAGAAACTGGATCGATCGGTTTTAAACAGCAGAAGTATTGACCAGCTTTGGTTGGGAAGAGTGATTCGTCACCCATGGTCTTTTCTGCCCATGTGAGAACGTAATCTAAAGCTGAAGGTTAACACAACAGTCATTTGTCCGTAAGACATATCCACAGACCTGTATATTCTGTTGCGGGTACTTTGACCTGCTTCTTTGTCGGACCAGAAGTCCATGTATAGTCCTGTATTCTGCTGAGCTATGCGAATCGATGAAGGAAATAATATATCATACCATGCTGTACAAATGTACTTGCGAATTAGCTCAAAGAATTAGCCTGTGCAGCACATTCCGCACCCTGGACCAGCAGACATTGTAGGACATGTATCGCGCGTGCATTGCTCGCTTATGATTCCAAGAAAGTGGTTCAGGCTGTCAGTGAAGTAAACAGCTTTATCAGCTCGAGACCGATTACCAGCTATGTCCACTGACTTGTGAAAGAAGTCCACGACTAATTTGCGTCATTAGCTTGATATAGAGTAGTACTAGTATCAACTGACTATTAACTGCTACCCATTCGTTCATGTCTACATCTTTTGGTAACGCGACAATTGTCTTGAATGATCCTTTGACCAAAGCAGCTTTAACGAACCTGTGCACCTCTGTAAACGCCTATCACATGGTGAAAAGCAACAAAGCAGACGCACGGTTGACACAAATACAAAGGTCTAGTCGAAGCCTGAGAATAACTTCCGGCCGTCCCATCTTGAGCTTGCTGCTGTTGCTGAGCATGAGACTGAGGATCATAACCACCATAAGGTATATTTTGAGCTGTAGGTGTAGTAGGCGATTTCCGTCTAACTCCTCCTCCTAAAGGTACAGCTGTGTTGATTTGTTGCTGCTGCTGTTGCTGTTGCTGAGAAGGACCTGTGTTGCTTCGGCCTAGACGACTGATCACACAAAAGCTTTGAGGCCTGCGAACCAGGACGTGCAGAATCACGACTAACCCGAGGAAGGATGCCATATTTTACGCGATTATGTCAATATAGAGCTAGTCTGGAGCTGCCCGAACGAAATGAAGGATATATGAGGGCGTGGAATTGGCTGTCGAGTGTCAAGCTGATCAAGCGTCGAAAGCTTGTTCCGCATACACCACAGTCTCGCTGCAGTCCAGGCTCTTAGCACAGCTCTATACTACTTCCCTGTCCTAATCATCATGTCTGCAATGAAAGCTATCGTCAAGCGAGTCTCCTCGATATTGTTCAGGTTTATGTGTCTGACGAGCTTTGCCTAAGGTCTTGCCTTTCTGGCAGCGCAGTAGTCTTGAGAGGAAGACAAGGTCGTAAGTCTGCTTCCTTCCTCTTTCGTCCTCTTCTGGCCCGTCCGTTCGCATGCATGACACGAAGCACCAAGCGAGCAGCTCTATGTTCCTCTACAGACCATTTGTTGCTGTCTTAGACTTCTGTCTCATCGCTTTCTATTCTACAGCTCAAGGAGAACCGCCTAAAGAACGTACTCTATACTTGGCAGATCTGAATTGTCCCGTGAGTCTAGTCAAACTAGTTCACATTAGTTTCCTGCTTATTGTGACACAGCGCATGGGCAATCAATCACGTCCTGATGAAGCTTTCGCCTTTGAATCTAGAGATTTCCTTCGTCTTCTAGTAGTAGGCAAAGAAGTCAATTTCAACATCTTGCAAACTATTCCTGCTTCCAATGGTCCAGCTTTAGAATTAGGAGATTTAACTTTAGTCAATGGGAATGTGGATGTAGCTTTAGCAATGGTCAAGAATGGTTGGGCTAAAGTTAAGGAAAGTCGTGGTGGAGAAGATAGTTCGGAGAGGAAGAACAACCTGAAAACTGCTGAAGAAGAAGCCAAGAAAGAAGGAAAGGGACTTTGGGGATCAGAGAGTGAAGCTGTCAGTCTTTTATTCATCTTGTCTCCGATTGAGGTTCGATGAAGAAACAATCTGACAGATATCTGATGTCGCTCAATCCGTTTCTAACACACAAGAATTCCTCAGCGAATGCAAAGGCAAACAGATTGATGGTATATCTTCTTCTTATATGTATTGTTAACGCTGAATCGCGTTCTAGCTATCGTCGAGCAAGTCAGCAACGGAACAACACTTCGAATCCGTTTGCTGCTTTCGCCAAAGAAGCATCAAATACTTACTATTCAAATGGCTGGAGCTCGTGCACCACGAGCGCCGAACAATGCTTCTGGAGCAGACGACTCTTCAGAAGAGCAGGGAGCCGAATCCCAATTGTCAGTCTTTCACTGCCCAATCAATCATAGTCTAATGGCTTCATGATAGCTTCACTGCTTCTCGTCTGCTTCAACGTACAGTCTCTATTGAAATTCTAGGTCTTCCAACGAATGCTTCACCCACAACACCATTTATTGGCGTAGTGCATCATCCAGCAGGATCTATTTCCTCCCTTTTACTGTCTTACGGTTTAGCAAGAGTAGAAGATCGTCATGCTTCTTTCCTCGGAGCAGAAAAGATGGCCGCCATGCGAAAAAGCGAAAACGAAGCCAAACTCAACAAAAGAGGACTTTGGAAATCGCACACTCCAACTACTACCAATGGAGGTGTCAAACAAAAAGGATACGAAGCTTTGGTCGTTAGAGTTTGGAGCGGTGATTCTATCGGTGTAAGAGAAGGTAAAGAAGGCTTAGGACCGGAGAAGAGAATCACTTTGAGTAGTGTGCGAAGCGCGAGGTCAGTATATGTTCCTTCTGTAGCTGATTGCGAAGCTCAGAAATTACAATAACGGACAGGCCAACTGATCCTTCCAAAGGTGGTTTAGCTAATGATGCCAAAGAAGCTCTTCGAAAGCGAATCATCGGCAAAGTAGTTCACGTTCAACTAGATTACACCAAACCCAAAGAAGGAGACTATGAAGAGAAAGAGTGCTGCACTGTAAAAATGCACAACGGCTCTAATGTTGCTGAATTCTTGGTCGAGAAAGGTTTGGTCAATGTCATCAAGCATAGAAGAGATGATGAGGATCGATCGTGCGTCGAATGTGTTGATTGATCTGTCAAGATCTTTGGTTGACATTCTGCGATGTACAGGTCGGAACTGGACAAATTGCTAATAGCTGAAGAAAAGTGAGCCAAGTGAATGCTGTTCAGACTGTCCTAATCATACATGCTGTTTCCTACAGAGCTCAAACGGAAGGCAAAGGCGTTCACTCCAACAAGGACTCACCACTACCTAGAATGGGAGATGCATCAGAGGTCGGTGGACCAATAGTTCATTGACTATCTAGCTCATTGAATGTAACATTTATCTGACAGTCTGCAGCGAAAGCATCCTCCTTCTTACCCGGATTCAAGCGAGCTGGCCGAATTCCAGTGGTTGTTGATTTCGTTGCCGCTGGATCAAGATTCAAGGTACGACATGCTGGCAATGTACATTCTGCTTACTCACTTGAATCTCTATGAACAGGTTTTCCTGCCCAAACAAGATGTCAAAGCTACTCTAGTACTCGCCGGTATTCGCGCGCCTCGAACAGCTAGGAACGCAAATGAGAAATCAGAACCGTACGGAACTGAAGCTTATGATTTCGCTGTTCGCAAGACTTTGCAACGTGATGCAGAGATGGAAGTCATTGAGACCGACCGAAGCGGAGGTAAATCGAGTGTTGCTCTTCTTGCTAAGAAAAAGTATTTAGCGGCATTTCGATTTACAGGATTCATCGGAGCTCTATACCTGGCCAAGACAGAAAACTTTGCAGCTTCGCTCGTACGAGAGGGTTTTGCCAATGTTAGCGAGTATGGTCAAGACAAAATCAGCTTTTCGCGCGAACTACAAACAGCCGAAGATGAAGCGAAGAAAGGGCGAAAGAATGTGTGTTCCGATGACATTCGCCCTGTCACTTTTTCTGATATCATGATTTCCAGATTTGGTCAGACTACGATGAAGATGCGGCAGCTGAACAGCAAACGAATGGCAAAGAGGAAGTGGAAAGCAGGAAAGAATATGTTGATCTACTCATTTCCGATTCTCGACCAAGCCCTTTCGGTTTCTCTGTCCAGATACTAAAGAACGGAGGTCAGTCAAGAAAGGCTAGTATCAGTTTCATACTGATCAGACACTCTTGATATGACAGGCATTCCTGAGCTCGAAAGACTCATGAAAGATTTCTCTTTGCACCACAAAGCACCTCCTTCCGCTTCGGCAGCAGCGTTCGTTCCTCGATCGGGCGATCTGGTTAGCGCCAAATTCTCAGTCGATTCAAATTGGTATCGAGCTCGAGTGATTCGAAGCAATCCTCAAAAGAAAATCGCTGAAGTTCAGTTTTACGATTGTTCGTTCTAAAAGACTGCTCTTGCTCTGTCGTATTGAGCTTATTATGTCCTTTGGTCTACAGATGGCAATTCTGAAAGTCTCAGCTATAGTCAACTCAGACCTCTTGATCAGCAGTTCAGGAAATTAGAAGGTCAAGCTAAGAATGCAGTCCTTTCTCTTGTTCAACTACTAGGTCCCGAGACGGACTACGGAGCGGAAGCTTTCGATCGCTTTAGGGAATTGACAGAGGTAAGTTGTATTCCACAATTGCAGGTATAGCAATTCAATTGAGCTGTAGGGTCGATCACTTGTTGGCAACATCGACTATCGTGAACCAGGCCAGAACGGTATTCTGCATATCACCTTATATGATCCATCTGACAAATCATCAACGTGAGTCACCTGCGAGCTCCTCAATTTTACACACATTAATCACTGAACCTGTACTTGTCAGCGATTCTGCTAATTCAATAAACGCTATTCTTGTTCAAGATGGTTTAGCGAGAGTGGATAGCAAATCTAAAATCGCTGCTGCATATCCTCAAGTTATCAAAACGCTCAAAGCAGCTGCAGCAGAGGCAGTAAGCTACATAAGCATAGTACTCCTGTGCTTGGCAAGAGCTGATTACCTTTTGATAGCACAAAGAGCGAAGAGGAGCTTACGAATTTGGTGATTTCACGCCTGAAGAGGATGATAGGGACCTGCGACGAGGTGGACGCTGAATGCTTGAGTGATCCATATTATCGTCCCGCCAACAAGAAAAAGGGAAGATCAGTAAAAGATCGCATCGCGAAAGGGAATCGGAGAAGTGAAGAAAATCAAAAAAGGGAGAAGAATCTCTCGGGCTGGTGTCGTATCGATAGCATCATTGCATTGCACTCATCGCATCTCTTTCTGCGTGTTTCCGACTTCCTCCTTGCCATTCGTAAGTGTCGCGGCGGATGTGGCTGAAAGTGATGCTCGAGAACAATCTTGCCTTTAAATTTTGTTTGATCGATTACTCCTGATCCAGCACTTAGACCTGCTACCTCTTTTGATCTAGATCTTTAGAAGTCTTCTTACATATATCCCTTGCTCTATATCCACCCAACCCAGGCTTCCCAATCTCAATAGAAAAAAAAAGTCATGCTTAGTGCATCTCGATTCGCCTCTCGTTCAGCAACTTCAAGGCTCAGCGGCGCAGCCAGAAGAGCTTCACCTGTTCTATCACAAAGGAGGAATGCTTCTGATGCGATAACGGGTCCAATCATCGGAATAGATTTGGGAGTAAGTGTGCTGTCGTCAAGCTGACTATGCCCCGAGCTGATGTGACTACATTATAGACAACAAACTCATGGTGAGGACTGGCAATTCATGTGGCTGTATTCAGCTATAAGTTGCGCATCTCACAGTGTGTCTGTTATGGAAGGCAAGCAGCCTAAAGTGCTCGAAAACTCAGAAGGAGGTCAGCTAGATTATCAGATAGTGGCGACCTGCCGCTGACGAGCTCTTTGCAGCACGAACAACGCCATCAGTAGTAGCTTTCACCAAGGAGAATGAACGATTAGTCGGTCTGCCAGCGAAACGTCAAGCAGTCGTCAACCCTGAAGCTACTTTCTTTGCAACAAAACGATTAGTGGGACGCAAGTTCACTGACAAAGAAGTACAGGGAGATTTGAACAAAGTTCCGTATGTCGGAGTAGTCTGCTGTGAGATGTCCTCTGATCTTTTCTCCTTACAGCTTCAAGATTGTCAAGCATTCCAATGGAGATGCATGGCTACAAGCACGAGGCAAGGATTACTCGCCGTCCCAGATCGGAGCTTTCGTTGTATGTTTGGTCATTTCTTTAGCTGTTCTCTGCTGAACTGCAATGTCCACATACAGGTCGGTAAAATGAAGGAAACCGCTGAAGGCTACTTCGGCAAGCCAGTCAAGCATGCAGGTGCGGAAATTAGGGAGTTTTGCTGATGACAGCTGATTACCAAGATTTCTGTACAGTCATCACCGTTCCAGCTTACTTCAACGACTCTCAGCGACAAGCAACAAAGGACGCCGGTTCTATTGCTGGTCTAGATGTTCGCCGTGTCATCAACGAACCTACCGCCGCTGCTCTTGCATACGGTATGGAACGAGAAGGAGCTAACAAGACCATTGCTGTTTACGATTTAGGAGGAGGAACATTCGATGTTTCAATCTTGGAAATGTCAGATGGTGTCTTTGAAGTCAAGTCAACCAACGGAGACACACATTTGGGTGGTGAAGATTTCGATATCGCTCTTGTAGATTGGATCTTGGCTGAATTCAAGAAGGAGAACGGTGGACTCGATCTATCAAAGGACCGCATGGCTGTTCAACGTATTCGTGAAGCAGCAGAAAAGGCTAAGATCGAACTTTCTTCAACCGCTCAAACCGATATCAACCTACCTTTCATTACTGCTGATCAAACTGGACCAAAACACATCAACCTGAAACTTGGTCGAGCTCAATTCGAACGTCTTGTTTCTCCTCTTGTTGCACGAACAGTTGAACCATGCAAAAAGGCAATCTCAGACGCTGGCATCAAAGCATCGGAAATTCAAGAAGTTATTCTTGTGGGTGGTATGAGCCGAATGCCTCGTGTTATCGATACCGTGAAATCTGTCTTTGGTCGCGATCCTTCAAAAGGTGTCAACCCTGATGAAGCTGTCGCTGTTGGCGCTTCCATTCAAGGTGGTGTATTGGCAGGAAGCGTAACGGATGTATTGCTCTTGGATGTTACTCCCCTCTCGCTCGGTATTGAGACACTTGGAGGTGTCTTCACTCGATTGATCAGTCAGTCCCTCTAGCGATTCTTCTGTTGAATTACTTAAGGTGTTTGCTGACAGACCGAAACACCACTATCCCTACCAAGAAATCTCAAGTCTTCTCAACAGCAGCTGATGGTCAAACAGCAGTCGAAATCAAGGTCTTCCAAGGTGAACGTGAACTTGTTCGCGACAACAAGATGCTAGGCAACTTCCAGCTTTCTGTTCCACCTGCGCCAAAAGGCATGCCTCAAATTGAGGTTTCCTTCTCTATCGATTCGAACGGTGTAAGTCCCTTGAATATTGACTGATGAAATTTATCTTAATTGCCAAGGCGGCCTACAGATCGTCGATGTCAGCGCCAAAGATAAGGCAACCAACAAAGACGCTTCCATCACCATTGCAGCTTCATCAGGTCTCTCGGACAAGGAAATCGAGAACATGATCTCGCAAGCTGAAGCCAACGCAGAAGTAGACAAAGAACGCCGTCAACTGATTGAGAACGCCAACCAAGCCGATTCAGTCAGCGCGGATACCGAAAAGGCTTTGAGCGAATTCAGGGATTCTTTGGAAGCGAGCGAAGTAACCAAGCTTGAAGATCTGCTCAAGGAATTGAGGGAGTTGGCTACTCGTGGTCAAGCAGGCGAAGAGGGTCTCAAGGCTGAGACTGTTAAGGCCAAGATGGACGAAGTACAGAACGCTTCCCTCGGCGTCTTCAAGAAAGTGAGTTTTGCTTTTATTAGTGAATTGAGCATTTCTGATTGATATGGCTAGGTTTACGAAAAGAGGAACGCTGAAGCAGCAGCTGAGCCAGCTCCTGACGCGAACGCATCAACAGGCGAAGCAGCATCCGAATCAGACAAGGACAAGAAGCAGTAAAATGTTCAACCGATTTGATCGACACTTCAAAAAATCTTTTCCCTGCAATGTTCTCCCTTCGTGGTAGAGAATTTGTAGAAGAGATGGCATAATCTGGGAGAGAAGCTTGCACAAGGGTTCTTTGTCACTACTTAATTTGCACCTCTCATTACAATGTAAACATAGAAATCTCCTATAGCCTTGACGTGTCTCGTTCGTCGGCGCTCTTCGACTTGCGGACTCGCGCATGCCATGACGCACTTCCGTTCGGACACGATAGCAAATTCACTTCCCTGACAGGGCTGCGAGATCAAAAAGCTGCTTGACCATTTGTGCAGCATTGGTTGGAGGAGGACAGCTGAGGTAGAGCATTCAAGAAGACCATGTCTGACCATTATGAAGTTACGAACTAAGTCAGTACCAGTCAGCAAGAACTCGTGCCCATTTATGTGGAGCATACTCAAATGTCTTGTTCTGAGTAATCTTCGTACGCAGACGATTCACTGTCGGAACAAGATTTTTCTATCTCGGTATCACCCCACAAGCCGGATTCAGCTTCATTCGCTTTGCGTTCCCGCTCTTTCCTTTCTGCTCGAAGTCTATCTCGCTCTTCTCTCTGCGCTTCCCTAACCTCGTTCCTCTCTATATAAGCCTCAAATCTCTGCTTCAGTAAGACAGCTTGGTCGAAACAGGACTGGTGAAGTCAATGGAGTGTGCGAGACAATACGTTTCCAATCCTTGTATTTGTGAGATAATCTCATCTAGGTTGTCCAGCGTTTTGTATTCGCTGCCCAGACTTTCGCATTTGCATTCATAGTCCAAATTTATATGTTCAGCGCAAACCAGATCGAGCCGTTGAAGTTTCTTCAGACTTGGTAGAACGTGGGAAAGAACTGAAGGTTGGAATTGTGAAGATCTAGACCAAGAAGGCAAGGGAGTTTTAATTGTTAGATGCTCCAAAGTGAGAGGAAGAAGGATGAGTCTGTGAATAGCCCAGCGTGAACCGGATAGAGTTAGATGCTTGACAAAACCTAAAGAAGCTAGAATGAGAGCGAGTCGTTTTCATGATCCGGATCATGTCCGTAACAGCTGGCTTCATTAACATTGGCGCGGAAATTCAATTCGACCGTTTCAATGGGTTGCTTGACATTCCCCAGAACCAAAGGTAATCTTTCCCAATCAGTGTAGAGACAGCCAATAGTGAGTCTGCTCAATGTAGCTGGCATTTGAGATAGATCATACTTGAACGGAATCAGATTGAGATGATCGCGATGGACAGAGTAGTGCTCAAGCGAAGAAAATGGATTTGGTACTGAGTTTCGAAGCGGTGCCGATCTGACGACAGGAGGCGGATTTGCCCTTGCCTTATTAGATCCACCGCAGCCAGGACAACCTCCGGCAGGTGCTTGTACACGGAAACCAGTCTTTGGCCACAATTTGCAGTCTGAGTCAGAAACCGACAATGTTTTCAGCTTTGACCATTGCTTGATTGATAATATGCGCAGTGGATTTGTCTTGATGTCTCCTGGCTTCACTAGATGATTTCGATTCGATAGTACCAAAGTTTCCAATCGCTCATTTAGACTCGTCTCGCAGAGCGTATCCATTGTAGCTCGATAGTCAGCCATGTTATTCAGCGAAAGATATTTCAGCGCCAGCATAGGCTCCGTGATTTGCTTCGAGATTGTCGGCTCCATAGCATAATGAACTTCCAGCGCTTTAACGGTAGAATTCCATTGGCTAGTCTCTTGAGCAGAACCATTGAGCAGAGCAGATTCGTCTGCTTGGCCTCGCAATATCCTATCCGTAACAACTGCCATATTGGTAAACTTGCCTTGTGTAGTATAATTGCTTGCTATCACTGCGACAGCGAAAGGAGTCCCAAAGGCCCAGGAGGGAAGTGTTGGCAGGGCTTGATACTGAGGAAGTATTGCTCGGGATGACTGTTTGCGGAAACTATGCCGACTGGGACGATGGAAGCGTTGCTTAGTAAGGCCAACGAAAGCTTATACCGATTAAACATCCTGATAGCTCTACCTGATAGTAATACAATTCTACCTCAGCCGCTCCCAACCTAATCTTCTGAACGAATAACGAAATCTACACGACTCTTCCCCTATACATACCAGCTCTTGACAGACGACGTATTCTCTTGATCACTTGCCTCCCTTTCATATATTGCTGGCTCCTGCTTCTTGAGTTGCGCCCGCCGATCTAAACCACTTAAAATGCGCTTCTGTTTCGCTTGCGCAGCTCTAGGGGTGAGCAATACAGATCTATTTAAGACTTTGAGCAAGATATTCAAAGCGTTTGAAGACTGCGCACCTTGTTCTTTCCACAGGTTTTTCCAGTGCAAGCCTTTCTATGTCCTGCTCGATTGTTTGTCTTCGATACTTTTTAGATGGACATTCGGCAGTGACCGCAAACCGATCCATAACAGGACTTGATGTTCCGTACTCACGTCTTTTAGGCGACTCGCCAGATGAGGTCGACGAGAAAGAAGATTTGCTAGATCGTTCCAGCTTTTCTTTGTCCAGGCTAACTTCGCGCAATCGATTGGACAGAGACGAGACAGCCGGAGGCGAGTAAGGTTGGTCTCGGAACGAAGGTTTTGTTGGCGATACTTGAGGAGAATTTGGCAGACTGACGAGATGAGAAGCATCGACCAGACCTTCTTTCTGCATGCGGTGGATCAATTCTCTTTGTGCAGTCATGCGCTGTCATGACTCGTCAGCGAGTTTGTTCACTGCAGATGTCAGCGACTTACTTGTCGCCATTGCTTTAGGTCCAGCTGAAGATCGCTTATGGTCTGTTTCTGAGAGTCAATAACCTGATTTAAGCGATCCAACTCCGATCTCGATGCTCTTGTATCCGGCTCATCGAAGTCATCCTCATAACGCCGAGATTCGCCCAATGTAGACGAGCGTATCGGAAGACCGAGAGACGGTCCTGGTCTAAGCGAAGGCGGATGTACTAGCCGAGAGGCGGATGCACTAGCCGAGAATTTCGCTACTTGTTGTTCCAGACTGATGATCTTCTGCTTTTGTTCCGTTATAGTAGCTTGAAGCTCTTGAAGTCGTGACGAATCATCTACAGAGGAGCTCGACCGAGACAAGGAAGAAGACAAACCGGACTTGGCTTGAGCCGCTTGGAGTTTAGCTTGCAGATCCATTGCTGTTGGTCCATAAGGGGTGGATGGTAGCGAAGGTTTGCGTAGATCTCGAAGACGCTGAACCTCTGATTCTGCCGACTGAGCCTGAGTGGCTTTTGTAGACAAATCAGATTCGAGCGATTTGATCTTTGATTGAGCTTCGAGTAATTTCCTATTTTGTTCTTCTTCTACAGCAACCGCTGAATCGATTTGGTTCAGAGCAGTTATGAGTTCTCCTTTGAGCCTCTTCTCCTCTTCTTGCCACTCTTGGAGAGCTTCGGCGTGCGATTGCTTAAATTCGGCTAGATTGGCTCGAGCAATTTGCAGCGTTTCTTGCATCTCCTGTTGAGATTCCTGCGAGGTTGATACTTGCGACTCAGCTTCTTCTCGTCGCTTCTGTAGATCGCCGAAAAGTTTCGCTGTTGCTTGGGCCTTCGCTTGTGATTTGGCGAGGTCATTTTGACTTGATTTGAGCATCTTCTCAGTCTTAGCTAGTCGAGATTGCAGTGCAGTGAGAATGGAGTCCTTTGTTTCGCTAGAGGTGGCCAGATCAGCCTTGAGTGAAGCGATTTCCTTGTCACGAGTATTAATCAAGGTTTCTGCTTCGGTCTTCTGGAGGGTGATAGAATCCAGCTCTGACCTGAGAATAGCGATTGCTTCATCTCTCGAAGCCAACATCGCTAAATTTGCTTGAGCGGCTTCTTGGTCATTCTCAGAACCAGACCGAGCGTCGAAGAGTGCTTGCTGTGCTTCAGCTAGTTGAGCCCGCAGAGATTCGGCTTGACTATTTGCATCAACTTGAGATTTTCGCAGAGCCTCTGCTTCAGCTGACTTTGATGAAGCAAGCTGACGACTTGCCTCGAGCGCAGATGATGTAGCAGTGGAAGCAGATCGCAAAGATTCTAGTTCTACCATTTGGGAGGCTTGCTCTTCTTCTTGCATTTCCAGCCGAGCAGTGAAGGAACGGACGTCCGCTTCGAGCTTGAAAATCTGGTCATCTTTCTTTCTCATGTTCTTCTCATTGGCTTCCAGTGCTTTCTCGAGCATCGTTTCCTGTTATGTACATCAGTTCTTTGTAAAGACAGACGAATCGACAACGGACCCTCTCCATGGAACCGATTCGTGGACTTGCAATTGTTTCCAATGATCCACTGATTGCTCGTTTACTGGGCGTGTCTATCCCGCTCTTCTGAGGTGTAGCTAATCCAAGACCTATTTCACTGATCCGCCGATTGTATCCATTTCGTCGCAATGTACCAGGTGGACCGGCTTGGCGCCGCAACGCTTCTGGAGATCGATCAGCAGCATGAGATAGATGAGAGGAAGAAGAGCCAGTGAGAAGCAGTCGAGTGAGGTTTTGCAGTTCATCAGCTAATTGTGTGCGCTTCTGACGCATTTCAGCGATTTCCATCTCGGCCTACACCTTCAAGATTAGTAAATGTAGGCGAGTGAAGGCATCACTGACCTTTGTTCTCTCGTCTTCGAGCGCACCAAGATGTTTGCGCTGTTCTTCCCGAGCTTGTAACAGCTCCTCACTGTCTTCTGCATCTTGAATCACTTCGTTTTGCCTCTTGAGCTGAGATCGAAGTTGTTCCACTTCTCGCTGATATTTCTGGATCAAAGCACTCTTTTCATCCATGACCTGATCATTGATTTAGTATATGACTTCTGAATTGCAGGAGAGTACAGAGATAAGACTGACCAATCCTCTTTCAGCTTTGGTGACAACCATCTTTGCGCTGCGAGCGAATTTCAAGGTAGAGACACTTTCGGCAGCCTGTAAAGGATCAGGAGAGACGGTGCAGACGACAGCGACCCGCGCATTACCGCCTAGTGATGTTTGTAGCAAGCGAGTAAGTTTCGAATCTCGGTAAGGAATATGTTGAGAAGAGCTGGAAGAAGGATCTTAGTATATCATTATTACAGCGAGAAGATTGATCTCACGATTTGCCAGCTGCTGATGAGAGTTTGCCAATGACATTACCAAGCGCGAGCAAACTGCAAGACATGCAATCAGATGGTTTAATTCCAATGAGAAAGATAATTACCTCTTATTGATATGAGAGCCCTCAGCATTCCGTTCTGCTACTTCGCTACCTTGACCTGAACTCATCTTCTCACTTCCAGCCAAATCAATGAGGTTCTTAGTCCGGCCCAAATCAGTCTAAATCTATCGTTTTGCGTCAAAGAGCTCACAAGCTGACTGATCCGCGTTGATCCTGTCCCTTCCTTCAGAGTGCTTTCAATCGTCATAGTGAAAACACAGTGACTTCTACTCGATCGAGCATTCCAATCTGTTGTTCCAACATGCCTTGAATGTTCACCTCGATCCAACGCATCAAACACTTCATCTGATCGAGTAACTACCTCTTCTTTCAAAGGATCAACATAAATCGTTCCATTTCTTTCACGGATCTTAAGTTCAGTAGGGAGAGGAGAAGCTCGACCTGAAGAAGGGGAAGAAGGTGATAGTAAGTCTTTGAGTGATTCGTTGTAGATTTCGAGATAGGATACTCGTAGCAGGTATTGCCGGTCTTCGTCTTCTTCTATTGCGGAGAAGACTTGAGAAACCGCTTGATGAATGATTCCAGGTTCACCAGGACTTCCCATCATGGCTTTACAGATATATATCAGTACAATATTTCAGCTCGCCGGATGAGGACTGACTGTGCGTCTTGCCAGATCCAGTTTGACCATAAGCGAAAACCGTTCCGTTAAACCCTTCGATTGCAGCTTTCACAACCCGACCAATCTGTTGCTCATACAAATCTTCCGTAGTTTGTGTAGGTAAGATGATGGAATCGAAGCGGAAATCATAAGTATCTTCTTTGCCTTTCTGACCGCCTCTTGATTTGATCAAAGGATGATGTTCCGATAACTTGATTTGAGCTTCTTCAGGGTTCAAAGTCCATATAGGTTCTGCTTCATTCGAAGGTTTACCAGGTCTAACACGAACGCAAACGACTATATTCTGAGCCTTGCCATCTGCTGAATCGGAAGATTGGATAGTAGGTCTAGCTTTACGTGTTTTCGGAGTTGACAAGGTCGCTATAGAGTTGTTAGACGATTCTCGAGCTGTATCGAATCCCCGTTCGGTCTCTGACATTGTCGAAATAGATACTCGAGTACCGCCAAAGACATCTTCGGCTTCTGAAGCGGATTCCATAGAAAAGGAAGAGGAGGCTGTTGAAGTTTCTGGGTCATCTGTTGATTTGCGAGCCTTCTTGGCTTTTGTAGGTGAAGCTGATGATTTCTTACTTGGGCTGCTCGAAGCTTTCTTGGACTTGCCGTTCAAAGTGGAAGGAATAGAAGGGACTCGAGGTAGAGTAGGAGCCAAAGCAAGCTCTGGAGTGGCTTGTCGCTTCTTGCGAGAGCTCCTTGGTGCAGACATTGGAGTTTGATGAAAATCAAAACAAAGATTGAAGTCGGCTTAAGAGCTCAGATATCGAAGTTCTGAGGGTATAAGTGGCACTTCTGGCCGTCTCTGAGGGCTCCTGTGCCGCGTAAGAAGCCTGCGAGTTGTCTTGAGATGGCCGATTTGGTCAAGCAAACTTGAAATGCGAGCGAACTTCCCTTGACTTCCAACTGCCACAAAAGGTTTACTGCTGCCGCTGTAAGTCACCTATGCTTTGTCTTATCTATCTCCATCATCCTTTGCCAACATCTTCTGTTTTCTGCTTGCAATTCTGCACTTCAATTACGTAACTTGCTTAATGTACGCATGCTTTGCATCGACAGCCTTCGCTTCGCGTACGGCATCGTAGTCAGCTGTCAATTTGTGCCTTAGATTCAGCTTGTCATATTCGTGAACAGCCCATGTCATACGCTTCCTTTGTGTCCCTTGCTTGGGAGAGCTATTCCGACAGCTTTGCCAGACCCTGTGTCTAAATACTGAATAGCATTCTTTATCACAGGCTTCTACTGATGCCTCAAAGCCGAAAATGAAACTTAGCAGCAAACTAGAGCAATTGAACGAGTATGCTCTTACATTTTCGACTTTGTCGTCCGGCTCTCCTCTTTCTTACTGAGACCTGCAGAATCTCCCAAATCACTCACATTAATGACTTACCTGATCAAGCACCGCTATTCGTCCATTCTTCAACTTATCATGCAACCTCCTGGCGTGTTCAAATCATTACCAAATCTGCTATTGATCCAGATACAACGCTGTACTATCAATCTCTCATTGATGAATCTGCTCTGAAAGAACTGTTCCTCAAGTATTGGACCAGACAGGCCAAAGCTGTTGGAGGTTATGAAGCTTGTATTGAGATTATCGTGGAAGCGTTTGATAGAGGGAGATTGAATGCCAAAGGATACAAGACTGGTCGCTCGTCCTTTGATGTGAGTTGCACGTGTCATATCATCCTTTAGCTTGTAAATCATTTACTACGTTACAGCTTCACATTGAAGGAAGTGATGCTACTATGCAACCGTTGGTCGTCAAAGTTCACGCTTTGGATGATAGCAAGAAAGAAGATCAGCTAGATCTATTCGAGCTGTTAATTATGGTGCGCGCTGATATTTTTAAAGCTGCGGTTCAGCTGAAAAGGTTGTTTATTGCCACAGCTCTCCGGAGAAGCTCACCAAAGCAAAAGCACTATCAGAGGAATGAACAATGCTGTCGGCAGACTAGCGGAGATGACTAAAGAACGAGATAGATTGGCTCGAAAGCTGGATGATGCTGAGCATCAAGTCAGTCAGCTCGGGAAAGTCGACAAAGCTAAAGCTAGTATGTCTACTATGCCTCGCTTGCTGTGTGTAGATGCTGATGGAATTTCAAGCTCTATCGAATCCGCACAAGCGTCCTAGAGGTCCAGCGAACCTTGCCGGCGCAAGTGGACCCATGTGAGTGCTCCTTCTCTTGTTGTGAAGCTAGCCTGACCAAAAGTGCACAGTCGTAAAGTCAAACAGCAAGAGTTTGCGGACTCGGATGATGATGACGAAGAGGACGATTGAATGCCTGAAAAGGCGGTGAGGAGTCCAACTACTATTTCCCCACTCATTGTATACATAAGCTACCATTACAATTCCAACATGCATATATTTCATTCATCTAGTAAAGATTCCTGCATATTCTCGTCCACCGGTATCTCTGAACCTTCTACCGCGAGCTCTACCGTTGAAGGCACCGATATTGCTGGTATTGCTTCAGCTTGAGAGGTTGATTTCGCTTCACCAACTTTCGTAAGAATGCAAACTCCCTCGATATGATACGTCATAGGAAACAGATCAGCTCCTTTGATGCTTTCAATCTTGTAACCACCATCTTTGACCAGAACGCCAACATCTCTCGCTTGCGTATGCACATTGCAAGAAACATAGATAACTTGACGGGGACCGAATTTGATTAATTGCTGTAGGAATAGATCATCACAACCCTTTCTAGGTGGATCAATGAGAATAGTAGTTTGTTGAGGTGGATAATCGATTTCCTATTACCATCAAAGTGAGTACGAAAGTCAGTCACTTACGTTAGTTTAAAAGATTCGCACTGTGCGCACTCACAGTAAAGATAGCTTCAGCGTTACCCACTATAAAATCTGCATTCTTGATACCATTCAGTTCAGCATTATGTTTTGCGTATTTTACACTATCAGCCGAAATTTCAACACCAGAGATCTTGGTGAAATAGGAAGAAAGAGCAATTCCAAAGAGACCTGAGCCGCAGTAGGTGTCTACTAGATATTGTTCAGAAGTAGATGCAGTCAGAGCGGAAGAGACGTAGGAGACTAATGCTTCTAGAATGCCATTGTTGTTTTGGAAGAAAGAGCCTGTCAGTCAACGCGGAGTTAGAAACTCGATTACGAGATCCTAGCCTACGTTACTGACCTGCGTTGAACTCGAAATCGTACGAAGCTACCTTCTCTCGAACTATCTCTTTATGATTCGTTATACAGATCGGCTTGTCTGCTTCTTCTGCTGGTATTGCGTTCAACTCGATATCTTTCTTGGCTGGAAGACTATGTCGAAGTAATAGAGTCGCTCCTCGCTTATATGTCCCAAGACTCCTAGAAACAGGAGATTCAGCTCTTGCAGCAAAGTACACAAAGATCTGACTAACTCCTTCACTTTCGCTCGTTGTACTTTGAGCTCTTCATTGATAGTCAAAGTAGCAATAGGACATTCTTCTATATCCATAACTTTCTTCCTGCCTTTGCTTTCGAATCCAATACAAAGACTCTCTTTCCTTTCTTCCAAGCTAAATTTCTTCATATTGCCCGGCTCAAAATGAGGTGTGAGTTTGGTTCGATAATTGTATTGTTCGGGTGAAGGTAAAGTAGGTAAAACACTTGGAATATCCTCTTCTGAAAGACCAGAAAAGTTCTTGAAAGCTTTTTCTACCACTAGTTGTTTATGAGATAATTGTTGATTGTAAGGTAGCATTTGATATTGACAGCCTGAGCATTCACCAAAGTATTTGCATTTAATTAACGAATCATCTCGAGTGTATTTGTTGGAGGAAGAAGAAGAAGAAGAAATGCGTTTGACGAGATCGCCATAAGAGTGTAAATGATCGTTTCGATAGATCCGGGTAAGAACTCTTTCGCCAGGTAAGCAGAAAGGCACAACGACAACCCAATCTTCATGTACACCAAGACCATCGCCTAGAAAATCGTAGGAACATACGATCGGTGTTCATTCTGTATATAAGAATGAAGAGAGACCGACCATGAGAACTGAGCATCAGTATATCCAACTCGAACTCTTGCAAATGAGGGAACCTCTGCCATTTTTTCGGCCTCTTTTCACTCTCCAACCTGGTCATCGTTTCCTTACCTAGCAATGCAACAATATCATAACTCAAAACTTGCTCAACTCCTCCTGGCTTGACTTTCGGTTTAGCAGCATTCCCAGATTTTCGAGCATGATGAGCTCCAGTGTTTGCTTGATGGTTCATAGTCCTTTGTCGCTTGTGAGGTGGTTCACTAGACATCTTAGTAGCGAATCTGAGCAGTCCAGTGCTTGCTCGTCTGAGCATGAAAAATTGTCCATCTCTCTTCACGTAACAGTCAACCCATCTACGCTTTTTTATAAGTGTCAAGAGCAGTGATCCTCAAGTCGTGAGCTCCATATAAAGAAATCAAGTAAATCAACAACAGCCTTCTACATATAAACGGAACTTGAAAAAATGGGAGAACCAAATCCAAAGGTGCGGTAGCATCGATATAGCAGGCAGACTGGCATGCTTATTTGTTGCGATTTGCCTTACAGGCCTTCCCTCTGGCTGATACTGAATTGACGAACCAAATCTTGGAATTGGTACAGCAAGGTGAGCCGACTTTGACAGCTATCAGAATACATCTGATTAGGTCTTGACGTTGTCTTACAGCCAGTCACTACAAGCAATTGTAGGCCGTCGTAATGTTGGAGTTGGCTATTGCTAACTATTAGATTTGCGCGTGCTACAGGAAGAAAGGTGCCAACGAAGCTACCAAAACCCTTAAGTGAGCATACTTCTGCTACTTTTCCCAATTGGAATGTCAACTAAAGATGTCTCACAGTCGCGGAGTAGCCGAATTCATCGTCATGACCGCCGACACAGAACCTATTGAAATTCTTCTTCACTTACCTCTTTTATGTGAAGACAAGAACGTCCCTTATGTCTTTGTACCTAGCAAGACGGCATTAGGAAGAGCTTGTGGTGTTTCAAGGCCTGTCATTGCTGCCAGTGTTACCACCAATGAAGCGAGGGAATTGCAATCTCAGATTCAGACTATCAAGCAAAAGATTGAGAGATTGCTGGTCTAAAGCTGTGATGATGATTGTGGGTCAACAACCTGACGGCCTTGATGTTGCTCAACTGGGCCTTCACGTTGATCCACAGGCGCTTCAAATCTCACGAAGGCTGCAGAAGAAAGAATGTGATGCGTATTGCTCAACTTTACCGTTAGCTTCGTATAACAATATATGTCATACTTCACGCTGTAGCTCCGTCCAAAATTTGACCCCGCTTGCGCTTTCGCATAATGACTTTCTCTCTCACTCGACGAGTTATACAAGACCTCTCATAAGCTCAAGCAATGACTGAAACCTCTACTCCTGCAGCTCCTGCTAGTGCAACAGGCGCCTCTGAGCAGCCTACGCTCATTGCCCAAGCTCAAGAAACCATAGCGAAATACATCCCTGGTTTAGGTTCTCTCGCTTCAAAGCCTGCAGCCAAACCCAAACGTTCGCGCAACAAAGCTAACAAGACCAATTCTGGCGCTGCTGTTCCTACTTTGAGCACAAATGGCGAAAGTACTGGCGAACCCAAAAGTAACACCACTGCCTCGCATGGTTTAACTTTGGAAGGATTGGGTTCTAGTACTGAACCTTTGGATTTACCTCAACGTACTCCCGCTTCTGTTATTATTGGTAAACGCCTTAAAGCTACAGCAAAGAAATTGGTTCGTTCCTCTTGCCTTGTCATTCTGTTTGTATAAGCTGATTGGATGAAATGGGGAGAATAGCAACGTATTGAAGGTTATACTGGAGATAACCTTAATGCGGATCAGCAACGTGCTGTAGCTTCAAAACCTGCTCTTGAAGCAGTTCAAAAGGAATTACAAGAGATTGTTAAAGTTCTTGAGGTGCGTTGTCCCCTTTGAAACAGCTGTTCGTACCTTTAAGTCTATTGGGGTGAACGCACAGACTGAAGAAGCGGAAGTCGAGAAGGATAACACTACTCGAAGCGCTCATGAAGACAAGCGAACTCAATCCCGAATCGCTCATGCTGTTCATCAAACACGGGTCCGTCAACTCAAGCCTCTCTGTATATTCGTGTACTAATTAGAGATTTGTTGGACCACAGGAATCATCCAAGGGCGATCTGTCCTTACTTTTCCAATTCCTACATCTCAGCTCAATGTTCAGCCCAAATCAAGGTTTCAATCCGCCTGAACATCCGGGTACGTCAAATTGAGTTACAAAGCCTCTTCCTCATTTGCTGACCTTTGCGCCATTGCGATTACCACAGCTGTCGTTCAAAATGCAACAGGTCAGGAAGCTGCTGCTGTTCGCATGCTTGCCAACGCTTTCGAGAACGGTCCACTTATGGGAGGCGGTGAAGATGCTTTCGAGAGATTGAGCAAATTGCAACATGGTCAAGAAGATCAAGTTGTCGACGGCGTTACTTGTGCGTGTTTGAAATCAATTTGCTGTATATCAGCTTAAATAGTTTCGGAACATGCACAGATGCTCGTATCAAGCAAATGATTCTTGATCTTACTGCACCTCCTGAAGAACTTATGGAATCTCACAACGAAGCTCCTGCTTCCACTAATGGTCTTCAAGATGGTGCAGTCGTCGACCCTGAGGAAGAGGAAGCAGCTCAACAAGCTCATGCCAACGCTTTGAACAATGGTCCATCTTTGACTTTTATGCAAGCTTCTGAATTGGACACTCCTTCTCAAACTCAAGAACAGCATGTAGCTCAAGCTCCTGTAAGAGAATCATGGGGTGAATTAGCCCAACCTACAGCTCCTACTACAACAGCTACAAACGAGTGGACAACCGAAAATACTTCTTCCATGCAGCCGGAAGGAACTGGAGCTAAACCAATTTCATCTTGGGCTGATGAAGTAGATGAAGCTACTTCTTCTTCTGCCGCTGCTGTTCCTCCTCATCACTCTACCTCTGCTTCAATCAACGAACAAGGTTTAGCACCAGTTGTGGAAATGCAACCTACTTCTAATATCCCGTTGAACGAACCTGTTATGGGAACTGAATTGGAATCTACTCCTTTATTGTCTGCTACTGGAGGAGAAGTTGCTGGTCGTGGCAGAGGACGTGGAAGAGGTGGAAGAGGAAGAGGAGAACATCATCATCGAGGAGGACAAGATGGTGAAAGAAGAAACAACAACAACAACAATGGAGAACGTTCAAATTACAGAGGATCTTCTTCTACAAGAGGTACTGGTTCATACCGCGGCAATGCAGAACATAAACCTCAAGAACCTGTTGAAGATGGTTGGGCTAGAGTTGAGAAGAAAGCGTTTGATGGCAATGATTCGGGTAGAAGCAGAGGAAGAGGAGGTAGAGGTGGTTTCCGTGGAGAAAGACGAGGTGGGCAAGGATCAGAGAGAAGGGGTGCCTCGAAGGTACTTGAAGGCGTAGTCAATAAGCCGTAAGCCAGAAGCGATAAAAAGTCATCAGGACCAAGGAATTGCAGTGGCCTCTAATACATCAGTGCGACTACCTCGTGACCTGGACAAAGCAGACTTGAATCTCCCAATTGGTCGGCTTGAGCTGAAATCTCCAAACATCGCTTTCAGTGCAAGAACCACGACGATACCTTGTACTTCTCCTTCATACCACAGCATCTATACCTCTTCTACCGGAAGCTACCTTTCCTCAAGCGGCTCCTACGTTGTGACAGTGGATTGTCATCGTCATACCGATCATTGATCTGCTGTAAGTCAAGCTCCCTCCTGGGTCTATATTGCTAATGTGTCGTGCTACCAGTCCTAGCCATCTTTGACAAGCATTTCATCTTTCTTTTGGATCATCTCCTCCCTCTTTGAGTACTTGGGTCATGACAACATCTGGACAACCTAACGCAACCATCCTGAGACAGCGGTTTTGGTCTTCTTCTTCTCCTCTCTTCTATCCCAACGTCGTTCATGCAGTCGACAGACCTCAAATTTCAGTCCCTAGCTTAGACAGGCGACTAGCTCGTCCGCTTCGAATATCAGAATGCAAATGGGCTAAATGGGATGATACTCATCGCTCTCAAGCTGGGATGATACTCATCGCTCTCAAGCTGTGGTGACTATGGATCTAATTATACTCAGGGAGCATAAAGAGGAAGGCAACCCAATGGTTCAGAGTTCTTTTATGGTTACTCCTGCAATAGACGCTTTTCTTTCAGAGGTAGCTAGCAAATGGTGGAGTACAATTGACCTTCGCGATCGAGCTTCTTCTATCTTCCAATTACTGGACAAGCAGGGTGCGATCACCAAAGAAGAGGCGGAAATGGTGGATGATGAATTGAGAGACGCTGAAGCTATGTTGGATCCTGATGGCATGGCTGGAGCAGCAGTTAGAGATATGGTCAGGTTGGAAGTGAAGTCTGCTGATAGCGACTCAATCAGGCGTCTACTTAATGGTCAGTCCAATCTCCATTGCCAGTTGCTAGCTGTTCTAAGCCCGCTAGCAGAGGCCCAGGCGCATGTTCTAGAACACATCAGTCAGTACGATATCAGCCCGCGATGCGCGTCTTACTAACGCTGTTATCAGGCCTACTGCAGGTTATCAAACGTACAGTCCGACGAATGAATGATAGTTACCAGAAAGAGCGAAAGAATGACATTTCGCGACAACAAAGGCGTTCTTCTTCTTCTTCCGAGCACTCAGTGTACAGCAGCTTTGGCTTTTCCCTCTAATCTGAGCTGTTTGGCACAAACCGATGGATTTAGGCTGATTTGGGCCGGACTAAGAACCTCAATTTACCTGGCCAGAAGTGAGAAGATGAGTTCGGGTCAAGGTAGCGAAGTAGCAGAACGGAATGCCGAGGGCTCTCATATCAATAAGAGGTAATTATCTTGCTGATTGTACTTGAACCATCTGATTGCATGTCTTGTAGTTTGCTCGCGCTTGACAACGTCATTGGCAAACTCTCATCAGCAGCCGGGAAATCGTGAGATCAATTTCCTCGCTTTATGATGATACGCTAAGATCCTTCTTCCAGATCTTCTCAACATATGCCTTACCGAGATTCGAAACTTACTCGATTGCTACAAACATCACTAGGCGGTAATGCGCGGGTCGCTGTCGTCTGCACTGCTCTCCTGATCCTTTGCAGGCTGCCAAAAGTGTCTCTACCTTGAAGTTCGTTCGCAGCGCAAAGATGGTTGTCACCAAAGCTGAAAGAGGATTGGTCAGTCCTCTCTTGATACTTCCAACAGCAAGTAAAGCTTTAGGTTACAATGTAATCCCGAAACCTTGCATCTCATTCTTCATATTGGTATCAAGTGCTTCCCAGGCTGCGACTTTCACGTCATCGCGACCACCTAGATTCAGAACACTCTTGCCATCCAGTTCATTCCACCAAGCGTGATGTTTGAGCTGAGCTACATCGCAATCCCAACAATCCATCACGAAATCAGCAAAGAGCTGTCCAATATGCTCAGGTCTTTTGGCGACCAGAGTTTGTAGCTCCGACTGCGTGAGATGCCAATAGTGAGTACCCTCGCCAGCCTGTAGCAGTTTAAGCACAGTATCCAGCTGTATGTAGTGAAGCTTACATGAATTGACCATACTACTGATGAGAATTTGGCCATATCAGCCTTCACACCTTCTGCTGTCACAGTCGCGCATTGACCGAAGTCAATAAGCTTGACAGAAAAATCTGGCATGATAACCAAGTTCGGAGTCTTGCAAGCATTCCAGACTAGGCCGAGATCTTTGTGAAGGTATCCGAGACCCAGAAAAATGGATGAGATGATGTGTCGGACAGTTGCTTGAGGAAGTCGTCTGTTTAACAGAGATTCAGCGACTTTCCGGGGCTTGAATGAGTAAGGTACTTACAATTCGTGCTTGATGGGCTTAGCACGCTGTAGATCATCCAAACGTGAGGCATCTGGAGCTAATTTGTCCAAAAAGGTCGATATCTGACCCAAACCGCGTCAGAAGGTTTGCCCAAAAAGAGAGGACATCACGAACGGGAGCAGTTGAGAACTTATCAGCCAACTCTAGGAAATCTTTGAGTGCACAGCATCCTCTCTCCATAATGATCATCTCTGGTTCTAAACCCAGATCAAAGGCTCGAAGAGTGTAAGGGTTGCCAGGCTTCTCCATGATCTGAGAATAGACTTTGTTTTCTTGCTGGAATTGATCAATGAACGCCTTCTTGTTCCACGATGGGTTTAAATGTTCATGACTGCTTTGGCCAACCAAGACTTTGACTGCGAAAACATCATCGTTTTTCTTCGCCTCAAAGACATCGCAAGTCATGCCATCAGCAGAGATATGTTTAACAATCTCATATGATCTGCATCGCCTGCATTCAACGACGAAAGGTAGAGAATGAACGAAAGCAAAGCTAACCCAAACTTGTAGGGCAAAGAAGTAACGCGAGTTTGACGAGGAAACATTACTTGGTAGTGAAGAGAGAGAGAGAGAAAGAAATATTAAAGAGAGCAGAGGAGAAATCAAGCAGCGCACGGACAGACCTGAAAGGCAATGTTGGTCTATACTATTTCAAGATAGCTGAACACTGCGCAGCTGGTGATGCATAGCTCTGCTGCAGCTTTGCTCTGCCCAGATAGTGTTTTGGGAGCGCCTGCTTGAATTGGGAATTGAGCGCTCAACCGAATTAGACAGCGAGAAGTCATCCGCGAGAATCCGCACAATTTCTTCCAGAGTAGATGTTTTGAGGACGAGCTTCTCTTCGCCTTTGTATGTAAGTAGTGGCTGCAACGCCTCGACAGCTGAGTAATCTTGGGACATACCGTAGTTCGCTTTTCTTGTGACACAGCGGTGGAAGATTTGGCTCGGATGCGATGGCTTCGACTCCTGCGGCGACGACAGGCTCAAGACTGCTATTCCTGAGCACGGCAGTCAAAACCTTGCTGTTTCCTTCGTATAGATCTACAGACTTTGATGTGCACCGAAAGTGAGTAGCTTAACGCGCTGCTGCACGCTTTCTGAACGTGTCAATTGGCAGCTGGTTGCGTATAACGAATGGTTTGCCTCTGAGCGAGTGGTACTACGATGTCAAGAGCGAATGGACGCTGGATTATCCACCTGTATGTTACCTCGCATATCTCATTGTCTGCTCTAGCTGTCCTAAATAATCGTTCAGTTCTTCGCTTTCTTCGAGAAGATACTTTCTGCGGTTGCGGCAGTGATTGACCCAAGTATCGCCTCACTCGAAGCTGTCAATTATGCGACTGTTGCTTTTCAGAGGAGCAGTGTCATTCTTTCCGAGTTCATTCTGGCCGCTGGAATCTTGTCGTACGTTTTCTTTGGTACCTATGAAAGCATTACCAATGCTGTCGCTTCTAGATCGACAGTTACGAACCTTTCTGACCCAGGCTCAACCTCTTTCGCCATCGCTGTGTCTCTCTTCTTCCACCCTGGTTTCCTTCTTATCGACCATATCCACTTTCAGTACAATGGCATGCTTTTCGGATTCCTGTTACTTAGTCTGTCGGCCGCCAGAAGAGTAAGCTCTCGTTTCGTTAGCCATCTTCCAGTCTGAAGCGTGTACTCATAGGATCAGCATGTTCTCTGCGCCACCTACTTTGCCATCTTGCTCAATTTCAAGCATATCTTTGCTTACATCGCTCTGCCATTCGTCATCTACCTGTTTCGAGCTTATTGCATGCAGCAAGGTATATAACTACTTGCACTCGATCATACATCTGAAGCTCATCAAATGCAGGCCAGCTGGAACTTGACAAGCTCATTCGACTTGGTTCAATCGCCATTGGTATCTGCCTGGTCTCTTTCGGCCCTTTCCTTTTGGCTGGCGGAATCGATCAGATACGACAGATTCTTAGTCGTCTCTTTCCTTTTCAGCGCGGCCTAAATCATGCTTATTGGGCTGCAAATATCTGGGCTATAATGAGCGCTGTCGACCGAGTTCTGATCCAATGTAAGTGCTATCCATCAATTCGTACCTCATATTCAATTGTCGTAGATCTCAACAAAAGAGGATGGCCCATTTCTGCAGAGGCGATCAATTCTACCTCTCGCGGACTAGTAGGCAATACAAACTGGGCAATTCTACCAGAAGTAACACCTCGTACATGTTTCGCTATCACAATAGCTTTCAATCTGGTATTGCTCTCCTGTTCATTGCGTCTGTGCGGATTATTGATGAGAGTCAACAGATCTTCTTGACGAAACTTTGGCGAAAACCTACCTACCCAGTCTTCCTTCGAGCTGTCATCTTATCTGCTTACACATCCTTTCTCTTCGGATGGCATGTACACGAGAAAGCTGTGATGCTCTTCCTTGTACCACTCAGGTGAGATGCCTCCCTCTGTTGTGGCTGGATCGGCCTTGACGATTTTACCTCAGCTTGATCGCTGCCGATGATTATCAGCACTATCGCTCTTTCTTGGTCGCTTCCGCAGCTGGTATATATGGGTTGTTCCCTTTGATGATCCGCTCCGATGGTACAGTCATATCTCTTCAAGTCTCTAATAAAGCTGATGAACGTTTGGTCAGAAACATTACTCAAGATCGTATATACTGTCCTCTGGTCTGCGTTGGCCTTCAAAAACATTGGCAGAAGCGTGCACAGGTGAGTTGCTCCCTGTACAACGCGTCTTCAGCTGATTATGTACAGACCAACCCCTACGCTCTTCGGCATGCTCGTTATGTACGCGGAAAATGCATACCTCTGTGGCTTCGTGCTACTTCAGCTTTATGTATCAATACTGCATGCTTTGCTTCTCAGAGGAAGACAGAGTATGGAATTCCTGCCCCTAATGTTGACGTCCGTATATTGTGCTGTTGGTATAATATGGTCATTTGGGCGATTGTCGATAGCTTATCTTTTCAATGACCAATGAGTAACTCGTGTAGCAATGCGAAATGTAATGGTTACAATGACAAAAAGGAAGAACCCGAATTCTAATTACCACTCTCTTTCACATAGTCGTACGAGGTGCTCGTCTAGGACTATTACTCAATCCAGACTGAGCCAACTTTTTGTAGTGCTCGGCTGAGAGTCGCTCCATAGTTTTTCTGCCTAACACTACGATGACTTGACCCTTGTTCTTGCCAAGGGTGCTCTCTGCTTCATAGTCTGCGTCATAATTCAAATCGTAGGCGTACTTGGGCAAAGTTGGATCGATCCACAATTTCTGTACCTCTGCAGCTTGTTGCAAAAGTTGACGCCGAGAACTTGGGTATCGAGGCATTTCGGTGGAAGCAACAGTCTTTCTTCGATCAGTCTTGACCTTAGATGCCTGGCGATTGACAACTACTGGTGGACCTGGTTCCGGAGTAGCGGAAGTGAGAGCCGAAGATACATTGGCAGCCGATGCGTCGGATTCAGATTCGGCTGAAGCTTCTCGTTTGACCTTTTTGGCTTTTGGTGCGGACTTTCTGCGCTTCTTCTTGGGCGGAGCTTTATCTTCTACATCATCTTCAGACTTCTTTGGTTTAGGTGCTCTCTTCTTTACTTCCTTCTTGACTTTGGCAATGACAGGCTTGACTTCTTCCACTTGATATAAGCCCAATCTCTTTTGTTCCGCGATTCTAGCATCTTCTTCCTGCTTAGCCTTCAACGCTGCCATAGCCTCATTCAATTCCTCTTCTTCTTTGTTGCGCCATGTATCGTCTTTCTGCCAACCCTGCCACTCGCGATACTTGACCGATGCGTGGAGATTCTTGGCACTTTGTAGAATGATACGTTCAGGCTCAGGTGACAATTCTACATCATCCGCTCCCGGAGCCCGCTTGCGCTTGCTGTTCGTCCTTTGGCCAGAACCATTGAAAGCCTTTATGCGTTTGGCCTCGAGTTCTACTGCGAGAGGTTCTCCCTTGACGCGGCCGCTTCTAGTACGAGGTAAACCAGCTGGGATTATAAACATATCGATTTCGACATTGGGAGGAAGCCAGGCCCAAGCTGAAGAAACGGAGTCAGCTGAGATCTGCTGCGAACCAAAAGCAACTTACTCTTCTTGGCTTCGGGAGGTGGTTTTGGTCTAACCCGGATCAAATTGATGGCACTTTCTTCTTCCTCTTCTTCCGAACCGCTCTCTTCATCCGATTCCATCTCACTATCCGAAGCTGGTTCTTGAAGATCAAAGTATGGATCAGGTGCAAGATGTTTCAGAGGTTGACGGTTGGCAACGCGCTGCTTTTCAGCTTGTCGACGAGTGCGCTTGACCTTTGCGGTAGCAGATTCAAAAATTTCTAGGTCTGGTTTGACGACTGGAGCTCCACCTTCGATGGCAAAGAAGCCTTTCTGGTTTCTATTTACGTCCTCTTCAATCAGTCTGCGACATCACCAGGAGTCAAACGTACCTCTCGCAAGTAGCGCACATGCATTCCACATTCTTGTCATCAAAGTAATCTTCGCCGTAGAAGGAACAGATTTCCTATGAGAACGGATAAGATGATGGTCAAGTATGAGCACAACGGCTTACATCACCAGGCAAAATCTTCTTAATTACTTTAAAGCAAATGCTTGTGCCTTTTCGAACCATGATAACATTAGCTTCGCAATCGTGCTGAAACAGTTCATCAATTTTATTTCTTCAGAAGTAACAAGTACGCACATTGCAGAAACGAGCAGGTCCGAGCAAAAGCTGGAAAACTTTTCTAGTAGGATTGAACAAAACGCTGAAATCGCTTTGCATGCCATTCACATCTTGACGTAGATCATCATCTTGTTGTTGAGTCAAGTCTGCCAAAGTACCCTTCAAGTTTGGAATAACTTCTCCCACAGCGAAAGATCGAGTTGCTTTGATTGCTAGATCGAGTAAAGGGGAATCGTTTTCGAATTTGGCAGCAAGGAGAGCTCGTTTGCTTTCAGAGTCCGATCCAGAATCGGAAAGTTCAGAGAGATCGGAATCAGCTACAGACACATTGGTGCACACTTTGGTCAGCGGCGCCAAAAGAGTTGCAGCAATGCCGGCTTCAGAATCCAGAGTTTGATTTGGGTTGATGTCTTCCATAGTGACATCTTCCTGCAGGACGACTGGAACCGAAGATACAACATCCTTCTTTTCCGTGATTGGCGCGACCGACGGAACTTCATCGGAAGCCAAAGTTGAAGGAGCTCCAACGCTGAAATCAGATGGTTGCAAACCAAGGTCACTCGCATCAGGCGAATTGATCGAGGTCGAGGTTGATGCTGCTAGAAGCGTTCCTTCTTTCGATGCTGATGCAGAAAGATTGCTTGTCGACGCTTGAGCCAAACCGCCGGAGGGCTCGATGATCATCGCTCCGTTTGCAGATTCCGCTTGAGCTGATGGCTGTTTGGCGTTGTATTGACAAGTCAAAACATAATTGTATCCTCGTATCGGCAGGTAAGTTTCTAAATAACGCCGTAAATGACTACAAGCAAGGGTCAGCCCGAGTAGCGCACAAAAGAGGAAGGATTACGTCTCGAAAGCTTGAAGCTGTTTTGGTTCTTGTCGACCTTCCATATGTTCTTTGTAAACAGGTAATCTGTTCTACATTATCAGTGCCATCCGGAGATAGGGGAAGAATAATTTACTCTTTGAAGGTAGCGACTGCTTTGTCCATAGCAATCTTCCTCTTGTTTGGTCGAGCATTTTGTTTGCGCGTCAGCTATCCCTGAGATTGAGCCGATAATTTGTGTCACCAGAAAGCAAACGTACATCACGAAGGATAGCGAAGATAGGAGCCATGTCGATCACCTAATTGTTGAGCTATGTGAGCAGACTTTCTATGCCAAATCAGCTGAACTTACGACCCGCTGATAATCGAGATTGATCTTTCGAGTTCTCTTTTCGCCTTTGGGGAAACGTATACGATCAAGAAGAATATCGCTGTGCCGCACAATCAGACAGAACAACGCGTATATATGAAAGGCATACCTCAAAAGATCATCGTCTGAGGACGCTTCGGGCATAGTAGAAGTAGTGGTAGCAGCTCGAACATTCGCAGCAGGTGTCGTTTCGCGACCTTCTTCGATCAAAGCAGCTTGCTCCGGCTTGACAGACCCAGCCTTTTGAGCGTTAACTGAAGTTTCCGTTTCGGTGTTATCTGGCTCTTGCATGGGAGCTGCCGCTGGCGCAGTGGCCTCATTAGGCTCAGCTGAAGGTGGTGCGGTGGCTTCAGACATCTCCGTGTCCATGGGCCTGCATCAATCGGCGAAAATATATAAGTTCGAGTATTCAAGGCAAGTACAAGCGATGGCCTAACACTTCAGGAGCCTTAGATGTGGGCTCAATGTCAGCCATCAGACTGTCCAAGCTGGAATCTGAAGAGCGAAAAGGAAGGTTTGGGACAAGAGTCAGGCAGGGACCGCAGGGTGTTGTTTTGAAGTCGCGCGCCGGTATAAGGCCACCGTCAAAATCAAGGAAATGGCTACAATGCAAGCGAAGGAAGTACAGAAGAGTACAACAACATCCTGTGGTAGCACAACTATTACATTTAGAACGCGTTTGGCAAGATCTTCAATAGATCTTGGTGATGACTCCAACTGTCTCTCGAAAATCAGCGGCAAGAAGCAGAGCAGAGAAGAAGAACAGCTTACGGCCTTTTGTCTTGCCTTCGCGGAAAAGCTATGCCGAAAACTTCAGAATGAGGTCGCCGCGGAAGGGAAAGGACTTACAATCTTCTGGCCCTCCCGAACTGCTTCAGGCTGACTGATGAACTCGAAGAGCACAGAAGCCTTGTCTCCTGTACGCAAGACTTTCTTGTCCAGGATCTGTCGGTTATGAGAGGCACTTCAGCGAAAATTATCGCAAAAAGCCAAACATTTACCGACCTCAACGATGCGTACTGTCTGCCGTATTGCTGAAACATGAAGCATAGATTGGTAACTGCATTGCTATGAGCGAAGATCTTCTTGATAGGTTCAGGACTCACTTGCTAGCAATGGTAGTATCTGATTGAAAAGAAGATGAGCTTGATTATAACTATGATGCAGGACATACTGTGATAAAGCACCAGGATAGTCGCTTCGAATCTCTTGACGGATTTAGGAGTTGGTCCATTTAGACCAACCAGAAGCATTCCTTTACGAATATTGCTTCTTTTGATTCGTTTCAAGGCGAAAGAAACAGATTGACCCGCTTCGGCATGATTGACTGGTACTCGTTTGCGGTGGATGCTCTTGACTTGAGTTGGGATCCATTGACCGACACTATCCGGGCCGAGAAGAACGCTGAAAACATCATGAGTCAACAATCACGAAGCAAGCAACGCGATACTCACTTATCACCGATCTTTACTTGCCCAGCTTCGACAACACCGGAAAGTACAGCACCAACAAATGGTACAGAAAAGCATTCGGATCTAGAGTATTGTGATCACGGTCCACGCAATTTGCGAATAGTGACACAACCTACACCGAGAACTGTTGCCAAAGTATGGGCATTCAGGGTGCAGCGAAAGACCATAATTCGACTGACCTCGAAATTTTGTCCTTCAATCATATATCGCTCTTCACCAGGTGCAGGCAAGCAATTCAAGAAGCAGCGCAACTCATCCAATCCTCGACCTTCAACGTTGCTCACTTCGAAGATCGGAGCCAATCGAGCGTCTTTATGTACGAAGTTCTGCGCAAGTTCGACTGCCATGCCGCAATCTTTGACGTAAACTGGATTCTTCCGGCAACCTAAAGTGAAGCAATCAGTCAAGTTGCGAGTTGAATATAATTAACATGCCTGGTGATTTGAGTATCTTTACTAATTGCTTTCTCGTCTGATATTGGATATTAAGAGGAGTCATGTCTATACGAGAATCAGCGCCGTTGAGAATGATCGATGCGGAGCAATGAGAACAAACCAGTCTTGGTAATGACGCATATTACTGGAACAGATAAAGCTAGAGCGACAGCGAGATGTTCCTATGTACTTTTGATTACACTACGCGGAAAGAAGCTGAAGTTCAGCGTACTTTCGACATGCCAATCCTATGCCTCAGATCAGTAGTGCTACTATTGCTTTCGGACGTATGACTTACAGACCAGCATTAGAACCGATAACGAGTATGACATAGTCGACAGCATGTCCCGTTAAGCCAAAGATAGTGGTTTTGAGGTATTTCTCTGCGTTACATTTGTAAGCACAGCCATTACGAGAATGAAAGATAGACTGACCATGTCCAGCTAAATCGATGAAAGAAGCAATCTTGGCTGCTCGGGCCGATATTTGCTCCCAAGAGATCTGCTGCCGCCTATTCCCATATATACGCTTTAGTTCGATGGAAGAGCTTTCAGCAGAAGTTGCGCACCTGATACCATGCTCGTGATTCGTTAGATCGGGAATGACTATCCTGCTCGAGGCATCGAAGCCAACGATCTCTAAGCCAACAGAAGATGTTCGTCCTGTCTCGATCTCATGTTGATGCCTATAGCAAAGAAGGCGGGCTCTCAATGGTTGAGACAATGAACAGACTTCCGAGGCCTACCTGAAGAGTGCTACTCTGGCTCTCCCTCGACCATCATCCAGATGACCTCTTACAAGAACGCCCAAGAGGGTAGATTTGCCTGAGTCGACATTTCCAGTCACGGCGACTCTGATCTGCAATGGAAGGGGATCAGAATGCATCATATGATTGAAGAAGGAGGAGAGGACACCTCTTGAGCATCCGAAGCATCCTGAGGTACTGATCGAACGAAGATTCGCAATCCTTTAGCTGACCATTGCTGATCTACAGCTTCTTCATTCCTTTGAGCATCGTCGTCTGGCGTTTGACCAGGTTTGAGAGGTATTGCAGGTATTCGATGATGTATAAGAGGAGAATAGACTAAACCAGCTTGAGCTCCGATCTCATTCGCTGCTGAATTCAGAGTATGTATGATCTGATCTGTCTGTGCTTGTGTCAACTGCCAGGCTTCGTTTGCAAGAACATGATCTTCAGGATCGAAGAGAGATTCCCATTGATCTGCAGCTAGATTCCCAGGATAAGATAGTCGCAAGAGGAGTTCGGTCTTGCGATTCAAACGAGTCTGGAAATGAGCGACAATTGAAGAAATGGTCTGTTCTCGAGGTTCCGTCAAGCGAGTGAGCAGGTTACGGGTATCGCTAGGATCTGCTTCGACCACTTTAGGAAGGGCAACGTTCAGTTTCGATATCAAAGGCAATTGCTCCTTCCTGGCTTGCTTCTCGACTTCCTCTTTGAAGCTGAGGAAGCTAGTCATCTTGCTGCTATTGATTGCAGTGCAGTAGAGCCAATTCTGATGAGATCGTGGTCGATATCAAGGAGTGCGGGGTAATTAAAGGCAGCTACTCGAATTGACTTGATAGGCAAGAGCGCGTAGGACGAAGAGATCGAGCAGAAAGCGAAAGACAAAGAACGATGCAAAGCCAACCGAAAAACGAATTACACAATCGAGTCACTCGCATTCTGACTCACTTTCTACCACGTCTTCCACGCCCTCTACCTCTACCTCTAAAGCCACCTCTAAAAGACTTGCCACCACCTCCTCTGCCCGATCTAGCTTGCATAGTAGGAGGTGCGATCTACTCTTTGAAATCAGCCTCATCAATTCGATTGAGGAAGTGTTCTTACGTGGAATCCCCATTGACCATCAGGCCCGTCTTCTTCTTCCTCATCATCATCTTCGTCTCTGGTGCTAGCAGAGCCAAACCCAGCTAATCGTTTGACTATTCATCTCGCACTCATCAGTTTCTCGTTTGCGTTTCCGACGATGTGCAAACTGACAGAAATCCTGTTCTTTCTTGCCTACAGCATTCAAGAATCCAGGTCCTTTCAATTCCTCTCCATCAAACTCCGCAAACTCATCTTCTTCCTCTTCCTCATCATCAACAACAGCCAGTTGTTTCTTTTTCCTTCTCGAAGGAGGTGAACCAACAGCATCTAGATCAATCACTTCTATTTCCTTTCTTTTGCCTTTAGCTTTCAAAGTTGGAGCGGGTTTAGAAATGTCAATATCTGAATCCAATCCATTGTCTTCGGGGTCAGAGAAAGCTAATTGAGCTAGTAGAGCATTCTCCCTTTCTTGTTCTTGAGCAGTCGTCATCTTGTTTTTACCTTTCTCTTTTGACGATTTGGAAGTCGATTTGGAGGACGAAGCAGACTTGTTAGAAGTAGACTTGGAAGATTTAGCACCTTGTGGAGCACCGAAAGATAGAGTTGTTTGAGTACTTTTCAAACCGGAAGAAGGCGCTTTGACTGGAGATTTCTTGCTCGATGTACCTGCAGCGGCTTTGACGGTAGAAGATTTAGTAGTGGTTGCTTTAGCAGTAAATTTAAAAGAAGTGGCCTCTGATTCAGGTACGGGAGCAGGTGAGAACCACTTTGAAGTGGTTGGAAAGTCTTGTTTCGGTAGAATAGGTTTCGCTTTAGGTGGAAGAACAGCTTTCTGAATGCTTATCTTGGAAGAAGTAGACGCTACTGCTGGCAATTCTTTGGGCTGGAAGTTGGACTTGCGTTTCGGAGGTACCTCGACTTTAGCTTTAATCTCTTTAGCTTGAGAAACAGGTTTGACAGGTTGGTCTACAATCTTATACGGAGCTGGATTTCCGAATTGAGGCAGAGCAGGCGGCGAGGTGGCTTTTGTTTCATTCGCTGAACACGACGAAGATCGAGCTGTAGCATGTGAAGAAGGTGTGCTAAAGCCTTTGGCTGAATCACTGTGATTCTTGTCTTCAACTCGAGTTACTTGTGGCATTTCAGGTAAAGGAGAGGGAAGTTCAATCGGCGGAGAGGAAGGTTTGATCGGGCTGTAGTAAAGAGGAGGAGGTAATTCATCGTTGCCGTAATCTGGAGAAGTAGGTTTGACGAACACAGCAGCAAGCTTCTTTTCAGCTGGAGTTGACTTGGTAGAGAAAGAAGCCAATTGCGGTGCCTTCACAATGGAGCGAGCTTTAGGCTTGTGTCCTAGGTTCTTGCGAATGCCCAATATAGCTTCAGGTAAAATGTTGTCTTTCGGTGTAGGGTCATTACGACGAGATACATCTGCAGAACATGATCAGTGGCAGCAAAACACGGGCAGGAAGAGCTCACCTTCTGCCTTCCTTGCAAGAACAGGCGGTTCAGCTATCTCCTCATCTGCAGAGCTCGCCAGCTCGTCAATCTCTTCGTCCTCATCTCGGGACATCGAAGTCACAACAGAGAGCCCTTTCTTGATTCTGGCTTCGCGAGCCAGATCTTCCAAAGAGAAGGAAACCTCAGGTTGACTATCAGGCAGAGCATTGTTTTCCAGCATTTCGAAGCCAAGGTCACTGCTGCTACTTTGTGGTGCCAGCTCTACTCTGCGCTTCTTCTTCTTTGGGCCCTGCTCTTCATTTAGCATATCTTTCATTGAGATCTTGTGCTTCGAACGGTTGCCCAAATCAAAGAATCCATCGTCGCCTTGGCTGGAGACCATATTTGCTCTCACACAGCTTCCACAGAGCCCTCCGTACTTCCTTCAGGCCAGTTTGGACAACTTTGGTTCGAGGGCAAGAAATAACAAACCTCGCGTTTGGTAAGACACGACCGAATCGACCTTTCTAAGAAGTCTCACGTGCAACAGACCGTCAGCTACAGCCTACGAACTCGTATTGGGCATTACAAACGCGAGAACAGCAATAGTCTAGCTTGGACCAACGCATACATATCTCTATACTGGCCTATAACAGCACTGCTCGTAATCTGGCTTGATCGGTTCTCTCGTAGTCTCTCGTGGATCTGCTCTATTACTCATCTTGCCCTCGTCTACCTGGATTTGAGCGAGGCCGTGCGTCAGAATGCCTTCTTCCCCTTATCTAGATGAGCAGGTATGTCAGGCCGCTCACGGAATGCAGCCGATACCTGATATGATAGAGCACCAGGAACTGGTAGAGACTTATGTATGTCGGAATGCGAAATCAGGACTTGGCATGAGCTCACGGATTAGGGGTAGGACTATCTTCTCAAGGTTATAATCATTGGTGAATCAGGAACAGTGAGTCATCGTCGCTTCGAAAGCCATGTTTGCTAACAACCGCTTTACAAGGGAAAGACGTAAGCTCCATGAAGCTTTCGGCTATTTAATGTTTCTGACTGTATTGTAGATGCCTGCTGCATCATTTCCTTGTTAGTTTTTTATGCATCTGCCCTATCAGTAGCTCATCGGGTGCTTGCTCTCAGTCGCAAGACTTCAACGCAAATGCACCGCATACAATCGGTGTTGCTTTTTCTTCCACTATATTACGACTCCCTTCTTCTTTACCTCCTCCGTCAACAAGGCGGCAACGTGCATCTTCTTTGGCCTCTCCGCCGACAAAAACACTTAAGCTACAGTGAGAACAGATTTCCGAATATACGTCGGGCGATATTTCAAGTCTGTGTTGTTTCTCACAGATGCTGGGATACAGCTGGTCAAGAACGGTTCCGAGCGGTAAGCGATCGTCCATGGAGCGCCATCAATGCTGATCTGAAGTAGGTGACGCGGAATTATTATCGAAGCGCAATAGGAGCAGTCTGTTGCAACTTCCATACTCTATCCGCTCTACTGACTGAGATACAGCTAATATGCTACGATATCACAAGAAGAAGCACTTTCGATACTCTTTCGCAATGGGTGGCCGATGCACGAGCTTTAGGTTCACCTGATCTAGTGGCTATATTAGTCGGCAACATGCTCGATAAAGAAGAGCAAAGGGAAGTCTCTTGGGAAGAGGCTGAACTGTTCAGTAAACAAAACAATTTGATGTTTGTGTGCGTTTCTGGATCTCAATTTGTCTATCAGACATATTGACATGACCGGATCGGACAGAGAATGCTCTTCGCTTACTGGAGAGAACATTAGTCAACCTTTTCATCTGGTAGGATTGAATTCTGCGAGGATAATCGAGCTAAAAAATCGCGCGCTGATAGGTCGCAAGAACGATATTGACGGCTCTGGAGAACGGCTCGATAGATCCCGATAGAACCGGAGGGGTGTCATATGGAGAACGAACGCTCAAGCGCGTCAGCAGTGAGTATTGGCATCAATACCCTTGACACTTTACGTAATAATTGTTTTCAGGTTGGCATAACTCTAAGCCCAAATCCAATGGCTGCTGCTAGCTAGAGAGCCCGAGTTCGTTGTATATGTAGTGTTCTGTAGAGTGTACAGCAATAATACTTAATTCTTCCATCCTCTCCTCGCGGCGTTTTCTTTTGATCAGAACGTGACATCCAGCTTCTTCTCTCTCTATAACATGCCTCGCTCGCAATGCTGCCCTTCGCTGACAACCATACATTCATGTCATGCGGGCCAGCAGGGCTTTGCTGCAAAAGAGAGGTCGCTCGACATCAGAACCTCATGCTGGACGAAGTCAAAAAGGACACAAAGTATATATATCGGAAGAGCTCCCATTGGATCTAGCAAAGAGAGCTTTACGGACTGCGAGCAAATTGTACGAATTGGACAAGCAGGTTGCAACAGAAGATCATCAGCCAATCAAGCGAACTTTTCATGATTTGTCGACTGATCAAGAGAATCTGAACGCGTCTCAGACTGCTCCGCAAGAGCCTGGTCATGTGGTCGATGAGGAAGACCACCTCTCGAGAAGCTCTTCGTCTAGAAGAGAAGCTAGTAATGCTTCAAGCGGTACAGCTGAAGTTCTGCATGTGCTGCCGACTCCTCAGCATGTATACTATCTGCTGCGAGCATTATGTGGCCTTGAGCTGGGTGAGTGACAGAACCCAGATCCGAACGAGCGGCTCATCTTCACGTAGAACGGGAATTCGAGCGTCTCTATCGACTGTCAAATTTAGATGAGAGTGAAGATTTCAGCAGCTCTCTTGACTATACGCACGAGTCAAGTAGATTAACAGAAGAGATCTCAGACGAAAGTATAGAGGCGAAAGATACACCTTTGATCTCTCATTTGCTCCGACATCTTGTACGTGTCCCAGTCCAGTCCGCTGCTGACAGCGCTAATATCATCTGAAGATGCGATTACCGCTTGTCCGCGAGGCTGGAGCACATCAAACCAGAAACTCGCCGTTCGAACCTGATACAAGAGGAAGTAAGTCTGTCTTGGGTCATAGCACTGTCCTGATCTCATAGCTCGATAGTGAATTTATTCTGGCACGGTGGTCTTAATCCTCTGCTGCGAAGTATACATGCTCTGGATCTGTCAAAGTCGATTGATCATGGCGATCAATTTGTCGAACCTGGCAATAGCATCAGAGGCGCGTTCGAGCGCTATTTCGCCAATGTTTTCGACTTCAGTACTTCACAAGAAAGTACTTTTGTCAATTCTTCTCGGCTCGAATCGACCCTTGTCAATTCAAGTGGTCAAGCAGGCGATCAATCTTATTATCTCCCTCCCCAGAACCCGCTTCGGCTCTCAACGCAAACACATGCTCCCTTCTCTGACTACGGACCAAATATGCCTCCTTTGCGAAAAGTTGAGTCACCTCGACATGCTGTGGTTCACCCGAAGGCTCTGCAAGTACCCGTAGTCCAAACTATTCAGATCAGAGAATACGATTCCTCAAGCGATAGACATACTATAATCAGCTTCGACACTGTGTCCAGTCCACCTATAACGCCTGTCAAAGAGAGACTCAGCATTGCTGACCGATATTTGGAAGATGCAGTAGAAGCGGAAATCATGCTCGAATCAGCTTCTGAAGGTTCACATACGCGAACGCAGTCTGCTTCTTCCAATCATACTCTCACATTACCTGCAAATGAGGGCGAAGAGAAGCAGGCTATTGTGGAAGCGACTCACGCAGAAGAAGGCGAAGTTACCGTCATCATATCAAATATCGATACCTCCGAGACAACACCCCAGTCCAACAGAGCTGTTAGTCCATTTGCTGCCTGGGAAACGCCTCCGAATGCGGACAACTCGAAATTCGCCAGACCTCGTACTTCTTCAGATGTTCAAGGTTACGATATTCCTGACCCTTTTGCAAGAGAAGAAGTCGATCTGAGGAAGTCTCATAGCTTCTCAAATACTTTCCCTAGAATAGAAGTTAACACACCGATTGCCGAAAGATTCTCTGTCGACATGGACCACAGTCATCCCACAATCAGATCCTCATATACTGAAGTCTTTCCATCTCAAGATCTACTCCCACCTTCGCCGGAACGAACACCGCGAAAGAAGCGGAAGTCTTTCTTCTCTTTCTCCCTCAGCAAGAAGCCTTCGAAGCAAGACCTCAAAGCCAGTATTTCTGGACCAACACTGCGAGCTCATAGATCTCGATCCTTGGCAGATCTGACAGTCGAGTACATGCGGTCCGAAGCCTCCGTCGCTACTTCGCATGTTGCATCAATCGCCAGTGTTCGCTCAGCACCTAGAATCATGGCTTTAGAAATGCCACAATGTCCAACTGTCCCGCAAACGAGAGCGCCAGAAGCACAACAATCTAGTTTTTCTCAAACCACAGCATCGCTTGAAGATCCTCAAATATTACCTAAAAGTCCAGCACCGTACAAATGGGGCGATCCAGTCCGATTTTATCAACCTCTTGATGTTGGTCAACTGAAACATGGAGGTTTTGAATCGGATCTTATTTCAACTCGTGTTGGTTCTGTCAATCACAGTTTTATTATCCGAATCAGGCGACCGAATAGACTTGACGAATATGTGAGGGCGAGAGATAAGTAATCAGTATACGTTGATGTAAATTCTTTCTCCGTCACAGGTATTGCGAACGGAGCAAGAGTTTGCGAAATATCGAGAAAAGGTGCGTGATTTCAATGTCGTGAACCCATATTCTTACAGACAACTCAATGCAGATGGCGAAAGAGTACCCTCACGCTCATGTTCGATCAATTCCAGCTCGGCGTCTGAATAGACAAGAACAAGAAGGTGGAAATTCGGTTGTCAGCACGACAGAAGCGCCTGCACATCAGCTTGAACAGACTTTGAAGCGACCAAGATCATATTCCAGACTGTCCGCTCGACTTAGTGAAGCAGCCCGAGATTTAGGGGCAACCAATAATCCAGAAACAATGACTTCAACTCGAAAGCCTGGCAGTAGAAGAGCCACTCTCACCAACACTCTACGTTCGGCCACACCTACTGATGTCCGAAGTGGAAGTTCGCTTTTCTTTGCTATCTCAGATACAGCAGACAACAGATTGCAAAAGTACGATGAACAGAGACGAGCTTTGCGATCGTGGCTCCGCGATACAGTGAGTTCGTATATTCTGCCGTATCTACTCCGCTGAAATTAGCCCAGCTATCTATACGGTCATGTGGTCACAACTCTCATACAGCTCGATTCCTCTTGACAGCGCCAATCGTCCTCAGTGAAAAAGATCTGGTATCGGTAAGTAGCGTGGGTATATGTATTGAATACAGAGGCTGAAAAAGCACGATCAGATACAACAAACATCAGTCATAGATCAAACACGCCATGCTGATCGCATGGAGCATGCTGAAGGAGGATCGAACAGGGCTCAACTCTCAGAGATGTTCTGTTCTTCAGTGCGGCAAGAACTCACTACATCAGAAGGAATTGTCAACTTCTCTAACCTATTGAGCGGCACTTCTGACATCGAAAGTCTACCGATTCGCTATACGAAGTCTATAGAATATCTCAGATACAGCTTTGCGCAAGCAATATATGATGCATTGTAGGTCAACTCTCTTTAGATGCGGACCATCTGCTCAAGATCCCCTTCCCAGACTTGTCACAAATTCAGACGCCTTTTCGAAGTTGAAGCTTGTACATTCAAGTATACCATGGTTCATGCTTCGCAGAACTTTAAGCATAAGTGGGAAATCAAGTCTTCTGAAGACTGCTTTATCCAATTTCCTCTTGAGCAAACCGCTCGGCGGCAAAAGCTTACTCCAGAAGTAGGTCATATCGAGAATTGGGCTGAGAAAAGTACTCATAGCTGAGTAGATTGATTACGATTGTTCTTGGCGACAAAGATGACAGCACCTTGAAGAACCAAGTTATAGCTTGCAGTAATCGGATATCCAGTGTAACGATGTGCGAGAAGATTGTTGCCTTTGTTGAGTCATCGAGGGAAACAAAGGAGGTCATGAGGAAGGTGATAGACTCACTTTCTCCCTTGTTTCACACTATGACTGATCATGCGCTCCTCTCAACAGCATGCTCTGGAAACTGGCCTTCCTCTGGTTGTAACGATACTCCGAGGTGGAGAACCGCAATTGAACAGGCAAGATCTTGAACGGTGCATGAAATCCGGTCGTTACTATGAACGATATCTCAAGCGTCTAGAGAATGGCGACTCAACCCGATCATTGCAAGACAACATCAATATCCGCCTCATACTAGACCTGCAACTCCTTCTGCGTCTCACCTCTCGCTCGAAGGACGCAGATAAGCTTCGCTCATTACTGACAGAAGAAAGCTTTGCTGGAAGTTTGGAGCTCATCTGTGCACCTATAGTCGAACTTATACATCGCGCACAAAAATCTGGCAACCTTTCTGCCCTAATCTCATCTTTCGAAGAACTCTTCTCTCAATTGATCATAGTAATAGAAGCATTGAAAGCTAGAATCAGTGATCCTCAAAAAGGTGTTCGAATCATTGCTAAACTTTTGGCAAAACATCAAGAAGCGCTCTATACTTTCTTACACAAGTTTCATAAAGCAGATCCACTAATTGAAGAACTGCTTCATTGGCTTAAAGATTTCACTACTCTGCTCAGGGAAAAGACGGTAGATGCTATCAATATCTATGATGTTATACCAAGCGAAGAAGAAGCGCTGGACGCTTTCTTAGCTGAACTGTCCGATCTTGTAGAGTGGAACGAGGAGAAGAGGAGTTTAGCTTACCAGCGGATGTGCAAACGTGAGTCAAGCTTTTCTAATGCCCGATACATGCAGCTGACGGATATGATTACAGGCTACGGAGGAGACCTAGATGGTGACGAAGCGATCATAGTTCAGGGAGATTCTTGGGGTAAATCATCTCAAGAACCGATCGTGGAAGTCCTATCAATCAAACCACCTTTGATTGAGATCTCAAAATGTCTAGCAAGATTCAAGCAGTGCATTAGTGGTTTATTAGGTTGAGCACTGATAGAGTAGTTCAGTGCAAATGTTGTTGTGCTTTTGCTTTAGGTTGTATGTAATAGAATACATAGCAGCACTTTTTTACATAGGCTTAACACCTTCTTTTGGATACAACCACCCTTGAGCGTCCTGAAAGTCTCTGTCTTAGTATAGATCACGTCAATAGATTGAGGAAAGTATACCTCTTCATCACCAGATTGTAACCCGGTAAGCTGGTTGAGAAGCTTGATGAAGTTCGGTCCTGCACTCTCTCCGTTCCCAATCTTAATTCGTTCCATATTCCCATCTTTCTTGTACGAAATAGATTTAACAGGTGTTATGATCTGTAGCGTACAAGCCCCTTTAAGACTAGACAAGTCAAAGAGAAGCGAACCACCTACAGCAGCTGTTCCAGCGGCAGCACACTCTGTGAACTTCCCTTGCACCACTTCCTCGAACTTAACAGGTCTTTGCTCAACTTTCCACTTGAAGACAGTTTCCGCTAATCCAATGATAGATTTCGTTGTAATAGAAGCTAAGATGGAGTCACTTTTAGGTACAACAAGAGTTACATCTTCTTCAGAAGTGGATTTGATGAAGAGACAGTTTGAAGTTGAGAATTCATCGACATAAGTATTGCTAGCTGAATCCACTGTCAGAAAAAGGATTAGATATATCAGCTACTTTGGCTGAAATATCTTAACCTGTACTGACAGTGCATTGTTACTCCGTAGCCTTGTTTCTTGGCTTGAGCAGTCCATTTGAAGACAGGCGCATAGTTGCCCGCAAGTTTAGCAGTTCCAGTTCCTGTCACCGGCGGATCCATTCAGCATTACATATATTGCGGAATAGACACCTCGGGCTGACCTTTTGGAGCTGCTCGATCAAATTCATCACAGATCAAAGCATCGATAGCAGGAATAGCTGAAGCTTCTTTGCCCTATATCCTTCTTCTATCAATAACAATCTACTGTCACAATTTCCACTACGAACAGCAGGATATAGAGCTCCAACGGGAGTTGCAAAGACCAAGAAGGTGTAAGAAGGAGCAGGACCTAAGAGAATTTCTGGACCAGAACCGAAATATAATGGTCGGAGGTATAATGCTCCTTTTGCTGCTGATTTAGCATATCTGTTAGTTTTTACCGAAACGCCTCATCAGGATAAAATCTGATGTTGAGAGCACGATAAACTCACGGTGGTACGAATTCTAGATTACCGGCTACAACTCTTTCGCAAGCATCAACAAAGATCTTGTCTGGTAATTCTGGCATATGGATGACATTCGCTCCGTGTTGCCTAAGTTCCTCCACAAATATCAGCATAGGAAAGAGAGACATAGATAGAGGTGAACTTTACATTCGTTTGCAGTTCTCTGTTGGACGGAAGATCCTTATTTGTCCATCTTTACAACGGAAAGCTTTCAATCCTTCAAACATCTGTACATGTCTCCGCTTCATTAGCACAATTTGTACAAACAAAGCGAGCCAAACATACAGATTGACCATAATTGAGGGAAACGCTACCGACATGCAACTTCATCCATGGATCAGTGACCCAAGTTCCTTCATCCCATTTCCCATTCTCGTAATGATATTCTACATGTCCATTAGTAGCTTGTAACTGTTACAACAACATTGAGTTCAATGACTCGAAACTATAAGCGAGAAAGAGGGAAGAGGGAGGAGACGGACTTTGAAACCTAGATTATCCCAATCTATCTTAGAACTGGGTTGAGGAATAGCAGACATGACTATTTAAGGATGGCTGTCGTAGACAAATGACCGATAATGAGTCGAAATTGGGAGTGTTGGAGAGCAACTGCCGAAATGTCTATGTTCTAGAGTACAGCCTAGTCCGATGAACGTTCAACAGGCTTAGAGCGAGCGAGCTGAACTTGAAGACAGGCTTGCATTGAGCCGGATTCATGGTAATCAGATTGATCGCTGAGACGTACTTCTGGCTATCATCCTTTCTCTCTGCTTATCTGTTATCCTTGCTGTCGTGTATATTCATCTGCACGTCCTCCTTTTGCTGTGGTGCGCAACGGCTTCTTGATGGCTTTGCTTGTGTTTGCGACGGTCCAATGTCGGAGCGTGCGACTTCTGCTTGGATAAGCTACCTAGGTTTCGAGTAAAGTGTGCTATGGTTGAGCATCGCGTACCGTACCATTGATTGGGCTGCAGAAAAAAGAAGCAGCCTTCTCAAGTCATAGTCCTCAGGACTTTATTCGATTGCATCGCATGAAATTTATGCAGACAAGATAAACTCGTTTTATCCTTTCTTATGCATAAGCTGAACCTCTTTTACCACTTCTTATAATCTATCACTCTTCCAATCCCATAAACATTTCGGAACCCAAATTCATTCTCTCTCCGCTTGAAGATTAAAGTAAGCCTTCTTCCTCTGCCGGTAAAGTTTATGCCGAATGCTATGCTTCTCCTTCTCTTGCTTGATCTCGCGTGCTTTCAGCAGAGCTATACTGAATTCCATCTGGAAGCAGTGCTCTTGCCCCGATATATGGATAGTGCGAGAAGAGGCAGAGTTTATGCCGCGCCTTCCTTTCCGCGCGGGAATATGTCCAACGAGTAGAATAGAGTTGCTTCTTGTACATATCTTCCACCAATGCCAGGCTTAGAGCAAAATAGTGGCGTCACCTTCGTAGATCCTGTCTCGGCGAATGATAGCGAGACACCACCAGAGGTTCGCTCCTGCATTAGATACCCCCTTGAACGATTGGTATTCACTGCTTGAGCATAGACTAGGGTTCAATACTTGCAACAAGGTTAGCCAAGGAGGGCCAAGTTTGAAATTCGTGTTTTCATCTTCAACTCAACCTTTTGAATTCGGAATAGACACTGGTACAAGACAGAGAGTCAGACTAGCTTTTAGAGTACCTTTGTAAGTTGCATTCACTTTATAAGGTCTTTTGTGTCTTGCTGGGCATGCACGGAAGAGAATGGGCGAAATGTGGTCCACAATAACCCAAGCGCATTGTGTTGAGAAAAAGACCAGTACTGATGGTCTGTCCGTGCATACTCTTGACAGGCTTGATCAACGGAAAAGACAAGCTCAATACAAGCCTTTGATCTTTCATTCCAATATCATGCTCAAGTCTTTCTGGTCTGGGTCAGTCATTCGCGCTCGTCCAACACAATAAACGGTGTTGATATATGGTGCGATTGGAATGACAGACCCAATGATGGAGTCACGCCGAAAGCTTCAGCTCAAGATAAGAATCCTTTCGATTCGCTGACTTCCATCAAACCTTCGGCGGGGTCTCGCAAGAATTCCGTCGTAGCACAATCACCTGCTTCCTCTGTTGGGTCCGTAAACCCGCCTTTGCCCACTCCTTCCGGTAGCAGCAAATCTTTCGGACTTCCTTTTTTCGCTGGTTCTTCAGCCAATGGTTCAGCAAGAAGTTCCAATGGCTCTTCTCAAGGATCATCGCAGCAAGCTAGAAGTGTTACAATGGATGATTTAGCTACACCTGGACCTTCTACAATGAACCCACAAGCGGCAGCTGCATCAATAGGTTTAACGAAAAACGAACCGGATTTCACTTTACAAAACGATTCTTCTTTGTTAGCGAAAAGAAGAGCAGCACAACAACCTTCCGCTTTAGCTAAAACTACCTCTTCTGTAGCTTCTTCTTCACCTCCAGCTTTAAGCACTCCTTTAACTTCAGCTCCGCCAAGTGGTGCAAATACTCCAAACCCAGCAGCACCCAAAGGAAAATTATCAGTCAAAGTTATTTCAGCTAGAAATTTAGCAGTTCAATCCGATTCTGCTCGACCTTATATTGTAGCAGCTTACGATCAAAATGAATTTGTGGGAAGAGAAGCAGTTCATGATGAATCTGTTGCACCTGTTACTGCTTATGCAGGTGCTAAAGGTGCTCAAACACCAATGTCTACTTCACCTCCCAAAGGAACAGGAACAGGAGGGACAGCAATTATTAACAATTCAAATTCTATTGCTGGTAAAGGTGCTCAAAGTGCTTTGGCAAGAAGTTTGGAAGCTCATAGGAATGGATCATTGGGCAATAACAATAATGGAGGAGGAGCAAATCATCAGAAACAAGCAAGTATTGGTTCAAACAGTGGAAATAGTTTGAGTTTCGGTTCGGCTCATAATCCAGTTTGGAAGCAAGAAGTCATCTTGTGCGTTGCTTTTCATTGGCTATACCCCTTGTGAGGTTTAGGCTGAGACAATGAACGTACAGCGATGTGGTCAGCGATTCACCAAATCAAATTCGGATTTCTATATACGATCGAGCGCACGATGAAGGTTTCTTAGGCGCTGTAGATATCTCACCTAGGTTATCTGTTTCATCTACTGTCGATACTTGGATCAAATTGCAAGCTCGAGGGGATGAGAAAGTTACTGGAGAAGTGAGATTACAGTATCGGTATGAGAAACTAGATGTGCGTTTCTCTCCTCCTCGTAGTAGGAAGAAAGAACCTGATTGTTTGCGATACGATAGGGAAAGAAGAGTTTGAGCGTGAAAGACTTTGATTTCCTGCGTATGATTGGGAAAGGAACCTTCGGGTCAGTACCGTGGCTGCTCATCTATATTAGATCACAGCTGACTGGTTTTCCTGACAGACGAGTCTTCCAAGTACGGAAGAAAGACACCAAGCGGATCTATGCAATGAAAGTACTCAGCAAGAGAGAAATCGTAGCTAAAAAAGAAGTAGCACACACAATTGGCGAACGCAAGATCTTGCAACGCTCTTCCGAATGTCCTTTCCTGCTTGGCCTCAAGTTCAGTTTCCAGAACGCGACGGAATTGTACCTTGTGATGGATTACAAATCTGGCGGAGAACTCTTTCACCATTTACAACAAGAAGGAAGATTCACGGAAGATCGAGCGAGATTCTATACAGCTGAGATTGTGCTCGCTTTTGAACATTTACACAAATACGATATTGTTTATCGGTCAGTTCGTTGTTCCGTCTGACGAATGCTCGCTGAAATGGAACACATCCAGGGATCTTAAACCTGAAAACATTCTCCTGGACGCGACCGGACACATTGTTCTTTGCGATTTTGGTCTATCGAAACCAGATTTGCCTTCAGATGCTCTTACAAACAGTTTGTCCCCGTCTTTCTTATGTCTTTTTTACCTTTAGCTAATCTGGATCTTATAGCTTTCTGCGGGACAACGGAATATCTAGCACCGGAAGTGCTGCTGGACGATCATGGCTATTCCAAATTAGTCGATTTCTGGTCTTTGGGCGTACTCCTCTTCGAAATGTGCTGTGGTTGGAGTCCGTTCTATGCTGAAGATACGCAGCAGATGTACAAGAATATTTGCTTCGGCAAGATCAAATTCCCTAGAGTGAGTTGTTCCTTTCGTGACTTGTTGGATCAACGGCTGATTATCGTGACAGGGCGTTATTGGCGATGATGGAAAACAATTCGTCAAAGGCGTAAGCTCGCGCGCTGTATAGACGTTTCACTGAGCTGACGTTTGGCGTTAGCTCCTCAACCGTAATCCAAGACATCGTCTCGGAGCACATAGGGACGCAGCAGAACTCAAAGAACATGCCTTCTTCAGCTCAATTGACTGGACAGCTCTGGCTGCAAGAGAGATCGTACCGCCTTTCATGCCTTATGTCGAATCAGACGAATCTGTTTCCAATTTCGACGCGGAATTTACTTCCGTCAGAATACAAGATGCTGCACCAAGAGCTGCAGTCTTTGACGACTCGGATCCATCGTCAGATTGGATCAACCAAGCCTCGGTCAGCTCTTCCAATGGTGTACCGATCAATAAGGCACACAGACAAGAAAGTCATCCTCTCAGTCATAGCGTACAAGACGCATTCCAAGGTTTCTCTTATGCCGGAAGCGTGATGGATGATAGACCATCTTGGACAAGTCACTACACTACTGATCCGAGCCGAATGAGCGAAGGAGAAGATTAAATTGAACCTGATTAATGTTCTGGCATTGTTGGTATGCTGTGCTATCTTTTCTGAGTTTTGAGCTGTGCTTATCCATTTGATACAGACGTTGTTACGCTGTTGTTGTATCATCACATCATTTGATTTGAGCTGAGCTCTGCCCTTCCTTTGCACGCAAAGCATTGCTGTACATAGAACATTGTTTATAGTATTATTATAATGTCAAAGCTTAGTAGTAGCAGTTGCTGTACATCTACCGTCCCTCACAGTCGCCATTCGACTTTCGCTTTACAATCGATGATGTTGTTCCGAAACCTCGAGCATGTAGGTCGCGTTCTAGGCTACGGAAGCAGCCCTGACCCTTATTGATAGGCCGCCTAAATCTATTGCGCCCTCACCTTCGGGCACTCCTGCTCCAGCTTCTTTGGCTGAGCTTCATTCTTATGCTCATTTGCCTAAACCATGGAAGAACCCAAACTACCAGAACAAGAAGACTACTAATTTCGGTCGACGGACCAAAACTCTGAAACAAGTGTTAGCTGGAGAAAGGGAGAAAATGTTAGGTCCAATCGCAGCTGGGAATCGCAAAGGCAAAGGAAAAGCGAAAGATCAGAGTGGAACAGCTACGCCTGCTCTTGTCGCTGCATCTGAAAGCGGACAATCTACACCTGCGCTGTTGGGACAATCGAGCAGTGGTGTACCTCCAATCACTTGTGCGTAATAGGCTTCACTACTGCTGTTTGCAGTTCCCGAAAATCCTTGCGTACAGATTATTCTGTCGAAGCGCCGCCTTCTTTACTGCCAGCGAAGAAGTATTGCGACATTACTGGTCTGCCTGTAAGACGGTTGTGCGTGCATGCTAATAGCAACTCATTGGAGACTTTTACTGTTACAGGCTCTCTACACCTCTGCGAAAGGTCATCTGCGCTATCATAATGCAGAGATATACGAATTCGTTACCGGACTTGTAAGTTATCTCCCATTCGCGAACAGAATGCAAGCTTAAAAGAGTTCTGAAGGCACCTGCTGCTGAACAAGCCTATCTTTCAGTTCGCAATGCTTCAACACGAATAGCCTAAGCAAGAGTTTGTTGCCTTGAAAAGCGGCTGCACATTTCCATTACGGCATTTGGCCAAATCAAGCCAAATCGAGGTGATTTCAAATCAGCAACCTTATTATGCAGATATTGAGTACTGATTAGTATAGACAGCACCAATGCCTCTCATCAGCTATGTGTACGATTTGAACGCGGGAACGATGACGGTAGTATACAAGGGCTTTGTACAATAGAAAATGCTATTTATTCAGGAGACTCGCTAATTTCACTCTCTGAACCGCTCTCATCGTGCCCGAACACCGCAAAAGCTCTATGAGGTCCTTGACTCGGTCTTCTGGAAATCTTATCCGATTCCAAAGCTTCCTGTTGTTTGCTGGGCGAAATCGGTTTGCGATTCGCGAAGCGCAACGAAGTGTTTGTTCTCTTTTCTTGCGGTTCGTGCATGTAATCCCTTTCGCCTGATTCCCCTTCATGCGCTGTTTCAAGATGATGTTCCAGACGAGACGCAGCTGTATGTCTGTGTGAAAGTGGAGGAGGTCGCGGTGAAGGATGTGGCAGGCGATCACTTGTATCATGTAGAGAAGAAGAAGATTCGTTCGAAGTAGAAGAAGATAAATTAGATTTAGCATGACCTGCTTTAGCTTTGCTTCCGTTTGGTCGAGGTGAAGAAGGGGTGCTGGCTTCGGAGACATCGTCGATATCGTAGCCTTCTTCTTCTTCGTCATCAAGCAAGTCAGACTTGTTATTGGTAATGTGCAGTCCTTCAACAGTTTGCGGTCTAGTAGCCGAGTCGTCTTTTGTTGGAAGTTGATTATCTTCTTCGATGACGACGAAGCTCTTTTGTCTTTGGCGTTCATTCCACTTGAGCGTCCTAGCAATAGAGTGAAACCAGTCGGAACTTTGTGTTTGCGCGCCTAGTCGTGGAGATTAGCCTTGCAAACATATAGCTGATCTTGGCTACGTACAGACTGTAGGAAAAGGGTACTGAGACGCAGTGACCTTGATATGATCGCCCTCTGTGCAAAGCATAAGCTAAAGCTTTACAACAGTGCTAAGAAGTTACGCTGTAATTCTACTCTCCCCCTACCATCGAATGAAGCCCAAGCTGTCGCACGACTGTTGTATGGAACGCATAGCCTGATTTCCATGCTATCCGGAAGCAGAACGGGCCTGAAGCTCAAAGTATGCGGACCTATCGCATGGGATGAGCAAGAGTGCGAAAAGGACAAATCCTTTGCCTTACAAATGGGTGTAACTAATATAGCGGGCACATCTGGGTGTACCAATGAGCCTCCAGCAGAAAGCTGTGGCAGATGAGCGGCTGTGAAATACTACAGGAACATTGCTTACTGAATATGCAGTAGATCCGGTCGGCGTGCTTATACATAAGCCGTCTGCTTGGACAGTTGTAATATGTTGCTCATCGCCTGCGATCGTGGATCAGAACCGTTGTACATTCACAGGGAACCAACCCACCGAACAGTTCGAGTAGACTGACGTATGGACTAGGACCTCGATCGACCGTGAGATCATTGATAACTTCCTGTATGTTAGGAAATTTTCAGGCCGGACAGATAGCAGGAAAGCCTGCATCACTTACAAATTGCTCGACAGGTCGAGTCGTGAAACACATAACTTCTCTATCTTTGCCTGCTTCCAGGAATTTTGATTCTCCGCCTTCGATTGAATCCCAGTCACCTTGGTTCAGGTCAGACATGAAGATCTCCCCCGTCTTCCCACTTCGAACAGCTCTTCTGCCGCAATCGCTCTCCACCGCTCGATAAACAGTACAAGTGAAGCGCATCCGCAAGTTGACTCGAACACCCTCTTTAGCGACATTAGACAGAACCTGAGTGTAATCTTTGAAGGGAAAGTTGGTCAAGAACCCTAGTGAACCCAGACTGAAGGGTATTATGGGAGGTGAGACACGTTGAAAGAGCCAAGAAGCGAAAAGAACAGTTCCATCACCTGTTCTTTCCGTCAGATGGAGCATCTGGCGCGAATTGAAGACGCACCTCCGAGCTAAGAAGATCGCGGGTCAGTAAGGGGCGAGAGGAGGCAGAAATATTCACTTACTGTGACTACGAAATCGAATAGCTGCGGCGCATTGGTGCACATATCGGCAGTCTGTCGAAGTCCATGGACTTTAGCCAATGAGGACACGGCAAACGGGCAGATTGACTCACCCAATATCTGAGCTGACCCTCATCATTCTCGCCCGACGCTTCACGATGATGATCTTTGTCTTTTCCTGGCGAGAAAGGACTGCCAGGGCGAGTGTTTGGCTTGCTATTTGACGCGCTGTTGGTAGAAGATAGCTTGAGGTTAATCTTGGAGCGTTTCGAAGCACCCAGATTGCCTTCTGCAAGACTGGTAAGTGTTGGTATAGAGACCGAAGAACCTCGACGTGAATAGCGGCGAGTCAAAGGTCGAAAGAGATGTGGGTAGTCACGCTCGATACCTGCCGCATCGAAGCGCTTCGATTTCTTCAGTTGATGATCGACGTAGCTGTCCTCGAATCAGCTTACTGCAGATATAGAATCTGTCTGCACACACACTGTGACACCTCGTTCTCGATTGCTGGGCATCTCGGTCATTATCCAGATGGCCATTTCGCGAGTTAAGCGAATAAGGTGATTATCTCTTGCTTTGGTGATAATCAGAACTGAACCTATATTGGATTTGATGCGTGCTCGACCCAATTGTTTTGACATTTCTCGCACGCTGGTAGCCGTTTCTGCCAGTTTTCTAGTCAGATTCGAGGCTTCATCATCACTATCGCTTCCTGAATCGCTTGTCCCGGAAGCTGTGGAACTGTTGTCTTCGTTCCAATCGTTTGTGGCATTCGGATGTAGATTGGCATGCATGAGCCTTGGGGTTTGTTCATCGACATTTGCAGCATTCAGACTCTGAACAATGCTATTCATCATGCCATGTATTTCAGGCGATTTGGGCTGAGAATCCATGGCTGAAGAACTTCGTTGTTCAGGCTTTCTTCTCTTCCGTCGTACTTTCCGGTCTTCAGTAATCGCTGGACCCAGTTTCTGTTGCCTCCATTCCTCTGATCCGGCTCGATTATCGAAGTTGCTAGCCAAGGCGGAATCAAATTGAGAATGCACGAAACACGAATTTGTTGGCGAATGAGTTGGATTAGGTGAAGTAGCAGCTGAGTGAAGATGCGAGACTCGTGACTGTAATCTGTAACCTCAGACATGTTCTATCTGATTGCTAGCAGACGTCTGACGCACTTGGCTGTTCGCTACAGCACCGTCGCGCATTGCAGAAGATCCATCAGTTGCGAGTGAGTCAGAGAGATGGAAATGAGGCCGGCGACTTGCGAGGTTTCCAGCAGAAGTATTCGAAGACAAGCTGTGAGATTGTTGGCTCATTATAATCTGCTAGGCAGGCAGCGAAGAGCGAGCGCCAAGGCAGGAAAGCCGACCAGGCGGACGATTCGCTCAGATCTTGCTATATGACCAGGTTCGAGCCAGTATTGATTGCTGAGAGCGGCCGAATGAATGATCTCAAGCAATGTAAGAACGTGCAGCGCTAGCTTGACTGAAGCTCCTCGTCGTGGTATATAGAGCTCGGTATACGTTCTGAGCTACAACGACTCAATCGCTGCTTCAAGACAACATCTGTTCGCTTTGCACAGGACGGAATCATCATGCTGTACATTGTATACACAAAATCAAACGAATGATGTACATCTTCTGACGACCTGTCTTTCCCGAGAAGATCTTTTCCTCTTCCTCAAATCCAGGGGTATTGTCATGCTCGCCAATATCACACATCATCTGAACATCTGGAATCGCAATGTGTATTAATAATCTTTCTTTTCCCTAGGATGTCTGATATCTTTGTAGTGCTTTTGATTATGTATCGTAGAAGGTATCGTTCGAAAAAGAGGTAGTGGTTGACCGAGAACGTTGATTCTCCGTCGGTCGTGCGGGTACATGATTTGATGGTAGAGCTTGATGACCTTCGCGGCGATAGCCTATAGGCGAAGGTGTTCGATCGTCTCTACTTCGAGCTGCTGTCAGGTCTTCTTCCAGTTCATCATAATCGGGCTCATCTTCCTGATCAGCAGCAGATAAAAGATTTGCCATGGTCTTCTCAGAGCTTTTGCGTTGGCGCAGCTGCTCGAAATATCAGCTATCCGATTAGCAGTACGTCTTAAGCTTACTTGAATGGCTTGATCAAGCGCTTGTATATAGGTAGTGTACTTGACAATCTCAGCTAAAAGCCACTTGGATTTACGTTCCCAGTTTGATATAGCTTTCTGAGCGTTGGTAGATCGAGGGGTGTACTACGAAAGGAATAAGCGAGACCTTATAAAGATGGAGAAGATTTCACTCACCAGTCTGTTCATCGCGGAACGCAAAGCGTTGTGTTGAGACAGATCTCGCTGAATTGACCGCACATATTTGCGCAGGGCGTCTAACTGAGCTTCTTCTGATAATGTACTGGTTGTAGTAGGTGACGCAGCAGGTTTCCAATCGTTGATACGAATACGATCATTTGAGTTAGAGCCGCCATAGAAGCCGGACGAAGAGCTATATCGACCACTTCGCCCGCTTTTGCCAGATTTAACGCTTGCCAAATCTTCGACGTCGTTGTCCGCATCATCAGAAGGTTGCACACGGTTCCAGCCATACTCCATATTTGATACGCCTCCCGTAAGTGGTTCCTTGCTGAGCCTCGCTGCCCAATAATTGCAAGTCATTTCCCACTCGTGAACGAGATCTGCTGTTCCGGCTTGGAAGAAGAACGAGCTACCCGTGGCAAGAGTCAGTACAAAGATATGAGGTCGATCAGAAGAGTAGCCTGGAGGCGGCATAGCGGAGCAGAGTGAGTGTAGAAGGGACATTTCGCCCATCGGCATAGCGTTGTTCTGTTAATGAGCAAGTCAGGCTGAGAAGTGGTTTGTATCGTATCAGGCGTGAGTACTTACCATCCAGTTGCCTCCCCCCAAGCCTGAATGACCACCGAAATGCCCTCTTGCAGATTCACCAAACTTGAACATCTTGAGATCGCCTTTGGAAATGACGACGAAAGCTTGAATCCATTGTTTATCTTTCGAACGCTTATTTGATGATTCCCAGTAGTGCTTTCGATGCAAGATGCCTTCTTTCGCCCAAGGAGCACCAAGCAAAGCAAGTTCTTCGTCCGCGATTGATGCTTCGCTGTCACTTTGCGCATCATCGTCTTCTTGCTGTTCTTTGATGATGGAATGAGAAAGGTTGCTAGCGAAGCCGATTGTCGAGTTTCCAGTGGAAGTCGGAGTAGTCACATTTGTCCCGTAAGCTGTTCCCCAAGATTGATTCTCGCTGAAAGAAGTAGTACTACTTGGAGTGGGACTTGATGATCTAAGATGATCGCCAGAAGGATTGAGAAAAGTCCTGATGCTAGCTCGCTTATAGGTGTTATCGGATTGCGTCACGGAAATCTGACTTCTCCTGCTGCTGTTTCGATTTATACCGGTCCAGGTTCCATACGGGGAGTTGGTAGCAGATAGCGTTGATACTCGAGATTCAGCAGACGGTGAGCTGGAAGGTTGATAGACAGGCATCATTTTGATTGCGGTATACATCTCCTGCTTTTCTAATTAGACCGAAGCTCGAGGTTGGCAGTAGTACGTACTTTGAGCAAAGTTTCAACTTCAGCATCCCAAAGCTTGTTGTTGGACCCAGACGACTCTCTGACCGGCGTAGATAGATTGCTGACCGACATGTTGAAGACAGGCTGGTCAAGTGGAGTATTTCCAGCACTCGCTACACTTCCGCTTCGCTTCATTCGAGTAGATAGGCCTTCTCGCCAACGATCCAGCGAAACACGAGAAGCAGATCCTTTAGGGTCTTGGTAAATTGAACCTTCAGGCGTTTCATTGATGCTTTCACTTCGACCTCGAGTGGACACCGAAGGATGAGGGCTGCTGCTACTGCTCCCATGTGTGCGTAGGGATGGTTTGTTTATTTGATCGCCGAATTGCGTGTGAATAGCAGACATGGTGTTCCGAACGAATTGTTTTTGAGACATACGAGAGGAAAGTTCGGCGACATGTAGATCAGTATTGAGGAGTAACAGAGAATAGGTGATAGCATGAACGACATCTAAATACCACTCTCAATTTCGGTAACGCTAGAGCGTTACTCGACCTACCTGAGCTACCGAAAACATGTTCAGGATTGTCATGCCAGTATTTCCGGCTGAAGCGTTCCAAGATACGATCAACTTGCTGAGTTTCTGCCTTGAGGTATAACTTCTCGCACAAATGCCTGAATGCAGCATCTAATCGATAGCCTTTGAAGTCAAAGCGTTCCATGTAAAGCCTGAGAGCAATTTTGTTCATCTTCCGACTATATTCATCCGAATCAGTCAATTTCTGCTGGGGAAGGAAAGACGAAACTCACTCTGAACCTAGGAACTCAGCAACTTTCTGGCGGCGCATATAGCTTTCATCGCCCTCCCAGAACCGTTCAGCAGCTTCTTGAGCTTTCTCTTCCACACCTCTCTCATCTTTCGTTCCATCGGCAGCTTTTTTGGATAGATCTTCCTCTGAATCTTTCGCGCTCGTCCTCGACATTCCTCGAACCAGACTCACGCTTGAGCTGTTACCGCTACCTCGTGATGAAGAGAGAAGGTTGAGGAGTGATTCGTTTCCTTGAGGCAATCCGACTACAGATTGCCTGACCATTTTCCTTGTCGGGGTGTTAGCTTGAGAAGGTGCTAGCGAATCATAAGGACTCGATCGAACTTGAGATGGTGAAGGCGATTGAGTAGTGAAAATGGGCAGATTAGGTAAAGCCTGAACGGGCGAAGAAAGTGAGTTCTCCCTAGAATGCGAGCTTTCGGTGATTGTTGCCAAATTCAGACCTAGTCCAACTTCATCTTTCGTTGGAAGAGGTGGAAGAGGATCAGAAGCTCGTCTCTGACTAGCAGGCGAAGCAGAAACACGAATGTCTGGTGCCGGAGAATGATTTGATACATCTGGTAGAGGCGAAGGAGGCAAATCAATGGGTGAAGGCATACTTCCACTTGATTTCTTCCTGCTCATAGGAGGTTTATCGTCATCTTCATCAAAGACAGCGAGCAAGTGAGCTTGAGGACTGGGCGCTGATCCAGGTCTTGACACAGCGGGTCTTTCTCGGTCTTTCTCCCGTTGTTCCTGTAGCCCGATCTCCATGACTGAATCCCAATTCATTGAGGACAATACATTCTTTAAACGATCATCTTCGCTGAGTTTAGCTGTTCCTGTCGAGCCATGCCTACTTCTCATACCGTCGTTTTCGGAAGGCAGACCAAGATGAGATGCTTTCGAAGCGGTATTCAGAGAAGAAAAGGATGCACTTCGTTTTCGCATATGACCAGAGATTGCAAGCTGCGAATCAGAAGCTAGAGTAGGTGATAGTGACCCAATAGACGGACTTCGATCTCTTTCGCGCAAAGGAGCCAAAGCTGGTTCTTTGGCTATAAAGGGTTGTCTATAACTTGATGGAACGGAAGGAACAGGAGGTGGGAGAGAAGATTGATCAAACATAGAAGATATTGGCGTTGAAGGAGCTGAGACGTGTAAGGTGGAAGGCGAGTATTTCATCGTGTTTGCGCCAAACTTGCGTCGAAAGAAACCGCTTGTTTTTCGCATGGTATTGCTAAAAGACTATCATATGGGACTGCGTCATCAATTAGAACTATGGACAGTAGCCTCCCAACCGACCTTTGACTCCTGAGCCTTCGAAGCATCATGATACTGAAATCCAATCCCTGAACCAAAATCTGAATCCGAATCTTGACCTGAAGAGGTTCTTCCCTTGCGAGGCGGCGACTGAGTTGATATAGTAGGCGAAACAACAACAAACGAATCCGTTTGAGATACGCTAGCCAGACTATCAGCAGTTGAAGAAGGTGTCATGCTTGCATCAGTATGCCTCCGAGCTGGTACAGCTGGCGCTTGAGATGCAGTGGAAGACGAAGAAGCCGTTGCTGATGAACCAGCGGTGTTCTCTCTTGTCCTGGCAGCCTTTTCTAGACTTTCCCTGGTTCTCGAATCACTGAATTTGCGAGCAGAGACAAGCTTTGCAGGAGTTTGACTACTATTCGATCGAGCAGAAGTGGTAGACGACCGACGCGGCGGAATAGACGGTTCTGATTCCTGCTGAGAATCAAGGTCTGGAGATCCAATTGTGCCAGAACTAGCACTGCTCGAGAAGGTCCGTTGAGATAGATCAGGACTGATCTCTTCCTGGACAGCAGAATTGCCCGCAGCTTTGGCTTTGGCGTTGCGCAAGAGTGTAGCTAGATCCGTCTGACTTGAAGCAGTTCCAACTCCTCTGTATATAGATCTCCGTTTCGTCTCTATATCCACTCCTCTTGCTGATGTGGGCAGATCAGAAGGGAAAGGTCGACCGCTCCTGGGTGTTCTAGGTGAATCGTTCAATCCGCTTGCCTGTCCTTTTGGCGGAGTCGTGTTGCCTAGCAAGCTCTCATTGACAGGCTGTGCGAGTCGTCTGGTCTGCCCGGATCTGCAAAAGAAGGACAAAAGCAAAGTATCAGTGCGTTGCACAAACGGTGCCAAGGGAAGCCTACCGCAGGATTGCATCAAAGTCATCACGTCGTCTGGTCATCATTCGAACTGGTATAGCATGCTCTGTCTCCTCTCAGCGGGTATTGGTCGACGCGGTTTGACCTCAAAGTCATTTCTTTCTTTCAACACAGCGATGGGCTTGGCTGCTCATTCTATGTCTGGAGCCCGCGAATTATACTTCGAAGGCGAAGCAGCAGGTGACGAGTCGCCTCCAACTGATGTATCGAATTTCGCATCCAAAGGGATTGCTCGAGTTCTGGATTCTGGCCAAATCGTTCATTGCTTCACCTATGCTGCTGCTGTACGCTTATTCACTCGATGCTACTGCTCTGGACTGTCCCTGTCTTGCGTTGTTGTACCTGTATGAAATGACTGTGCCTAAATGGCTTCGAGGCGTATTGATGAAGCGAGCCATTCTTGCTAATGTCTGACCTGTCCCTTGCACGAATGTCAACGAGATAATCCGCTTCTTGTTCTCACAAACAATTTCTCAAGATTCACACCGTGCAACGCCATTCACGTAGACAAGATCTCAAACCTACTTCCAGCTTTCCGATGCAAGATCCGGTGTCTTCTATTGTACAGCATAGTCCTTCAGCATTACAAAGTTGGTGGTCTCAGCTGAATCAGAACCATTGGGATTCGCAAAAGACGCTTGTAGCTGTAGTTGCATCTGTTACAATTGTGCTTCTAATAGCTATCATCTCTTTGGTAAGCTCTTAGCAATTCTGTTCCGACTAGACTGACTCTGTTGCCAGGTTTGGTACTGCTTCAAACGCAAGAGCACAAGTTCATCTAAGCCTGTTGTTTCGCATCTGAAAGAATTCACCTTAAAACCGTACGCCCTTTCACTCTTCTTGTACCCTCGTCCGAATACAACAATGTTGTATCATAGAAGCCACACCAAAAAGGAATCAACCAGCCAAATCTCAATGAAACAACCTATACCGCAAAGGAGAACTTCCTTCACTTCCATCTATGAACATGAGGACGACGATCCTTTCGCATCAGATAACGGCTCTGTAAAGTCTCATCAGCATAGAAAACAATTATCCCTTGGCGTCAACTCTTTGCAGATCTTTACTACTTCGCCTATCAATACTTACTCGGATGGTCAGAAGAGGACAAAGTCGATCAGTGAGGAACGTAAGATCATAACAGAGGAGGGACCTAGACGGAGATCTGTAGCTAAGGTTGTATAACCTCTCTTGTGTTGTGTCAAGACATTGCCAGGGGTAAAAGAATGCTAACAATGCAATGACTATACACATTCATACAATACTAATCACATTCACCCGTGTAAACTTTAATCCCAAGCTCTTCTTCTCTCACTATTTTGCGCCATATTAGATCTGGGTGCTATACCTCTCGCTTCATTCAAGCTTATAGTACCACCGTTGATGTTTCCTTTCTTATCTCTCATTGCTCTTAAACGTTCACCAGCTCTTGAACCGTTATTGGAAGAATTGGAGTAAGAAGAATAACCAGAATCGTTGCTTTCCTTTCTTGATGCCGCTGGTGCTGGAGTATTATCAAAGATATCCTTCAAGGAAGAGGAATTGTTTCTACTTGAAGCTGAGGAAGAAGGTAGGTTGGAAGGTGAGGATTCCCAAGATTTAATGGTAGGTCTTTCGGATGGTGGGAAAAGCCAAGAAGGTAGATCAGCAGAATGTTTCGCTTTAGAAATATGATATCTTGAATCCCAATCATCAAATTTGGGGAGGTATGAAGACAGAAGAAACGCACTCTTTCATTATTCGTATCAGGTGAGATTCCCCTTTGTATCCATCTTTATCACTTTCATACCCATCTTCACCAGCTAACCTAGTTTTTAGAGTAGTAGCACTAGAAGAGACAGCTCCGTAGACTTTGTTCCTGTACACGTCGGCTCCTTTTAGCATTGTGACAATGCTTGATTAGAACCATCACGAACCACATTCCTTCTCCTTGAGATTGATCATCTTCTACCACTCTCTTCTGAGGTGTACTTCGATATGACGAAGATGATGAAGCAACGGGTGGTATTTCGCTTGTTGCTGTTGAAGAAGTACTCCATTCGCTCACTGCGTTTCTCACGGTTGACCAACCGCTAGCTCCATAAGAAGCAGCAGCAGAGATATTTTGAGAAACGTTAGGCATTTGCATTTGAGGTAGATCAGGGCTATTTCCCTTCATTAATAGTTGACATATGTCATGCATGGGAAAACGCACGGAGTCCAATCTTTCACCGAACGTGGAATGGAAGGCATACTCTTTTGAGCTCTCAAAGCCATCGTAGCTGAAGTATACATGTCCATGTTGACACGTCAATCCCGCTATTGCCTTTAGATAATGAAACGACTGAATTCGAGCTGAGACTAGCGAGCTCTTCAAGTTGTGCTAGTGTCTGATAGCAAGCAGCTTCGATGTTGTAGCAGACTGAGTGTCCACTACGAAGCACAGACAGCAGAGAACCTAGGAAGCCAAGGAGGAAGCAAGATTCCAAGTTTGGTTATGAAAGGGAGAGCTGGCCAATCTCAGAGCGTTGAGCAATGCTGTTTAGAGCAGCTTCAACCTTGGGCCTGCTTCCTGTCCACAAGGAAGCCAAATGTCGTTGAAGATTGCTATGGTGACGGTGTCGGGTCGACAGTCAATACATGATGTAAACCTGTCTATTATACACCGGCGTCGTCCACCTACTACATATCCTACCGCCTAATTTCACCTAACCCCGAATCGCCTTCATGTACTTTCCGCCTCTTGTTGTCCTTTTCCAACTCCTTCTTGACCAGCTCGTCTAACTCTTTAACCCTATTACTTGCCAAAGTCACACAGCGCATGATTTCGTTGACACTCATTGGAGATCCACCTGCTTTTGTTAAAACACAGATTTCTCTTTGAGCATTTAAAGTCATTGTTAGTGAGCCGGAAGAAAGTTGAGATTCGAGATGAGAGGGATCTAGGACTGCGAAGTTCCTATTCAAAATCAATGATCAGTAAGAAAAGGTAGATTGGAAGGATGGAAGAGAGCACGAACTCTTCTGCTAGGAAAGCAAATGATATACAATAAGGTGAATGATGTATCGAAAGCGGTATCGGTACTCTTTCCTCAAGAGAGTGCTGTGCCACATACCTTTTTGCTTAGCTTCATTAAGCAGAGCAAAGACATCTACGCACAATAGTCACGTCCTCCCCTGAAACAGTAACATCCGGTCTTCTGAAATGTAGCAAAGCGGCCATTGCAGCTATACAAGCACAATCCACTAGATTGCCTTCATCGTCCAAAAAATGTAGATCCACTCGTATTGACCAGACCTGTCAACACTACCATCAAGATATCGCTCAAAAGCGAAAGTCTTGATAAGTAGGACTGACCTTTTGACCCGCTACTATACATAAAGACTCTGTATCGACCGCTCCACTTCTCCTTAATGCTTTCTCCAGTAATCGAGCAATAATAGTTTCTTCCTCTGATGGTCTATCTCCCTTACGTCAGCTTTCCCGACAGCTTCAAGGATGTACTTCGTCCACTCACCTCCCTGACTCGTACACTGATGAAGCCATAGGTGAGATCTCAGCATTGACGAGTAAGAAACCTTCATAAGGTCTTTCAGGTTGAGGTTTAACAATTTCAGCAGAAACTTGTGCTGCTACTCTAGGTGTCCATCCCTCATTAGCTTCCCTTCCACACTTATCGATATAGAGAGAGACGCACCTTGTAGAACCCAGTGAACATTGACAATAACCAAATTCAAAAGCATTGAAGTCGAGTGAAATAGGTCGGTACTCTTCCAAAGAACGCGAGTCGAAGCGTAAACCTTTTCGGATGGCAGCATAGATGAAATCAGCTTCTAATGTTGAAGGTTCTAATTCTCGAGGCATTGCTTGTTAATGAAAGACAATTTGAATCTCTCAAGTCAAATACATAGATGCAAGTGAGAATATTTGAGCGTGTGTTAGATGCATGCGATTACTATTATTACAAGATAATTACTGTACAAGAATTGAGAGATGAGAATCATAGAAAGAGAACGTAAGCGAGTCCATAAATCTCAGATCAAGCAATCACACAAGTACTGCCCTTGGTCTCTTCCGCATTGGTCTTTGCTTGATTAGTAACTCGATCCGATTCTTCTTTAGCTTGTTTCGTTGCTTTTCGACTGAGTTCTTCAGCATCAATTTCTCGAACTCCTGATTCATTCCCTTCCTCTTCATCATCTGGTAAAGCAGCCAAGAGTTTCGAAAGACCAAGAGAAGCGAGTCTGTCACAGAATTAAGTCTGTTGCAGACAAGTTTGCAGCAAGAAAAGCAAACTTACCCTAGGATTGCAGCACTTTGCGGAATACCTCTAGACATTGCGAATTTGGTAATACCTGAATCATAAGATTAGTATCATTGTCTTACATGTTTGTAATACAAAGCTCACCAGTGACAACTAAAGGATTCTTCAAAGTTTTATCAATCACCACGACGACTTGCTTTCCATTCTTTTGCAAACTCTTCTTAATTGCTGGAGCGGATTTACTGATTTGTTCCGAAGCTTCATTCAGATGACGGGAAACGACAACAATTGCATTATCGCTATCACAATCATTAGTCAGCCATATTCTTATCAGATCACGTTGATAATCTTGCAACTTACCCAGCTTGTTTAATCACTTCACCAGTTTTTTTACTTTGAGTTTTATCGTTTGCCAATTTCTCATTGATAAGAATAACCACATCGTTTCTGTTTTGACGTTTTAAAGTTTTACTTAGTCTACCTCTGATAGTCATTTTGTGATAGTGGTGAAGGGACGAACGAAGAAACGGAAATCAATTCACGCAATTCTTGAGCGGAGGCGATGAGACCGCTAGAAGAAGTTTTGAGTTGCTTGCCAACCTAACCAACCATTCCCCTGTTTCAGCAATAGTGCATTTAAGTGAATGATGTAAAGACTCACTCCTTTTCCAGTGATAGCTTCCCCCTGTTCTTGACTATCAGCCACATTGTAACTGTTCCACAGAGAGCAAGACGAACCATAAGCCATAATGCTACAATACAACAATCAGCTCATCACTCCAGCTATTCAGGAGAACGACAAACGATGCATTCCGACAACAGTCCCAGCCAAATTGGTTAATACTTTACCAGTAGCAGTCGCATGAGCTTTGGCATCTTGCATAGTAAACTTAGATGAGGAAGTTCCAGAGGATGGTTGGACTTCGCTCGTTTGAGGTGCTGCGGCTGTAGATGTCCCTGTGGATTCAGTAGAGGATTTCTTATAGCGTGAATCTAAAGTCTTTGACATGCTTGTGCTTGAAATGGGATAAGAAGAGACCAAAATAGGCGTCATACAAATGCGAAAGTGGCTGAGGTCACGAGAATGAAAGCGGACCAGTACAGAAGCGCATTCTAGGAGTACGTCATCCTACTGTTCATAGCGGCAGATTGAAATCACGAGCCTTGCATAAATGTCTTTGCGTGATGCGGGCTTATCTCTCTGTCTTCCCTTGTACACCATTGAATAAAATACACAGCAATGACTTCTTGGACATCCTGGATTGATAGCAATGAGCAAGTTCTCATAGACAGGTCAGTCTCCTTCTTTCTCTTCGAGCTTCGCACCCTGAATTACATTTTCCCGTGGAATTGACAGACTCGCAGAGGCAGTAGCTATTCCCTCTGTCAGTGGAGATGCAAGCCACAGAGACGACTGTCACAAAATGGCAGACTGGATGGAAGCTGCTTTAGATAAATTGGGAGTGAAAACACGCAGAGTTCAGTTGGGTCCACAAACTTTGGATGGCAAAGAATTGCAATTGCCTGATGTCATCTTTGGTCAATACGGTGATGATCCAAAGAAGAAGACTATTCTAGTGTGCGTTCTATTATCTCGCTGACTTGAATGAATTCAAGTTCGTTGCTTGTTGTAAAACGTACAGCTACGGGTAGGTTACTTGTTTCATCACTACAGTATTGTAGTATTGAATAGATGGTGTACAGTCACATCGATGTTCAACCTGCTCATATGTCAGATGGTAATGTAATGTAATGTGATGGTGCAGGAGATAAACTAATACAAGTTTCGCTGCAGGTTGGAACACCGAACCTTTCAAACTTGTTCACGAGTTAGTCTACCTTTTAACAATTTCCGAACTTCCTGACATGCTATGATAGCAAAAAGACCGATCAGATGTTCGGTCGTGGTTCTACTGATGACAAAGGACCTGTTCTAGGTGAGCGCTTCTTCATTTTCTGGTCTTTGCGGTTTGCCGATTATGACTCGCGGCTACTTACAGGATGGCTTAACGTCAGCATCGTGGTTTTAGGATCAGTATCGTACTGATTTATTATGACCATGATTGTTGACAGGTCATCGAAGCTCACCAAAAGACAAACACTGAATTCCCAGTAAACCTAAAGATGTGCTTTGAAGGTGCATTGGATGGATTCGCTATTCAGTCAATGTCTGATTGCGAAGAGTCGTCTGTGCACAGGTATGGAAGAAAGTGGATCTGAAGGATTGGATGAAGTCATTGTTCGCGAATCCAAAGATTTCCTGAAGGATGTTGATGCCGTTTGCATTTCGTGCGTTCTTTCATCGCGCTTTATCTGCTTTCCGCTGATACGGCTGATTGATTGACGCTCAGGGACAATTACTGGTTAGGCACCAAGGTCAGCAGATTTGGGATCTTTGTCTGATTCAGACTTAAGTTTCGGGCTCATTGTTGACAGAAACCTTGCTTGAGTACATCTCTTGCTACCCCGGCCTTTCTTTCACCTGACACGATTCCACAGCTTACGGTCTTCGTGGTCTTTCCTACTTCAAAGTGACCGTTTCCGTATGTTTAATCTGTCCTTACTACTTTTTGCATCACTAACGTTACTTGATGACAGGGTCCAGCTTCAGATCTCCATTCTGGCGTGTTCGGCGGAACAGTCCATGAACCAATGACCGACCTTTTCGCCATCTTTTCCAAACTCGTCACTCCTTCAGGAGAGATTTTGGTCCCTGGTATTAAAGAGATGGTCGCTCCTTTGACTGCTGAAGAACGTAAACGTTACGAAGTTATGGATTTCAGTTTGGCTGTGCGTTGTGCGACTGCCAAATCAGGGAAAGGTCTGATTTCGGGGTTCGAATACCGCACAGGATATTGAAGGTGCTACTGGATCAAAAACTACTTTAAGCCAAGATAAAGCTGAGGTTTTGATGGGAAGGTGCGATGTTCGCCTTTAATTCAGATTATGTCTGATTGGGGGCTACCTTCGTACAGAATGAGAAACCCTTCGCTCTCCATCCACGGTATCGAGTATGCTAAATGCCTTATTGCAGTCTGCAGAGGTGATAGTATTCAACAGAGGTGCCTTCTCCACTGCCGGATCCAAGACCGTCATTCCAGCCAAAGTACACGGAAAATTCAGTATCCGTCTCGTTCCCGACCTTTTACCATCTAAAGTCGAACCACTAGTGAAGAAATACCTAGAAGAAGAGTTTGCTAAACTAGGTAGCAAAAACACTTTGAACGTTGAAGCTTTGCATGGTGGAAAACCTTGGTTGTCTGATCCGAACCATTGGAATTTCACTGCTGCTGCCGCTGCTACTGAAAAGATTTATGGTCAGAAACCTGATCTGACTAGAGAAGGTGGATCGTGAGTCGTTCTGCTTGAAATTTGGTTAGTGCTGAATATATGTCAGAATTCCGGTAATTATATCTCATTGACCGCGTTTGAAATGTCTCATTCTGCTCAATCGCAAGGTAACACTCACATTTGAAGATGCCTTGAAGAAGTCTGTCATGCTCCTACCAATGGGCAGAGGTAAATTTCCATTACGTTGAAATTGCAAGGATTCGGAACTAATTTGCATGTTCTAGGTGATGACGGAGCGCACTCCACTAACGAGAAGCTCGATCGTGCCAACTACATCGAGGGCACAAAGCTGCTCGGTCAGTTATACAAAGAATATCCCAAATACGCTCAAGTCGCTAAATTGTTCTTCATTATTCTCAGGCACCTATTTGCACGAGGCTGCTGCCGCCGCATAAAGACCGTTTACATAAAAGACATAAAAGGGATATAAGTTATTCTTAAAGTACAAATGGAAATGTTTTGCAATGCATCAAAGGAAAGGTTAAGACAGATTGTTTTCTGAGTCTGTAATATAAATCTTATCCGCTGCTGCACTGCTCGCCTGTCTGCTATCTATCACATGCTACCCTCAAAGCTTCCTTTGATTGTTAGCGGCCTTATTTTCCAGTAACACGATCATCAGCACTGAACCGAAGCAGCCAAAAATGTATGACAGGAGCATTGCTCGTATCGACAGAAGACCAACTCGACGTATCCGAAGAACAGATGACCAAACAGATGCATTAGGACGATTCTGACGAGTTCTGATACGACACTAGCGTAGTCAGCAATTTGCTACTAGTCAGCACAGTCAGCACTGTTCAAATACCGCAGTTGTTTTTCCTCATCTCTTTTCCTCTACCTTAAAAGACATCCCACACATATCATATGGCTACCCAATTTAACATCAAAGACTTCTACGCCGCTTCGGATAGTGTAGGCAAGGTTTCCGTTGCTCCGTTCTTCAGCGAAAGTGAGCTTCGTCTGTCGTCAATACCATATCACACCTGACGCCATATATGATAGATGCCTTCTTCCAGGCTGGTGAATTGCCTGCTATTCGCGGTCGAAACAACATCATTGCCGCTTTCTCGCCTGCTGGCTTCGCTGCTGGTGGTATCACTGAGAGTGTTCACACTCTCGACCACATCGATATTTGCGATAACAAGATCTTCGTCGAAGGCTCTTTCACCCAGAAGTTCACCAATGGCAAAGAAGTAAAGATCAACATGATGCAAAAGCTGGAAATCAACAAGGATGGGCAAATTGAGACTTTCAGGGCCTACTTTGATTCAAAGGCTATGATGGAAGCAATGGGAGGCGAGAAGCAATTTGATGAGGCGATCAAGAAGATCCCTGGTATGGATGGAAGCGATGCTTAGGGACATATAGCTATCGTGACCCCTTTGCGGTGATAGAAGCATAGCTCGAACCAATTGCAGCTGCAGTATCAACTAGACATCCGTCAAAGCTTCACTTTCAGGTATACTGAGCTCGGGGTATCGACGCTTCAGGTTAAGAATGGTTTTGGTTTTTCTGCAGCAGCCAAAGCCAGCCACAGATGGCTCTGTATTCGTCGCATGCCTGTGAGCTCTCTGTACAAGCTTCATCTGCACAGCTAATGTGACATTCTCTCAGCCTTTGGAAGTGAGAAACTACGCATTCTAGATTTTGGTTTCATCAGCTAATTAAAGCTACACAGCGAGTCCTGCTTCCTATGACAGAGATAATGCTCTTCTTCACTTCAATGCCCAACGAGCACAAGAGCATGCAATCCGCAAAGGGGATACCTCGGACGGAAAGCGCAGAAGACTAAGTTGTAAGGTTTCAAGTCGGCCTTCCGCTATTCGCATAAGCTCAACGATAGCTGCAATAGTTCTCTCGGACGATAGTAGGCTCACAACGCCAGTAGAGGAAGAAGAGGAAGACGAGGCAGCCAATGCAGAACAGAATCAATCTGACTACTTCAATACTTCAACAGCTCAGTCTATACCTGGCGCATCAAGTCCGTCTACGTCCAGTAGTACACTTCATGCCGAATCTAGCGTACTCAGGCCGGCTATGCCTAGTGTATTGCCAAATGAACAAACTCCTTTGATCGGTAAAACGACAAATCATGATCCAGAACTCGATCTCCCTCCTGTGAGCCAACAAGACCTATCACAAAAATCAAGTCTAGTCACAGAAGAATTCGGTATTCTTATTCGTTATACTCTACCTATATTTGCAACACATGCGCTCGAATCAACCCTAGTCATCGCGACTGTCATATCAACAGGTCACCTAGGTACGGAAGAACTAGCGGCAGCCTCTCTTGGATCAATGACAAGCAATGTGCTTGGTCTTTCAATTATACAAGGATTCGTAACAGCTCTCGATACACTCGTTCCACAAGCCTACACAAGCGCAAATCCAAAAGCCATGTCTTTACATTGTTTGCGCACGACTCTCATCATCGGTCTCATTCTCATACCTCAATTCATTATCCTTTGGAACGCGGAATCGCTCCTTCTTTTGCTCAGACAAGATCCAGAAGTGGCTGCTTTGGCTGGCCAGTATCTGAAAATCATATCCTTTGGGTTACCGGGTTATGCGATATTCGAAATCAGTCGAAGATGGTTACAAGCTCAGAGTGGGTTGATAACGATATTTCTGCTTTCACTTGAGATAAATCATTGTGTGCAGATCTCATGCTTGCTCCTACATATGCTGTACTTCTAGTAGCAGTAAGCTTACCGTTGTGAATCGTCGACCATGGCTCATACGGGGTATAGCCGATAAATATTCTGCTCAACTGGACTCTCGTTTGGTCGAAATTCGCTGGCATAGGCTTTCGAGGTATATTCTAGTCTCCACTCTAATTGGTACGATGCTAACAAATTCAATCATAGGAGCCCCGATGTCGACGGCAATAAGCATGAATCTCATGGGAGCATTTCTGGTCGGTTATTGCTGGCTTATGGCACCTCGAACAGGCTGGGGCGGGTTCTCGAAACAGATGCTCACTGGTTGGGGAGATAATTGGAAGCTAGGCATAGCAGGAACAGCTATGGTTGCTAGCGAATGGTGGAGTTGTCAGTTGCTTCTTCTTCTTTATCAGTATCCAAATTGATTACTTGATCAGGGGAACTTATGGGATTGGCGTCTTCCTTACTTGGACCGACAAAACTCGCTGCTCAAAGTGTTTTGCTCACGACTTGCAGTTTCACATATCAACTCAGTTTCGCAATGTCTGCTGCGGCAAGTGTGAGAGTTGGTAATCTACTTGGAGCAGGTCGTGCGTTATCTTTTCACCTTCCAATATTGCCATAAAGTCTGAAGACAATTTTACAGGACCTGATCTAGCTCGAGTCTTCTCTCGAGTTGCCCTGTTTGCTGGTATAGGTGTTGGGCTGATGAACTCTTTCTTGCTTCTTTGCAATCGGTATCATTTCGCCGAACTCTTCACCCAATCTCAAGATGTAATTGATGTAGTATCTTCAGTGGTGAGTTGCTCTGGAATACATCCGCGATCCGTCTGAATCTGACATATTATCTAGTTACCTTTGGTATGATATACTTATCGCGATGAGGTCGGAACTGACCTCATATCTTCTAGCTCGCTCTCTTTCAAGTATTCGATTCCTCGACAGGGGTCGCGGGTGGTCTGCTCAGGGTGAGCGTGTTCTGCCTTCTCTGTTAGTTCCTTTCTCATGCTAAGGACAGGGAGCTGGAAGATCGCAAATGGGAGCATGGATCAACCTCATAGCGTACTATGGATTAGGTCTACCTTTCGGTCTGCTGTTTGCGTTCTGGCATAAGCTAAATTATGGTCTACTTGGTCTGTGGATGTGAGATAAGTCATTGGCTATCTTGAACCTTTGGCTAATTTGGACATAGGGGTCTCACTCTCGCTCTCGGCGTGACTGGCATAGTGACCTTCATCTAGTGAGTTCTGCTGTTTCTTTGCCTCACTTGATCTGATCATTTTTGCAGTGTTTGGTTCATCAAGTACGTGCAAATTAGAGAAGTCTTACACAATTACTGATGTTCTCTCTTAGTTTCGAATTGGAAGCTCTGAATGCATCAGATCGAGCTGCGCGGACAGTCGTCAGAGAAGCAGCAGAACAAGCAAGACAGGACATTCGAGTTAAAGCGAGGGAAGGTAGGTAGATTTTCTTGTACTTACATATCATGTAGCTGTGCAGCATAGCATTTCAGTACATTATTACGCGATGCAGACCTCGTGTCAACCCTATCTTGGTCCGAAAGAAGCATTGCTCGCGAGTGTGTCCATCACGTCCATCCGCTGTGTTTGCATTGCATTGGCCGGCCAACTTCTGAGATTTCCGTCTTCCTCTCTCCTGAGGCTCCTCTTCAAAGAGATGTCGACGCTCTTTCTGAATGCCAAAATCGTTGGCAGCTCATCAAATGCCTTGCATTCGGTTCTTGTCGAGGATGGTCATATCAAGACTATTCGAGTCTCCAGCGAGAAAATAGCAGCCTCAGACTGCGAGCAGATTGATCTTAATGGACTTTGGCTGTCTCCTTCCTTCGTTGATCATCAGTGAGCTATTCTATGCATTTTGTACATCATGTTGATTTCGGGGAATAGCGTGCATTTCACTCAGTGGGCTCGTAAGAGGTCCTCGCGTACTACGAGAATAATCGCTGACCCATGGCAAGCAGAAACGCTTCAGCGATTGGATCTCACTACTGCTTCGAGCGCCAGAGAAGTATGCAAGCTTGTCTCTGAAAGGCTGAAGAAGGCGAACGATCTAGTAGGACATGACGAACCAGGTTTGTCTTTCTTTTGCGTTGATTGTCTCATACATCCTGAAGCAGCTCTCAAGTGATCGGTTTTGGTTGGATGGTTGGATCTTGGCCCGATATCGAGCTCATGACTAAAGATACTTTGGATGAGTTGGTCAGTCGTATCACTATGTCCTGTCAGAAAGGATCTGAGCCAAAATAGTCTTCAGACCGAATCATAGTCTTGCTAGCTAGAGGTTAGCTAGCATGACCAATTACTCACACTAGAATACTGAGCTACTACTACTGCCAGATATACATTCTATGTGGTGCAACTCTGCTGCTCTTACATTCTTTGGATACGATGCATCGAAAGAGTCTGGCATTTTGAGGGAAAAGCCATGCTTTGACGCGATCGGAAAACTTCCATCAGTTGCTGATGATGTCAGTGTATATACTTTCTACGATTTCACTTGCTTACGATGGCTGCAGATCCTCGACGAGTGGGTTGAATTAGCAGCAAAAGAAGCAGCGTGAGTCACCTGGTCCCATCAGCTGACAAAGTTTCTCACTTTGGGTATAGACGAAAAGGCGTAACAGAGATCATCGATCTTGAAATGAGTCATAATCTGCAAATCTGGAAGAGAAGAATGCAAGAAAAGCATTTCGATATTCTTCGTGTCACTTTCGGAATGTATAGAGAACATATCGACGATGCGATTTCGGTTGGTCTCAAGTCTGGAGATGTGATAGAAGGCTGCCCGTTACTCAAAGTCGGACCTTTCAAGATCATTGTAAGCCTTTCATTATGCAGTCAAGCTCGATTCTGAATTATACTAGACGGACGGATCATTAGGCACAAGGACAGCGTACTGTCACGAACCATATCCTGGGACTCAAGACTACGGCTTGTTCACCTACCCTGAAGAAACTTTGCAGTCCATGATGAAGCACGGTGCTCAGAACGGCTTGAACTTAGCTGTACATGCCATCGGAGATAAAGCAAACGGTTTGACATTGCAAGCGTTTGCTTCACTGGACAAAGTACCTCAAGGCAGCTCAATAGAACACGCGCAGGTGAGTTGTCTGTCTATCGCTGACGCTGCCCTAATCGCAAAATATCAGCTTTTGTCTTGGGAAGACATTCCGCTGTTTGCCTCTCTGGGATTGATTGGCTCTGTACAACCTGAACATGCAAACGGGGATCGAGCTTTATGCGAAAGGTTCTGGCCAGGAAGAGAAGACCGAGCATATCCTTTTAGAACTATGATCGATAAAGGTGTTCCACTGAAATTGGGCAGTGATGCTCCTGTGAGCAGACTAGATCCTGGGCTGCAGATGTGAGTGTATCTTCATACGTAAATCGACGCAGCTGATGAAAAAGAACAGGGCTGCTGCTGTTTCGAGGCAATGGAATGAACCTCCAGCAGAAGTGTGGCACCCAGAGCAAGTGATCACCAATCTAGAAGCGTTCATAGGCTCTACAAGCGGCGGAAGAAGCACGCTCGCAGAAGGAGAAGTAGCAGATCTGATTGTGCTGCATTCAAATCCTTTGAAATGTACTGGTCAGCAATTGAGAGATCTGAAGGCAGCTGCAACTATGCTGCAAGGCAGATTTACGCATAGAGATCTTCAATGAATTCATGCAAATCGAAATGCTTGTCTGTCAACAAGCAGTCGTGAATGACCAGTCTCTTCAGTCATGCCAGCAAGAGACTCTGCGTAGCTGCTAATCGTTCTCTACATTCGACTGCTTTGTTGTCTGAAGGTGGTCCTTCTTCGTCAAGCAAATTTAACTTGGGGTTGGATTTGGCTGGCCTGAACCTTCCACTTCGTGCAGATACGCCTATTCCAAGAAGAAAGAGACCAAGTAGCTTCAAGGACGGGAGATCTGGTCCTCCGCCAAGCAAAGACCGAGAAAACAGAGAATATCGAGATACTAGACCTTCAACTGGGAACAGCAACAGCAAGCGATCGGATTTTGCTGTCTCAGCTAGACCACCTAGACAGAGGGACGATCAATCTTCTGGACCTAGACGGTACGATTCACCTCGAACAGAAGGCAGCAATGCGTTTCGCCAAAAGGACAATTATCGAGAAGGAGGTCAATTTAGGGATAACAGGGATAGAGGAGAGTCATCGAGGTTTTCGGGCGATCGTAATACTAGAAATCAACCCAGCAAGTTCTCGAATACAAGTAGATTGTCCAATACCAGCAGGTCACCGAAAATCACTCGATCTGCCGAGCAATCTACACCTATAGCTGCTAACAATCGCTCGAAATCTCTCAATGATGACGCTACGGAACCTTCGCCTCTTGATTCAATACTGGATTCAGCTACAGATTATGATCTGGATGCAGATACAAAGCAACATCGAGGCGGCTTTCGTCGAGGGAAACCTCTTCCTGCTAAAGACGGTTACGCCGAACGAAATAGACGCTTGGAACAGGCTAGAGATATCAATGCCAAACCTGCTCCTCCTCGACCGAGGAAAGCGAAATTGCAGAGGATAGAGCGCAAGATTGCTATTCCTACAATCATATCTGTCTCAAATCTTGCTACTCTTTTGGGGACAAAGCAACGTTAGTGACCTATTTACACTTGACATCAGCAACTTCAAATGTTGTTCTTCAGGGAGATTACAGTTTCTCATGGACAAGGTTGGAATGACCGATAATCGACCTGATAGAGTTATCACTTCCGAAGATGCGTCTCTGATAGCACTGGAAATGGGCTACGATCCAGTAGTGGACAATGAAAAGGCCTTTGATATATATCCTGAGTAGGCAAGATGTAGCTCCAGCTTGATCCCAAGCTGAAGCCTCATCATCACCCTACAGTCCTCCAGCTGAAGATCATTCGAAGCTACCTCTTAGACCGCCAATAGTAGCAGTAATGGGTCATGTGGATCATGGCAAAACAACTCTTCTCGATACGCTTCGATCAACAGCTGTAGCAGCGGGCGAAGCGGGCGGTATAACGCAACATATTGGAGCTTTCGAAGTTCCTCTTAAAGTCCTGCTCAAAGATTCTTCCTCTTCTTCTTCAAGCGCAGAAGATTCAGCTTCAGCTAAAACAATTACCTTCCTTGATACTCCCGGACATGCTGCTTTCAGTGCAATGAGAAGTAGAGGACGAGGTGTGACGGATATAGTGATCATCGTCGTTGCGGCAGATGATGGAGTCATGTCCCAAACAAGAGAAGTGATAGATCTAGTCAAAGATGGAGAAGGTGGTGTTGATCCTTCCGTCGGGGTTGTCATCGCAATCACAAAGTGCGACAAACCAGGAGCAGATATAGTGAGTTCGAAACTGAGCTCACGCACGTAAGCTGAAAGTAGTGGCAGGTCAAAGCGAAAGAAAGTATAATGGCTGCTGGACTCACAATCGAGGAATTTGGAGGCGAGGTACCTTGTATCGAAGTATCGGCTGTGTCCAAACAAGGTTTACCTGAATTGGTTGAGATGATCAATGTTCTGGCCGAAGTTCGAGATCTGCGAGCTGAGCGTGAAGGTGTTAAGATGGAAGGTCGCGTCGTCGAAAGCAGAGTAGAGAAGGGCAGAGGGTATGTAGTTCCTGGAATGGAAACAGAGATAGACTGATTGATCGTTCTAAGAAATGTTGCAACTGTTCTGGTCTTGCGAGGCAATCTCACTCCGTCTCTAACAATCGTCGCAGGCACTTCATGGTGCAAAGTTCGACAACTGATGCCATCATCTGGTAAGTCTTTGAAACAAGCTTATCCTGGTCAGCCAGTCGAAATCACAGGCTGGAAAATGTTACCTGCGGCCGGCGATGATGTTCTACAGACTGAGAATGAGGATGAAGCGAAGAAAGTCGTCGCTGCTCGAACAGAACGCCAAGAACAGCTGACCTTGATGGAAGATGTCGAAGTCATTAACGAAAAGCGCAGAATTGAAGCCGAACAAGAAAGCGCTCGAAAAGCCGAAGAAGAAGCTCAAAAAGGCAAAAAGGCTCTCGTACCTGAAGAAGAAGTAGCGAAAGAACCGACTGTGAGGGAACTTCGATTGATCATCAAAGCGGATGTTAGTGGCTCCGTCGAAGCAGTTGTTGGATGCTTGGAAGGCATAGGAAATAAGGAAGCAAAGGTGAAGATTACAGCTGCCTCGGTAGGCGACGTGTCGGAAGCAGATCTGAACAGCGCAAAAGCATCTGAAGGTGAGTTTGCCCAACAGTCGACCGAAAGTATCAATTTATACCATTGATGAATAGCTATCATCGTCGCATTCAATGTCAATGCTCCTCGCTCAATACAGACGCAAGCAAATGGTCTTGGTATTCAGATAATGAACAGCGGCATTATCTACCGCTTGATCGAGGAAGTAACAGCCAAAGTTGTGGAACTCTTGCCTCCAATTATTGATTCGAAAGTCACTGGCGAGGGTACCATCCTTCAAATCTTCAATATTACTATCAAAGGAAGATTAACGAAAGCTATTGCTGGTTGCCGTGTCACGAATGGTACTTTCACTCGCTCAAAGGTTCGTATACTTCGTGAAAAGACCGTCGTCTATACTGGTAAGCAATGGACTAAAGACAAGACGATCTACTCGAGCTGACGATTTGTGCAGGTACGCTTGACACTTTTAAGCAAGGCAAGAACGATGCGACTACCATCGCGAAAGGAGCAGAATGCGGTCTTTCATTTGAGAACTTTGAAGATGTATGTCAAGCTCTTTTATTGTTGCCTGAGTTAACATTTTCTGGTAGTTCCGTGTTGGTGATGCTATCCAGATGTTCGAAGAGTTTGAGGTCAAGCGGTCACTCTGATAATGTAATTACGATCGCTTGTGCAGATATTGGGCTATACGCACAACTCACGATGGAAAGATGAAAGCGATGCCTTGCCTCGCGCTGGACTCCCTTTCTTTGAGTCAAACCAAGTACATTCGGTAATCACTCGCTGCCCGTGCCCACTGCAACAGCATCTCAGCTGTGGTACACCAGCTTATTGCCAGCGCTGGCTCACTTGATCCCATCCGTCCATCGAGTCTGCGCATCAATCTCTTGACTCCCTCTTGGCTATCTGAGCAATTTACTACTCCCTTTGGTCATCGATAAGCTATACGCAATTATCTGCAGGCCGTCTTGCTCCGATCCTGGCCTGCTCTTTGCTGGACAATGGAATCCCCGCCAATGCCAAATCTTCAATTCTCGTATGAACAGGACGCAGAATCGGTCTATGGCACAAATGAAGACAGCTCTTCTCTAAGGTATAAGCGAAGACGAGATTCTGAGTTGGACTTTGGAGAGCGCGAACCCGCTTCGCGGTCAAGATCCCCTTTAGGAGATATGGCAGAAGGGAGGATTCAAGACTTAGCCGGACGTGCATCTCCTTCTTCAGATGATAGTAGTCAAGGGCTGTTCGCTACTTCTACATTCCGACCTGCTCTGTCGCGAAATGCTACAACACCTCTTGCTCCAGAATACTCTCCAGCTTTGATCGGCAACTCATTGGAAGCTGATGACTACTTCCGCAGCCACAGATCGTCGACGCCGACAGATGAGTCAAGGCATTCCGATACATCAAGTTTACGAAGCTTCAGTGATTCTTTAGATCGCCAAAGAGCTCTTATCGCAGAGCTGGAATCCATAAGGGCGGCTCGACGAAGACCTGTTGATCAAGACTATATCGACAGATGGTTTCCTAGAAGTCGCATGGCTCGACCGGAACATAATAGTACAAATGCAACTCTCCCGCAAAGATCTCCTGGATCATTCGTCAGCGAGCTTTGGGGAGAATTCCAACATGTTGATGCTACTTCAAGAAACCGCATCTCCTCTTTGTCCGATCCGTATATGCCTTTTCCCACAAGACCTGGATCCCTGAGTAATCGGATGCGAGGTCCTACTTACAGACGGAATCAAGAGTGGCTGTTTGGTCGTCCACTATCGAGTAGCGATGGTCATGCTCAACCGCAACTGCCGAGATTTAGCAGAGCTACATCTGTCGAATCTCAGTCAAGAGCAGCTGAGGAGAACATAGAGGAGTCTCGAAGATCTATCTCATCTTACATGCTTCAACATCGTCCTCCTCAACCATCGAGAAGCGCTTCTACAACAAGCTCAACACTCAGACACAATACTCCTCGGACTCTTTATCGCCCTTCTCCGTCTACTTCTACGTCCGATGATCAGGCAGGCTCGCTTCATGTTCCTCTACCTCGTCTATCATATCAATCTTCTCCACCATTGCGCAACGTGTTAAATGACCCTCCTCGAACAGAGTCCTTCTTTCCTGATCCAATACAACTTCGACCTACTCTGGACGGAAGCGATGTTGGTTGGTCAGATCGACAAAGCCGACCTAGTCGACCTACATCTACTGTGGGTGTTGCTTTTCTCTTGATTTTGTCATCGCAATCACTAACGACTACTCTAGCTCTTTTCTCGACCGAGCCTACTTCGACGCAATCGTTCTTCTTCCACTTCAATCCCATCTATTCCAGTCGCAAGTTCACCAACATCACCACCTCGATCAGCATCCCAATGGTTTACTCGAGCTCGATTCGGTTCACCTCATTCTTCAAGAGGAAGAAGTAACTCCACCACTTCAGCTTTACCAGCTAGAAGTGAAAGAGATGATGATTTCTTTTCTTTTGATCAACATTATACTTCAACTCAAGCAATAACAGCTACTCCACCTCCGATGACTACTAGTGCAAGAGAAAGGATTAGAGCTGATTTAAGAGATTACGAAGATGCAGAAGAAGCAGAAGAGGAAGATGTTGATTGGGCGAATGCAACAGAAGAGGTCCCATCACCACCATCGCCTGATTTGATGCATAGAAGACCTACGTCAGAGAGAAGAATCAGCGATGGAATACTAAGGAGGTTAGGCTTGAATAGAAGGAACAGGGCGAATAGAAGAGAAAGTTTCGGTTCCTCAGGAGGAAGAGCTTTGGATCTCTTGGGTTACTTCCTAACTCAAGAGTATGGGAGTTTCGAATCCGTTCTCAATTCCGGTAACTACATGGTCAGTTTCATCTCCCTATATTTCCGATTTGTGGAATTAAACGAGGGTTCTTCTTGACAGACGGACGAACAATTGAATGCTTTGGATTATCAAGATCTCCTTTCTTTGGCAGATTCTGTTGGACCAGCAGCTGAAGCTATTAAACTAGCAACTCAAGATGATCTAGAACGATCGGATCTAATTTGCTGCGAAGCGAGAACGCTCAAGGGATTGTCTACTGTTCCAAGTAGTGATACTGCAGTAAAATGTTTTGGTGCGTTTTATGTTGGCGATATTTTTGTCAGTTCGCAATGACTTACTTTGTCTTCACTTGAGCACAGTGTGTTTGGAAGACTATGAAGATCAAGATAGTTGTCGGATCCTCAAATGCAATCACTCCTTCCACAAGACATGTCTAGAGTGCGTTCATCGTATCGATCAAGTGATCTCAATTCACTGAGATGATAATGCGATTCGTACAGTCAATGGCTTACAACAGGTCAAAATTCATGTCCGATGTGTCGACAAATAGGCTGCCAACGGGTCTCACCTCAACCTCTTTCCGCTAGTGCTGATGAAGATTTCTTGGGTGTTGAAGTACAAGAAGGAGATTTCTTGACTGCGTTTGATAATATCTGAAGAAGTTGCGTAGGCCAATTTGTACGAATGTTTTTGTAAAAGGGCTTTCTGTTTGAAGTCGATGTAACAAGTACGTGGAATCATGATGCATTGTATTAGTCTACTTAAGATTACCCCTTGTCCATTACATTTACATACTATGAATTCTTCTCTCGTTGCCAAAATCTCATAAATCTACTCTATCAAACACTTCATTCCCACCGTACAACCCACTTATACTGTCTTTTGATCCAAAGAGGTAGTACTGAGCTCGAGAAACGATAAAGCGAATATGACCCGGTAAGTACTGAGTGCAGGCGAAATAAAGTAAAGCGAGGAAAGCGATGAGGATTATATGAAGTAAGATAACTTCCCACTGCGCGTTCAAGCAAGCGAGCATGATAAGAGACAAAAGGTTGTAAGATCAAAAGGTAAACGAACAGGTTCCAACATAGAGAAAGCGAATTCCCCTCTGGAACATTATGAGTTCTTCTGCTTCAACAATTACAGCAGACATTGAGAGACGCACGAGTACCAAGTCCAAAGGTCTTGTACTTTGAGCAAGACTAGCTTTAGATGACCTGCATGTTGTTTCCCCTTTTCATAATCGCTCGCTTGAGGTATCCCTCCTGCTCCTCTTTTATTCCTACTACTGCTACTAGAGATGGATGCCTGCCGTTGTTGAGCACTGCTATTGCTGGATTTCTTTTTCGCCATTGGTTGACTTGTAACGAGCAATCAACAATATTGAAATGTCGAGTGGAAGAAGACCTGCTAGTTATGCAGATATTGATCAAGATGTGAAAGGTCCTTATAATGACCGATCAACCAGGGATAGGGACAGTCGACGAAGGAGTAGGAGTAGAAGTCCTGTTAGAAGGAATGACAGAGATTCAGGCAGGAGAAGGGAAAGATCAAGAGGTACTTTTCTAGCTCCCTTCTACTCTGCTCCGTGATCTCTCTATACTCTCTGCTTGTGGTGTTGTCTTACTGGCTATATTGGCTCGACACCATTCTTCGCATATGCATTCTCAGCAGATACTGCCTTTCTAGTGTTCTTATTCTACTAATGCTGTCCTACCCCTCTCAGCCCTTTGTTTGAACAAGTTGAGTATTTCCATTAATCGAGCATTCCATACTGATTCTCCCTTTTTCTTATGACAGATCGTGATGGTCCTCGCGATATCCCTGCTCCTCGTCCTTCTTACGAAAGAGAACGTTCTCGCGATCGTGATCGTGATAGGGATAGAAGTAGTAGACGTCGTTCCCCTTCTGGGAGAGAAAGAAGAAGAGCTTCACCTGATTATAACAACAATAACAATAACAATAACCTTTCATCTGCAAGGAGAGGAGGATCACCTGATTATTCTTCTTCTGCTGTTCCGAGGAGGGAAAGGGATGATATAAGATCTTCTGGAAGAGGAGATGAGAGAATAAGAGGAAGAGGAGGGGATGAGAAAGAGATCCCTACTGGTCCATCGTCCTCTAAAGAAGGTCATACTGTTAAAGATGAAGAGCAGCAGGGAGGAGAAGAAGAGCAGGAGGAAGAGGATTCTGAAGCTTTAATGCGTCAAATGATGGGATTCAGTGGATTTGATACAACTACTGGCAAACATGTAGCTGGCAATTCAGAAAAGGGAGCAGTCGATATCAAAAGTCAGTAGCTTCATCTTCGTTGTCATTACGTGTGACTGAAGATTATTTGCAACTGGCAGAACGTAGAGAATATAGGCAATACATGAATCGTCCGGGCGGATTCAACAGTCAGTTACTTTCTCTTCTCCCTTTCCACATTGTCTGATGATATAATTAGGACCTTTGGATAAAATGGTTTAAAATACTGCTCAGTATCCATTTTACACAGTCAGATGAATAATAATGTATAATACATGGCAGGGTATCCTTCCGTGTGACTATACAGTCCATAAGCCCTATCGAGTCCAGTAAATCCCAGATGTGTATCAATCAATCTCCGGTCGAGCGGTCATCTCTTCCCGCCCTTGAGCATCTAAAGGTATTCGGGCTTTCTGTTTCCGATAAGGTGGTCTAATTGCAAATTAGAAGCACGTGTTCAGATGAGACCGAAAATCAGGAGATTTGAAATGAACTTACATTGCTCGACTGAGACCTTTACCGAAATTCATGTAAAGTCTTATTGAAATCAGGCCTGTAAGTAGGAGCATGACAAAAGAGACGATAGAGAAAAGACTGTTTCCCAAAATAACAACATTCAAATTCAGATCTTCTGTAATGTTCTCGAACACCGAAACTTACGAGAGTGATCGACGATTTGAAGAATAGCGTTGACTTTGGGAAGGTTGATAAATTCGAACCAGTTTGTATACGACTGAAAAAGCATCAAGACGTCAATGACGAGTCATACTGCCAATGCAACCGACTTACAGTAGGTCTGTGCCGATTCCCTGCCAGCGTAAGTCTTAATGACTAACGCCACGCACGAATCACGCACCAATCCAGCAAGTACGAAAACAGCATAAAAGCTCATCCCTAATTTACTTTCTTTCCTCACACTGACCGCTGCCAGAATAATGGCTGCTAGAGTTATTGGAAGTGCTGCGATAGTTAAGCCAAGTTCGATACTAGGAATACCGGGTACTATGTTAGACAAAAAATCAGCCTCGTTGAAAAGCTTTGTGGAGAGAAGGCGTACCCAAGATGAGGAATTGTAAGCTGAACCCAAGCTGTATAATGAATCTCATGTTATTGATATATCAAGCAAATACAGAAGATAGACCATACAAAGAAGAAGACCTGTGAGATCCCACCCAACTTTGCTATCAGAGAAACTCTGATAGAGAGCCATGGCTGACTCACATCGAATTTTAGAAAGACGACAAAGTACTGATACCACTGGTACATTCTCCTGATTGACAGACTGATTGACACAGTCAGTGCCATGTTGTCTGAATTAGAAATACGACCTACCTTGCTCCAAGCACTTGAAAGATCGCATAACCGAAATCAAAGAATAAGAAATACGTCTGTCAGTTGCAGCCATCCGCTCTTAGCAATAATTACTTGCCAAGTGAGATCTCTGGACTGACCGTGACTCCTCTCACTAAAGTCCCCCAAGCCAATATACAAGGAATAGCAATAATTATAGCATTGACCGATTGATAGAGTGTTTTTCCACCAGGACAACTAAGTACCGCGTTTGCGGCTGAACAACCTTGAGGATTAGCATTGATTAATGCATCTTGAATTTGAGATTTCATTAAAGCTGCGTAGATGAGTATAGAGAGGGAGAAGATTAGGATGGCTTCCAGTTGTAAGATGTTCTTGAGTCGGAGGGCATCGAATGAAACGAGGAGAAGAAAGAGAACAGCTAAGATGAAGATAGCTAAATAGACCTATAAACCATCAAGATTATAACAGCATAAGTAACGCGTCAAATGGAAAGGACGAAGGGTTCCCTTACCTGTATGGATCTCAGCATGAGTAACGCGTAAATTGAGCAGCAAGGCGACCTACCTGTATCGACCTCAATTCACCATTCCCCTCTGAAATGATCCTGTTCTCAATCTTTACAAACACAACAGCAATCAAAGCCAGTACCGCTATTCCTTCAAACAACACTGTGCCCATATAAAACACTGCTTTCTGTGTTTGAAAAGCTGTAGAGAAGAACCCATTCCCTTCTGATCGCTGACTGGAAGTGCGGTGTTGGTATTTAGGTCTAATTGTAGTAAGCCTTTCATCTGAATCTTGTACTGTTGGTGGCAGAGGCCTAGAAGGTAGCATTTGACTTGAGCTTGATGTCCCAGAATAAACACTTTGTCCCAATTTGTCTGAAGTTGCTGAATAGATGGACTCGCGTTGCTGTTCATTCGGATGGGGTTTATCATGTACAGCTCTGGCGCCAGGAGGCAGCAAGGACATCTTGGAAGTCGTGGATGACTGTGTATTTTGCTCGTTGTTCTCCAACCAAAGCTTACTGTTCTGAACATTGAGAGGCAAGCTGGCTATCATCAGGAAAGGCTACCTCTTACTACTCTTACCTATCTCCCTTTTTCTTTACTTGGTCTCTCTTCATCACCGCAACTTCCGTCCTTTCAACCTCAATCCAGTGAACCTGATAGAGACTTTGATCCTGATCTCCGACATTCGAGCACATCTTTTTCTACTATGCAAACAGTTCGCTATGGTTCCATTTCAGCTTTAGTCAAGCAAGCTTCAAAGAAACATACAGCAACCGTCATCTTCGCGTAAGTATATCTTTCACTTTGTCTCAGTTCCCATCCCTATACTGAGCTGAGACTGATTGATGTGTGATTGACGAAAACAGACATGGTTTAGGAGATAGTGGACAAGGATGGTCTTTCTTACCTGAACAACTTTCTTCTTTGGACGGTCATACGAAATATGTTTTCCCTACTGCTAAAAGACAACCTGTTTCCGTTAATGGAGGAATGGCAATGAATTCATGGTATGATATTTATGAATTGGGTGGTTCAGCAGGAGGAGCTGGTAACGGACCAAGAAGAGTTGATAAAAAAGGTTTGATGGAATCGGTTGAAGCGATTAGAAGTATTGTGGAAAAAGAATTGGAGAGTACTGATATACCTCAAGAACGGATTGTGGTTGGTGGATTTTCTCAGGGTTCTGCGGTTTCCTTGTTATTGGGTATCACTTCACCTCATAAACTCGCTGGAATTGTGGTCTTGAGTGGATATCTTGCTCAATATGACGGATTGACGGAAGTAGGTCCCTCTCATCCAGGCCTTTCTTATCGTACTGAGTGTTTGATGCAGCAAATAACTGACACCGGAAGGGCAATTCCGTACTTTATGGGTCATGGCAAAGATGATCCAGTGGTCCTATACGAATGGGGTACAAGAAGTGCAAAAGTATTGGCAGACGAATACAAAGTCACGAATGTGGACTTCAACTCTTATTCGAGTACGTCGTCTTCTCATGTTCAATGTATTACATGGCTAATCTTATCAACAGATCTGGAACATTCTGCCTCACCAAAAGAACTCAAAGATTTGGAGAAATTCTTGAACAAGGTCATTCCGGCAAAGTTGTAACATGCTACATCGTTTCAGATGTTTTCAAATGTAAACATAGAAAATGATTGCTCGACAATTGCTTGGGCAATCCTCTTTCTTCTTTTACACTTAGGCCTCTTTTACACTATCTTTACTGACGAAGCCAACCAACAATTTTGCGTTCTCCGCGCCAATCAAATCGCTCATTTGCTCATGATCCATCCCACTCAACTCTTCCAAATTCTTGACTTTACTCATAATGTATCTGTAATTCTTGCTGTTCACACCAGGCATGTTCCTCAAAAGATCTTGAGGAGCTTGATTGAAAGCACTTTCCAAACCTTCTTTGTTCATAGTTTCGTCAGATCCTATCAACCCAGCCTTTTCAGGATCAGGTTCATCTTGCTGTTGTTTGAGATCAGCGAAAATATCAGAGGTTTCGTAAGGTGAAGAAGACCAGATGATTCGTAATCGAGGGAAAGTTAAAGTAAGGAGGACGAGTTTGGCGTGAAGATCGGTATCGTTGAGACTACTTGAGGCGATTGCTTTGGGGTCAGAATAGGTCTGACGGAGCAATTAGCAATGACAAGTGGTTTCAGGGAAAGAATTTACTTCAAGGGAGAAAGACTTCTTTTGATCAAATTCGATCAAGAGAATGGGTTGCTTGTAGTAGATGGTCATAAGTTCACATTGTTGATATCTATCAGATTCACTTCAATCGTCGGTCAAATACAGTATATCGTAAACACTCACAATCGTCCAGAATTGAAACTTTGAATCAAATCGGGTATACTTTTCCTTTCTACACACATTTCGGGAGATATGACATAATCGCCAATAGTCAGAGTGAGCGGTACCACAAGAAAGCTTGAAGCATGTAACAGAGAAGGGAGGGAAGAGCGAAATTCTCGAACATCGACGATGATCTATTTCATGTTTAGGTTTAGGATGTGCGAAGGAGCACAGGAGCACTCACTCGTGGTGGATCTGCTCTGACACTCTTGCTACCGCCTGCAATTCTAGTATTTATAGTACGCAGGAATTCTTCTTCGTTTTCCCCTGGCCGCTTTTCAGCTTCAAAGGTGATCGCCATGCTCTGTGTAGCGTCAATTCAGGGAAAATGTGCGAAGAAAGACTTTAAATGCTCACAGCTCGCTCTCTGATGAGCTTCTCAAAGGATTCTTTTTCTCGTCGTATACTTTGCAGATACTTCTGCTCTTCCACCGAGCTGGAATAGACCAGGAAGTAGGTACGGAGACTGAGACCAGGATGTAGCGCGCGATATGCCTTCATATTGTATTATATATCAGCTATAGACTCAGACATTAGAAGGATTGATATACCTCAATCCTTCTGACAAAAGAAGTGTCTGCATCGTACATGACTACATACGTCGGTCGGAGCTCCTCTAATATTCGATCATCTTCGTCTCCATTGAAAGGACGAATCACGACCAGTTCATTTGGCGAGCAAAGCCCAAAGAATTCGTCAAAGGTATCTTCGTCCAGAACTTCAGGCATGGCATCAGCAAGTAGATCAGCTTCAGCTGTGGTGGTTGAAGAATCCAACCTGTTCGGAGACGTTCCCACAATTAGCAAACGCTGATAAGTAGTTTCAGTCCACAAACAGATCAGCCACAGCTCCAGCTTCAGTCGCAAGCAATTCCACGTCTTCCGCTCCTTCCTCTTTTAGCTTCTTCGATCGAGATCCAGTACTGGCAGCCGGAGTAGAACCGCCCCCTCTGACTCTTCTTCGCTTGTTACTCGGTTGACCTCTTTTGTACTCTGTCTTCCGCTTCAAAGCTGCACTTTCCACTAGAGGACCAACACCAGGTATTGCAGCGTTTCCTTTGAATTTGCTACCATTTGTATTGACGTTCATGAGATTGCGTGTCATTTTACCTAGAGTGCCTTTCCAAAAGAAATAGTTCTGCAGTTTGCTGGAAAGGATTCGTCGACCGGATCGTTGAGAATCAATAAGATCATCGGAAGAAGAAAGATAGGTACGTAGAGTGACGCATGTTGCTGGAGAGTCACACATGATCAGAACAGTATTAGTAGTGAGCGGATTCGGGTCTGTTCGTATCTTTATCTATGAAACTGTACTTGAAAAAGTAATGACATACCTGGATCATCTTGAGCTTCCTGCCAATGCAAGTTCGCTTCAATCTCTTCCATCACTTGGGCCAACAAAGCCCATTTTGGTTGTTCCTCAAGAACCGGTTTCATCCCAAGCGGCATCCACCATTTTCTCTCCATTTCATCTTCATCATTGTTCTGTCTTTGTTTGCCTTTAGCTTTCTCGGACATAGGAGCAGGTGTTGATCTTCCTTCAGGAACCTCGTTCCATAGATCAGCATTGTCTATAGCTAAAAGCGCTTCTTCTTCTTCCGCAGAAGGTTCACCTCGCTGATAGTGTTCATTTTGCCATGAAACCTCATCGTCTCCTGCTCGAGCTGGTTCAGGAGGTAATTCGTCTGCTTTGAGGTAAACCCTTCTTCGAGCTTCTCTGATCATAGTCTCCGCTGCTGGTAAGTAGAGCCAAGGTGATTTGTTTTGTTTTTGTGCACCAGTGACTGGATTAGTAGAGTTGGTAGAAAGAATGGTTTCGAGGAATTGATTGAAGGAAACGCAGTCGAGTTGTAAGTGATAGTTTACCAATTTACGGAGAGTAGTAAGATCGGAAACGAGTTGTTTAGTTTTAGGTCCGATTTTGTGCCAGGATGGATCAAGTTGAGAACGAATCACTACGTCGAAAGATTTGAAAAGCGCGTTATCGATCGTGCAAAATTCTTCGGCATCTTGCAAGATTGATCCAGCAGAAGTTGATCTTCGGATCTCGCTCAAAGTGGCTTCAATACAGTCATAGATCGCTTGTTGGATCATCATCATAGCGTCCGTCAAAGGTTGATACAGTTCAATCACATCCGCTTTGTGTCGACCTAGATTGTTCTTGACTTCTTCGTGGAAACGAGGCCAGAGATATACATTACGTAGCTTAAGCTGAGTAAGAACAGTAGCGAGGGGAGCAACACCAAAGTGAAACTGCTCTGGTTGGTCAGAGACAGCTTTGATGAAACCAGACTACATGGATGTTAACGATTTGACTGAGTGATGAAGACCAGTACATACTCTATTCTGCTCTCTGAAAACTCTGACAATGAAGGCTTCTGTTGAAGTAGGTTTAACGCTGCGTATCATTAGTATCTTCCCGTACGAAATCAACAGAAAGCTCACTTCTCCGCATGAAGCACAACGATGCCAGTAATCTTGTCAACAGGCACGACTTTATTGAGCATATCCACCACAATGATCCTACTCGTAACGCTCAGAATTCCACCCTTGCTGTACAATTCCGCTCTATCTTTGGCTGGTGAGTCATGACCAACACATTTCAGCTTCATTCCTAGCTCTTCACCTAGTCCTCGCTCTTCTTCAGGCGTTGCATTGATCACAATAACCAGATTCGAAGGATCATCGTAAATCTTAAGCAAACGAGCGATCAGCAGTTGAAGTCCTAGACCACGAGCGAGGATAAGCAGTCCATCATTCTCCGTCAGCTGCTGTAGGATCGTGCGCTGATAGGGCAACAGAGGCGCTTGGGTATTGTTGGACATGTCATTGTTTGGAACAAGCGCAGCGCGCAAAGAATTACAGGACGCGTATATGCAAGAGTTACTTATTAGAGATCGCTACATCGACGTATCTCGGGCCCATCACCCTTGAGCCCATACATTCCATCAATCATCTTATGACCAGCGGAAAGCAGCACCGACTTGTCGATAGCAGAAATTAGATTTGGAGTATCGTTATAAATGTTTCATGGCGAAATGGAAGACGACTCAATGTCAAACAAGTAATTTAAAGGGAGTGGATATTGCATAAAGATTATAAATTTCTACTTATATAAGATCAGGCTTGAATGTTGAACAGTGTCAGCATCCTGGCGAATCTCCTCTTCGAATCTTCCTTTGTGGTACCTCCAGCGATTGGACATGTCCTTATCGATAGGCTCCTGTTTCCATGCTGACCAGTTCGTATAAGGAGGAGGATTTTTGTGAGAGATCGTGTCTGACGCAGAAAAAACCGGTAGGTAAGACAAATCTAGAACGGGGGAGCAGACAGAACTAACGGTAAGCTGTATAAATAATGGGGGATCTAACATCGCCGAGATGCCACAAATCCTGCAAATATTATATAGGAAGAACGTGGAGACAAAACGCACGCTTACATGTAAGAGCTGGTACGCATGGGTGTGCTCAGTATGGTCATGACTGCCTCTGTCGGATTGGTAGTCTGTGCCTGCGAAAGATCTGGAGGCTGCGACACTGTCTATGAAACGACATCGGGCGAATTTGTCGAAAGTGACCAGGAAATCGTGCAAGACTTGATTCCTTTCAAGATGTGGATGTGTGGTGATGTAAACGTGATCGTCGCGAACCAGGATGAGTATGGCCTGACTGGCGGCGACGTAAGTCTTGGAGGAAAAGCTCTTGGGCTTTCCTGCATCTTTCCAATCCTTGACGATTCGATTGATCAATCTAATGGCATCGTCCACAGCGGTAGAAACAGGATGAGACGAGCTGGAAGAAGACATGTCCGATGCAGCTGAATTTGTAATAAGTTGAAGAGAGAAGGTAAGAGAGGTTGCTGGTCAAGAGCAAGAGAAGATCAGGGAAAAATGGCTTTTTATAGAGTCGGATTCGGATTTACGGGTGTGATATTACTGCTGCGATAGACGAAATCAAGCAATTACCTTTGCCTGGGCTTGTCACAGGCTAGAACTACACCAAGATTGCTTTGGACGTTCAAATTTTATCAGAGGTCATAGGGAATTGAATTGGATTGAACGGATCTAAAGGACCTCCGGTTGGGTAATTCGGAGGTCATACGGCGAAATAGGTGAGAGAAACCACCATAAGGCTGTTAGAACCAATGCGCGCAGCAAGACATAGACGTAAGTCGATAGCGTGTTCGAGAAGAAACAGAACACTGCGATGGCCATTCTTTTGTCTTCCTGGAAGAAGTATTCTCAAGGGAGAAGATAACAGCTAAACAGACTGAATAGGTAGAGCATCAAAAGCACAGGTGAGCCGCTTCAAAGCCTCAAGACAGGACGGCCCGGTGAAGACAGATTCTCGATCATCCAGTTATAGATTTTATGCAGTAATTTGATGTTGAGACGTCCATGGGCATCTGTTAAATTGAAGCAAGCGCCTGCTACGGCGATCTGACGGAATTCGAGCAGTATTTTTGCGCCCCGTGTCTCTGGATATATGAGACTGAACTGGGTATGTTGCTATGGCAGCTGCTTTGGAATGCCTGCTGCCTTCATTCGCAGAAAATCAAACGATAGACATCATTTGCGGAAAACCTTTGGACCTTTTTGTTTCGAACCACTCCAGACCACTCAGGCTTGGTGCCATAAGCGCTTTATTCACATCTGATATCATCTTGGCCTCTGTCCACCGAGTACAGCCGGAACAAAGGCAAAGACCATTTCTCGCTGCAAGTCAGATGTCACAATTCATTCTCTCTAGCTGATCCGAATTGAGTGCACACGTGCTCTCCATGGCTTCAACAGAGTAGAAGTGCAGATAAGCGCGCCTTCCAGAACTCCAAGATCGCCTTTTCGGAAAGAGACCTCTGTTTCTCAGAAGCAGTCATTTCATGCAAGTCGAAGTCCGCTCCGTATCGCGTCTGTACTGTCCGTCAAGTCTCTTCATACTTTCACAATCTCACGTGCGCAGCCAAGTCTCGCGCGAGCAGAGAGATATCGAGCAAAGATACCGAGCTCCTTCTTGCCATGATATTCTTTCTCTTCTTTGCTTCCTTTAGCATATCATGAAGTCTCTGTTGCATCCGAAAGAGAAGGAAGCTTTGCAAAGCGGCCCATCTCCACTTCAAGGGTCATCTTCTTCAGTTCTGCCAGCTTATGAGAGGCTGCACAGATTCCGCTCCATGCGTTAGCTTCGATGTCTATATTGTCCTGCAGCGGCTGAAATGCGTCAACAGATGTCTTTGCTTCTCTTTGACTGATCGGATTCGATTCATGCGTTTCCCTGAATCGACTTTGCAAGCGGTTCGACAAGCTATACCTCTGGCTTGGACTAAAGGAATCCAGAAAGAAAGCTCATTCGGTAAATGTCAGTACACCTTTGAAACTATGGAAGGCAAATTCTGATCTGAGTTAAGCAGCCCACGAAATCAAGCTCAAGGGGAATCCGTTTCGCGGAGGGCTTCCTGATCATATTCCGTCTCGTGTGTTGCTAGTGAGTTTGAGATCATGCCCCCATGCCAATAGCTGATCGAAAATAGGTAGCGTTGATCAAAACTCTCTACGACTGTGGTCACGTCATTTATTCTCCTAGCGATCTCTCAAAAGCCGTGCTGGAAAAGGACAGCTTATTCTTTCGTTATTCCTTTCCTCAACCACCTGTTGCTGTCTGGTTTGCAATTTCTTTCACGTAAGCTCTTCCTCAATTGAGTGCATTTCAAGCTAAAATTCACTCGCAGATTGGGTGATACGATTCGCTTGATCGGTGTTGGCTAGTATATGCTCTTTAGTACTCTCGCTAATCACAATTCTAGGCTCCGCCTCATCTTATTCCGCAATTCCGTGCTCTGTTGGGACCAAGAATCCAACGAGAAACAATCAAAGAGCAAGATACATACGACTTCAAGATGTTAGGTTTCGCTTTCGTTGCTTCTGGTAAATCAATCGACTTGATCAAAATCATTGCCTGATTCTGAAAGGCTGAATAGGCATTGATGTGATCGACACGCACATCTTGGCTTTAAGCATCTTGGATCTGCTTTCTCAGAACTCATTATCGTTACACGCTTCAATCGATGTGACTACTGGCAGTGCTGAACAAGGTATGGCATTTTTACCAATCCTGAAATTTTGACTGATGTTGCACTTAGGTGAATGTGATTGCTGGATTGTGCGCTCAGTGTGATGAAGACAATCATTGTGATTCTGATTCAGCACATGGACATGTGTATATCATTTCATTGTATATTTACGTCGCTGTGCCCCTTTATTCAATGGACATTTGCAGAACCTATGCTCGTCATTAAGCGAGGTCAGCGCCACGTATAGTCTGCTCATCGCTTACGGAGAATGTTAACCAGGCTCCACGCTTGAAAGCGCAATGAGGTAGTCTATTGGCAGATAAGCACACAAAGTACTAGAGCGAAATGACATACTGTAATCGCAAAGATAGACCAAGTTCAAGAGCACCTCCATAGGCTGAACAGATCGTAAGTGCAGGCAAAATGTTTCACAGTCCCACGGACCTGGTCCATTCGAGTTGCAAATGACAGCGATTACTTGCTCGATTCGCTTGCTTTTGATTGATGGATGAGAAATAGCCGCTCTGCCTGATCATGTAAGCATGCGAGGCTTGTGCAGGAAATCACTTACTTCCACAATGCTTCACCTATCTTTTGCTGTCGCAACTCAGGTCTGACATAAACTGAAACTTCAACAGTACTGCTTATACTAATCAATGAGAACTATAGAGCTGGGGATGACGAATCTTACCGGTCAAATATATCCCCTTCAACAATATCGAAGGCACCGAGCGAAAAGAACCCAACTGGCTCTTCCTGCCAGCCCGCAATGAGACAAGGATAATTTCGATCCAGCATACTGCTGAACCACGGAGCTTTGTCCTCGACAGAGAACGCAGACGAAGGATCGTCCGCATTCGTGTTTCGGCAAGCTTCATTGATGAGAGCAACGACTAAAAGCATGTAATTAGCTTGCTCCAGAAGAGAATAACATCTTGACGCTAGCTTACTAAAAGGTAAATCTGCGCTATTAGCATCGCGGATGCGAAAAGAGGGGCCTGTCAGATCCAAAGGCAGCTTGAAGTATTTGACAGGTAACGGTGAAGGTTCGTTTGAATCGGGGAATCCCAGACTTTGAACTGGCGGAGAAGGTCTGGTAGCTGATCAATTGCTACCAAATATGATGAATCGATGACTCACCCGATATATTTCAAAAAGTGTATGAGATCGAGCTTGATGTCAGATCGATGCGCTACATTCGGCAGACTGGGCCATGAGCATCAGTATTTTTCCATTCAAGCAGAAGACAAGCTTACTTTCCATTGTTCTTGAAACTAATCGCACTTATGAATGCTAACGCTAAACTGTTATTACCCAATATCCATGCTAAACATTGTATGAGCGACAACCGGTAGTTAATCATCGAGACTCACAAGTAATGAGGTACAGCGATAGCCTATCGGTGCTTACATGCTCTTGTAACTTCTCGAACAATGCCTTTCCTATACCTCTTCGACGATATTCAGGATGAACGATACAGTTGAAGCTCGCCCAAAACCTCGTCCCAGTGCCTTCGAAAGTACTGATCGGGGCGAAACAGGCGTAAGCTATCACTTCATCGGTCTGTTCAGCGACCAGGAAAGGATAATGATACTGGAAAACAGAACGCAATAGAGAAGCGTTGCTCTCTAGTCCATTTGCTTGACACCACATTTGAGTGTTGTCGCTGCAGGTTTGATGGTATAAAGTTTGCAAAGCAGAAATATCGCTTTCCATAGCGTAGCGATAAGTAAGATGAGACATATCGACAGAATTTCAGTCAGTAATCACGAGAAGAGTACGTTACAGAACAGTATGAGAGCTGGCAACTATCAGCAGCATCGCTCTACTAGAAGCGGTGCTGGAAATTCGCGTTGTACAGCATCTACCGTACATCTTTTCGCTTGATAACGGTAAAGACGGAAGCTTGAAGTTATGATGTTCACGCGATGTCAGTCAAAATGAACTGAGAAGTCCAAGGAGGATCAAGGGAAGAGCGAAGAGTACTGAAGAAACTTAGAAGATAATATACTAGTAGCACATTCAGGGTATTATGCTAGTGAATGCTGGCGAGTATAAGACGACTCAATGCGCGGGAGAGTAATATACAAGAAGAACGATGATTGCATGAAAGTAAGATTTCTAGATACAACGAGACTGCGCAGTGGGTTATCAACTAGCTCCACCGTAACTCCAGTCCCACTCATCATGTCCTTCATGATGTCTGTGTCGACCATACATTCCGTGTGCTGGATACCACTGCCAGCCCGACCAGTCCGTATCAGGGATATGAGTTGAATGAGTTTGAGCTGGAGGTGCAATCGGCGACACAGGAGAAGTAGGAAATGTAGCAGCGCCAGCAGTTCTGGGAGTTAGAGGTGAGATTAATCCTAGAGGAGAGACATGCCGTCGGACTAAATTTTAATCGAAAAAGTGACAAAGCTAACCGTGATCTGCATACTGAACGGGTCTGGAAAGTTCGCCGTTGTGCCACAAAGTCTGTGAGAGACAAATGAGCGGGAGGCTGGGTTTACAAGGGAGCAGACTTACGGCCTGGAACAGCTGAGCACGCTCGTCCATTACATCATTGGTGTCATGGTCGGTCCAACTCTCACGTTTTGCTTTGGGAGAATGAGTGGCGAAATATGTAATGACCCGCAAGAACTCATGCAGCTCTTCAGATCTGTCTTGAGAAGCGTCGAGCTCTCTGGCCGTTTTATGGCGGTCCTGTGCGGGCTGGTGACCGAGGATGAGTATAGCTTGGCCACCACGAAAATACAATTCCATTGGGAATAACTTCTTTTCGGGTTTACGTAATTTCACCCAATCGTGAACTACTAGCTTTAATAGTTTGACAGCATCTTCCCGGGTTTGTGGCGTATGATAGCGCTCGCTGGAAGAAGACGCGTTCCTTGAAGTTGAATTCATGGCAAGAAATTTGTATAAGAGAGAGAGGAAGAAGAGGATGATGATGATCAAGAGCAAGAGAGTATTCAATGAAAACGAGTTTTTATAGTAAATTCAATCCTCCAAGGCTGTATCAGGACTGCCGACTTGAAGTTTCATGACTCACAGGGCGCTGTTGTCGGCAAATGAAACGTTATTAGTCATAGGTGAAACCTTCTGAGACCTTCTCAATCGTTTGAGCGTATATTGTTTGAGTATTCAATGCGAAGTACTGGCAGTACTATAGTTGCGTGGGTGGAAGAGCAGCAAGGCAAATGCGAACAAATCTTCTCGCAAAAGTCAGCACAGCCCAGTCAAGCTATTAGAAAGGCTTACCTTGTATGCGCACTACACCGGATATGCTTCTTGTCGTTGGGCACGTCAATACTTGCGAGGGCAAAACCAGCATGCCAACAACAGTTTTGACGAATTCGCAGGAGAAGAAGAAAATGCAGGGGGAAATAAATGGAAAAGGAGTACAGGCTATAGCAGCAATGTACAAGCACGGAGACAGATACAATCTAGACGGTATAGGTTTTGCAGCAAGATTATCACAGGGCAATGCCTTTGTTCGCCTTGCTCATAGGCCGGGCTGTTCCTCGCTCTTTAACAGAATGCCATGGGTATCTCGAGACGCTCAGGTAATTGCTGGGCTTCATTTGCAGAAATCAGACGATAGACGTCATTTGCGGAAATCCTTGACTTGGCAATTTTCGTCAGATCTCTTTGTTTCAACCATTCGACCATTACTACAATGAGCGCTTTATTCACATCTGCTATCGTCTTGGCTTCGATATTGGGAGCCAATGCCCAGCAACGTTGCGGGTAAGCGAGATTTGTGCACGAGTAAAAGAAACAATGGGCTGACGTTATTTCGCATTTCAAGCTACAATCGATATAACCAATATGTTTGCACAAGGAATAATGGTTGGTGGTCAGCTGGTAGATACGCAGGTATCATCATCGGTGTGAGTCTCTTGTGCTTTTCATCGAGATGTAATTTGACGTATCTCTCTAGGCTGTCGTTCTCGCTATTGTTCTTCTAGCGCTATGCATCATTCCAGCTATCAGAAAGAGACGCAATGCAAGGAAAGCCAAGAAGTACGGCGATGCACAACCGGTGATGGCTCAAACCTATCCTGTTCAACAAAACTACGGGCAACAGTACCCTCAACAGCAGCAATACCCTCAACAGAATTATGCTGCTCCTCAGCAAACTTATGCACCTCCTCAAGAGCAGTACAATGCAGGGTGAGCATCAGAGTGCAAAGACGGAAGAATCGTCTGACGTTTTCTGCTTTCTTCACAGAGGATTCCAAGCACCTTCTTATGCTCCACCTACAAATCAACAATATGCACCACCTACAGGCATGCCTCCTCAGCCAGTTTGTCATCTTCTTCTGTTCAGAATGCTCCATCTGACGTTCTTCATCTAGGCCGCCGCGTATCACGGAGAGGGGAGAGTCTAAATCATCTTACGTCAATAATCTAGGGGACCTAGGGCGTATTTGCAAGGCCAACAAATTACCTGTTATATCTAGCTTTTCTTATTAATCTTCGTTCAAAAGTATGTTTTGTTGTAAGATAAAAGTGAATTAAATCGCATACATGTCGTTGCTCTGTACATCTGTTGACTTCATCGCGTCTTCTTCTTCTGCTAGTCGAGCATCGTTGTAGTTGCCTCAACTTTGTTTTTCGATCATTTCACATTGTCCATGAACGATGAAGACGGCTGAAGAAAACGATGCGAATCTAGCTAAACTCGTGCAAAAGTATCCACAAGTCTCGTTCGACGCGATATGCTCTGCTCTGCAAGCTTCCAAAGGCAATTACCGTAATGCATCACTCGCTTTGAAAGCCGATCTTCGCAAGAAAGATATGTCTAGCTGGCTCGTACCTGCTGCTACTAAACGTCGCAAATTATCAAGTACTGCATCTTCTAAGAAGAAGCAATGCATTGAAGAGAGTAGAACGGATGGTAGAAGATCTTTGAATGAAGTCCTCAAACCTACTATTACCACTGTAGATAGTGCTCCAGTCGCTTCTACTAGCAAACTCCCAGTCTTAAATCTAGCTACACCAACTTTAGTAGCTAAACATTCACCATGTACTTTAATCTTGGACATTCTTCCACCCGTCTTAGCTGGTCAGTTGTACTTGGAAATGATTGAAGAAAGTCAAGCTTGGGAAAGAAATAAATGGCATTTGTTTGATAGAGAGGTTGAATCACCTCATACAACTGCTTTTTAGTGAGTGTTTGCCCTAAGAAGGAGAATTAGTGAAGCTGAATGAGAAAGTGTTCAGTGTGGACCCTGATGCGGATATCTCGGCTGAAGCTGTCGAGTATTGGTGTGAGTAATTCCGACATATTGCTCTATATGGCTGAAGGGAAGTGATGTCAGATAATGGCAAGCGAACGGAAACCAAATCGTACAAGAATGCAATGTTAGCAGCACGAGATATCCTAGAACCAATAGTCAATCAACTCGTTCAATCTCGACCTCGCTTACCTCATGAATGGAAAGGATCTTGGAAAGCTAATGTAGCAGCTGCAAATTGTTACAAAGGTTCACAAGAAAGCGTTGGTTTTCATAGCGATCGACTCAATTATCTTGGACCGAATCCTACTATCGCTTCACTTACTCTTGGTACTACTAGACCTTTTCGATTAAGATCTGTTGGACCGGAAGCAAGGACTTTTGATATTCCTTTACCTCATAACTCGTTGTTGGTCATGCATGCTGGATGTAAGCTCTGACATAATATATTAACATAATCAATTAATAGTGATCTCGGGCAGGTCAAGAGAACTTCAAGCATTGTGTTCCACCACAAAGAGTCGTTGATCTCTTTCGATTACCTCGATCTTTGGAACCCGATATCGTACTACCTCGAGAGAAAGATGGATCAATCAAAGCTTTCAAAGAACGTATCAATGTAAGTTTTACTTCATTCCTGTACATCTCGAGAAACAAGCTAATTTCGAATCTAAAGTTGACTTATCGTTTTTATCGACCTGATTTCCAATCTTCAAGCAATTCACCTTATCCACCTTTACCTACTTGTAAATGTGGACTAACGTGCAATTTGAGACCGGATATGAAACATGATGGTCCTGAAAGTGAAAGGAAATATTTTTGGCAATGTCAATCCAAGGAAAGTTGTGGATTCTTTGCTATGCTCGATATGAAGGGAAGAGGTCAGCTGGATGATGGTGAATGAGTTGCCATATTGTATGGGTTACTCATCTGCTTTGTGTTAAGTCAATCGATCTCACTTTGTCTGTCGAGATCCTTACTATTTGGACGTAAATCCTGTATCTGTGGTCGTACGAACAACTCGGGCTGCTACTCTGATTTGTCAGTTACCGACAATTGAACCATCGAAACCGTTTTTGGCGCTGGGCTTTCACTTCTTTGAGAGTATGTCTGATATCTCTGCATGTTCTACTTCACTTTGATCTGATCGTTTACTATAGAGGAGAGTGCTGCCGTTGTTGTATCTCCCCTTCAACATGGTTCAGCCTACTTCTTTCCTCTTCGTTTCTCCAATTTCTACTCAGCCTTCTCCTCCTCGTGAAGCTCCGATCGGATTGTATGTTCCTAATCAAGTGACTGTAGCAGTAAAATTACTCGCAGAAGTACCTTCTCCTTCAGCACGATTGTTTCAATTGAGTCGCTCGGCGAGGGTTCTGGAGATTCACCTGCGTTTTGGGGAAGTGAAGTCCGCTATGTAGGATTCTCTATGTAAATAGCTGAAGATATATGCATTCTCATGGGGATTTGAATGACTCTGTTGGTTTCTAGCATGACTTGCATTGTAGCGCTTAGCTTGAACTCGTACAACCGCGCGTCTGAAGCGAGATACCAGCTAGACCTCTCTTTGTATACCTGTTCGTGATAGACTGATACCTTTCACCCGCCAAGGCTTCCCTTGATTTCCTTTTAATCAAACAAGAAACGCATCATGTCCAATTCCGCGATTTGTGTCTTTACTGGTTCTTCAGAAGGTCATGATCCAGCTTACGCGCAAGCAGCAATCTGTGCGCTCTTTTCCCTTTTATCCCTTAGCTCTCTTTTCCTTTTGTCTGATTTCATGTCTTCCCGTTCTACAATTTTGTAGCTGTTGGTCAAGCAATAGCTAAAGCTGGATTAACATTATGTTACGGAGGTGGAACTTCTGGCTTAATGGGAACGGTTGCTGCTTCTCAACTTGCCTCAGGAGGTAAAGTACACGGTATAATACCACAAGGTAACTTTTCTCTCCTCTCTCATTCACGGACGTCGTTGGGATAATTCTGATGATATTTAGGATAGCTCTGACGGATAAAGAAAGGAAGTTTGTTGATCCAACAGCTATTCAAATACCGGACAATCTAAGGAAACCTGTATTGGAAAAAGAAGCAAAAGAGGATGATAAAAGTATTATGACGGTAGTACATTCTATGCATGAGAGAAAGATGAAGATGGCGTCTCTTTCGCAAGCTTTTATTGGACTTCCAGGTCAGTCGAACAAGCAGCCGACGATGGTGTTTAAGCTGATCTATCTGTTAAAGGAGGATTTGGGACATGTAAGAGAATCTTTTCTGGTTATCTTTCGGATGCCTTACTTGTGGTTCATCTGCAGTGGAAGAAGTTGCAGAGATGACAACGTAGGTTTCTTCTTGTTCTATCAGTAACAGCGCAAACTTCTAAATCGTTACAGCTGGACGCAATTAGGAATCCGTGAGTTCCGCTTATATTTCTGTACTGGTAAATCCCTGAGCACAAACTCGCGGGCCACAGATAAGAAACGTTGGTCTTCTGTTCAATAGATTCCGATTGAACCCTAAAAATTGAATGGCCGATGTCTGTTAGCTGTTATCTTACTCAACGTCAGAGGATTCTACGACGGTCTTCGAACTTTCATTAGTACTGCTATCTCAGCTGGATTCATCAAAGAAACAAATCGATCCTTTATGCTCTTTGTTGTAAGTCTTACCTCCCTCATTTGAGCGTTGATGACATAGGCTTACCTTGAATTGTAATCGAAGGACGAACCGGAAGATCAAGATTGGGGCAAAGCTGCAATGAAAGCTATTGATGAATGGTTTGCTTCCAAAATGGGAGGAGGGACAGCGTGAGTAGTCTCTTTAGTTTGCTTTTCAGTTTTCGGAGATATTGGTCACCCAAATAATTAGATATGATTTGAACTGGTCAATATCGGAAAAGAAAGAAATAGCTGGAGTATAGTATAAGACGCGAAGCGAAGCGCGTAAAAGTAAATGAAGCTTTGGGGTTGAAGAAAATTACATTGAACTAAACTGGTCATAGAATACTGTACTGATTCGAGAAAGTGGGGAGTTACTTCAAAATGTCTTTACACGGACCAACATACAACCCTTTCAAACGCTTCCGAAAAGGTTTTGAGTAGCTGATCGACCTGTTAAGGGAGTTCCTTGTTGAACGCTTCCACCTTCTTCAGCTTTAGGTCTTCGAAGAACTTTCATGTTATCTAATTGAATGCTTTAGTAAGCAGTGTGTAAAGGAAAAGAGAAGAATAACAACGTACTATAGCCGAGGAAAACGCTCGTCTTGTAAGTCCCATCATCTTGTTTGTCACTGGAATATCTGTAATCGCATTCCATGTGTACCAATGATCTGCGAACGATGCGTTAGCTTCTTTGAACGCAAACAATACAATCAGAAGGATACGTACCCTTTAGGAATGGTCAAGAGCGATTCCCTCTCTGTGCCAAAATACTGCAAGACGTTATGGAAAGTTGATTTGGATTCAGCAAAGGCTAGAAACAACATAATGCTCAGCAACGCGGCAGAGAGAGTACAGGAGAGAGAAGGAGACCTACTACCATCTGGATTCTTCTTTACTGGATCAGAGGTAGCTACAGTATATTTAATGAAAGGTTTGCCATTCTTGTCTTGAGATTTTTGAGGTGAGTCGACCAGGTTACCGCAAAGAGTGAGTTTAGCAAAGGAGTTTGCAGCAGGAGTTGAAGAGAATTGCTATATACACAGTTGCATAACACATTTAGTCAGAAAACTGTCGCTTGACTGCTAAGCGCGACTTACACGTTGTGCAATAGAAGCTGAGCGAGCAACAGTACGAAGGCGTAACATGGTAGTCCAAGTTGAGGGAAGAGAGAGAGAGAGAGTGACTGAACAAGAACAAGAGCAAGAGAAGAGCTGCCTTTTTAAGGATCTGGCTGTCACCCCGAAATCAATCTTGATGTGATGGATAGGCTCAAGCGAAGAGATCTGTGTGTTGCAAAGGCCTATTATCTGAAACGTCGGCTCTTTGTGATCTTTTGTTCACCTCAAACCCGGCCGCGGGGGAGGTCAAAGCGATAAAACGTTAAAATGCCTAATCTGGACAAGCGTCTCTGTACATGCTTCAAGAGCTGTTAGAGCGTCATCGGCTCTACTGGAATGGGCTCTACAGGAATGCATATGCTTGGTACTACTGGATTCTAGTCCATGATCATCGATATTATCACTTCTTTGCTCCTATCCGCGTCATCAAGATTTAGATGGAACACAGCCCACGTTCAGTGTATCCTGTTCCTTCTCAGATCTCATCTTCTCTTCTTTCTTGTGTCCTTTCATCTTCTTCTCTTTCTCTTGATTTCATCTCTCTTTCTCTCTCTCGCACAACCACTTTCGGGCGATGAAAGTAGCTATAATAGGAGCAGGCGTTTCCGGTCTTTCCTGTGCTCGAACACTCAAGTCGCTTGGTATAGAGACGGTGATCTACGAAGCGAGAGATAGGATTGGAGGTCGTTTGCATGGTATATTGAGCAAAGACGGGAAGTTGCTGGATTTAGGTGCTCATAGACTTCATGGAGGTCAAAATGATGAAGATGGTAATCCTAGTGCGATCTGTGGGCGAAGGTTGATACCTTGGTTGTAAAGCCAGAGCTGAAAATGAATGATTGCACAGCCAAATTATTGGACCAAGCTGGAGCATCCTTCTTCCACAGTAATACCAAACCGGTATATTATGATCGGCTTGGTAAACAAATGTCAGTTGAGAAGCAACAAGCTCTGATAGAGAAGATGGATCAATTATACGAATCCGCTTTCGATCAATCAAGGAATCGCAAAGACTCTCTTCACCCAAATCTCAGCTTTCATGATTTCCTTCAATCCAATTACAAACTGTCTACTAAAGAAGAAGGTGAAGAATTACTCGATTTAGTTGCATATGAGGATCTTTGGCGTTTATGGGCTGCTTGTTCGACAGATCAGCAGTCATTGAAATACTTAGATATGGAAGACACGGAACCAGGTGAAGATCTATTGATTCAAAGTGGCTATTCTGCTATCTTGCCTTATATGGCTGCTGATCTCGATATCCGATTCAACAAGTTTGTAAGCAAGATTGAGAGTGGTGAGAAAAGCTTGACTTTGTACTCGGATCAAGAGCAAGAGGAGTTTGATGCAGTGGTTGTTACGATTCCACTTGGTTGCTTGAAGAGGAAAACTATTGAGTTTCAACCGCCTTTATCATCAAAGGTAGACCAAGCTATCGAAGCGATAGGATATGGTCGATTCGCTTTGGTATGTTGTCTTTTTCTATTCCTGAATCTTCGCTAATCGCGCAAATAGCTTTATGCTTTCTTCGAAGACCCATTCTGGATGGCCTCACGTACTTACGAACACACCTTCTTMCCCTTCACCGCCAATGGCCAAGACTACCATGGGGTGATTATCAAATCCTGCGCTCACAGAGATCCGCCATACGCACAGCCTGCTCTTCTCTTTGCTTTGAATGGCGATCATGCCGATAAGCTCTCTCACCTTTCCCATAAAGAATTGAAGGAAGCGATCATGCCTTACATCGAACGATTACCTGATTATGTCAATGCTCAAGCTTGCATTCCGCAAGAGATCATCTTATCTAACTGGCATAGAGAGTAAGTTACCAGTCTTCAGCCTTTTCGATCTAGAATGCGGCTAAAACACTTCTCCAGTCCGCTTGCTGGTTTTGGAACATGGTCCAATGCACCAGCTGGAACAGATAATCTAGATCAGCACATCAAAGCGCTCCGAGATGGTCTTCCAGAACAAAGACTCTTCTTCGCAGGGGAAGCAGTCGGTCCGCCAGACAGCAATTCATCAGCGACAGTCAACGGAGCTTTACTAAGCGGCGAATGCCAAGCAAGGAGGATAGCAAAGTTATTGCTTTGAAATATAGTACACAATTACTTTCCTTGTCTTCCGATGATATAACAAAACAGTAACGAATTCGATCCCAATTGTGTAATGCTATCCTTTGTGCCCCTTATTTCACTACTACTTCTATCCCTGTTTCAGCTTCAGGTGCTGTCATATCCGTAAGCGTAGGTAGATCCAATGCTGCAGGAGGTGGAGGAGGTTTGCGATTCCGAACAGCTGGAGATTTGCCTTTTGACCGCGATGAAGAAGAAGACCGAAGAGGCCCTGAGAGATGATTCGATTCTTGAGATGAATTATGGAAACGGCCTCGATTTTCAGGAGAAGGTGGAGAAAGAGTAACAGAAAGAGGTGCTTCGTGATTTGGCGAGAGAGGGGGCTGTACAGTATCTTGAGATTCAGCCTCTGATTCATCCGCTTGCATAAGAGGAGCAGGTGAAGGTACTCGAAACAAGACTTTTGAACTTCCTTCGCCGTCACTCTTTTCTCTTGAACGCTCTTTCTTCTTCTTTGGCGCTTTCGAGCTGTAAAGATCTACTTCTTCCCATCTTGATTGACTCCGCAGACATAATGCTTCGATCACTCCCATGCCACTATATCGACCCTTCAATCTCCAATGCGCACCTCGAATCACCCTTCTATCTTGTTGCCCATTCATTCGACTTATATTTCTCCCACGTATCGATCTTCCGGAAGTAGATTGATCAGAAGTAAAGGTGCCAGAAAACGAATCTGTATCTTGTTCGAAATAGCCCAAATCGCCTAATCCATCTTCAGTAGAGTAATAATCCGGTTGAGCGTGATTTTGAGTCGCGGAAGCTGCAATGACTGGTGAAGCGTAAGCTACTTCTTCTGTCCAATCACCAGATTCTTGACTTCTTGCATGTTTTGAGATATCGGATTTGGAAGGAGATACAGTAGGAGCTGAAGAAAGATCCAAATCGCCCAAAGTCGCGAACTCGCCCGTTTCAAGATCATCTACTAAGGCAGAAAGGAAGCGAGCGAAGCCGCCATCTGGGCCCCATCCAGGGAAAAGAACAGTCTTGACATCGATTTCGCGACCGAACGCAATAACTTGACCTTGTCTTGCTGCTGCCTGATCCCAAGAATTTTGTTTGTGTGCGAAAGAAGGTGTTGTAGGTGTATTGAGTGAGGATATAAGGGGTGGTTCTAGATCTATGCCAATGTAATTTCCCATGCCATCTTTGATTAGAGGTATCCAACCAGGGCATGAATAATCTTCTTTGACCCATCCAGAGGGACAGGATCCCATTTGTGATTTTAGATAATGTTCTTCTTGTTCGCGTGTGATAAAGTTGAAAGGATCGTCCACCGCTTGTTGACCTAATCGTTTCCTCGATTCTAGCTTTCGCCATACTGCCCATTCTTGCTGTATCTCGTCCGCAGTCATCAACCATAACCCAAAGACTAATCCCATCGAAGAACCACTACCACCAGTTGAAGCAGATGAATTGATGGAGAAAACGTCTTGACCATCATGACAACGCAGGTATTCTTTGACGTCGCGTGGTATTCGTACTTGATTACCTTGAGAATCATGGAGCGCTTTCTGTAGAGCAACCAATTCTCGTTCAGGTAAAGGATATGATAGAGTATCGAGCAATTCTGGGTAAACTGGTGCTAGGAGATCTCGGAGTCGCTTGAAGCTTTGTTTGACTGGAGGATATGAAGATTCGTGACCGTAGACAGAGTAAGAAGCTGAGGCATGTGTAGGTCTGAGAGCGAGTTCACTGCTGAGAAGGCCTGGCGTTGCTGAAGGTGAAGGAGGCGCGTTTTGAGCAGAGTACAAGTTAGATGAGAAGGAAGGATTGAGAGAAGGGAACGTAGAGCCGCCTGAATGGGAGCGTCTATGACTTGATGTCGAACTATTCAAGTCTGGTGTTTGAGCAGGATTCGGGCTGTTCCATGCTGAGTCGAAGGAATTATCTCTCCTTGATACAGGCAGGTCGTTTGCGGGACCTTTGCCTTTGCTCTGGCTTCCAAACAGCGAACTAAAAAATGAGGGCATCTATATTGTCATAACGCCTTGTCAGCAAAGCGAGTGGTACAGATCAAGGAGGGGCTGACGGTGTGCTAGATTCCTCTTAATTGCAATCACGCAGCGAGACGCATATCGTTGTTCTTGACTGACATTCTCACAATCACACAAGCTTCTGGGGTCGAAAACGCCGTGCTCCCCGAAAGGTATGAAACGCTGCCATTCACTGTGTACCAGTATATACATATCTGTAGTCTTACATAACCCAAATTTCCTGTCAAAATCTTCTAACAAATGACACTACACTCAGCAACCCCTGTTTCCAGAATCAGCCTTGCACTTTGCATTCATGTCTAGGTATGAGATTTACCAATACTTCTTCTCTATATACCTAGCAGGAATGTAGACCAGCGCTCCGAAGCACATCTGTAGATAAAACGACGGAAAAATGACTCTCCGATGCTTGAACATGATTGCTAACGACTTACAGCCAGTTCCCTGAAAGCAGCATAATTCGTTAGCTAAGAAGCAGAATGTCTCCTTCATTCAGCTTACCATCCAATATCACCTCCGCTAGGATCGATCGCAGTTGCGACCGGTCCCTTGAAGAAGGATGAAGCCATTCCCATGACTGCTCCTAGCCAACTGTTAAGACAAACAGGTTCCTTATCAGTAACATGATGTCTAAAGAAGAATTCAAATTTACCCAGCGCATACTGCTGCAAAAGCTGCAACACCCAGGGGCAAAGTCTTAGCGTTTTGAAACTCATCAAGCTTGTAGTTGGACCAAGAAGCTTTTCTGAAAATGAAATGTTCGCAGATTAAGATTATTGCCCAGGTGCTCAACCCTGCAAACTTGTATTAGCTCGATAAAGAAAGGAGACAAAGCATCCTTCTTACAATAACCCAAGAAGACGATCAAATTCTGTAGAGTAGAAGAGAATGTGTTCGCTCCCACACCAGCAAGAACACCATAGACAACAGTCATGACGAGAACCAAAAGAGGTCGAGGTACAGCTTGAGCTTTCTTGCCCAATAACTGGAATGACATGGTGAAAGAATAGATATTAGGTGTGCTGAAATATACGTGAGCAAATGCGAAGCAAGCTTGTAGGAACGGCTTACTTTCCAGCGATAATAGCAAAGACGAGCAGAATCTGCAGGAACTTGCCGAAACCGCCAGCTCTACTGAAACCACTGTTGAGCAAACCTCCAACATCTCCCGCACGGTAAGCTGCCTGATAGTCGGGTCTTTGTGCAAAGGTAGTCATCATAGCAGCTCCAAGGATTTGAGTGAATACTGTACAAAATGTCAGCCAGCCCTTAAAGCCTTCATACCGGTTGACGTACAATGAGGGAGAACGAGACCAGCATAAGCATAAGAGAAGATCTTCTTGCTTGACGTGTCGGCTCTCATGTTGACAGTCCAGTCTATCGCGTCCATGTTAGTCAGAGTCTTGCTTTTACGAAATATAACCTACCAGCACCAAATGAAGCCCAACCGAAAGGTGATCCAGCAAGAGTTCCTCCATAACTTAACATTCCAGCAATCTTCATTGACCCTTTGCTAGAGTAGGTTCCAGCTTCCATATATTTCGCATTCAAGCCGAGAAGGATAAGGTAAATCACAAGAACTGGCCATCCAGACTAGACAGCCGTCAGCTGAGTTGAGTCGCGATACAATTGACATACAAATCGGTTAAAGAAGTGGACCACCTTATAACCAAATGTCAATATGATATCAGAATGACAGCCACGAAATCGAACCTTGTATCCGAAGAAAACAGGCACCAACGTCAAAATGCAGATGAGAATGACAGCAGCAGGAATAGGAATTCGATGGGTGCTAGAAACAGCTCGCAGAACAGACACAGCACCCTAGTTGCGCAATGATTAGCTTTGGCTTCGGTAGAATGATATGAGGGCATACGATGCAGTTGATGCAGCTCCATCCTTTGACAAATAGTTCAGACACGAGTCGCGACTAGCAAGGCTTTGACATACCGACTGTCGCAATCACTACCAAGGAGAATTGCTGTCAGTCTGGATTGAAGACACATCTAGATCCAAGACTTACGATTGAAAATGATTGGTATGTAATTGGTCCATGGACCGAAAGAGAAGAGCGAGAGAGCGATGGTCCGCAAACCTGTTTTCGCGCCCCAAATATTGAAAATGCCGACAGGGACATGACAGATGACGTTGAACAGCACAATGACCACGACTGATTCTTCGAAGCTCAATCCCCAAACCTTCATGAGAATGTTCAGAACTCAGTATCAACTTGTAGAAATGCAGCGCACAGCAGTTCCAAGCAAACCAAGACCGAACATTGTCATGCCCTGGAGTAAAAGGACGAATTAAGATTACAGGAAGTCAGCTAGGTCTGTCGCTCTGGAACTAACCATGTTCGCGCTGAACCACAGAGTGAAGATATCAAAGATGCTGCTGTGGAAGCGTTCGTTCTCTTGTACGCGCTCAATGCCTCTTGCTTCCACGCCAAAGACAGCATTTAATTTGGAATTGAGTGCCCAGAGCGATTTGAAGACGCCCGTGTGTCGGTTGACACCATCGTCCAGGTTGTTGAGACGAGCGGCCTCACCCTTGATACCTTCTTGCCCTTGATAAGTAGAGGCTTCGCGATAAGACTTCACATCAGCGTCGATTTCATTCTTTTCTACGTCCTGTCCATCTGCCATGGGTCGGCCTGATCCAACAACTGGCAAAATCTCTGCCATGACTATCTTGGTGGTAGAATGCAGAAGACAAGAACCAGAAACGCGGGAAGGCTAACGAAAAAGAGATAAGAAAATGTCTCTAGATAAGGCTGAACGATTAAAGCTATCTCTGTTATCCTGTCAGGGCCTATCTTTATTACAAGGGTACATCATGCACTGGGAGATGCAGGATAGGCGTAATGAGAATCGAAGCAATAAGCATGCTTTCCCTATTCTGTCAAGCGATCAGAGCAGGAAATCCGATTCTTTGATGGCTATTCGATAATGATATAATGATAGTCGTTGGAGCAAGTCATGAGAACCCAGGGAAGATGGAAGAGTATCTACAGTAAGAAACAATGCGATAAGCCAAAACTTGAAAACATCGCTGAGATGAAATACTGACAACAGACCATGACATTTTCGACACTCTTTCGACAGCCATTACAACCTTGTCACACCGACTCAAGCCATCTCTTAGCCCAACTTCCAGCGATATATCTGCATGCGGTTCATTCAATCCCACTTGACTCTGCCTGCGCAACCCAGCTTATGCTCCTTCCAATGAGCCTTTGCACATTCAGCCCCGCAGTAGGCTGAGATTACAAGGGCATCAGCTGAAGTACACAAGGACCAGATCAGGAACTCACACGCGATAGCGCATGAACCGCAAAATGAGAATGCCTTGCCAGCATGATATTTCCCTCCTGGAGGGCCCCTCTCCGGTTCGTTCACTCTTCCACATTGAAGACAGGCAGCTATATACGGACCGGCGAGCAGTCCTTTGCCAAGCGTCGTGGTACGATAAAGCTTGATTCGCTCTTCTAAATCCGCAATGTGCCTCAAATCGAGATACTCCTGCCCCATCACTTGATACCTGACTCCCGGTACAGGGATGGCGCAATACATGCTTTCAATAAGATGAAGCAGGTAACCGAAAGCTTCTCGCCTGGCGCCATTTCATTTGGCCCTGATGGACTCCGACTCGCTCGACATCTTGCGAGCAAGCTACAAGGATGGGATGAATGTCGCGAAGGGTAGAAAAAAGTTCAGGCTTTTCGTGGATTGCTTCAGCGCATGTCGCTGGCTGACTCCTGAACAGGAAAGTGACATTCAATACAAGAGCTTCCAGGACAATCGATGCTGCGTGTGCTGCAGCTTTCTTGCCCAAGCCTGACTCTTCTGGCGAACGTGCGTAAATCTGAAAGAAAAAGACTAGCTTTATGAAGAAACGCTGAACCAAATCAACTGGCGCTTTCCTGAAATCGCTGATCATGCCTAGAATATTTGTGACGTTGACAAGACCGCTCCAGACGGAGATGATACTGGAAGGTGAGATGTCTTGTTTCATCAGATCAAGAAAAGAAAGCAAAACTTGTGAGTGATCGGCCAGAAGTCTTCCTTGTACCACGACTTTCAAGTCATTAGTAAGCAGCTCGTTTTTTTCTTTCCTTTTCGCCTCCTTGTTCCGGGTCACTCCATCGGCGCAACGCTGTTCCATAATTTGCTTGACCAGTTTGCTGTTCTCTAAAGCCCTTTGACCCATTACTTTTGTGTGAAACTTTCGGCAGCTACAGCCATACAGGATAGCTATGACAATCGCCTGCTTCATAGCTGTCAAATATAGTAGCAACGACATTCTTTGCTAGAGAGGCTAATGGAGGAGTGTCTTCAACTGACATCATGAGGAAGACCGTCTTGTAACAGGGACGATGAGTGGAGAGAGAGAGAGAGAGGGCCAGATGACAAATTAGTTATTTTGAGTGAATGCGCTAACAACAACCTGCAGTGCAGAACAAGCCTGTGGCAGAACAGGCTCGTTAGCAGGCGCTAGAGCGAATCCACGCTTAGTTGCGAGAGGCAACAATGTTGGTGCGAACTGAACAAGTTGCGAAGCTGCTTTCGACTTCGCTTGTCTTCAGACCGTCAGCCCGAACAGCACGATGAGTTCAGGAGTAAGTTGCTACACTTACTCCCAGTTACATAGAACTCAGTGCGAATGCAGGCCCGACGACGCCTTGTGCGCGACTTCAAGAAACTATCTGCCGATCCTCCAGCTGGCGTATCTGGTGCACCTTGCCCTGACAACCTGCTTATCTGGAATGCTGTCATCTTTGGTCCAGGTATGATCTGTTGAGCTCATTGGATGACGGGCCCTTGACATTTGCGACAATAGCGGAGACACCTTTCGAAGATGGGACATTCCGTTTGGTACTCAGCTTTGATGAGAGCTATCCTAACAAACCACCTACGTGAGTCACATCCTCTTGCATGAGAATCTTCTGATTAGGTTAGCAGTGTTAAGTTCATCTCGAAGATGTTTCGTCAGTCTTTACTCGAGCGATCGCATGAGGCTCAATTTGCTGACGATACGAGAAGACCCAAATGTCTACAACGATGGCGCACTATGTCTCGATATCCTCCAGAATCGCTGGTCTCCAACTTATGATGTAGCGGCTATTCTCACATCCATTCAATCGTTACTGCACGATCCGAATCCAGCTAGGTACGATCAAAAAAAGTAGTCTCGCGCGCTCATTGATATCATATCTGGTATGATTTCACAGTCCTGCGAATGCTGAAGCTGCGCAATTATACCGCGAGAATCTTAAAGAGTATCACAAGCGGGTGCGTTCTGTCGATTTACTCGTTCAGCGTGGGGACTGAGCTCTGCCATAGGTCCGCAACACTGTCGAAGCCAGTTGGGTTGAAGAGTAGCTCCTTTTGGTCATTTTGAGTGTCACTTGTATATGTGCTCTTTCTATACTTATACACATTGTATGCCTGCATTTGTATTATATATCGATCATCATTTCTAGAGGCCAAGCCCTGCGAGATCAAGCCGTTTTTCTTTCTTTTCACCAATAGCCCATTTGCCTTTAAAGCCCGTTCCCTTTGTTCAGCATTTCTCCGAGCTCACAAATCCAACAGTATTGCGTCGTCGACATCTGACTCTGCCCCTGCTCTCTTGAACTGCATCATGCAAAACCCGGCTTGTTGTATTTCACTTCAACACTTTAAGACCCGACCAAAGCATCAATCCAGCCAAAGGAGCCATTGTCAGATTATCATCCAAACCCCACAACTCAATCGCTTCCGCCAAAGCTGCACTCAAACCAGAAACCGCACACAATTTACCTAACGAAATCGTACTTCTCGGTGGTACTAATTGTGGTAATCTTGTTGGAGGTGCTACCAGATTCCCAACCCATCGTTCTTTAGTTGAGGTTAAACCAATCCAAGATAGATCGCCTTCGGAACCACTTTCGCCTAAATAGACGTAAAAGATATAGGCTGCTAAGGCGCCCATCAAAGCTGATGCTAGAGAACCGGCTAGTGATTTTCGAGGTGCGAAAAGTTTGCCGTGAAAAGGTAAAGGAGGAGTATAGCGACCGAAAAGTCGGCCAAAGATTGATGCAGAGGTGTCGCACCAAGAGAGAATCATAACTGAAAGTACAGCGAGATCTAGAAGAGCCCATCAGCAAACAGCACTAGAGGATACCAGGAATACAGACCTCGAGGATAAAAGATTAGACAGAACATGACTGCGATAATATACCAAATCACTCCGTTGACTTTATGTTTCTCGCTCATTCGCATCAATAAGCCTAGTCGTTTCTCGTACTCTTCCTGTGAAAGATAATGCAAGATAAGCTGAATTGGACAGCATGGTATCAGCAATCAATCCTCACTGCGAACCAAGGTGAATTGAACCTCCAAACATCTGCTACTGAAATCACGAATAGACCAGCTCCAAGAATGTACAAGCAGTAGATGACAGGTGTATGTAGATACCATAGAAGCATAACAATGAAGCCTGTTCGTAACCACGCAAACTATAAGCTTTATGCAAGCCTACTTTCACTGTCGAACGAACCTATACTGCTGTGAAACGCTTTCCTAGGCAGCTCTAGACCACTCTTGGACTTGTCTGCAGATCAGGCGGAAGGATGAGCGAATTGACACGTCTGATGAAATGCTGCACTCACGTATGTGCACTGCAGGTTCTCCCGCGTTGACTGCGGAGAAACCGCGTCGAGCTTGAACATTGGCTACAAGGGACGGCGAAGCATGATCTGGCTCTATCTTGCCAATCTTGCTCTTCGCAATTGACTTTGCTTTGGGCATCTTTTCAGGCAGCTGGGGAATATGAAGCAGCGAAGGTGGATGAGGGAAAGCAATGCGCTACTGCTTCATCTGGAGAATGCGGAGACCAGCAAAGGAGACTATGGATTGGCTGCAAAAGATCAAGGAAAGGCTACAATGAGAAAAACAAGTTCGTCATCAGCTTGACAGCAAAGATGCGTCACGCAGAGTATCTGCAGTAGTCAGCAGGTCAGCATGAACTCATTTAGGTACAACTTCAGCGGTATCCATTCTGCAATACAATAGACATGTCCGTTTAACTAGATCTAATGAAGCTGATCTTCAGCCCATCAATCTGGTAAAGAATAAGCAGGAGATGGCACAGCATCATATCAGATGACGAACCATGAACTTCTCGTAAAAGACCCTTCGACTCGGAATCAGGTGTACCGCACATCACCGAAACCCTTTCCTTAGGTTCCTCTGACCAGCTTTCCATCACCACACACCCGTCTTCATCAACAGACAAGCTTTTGAGATCATTCAATCCTGATAGACCCTCTTGAGCATATGTCCAACGAATATTCAATCCTGCCGGGGCGTCTGTCTGCAGCCCAAGCAGATCTTCAGCCAGCGATGTACAGATATGTTCATAGGTATGTTGAAACTCCTGTTCTAATGACAGCAGTTCTGTTGGTTCTGTTGAGCTGACAAAGCTTTTTTCTGTTTCCATAAGATCACCAAGCTGGCAATGCAGTTGTACATTGGCGAGTCGGGGGAAATTGAAGCATACAAGCATACGTCTCAGTAAATTGGAGCAAGAAAAGGCAGGAGATTGAAAAAGTCGGTCATACGGTGCTTCAAAATTGAGTTTGATACTCCTGAGATGTGTATGAATGATTTTTCGGGGGAAAAGAGAATCCATCCAATCCTCAAGTAATTCTTGTGATGGGGTCTGAACATCCCTCACGAGTATACCAAGGGATTGCAACGCTGGAAAGATATCGCTGATGCACGATTCAATCTCTTCCAACTTGATTGAATGGATTGAGAAGGTAGTTACATGAGTAAAATGCCGGTGTGCTACCATCGTGCTGAAATAATTCCAATCGCATGGAGATTACGTTCCATAATCAATGCAGATTGTGGAGATTTGGGAATTTCGAGACCAAGTTAACGAAAGAGTTGTCGCTATTTGTGTCAGAGCTAGGGGAGTTTATTCTCAAGCTTTTGACTTTTGGCGAGATGCTTAATGACGCCAATGATTGGAAATTGAAGTCACGTTCCAACGTCAGATTGCACAATCTTGAGCCGCAGAGCAAAGGCTCCATCCACTTCAGTGAAAGAGGGTCACAAACAAGAGCCTCCATGGTCAGGCCGTCGACACAGAAGTGTCTGACTGTGAGATCCAATAGCTGATCCAAGAAGGCGAGCTTCGACAAATTGATGTCCAGTTTTTCTAGCTTAATGGAATGAGAAGGTACATATGTTGCTTCAAGCAGGACATTCGTTTGTAAAAAGAGAGACAAATGGGTAAGCTGCAGGGTATGCTGAAAGATCTCGAAAGGTAGGGACAGCACATCGTCAAGCTGCGCAGGCGAGATGTGAAAGGATGCTGATTCAAGGTCGTGCCCGTTTATCACTCTTGTGATATCCAAAGGTATGTTCCATTCCACCGAACGAACGAAAGAGCCATAAGAACTATGTTCTTCGAGGGTTTCTGCCAATCTATGCTTGTTAAGGTGCTTGGCTGAGATACGTTTGTAGAGTCTAGGCAGAGCAACCGAATAGAAGGACTCTACAAGCCAACTTCATTACAGCTCTTTTGCACAGAATGTAAACGTACTTGAGCACAGCGACAAGAGACTCCAATCCTTTGCATTCACACCTTCGGTCCCTTCATACAAATCGAAAACCTCTTCTAGTAGCTCTACGGGTAGAGCAGCCATCAATTCAGGCCGAAATTCCCAATAAATGAAGACCAAGGCCAATCAAGGCTGACAATCCAAGGGTGAGTTACACAAGACCAGGAAGGCTGTGATTACAAGGCGTCCAGACTCTTATACTTCGTTCGCGATGAATTGTATAGGAGCTACTGTGCTCTGGCTGTTGCAGAAAAACAAAATCATGCTTGACCTGCAACATCGATAACTCAACTTCAAGACAAGTACTAGACAAGCATACTCGCAAAGCTAGCTCTGATTGATACTCTGGCTACTAATAGTATACCCGCTAAAGTGATTGATCTGCCGATGTCGCTTTGTTGTGCTTGAGTGGGAAACTTTGGTAAAGTAATATTGACAACATCCCAACAACGATTCAGAAGCTCAAGAAGCCGCAGTCATGTCGCACTTACCGGATGAGCTGCTCGACGAGATCTTTGGCCTTTACAAGAGCTTCAAGGGTGTGACAGCATTGAACTTCGCTGCATTGTGCCTTTGCTCTCGTCAGTCTTCCTTCGTTCTGTCTGTGGTCTTTCTCATAATGCAATACAGGTCGCTTTCGGAATCTATGCATACCAAGGCTCTACTGCACTATCAATTCAGCTCATGTCACATCTGGCAAGCTTGGCAGAGCCTTAACTCACAACCCACAGCTTGGGCAATATGTAACAGACGTGGACTGGAGAATTACCATACGGACAACTTTCGCACGTGCTGAACATTGGATCAACGAATTTTATTCACCAAACCAGTTTGCCAGCGATTTATGTGCAGCAATTGAATGTTTTCAGCATTGCCCAAATATTCAACATTTGACTATCGTTGTCGATGTTCGAGTCATGACCAAGAAGAGATACACCATTGCAGCAGATCTCCAACGGTTGATCAACTTCGATCCGAATTTATATAATATATTGGATACATTGCCTTGCAAGCCGAGCTTACGACATTTTGAATTCACTCGGGATCTATATGAACACGCTCGAGGCAGGGAACTTGGCACAATTGATTTCTCAAACCAATATTGGCCAATTTTGCAGTGGGTTCTCAACAACAAGCAACTTGATACCTTAATATTCGGTCAAGGTATGGACATCAACTTTCAACATTTGCGTATACAACAACTACAACCGGCGAGGTGACTAGCGATGAAGAACCTTGTCATTCAATGTGAACAGCCGACAGATGAAAGCGACGATAATATTAAGCAAAAAGATCTTGTCTCACTGTAGCAACTTGGAAAGCTTCAGATACCACCCTGGCATGCGCCGAAGAATATCAATGGCTTTCATTTTCGAGCGAGTCCTCCAAAAGCATGCGATCCGGACAACAACAGTATCGCTTGAGAACCTTCTTATGCATGGGTATCTGACTTATTCCAGCTTCCGGCTCCCACCTCCTGTACGCAGCCTTTTTCAGATTGCCAAGTTGTCAAACTCCAGTTTTCTTTGATCGATACTGCGAGTGCACATCGCGATCAAGATTTGCGCATACTTTTCGACCCTTCGTTGCCTTTCCAGTACCTAAGGCACCTTACGCTCTCTTTCCCTGACTTGGCATATAGCATTTTGTTCAAGCACACCTCATGTCAAGAAACTTTCGCAGTCTTTCTTTCAACTCAAGCTTTCCCTTGTTTGCAGCATCTTATTATTGAGTGTATGTTGGATGGTTGGAAAGTTGTTGGGAATGCTTTGAGGTTGAAGATTGATTTCGATTGGCCCATGTATGTCAAGCAAGATGAGATTGAATTGGCTTTGGAAGAAGACTATCAGACTTTCTCTGCAAGAGCATCCTTCGCTATCACTTACAATTTCACGTATAATCCGCACGGGAAGATCAAGCTCAAGAGTCTCAATTACGGTGAAGATGGTCAGATCGAAGTAGAGCATTGGCTTTGAGAGATGCGAAGGACAGGGGAATAGACTGTGAGACCTAACCGTCGATACTGTTGTCAAGACCAGAGCAGAGTTTGATTAGTGATATGGTATGCTGAAGAGGTGCGCTTTGAGTGGGAAATCGTTGGGTGACAGGTTTGACACCAGTCGCGCTGCTGCTTCTTTTCCTTTGGCATTTGCAACGAGTTGTTTACATACTAGCATTCTATCGCATGAGATGCGCTGAACTGACTTCCGTTCCTTATCGCCGAATCCCGTTTTTATACTGTTCTTGAGGGCTCTTCTTGCTTCAGCCAAGATACCACCCGAATGGTGAATTGCTATCCTGACGAACGATGTATACCTTAGCTCTCAGAAGCTCTAACTGCACATAGACGATACCTATCTTGCAAGAAGTGCTATGTTGAGATTATTGGGAAGAGCTGAACAACGAAATCTGCACTCAATACGACAGCAATGATGATGTCTGGTCAATGGACTATCTGTGGCTCGCGCTTCGTTTACCTTGATGCTATCCGAGTCGGTTCCCAAACAGCAAATCATGTACAACTCAATTCAGCTCTTTGGCCAAATCTAGACTGGACATGACAATATAGCAGGCGATTGTCTGCAGACACTACTACTTCGGACAGGGAACCAAGAAGACAAAGCTCGCGCTGCCCCTGCACGATGTAATCTTGGACATTTCTGCCAGCTATATATGATGTCTGATATGGCAACGGAGCAACCCGAGAGCAGAGAGAGAATATTCTCCTTCGTCAGGTCAACTCGAGCATGAATTTGCGGCAGCTAGGAAGCTTCTGATGGTCTGCTCAAATATCAGCAACTTGCGCCTGTCGTTTGATGCACACGAGGTCTTACCAATATCACAGCCCTGCAGCAAATACTCTACCATACAAAGGAGGGCCGATCCCTTGCATAGATTTGCCTTCAATTTCAGGCAGAAATGACAAGACATAAGGAAACGGATTTTGGATTTTGAGATTTTCCGATACAAAGCAACAGTCGTTGGCCTTCTCGTCATATAACGCGATCTGATATACTGAGAGCACTTCGAAAGCTCTCAATGCTTCCTCTTTACCCTTTCCGCTCCCGAGCGACTAAGTCCGGACGCGTCGACACCGGAGATTGTAGGGGGTCCGCTACACTGCCTCATTCAATTGCTTTTGGACTCGGGATTTCATTCTTGTTGTTACTGTTACATCCGATCTTCGCTACCATTCCCTTTACCTCAAGATCTCTTCGAATACAATGCACATGAACGAGCCTGTCATTACCCCGATCAAAGTTGGCATCAATGGCTTCGGTCGCATTGGCAGGACAGCCTTTAGAGCTTCATTGGACAGAGAGGACCTTCAAGGTATGTTCATCCTTGGGACAACACAATCAAGCTGACGATTCGGTGTTGAAAAGTCGTCGCTATAAATCACACTGCTCCTACTCTCGACTATCTTCTGCACGCAATCAAATATGACTCAACTCACGGTCACTGTCGACATTCGAAAGATCTATCTATCGGCCCCAACGGTACTTTGGTCTTCAAAGGCAGACATATTCAACTTGCTAGTCAACGTGATCCCGCAAACCTGAATTGGGCTGAACTGGGAGCCGAATATATTTTGGAAGCAACTGGGAAAAGTACGACAGTCGAATTGGCGTCAAGACACATTAAAAGCGGAGCCAAGAAAGTTATTATTTCTGCCCCGTCCAAGTCAGTCTGGAATCCTCTGCTATGGTACAGACGGACGTACTGATTGCAGACTACAACAGAGATGCACCTACTATTGTTGTTGGAGTAAATCGCAAGAAGTACAAGGCTGATATGAAGGGTAAGCTCATTTCAGAGATTTCCGTTCCGTTACTTACTCAGTGTTGTCAGTCGTATCCAACGCAAGTTGCACCACAAACTGTCTGGCACCTCTAGCAAGAATCCTGAACGGTCAGCATTATACTTCCAATAAATTTGTTCTGGTACTGATATATACCGATATACACAGACTCTTTCGGTATCGTTACAGGCATGATGACTACCGTCCATGCTTCTACCTCTTCACAACCTATTCTCGATGGCTATTCGAAGAAGAGTCGCAGACTGGGCAGAGGTGTAAGCCCCTGTCGTTATACTCGTTTGCTTCCAGTTGATGGAGAATCAGGTGGGAAGTAACATCATCCCGACCTCGACAGGGGCTGCAACAGCAGTGGCTTTGGTCGTACCAGAGCTTGCAGGCAAATTCACGGGTCAGTCATCTGCTTGACAGCGTAATTGCTCTGATGTACTATCTGCAGGCATCTCCATCCGAGTACCGGTCAACAATGTCTCATGTGTGGATTTAACGCTTACGTTAAGCAAACCTGCCCATACAAAAGAAGAGCTACTCTTTCCCTTACGCGAAGCTGAAGCAAACAGACTTCGCAAATCTGTTGGACCCTTATCGGATGTGATTACTGTAAACGACGAAGAGTTGGTCAGCTCGGACTTCCTGGGCTGGTCGCAAAGCTGTATCGTGGACTCTGCAGCTACAGTAAGTGTGCATACTCAACGTGATCAAAAAAGAGCTGAAAGTCGTGCAGGTAATGCTCAACCCTTATACATGGAAGATTATTGGTATGTCCTGCTCACAAACCGTACGGTGCATAGCTCATCCTTTTCGTAGCTTTCTATGACAACGAGATGGCGTACGTTTGACAGTGCATAGCATTTTGGCTTCAAGCTAATGCCTTTCTTCTGCAGCTACTCCGTCCGATGTCTCGATTTGATCTCATACATGTCAAAAGTCGACGCAGGCGCAGATACACCTTCAGTAACAAGACGCAACAGCGCTACTGATCTCAAGGCTTTGTGATGCCAAGGGACTTCTTGTCGGAAAGGATTCTACTAGGATGCCGTGAACGACTGTTCGATCTTTGCAAAGCATATCCTTCCGCATGCTTGTCGCGCTTGTCACTCGTGTGTAGCCAGCCCAAAGCTTACCATATGTCCACTGAGGTCCTTGACTATTCTGCGAATGACCTTCGTTTGTCTTGCACGTCCAATACATTTCTGGCTACCCATGATAACCCATCCGGTTTCCATACATATGCAAAACCTCGAGATGTGCCAGTCTAGCTTCCTGCTTGCAGAAGACCTTCGAGCCGAATCCGATCTTTGTTGCGAGTGTGCTTTGTATTTTTACGTGTTTCTATCCCCTCTTTCGAGTCAACGCCTCACAAAGCTATTCTCCTGATATCCTGTGCTGCAACTTGCACTACTTGCCGCCTGTTCTAAGTGACTCTCTGGATTGCTTGGTGCTTGTTTATTTTCCCAATGCTAGGCCCGCTTCCCGCAATCCCAGGCCTCCCTGTCCCAGCAGCTCCTACTGCACCTCAAGAGTCAGCTTCCCGGAGCTTTGGTGAAGCTATGGGGCATTTAGGCAAGCTAGGAGTACAGCTCGTCACGTTACAAAACGAATTAGAGGAAGCCAAGAGCAAAATCACAAGTCTCACTAATGCAAATGAAACATTGGCAAAAGCTGCTGAAGCGGACAAGAAGGAGATTGCTACTTTGAAAGATTCGCTCAAGTTTAATCAATCTCTTGTTACGCGAAGACAGCGGATCAAGAAATTCGATCCGATGTCTCTACCAGAGTACATTAATCGCTTCTTGGATTTTGGAACTTGGACCAAGGAACAAATGAGTAGCAAGTTGCTGAAAAGAGCTAGTCAAGTTGCAATACTGATGTGAAACAATTAGCTCTGGCGTGCATCTCCAAGCCTTGGCGAACGGAATGCCAAAGTCGCTTGTTCAGTAAGTGCTCCGTCTAGCTACCTGAAAGACAAGCTCAATCATGTGGAAGGTCGATTCAAGAAAATAGCTTTAGCTGATAGACAAGGTTGCGATCAGCTCACCGCATTCCTCGAGAAAAAGCCGTAATTCCTCTTCTTATTAGTGCTGAACCAGGAATTGATCAACTTTACAGACATCTAGCAAACATTGCCAAAGAAATCGAATTGGCATTCAAACCTTCCTATGCTGGACCAGTCGATTTCGCAGATATTGTACCTATCAGTCTGCTTAAACTTCTTACCGTTTGCAAGTCGTGTTAGTACATACGCTGCAATCAAGCATGCCTAGTTTTTGACATTGTTGGCGTGAACAGTGGAAGCCGTTGTTTTAGTCGACTTCGCTGCTTTTGCTGGCACAAAGAAAGTCCTCAGCGCTCTGACGTCCAGAATCACTTCCTTCTCTATTGATCCGAATCGGTATGCTCACAATGGCAAGGTGAGCGCATGGATCTTGCATCTCGGAGCCGTGCTTATACACCAAAATGAGATCATTGAAGTATCAAATGGACCGAACGGTATGAGTCTTTCTCTCGATCGAAGCTCACACAACGCTCATAGCTTCGTGAGAAGGCTTATTCAGCGATTGGCCAAAACTCAAGACTTTGAACATGACCAGGTATCGCTATGAATTTTCAGCTGTCCGCTAGAGCTGATGTTGCAGTAGAGTCCAAGTAAAGATCATTGAGAAGGTGCCCCACAAGATGGCTTTGATTTCTCTCTCTGTTAGTCAATGCTTAGTCAACGGATCGCTAAGTGTAAGCTGCATTGCAACATTCCTTTCTGTGCTTCTGCTCTGGCTGATTTATTCGAAAGTGGTTACTTCAAAGCTCTCGTAAATCCCTAACAAGCCTCAAAATCAACGGTATAACTGGTCTTCATCTCGACGATGTTCTAGCAAGTGTTGAAGAAGTGGGATCGAAATTACAGCACCTAACCATCCGTAGTACTCGCTACGCTACAGAGTTGACTGATCGAACATTCGATAAATCACTTGCTGGTGAGCCGATCTTTTTATTTCCTCAACAAAGTCATGTTGAGCTGGTTTGCTTCTTCTTTCTGATTAGCTTGTACTAATCTGGAATCTCTCAATGTCGATCTCAATATCCTCAGGATAGAGAAACCTTCAACTTTACTTTCCGTTTGCACCAAATTGAAAGAATTGGAACTCAAAAGAGCAGATTGGGTTCGTTTATTAACTTTCCTTACCTTTTTCTCTCTCCTTTTGATGTACTCATTCTTATTTCCAGTTACCTTGGACTGATTGGGTGGATCTCTTAGGCGCAACATCAACCAAATTGAAGAGTGTTACAATAACGGATGCGAGATGGAGTAGTGCAGAGAGAAGCAAATTGCATGAAGCTTGGAAATGGAAAGGAGTGGATAAGATTCAGTTTCCTGCACCTCAGCGGAACAGTATTAGTGGAGATTGGGATATGAGATGTATGTTCTTTTCGTTTATTTCCCCTCTTGAACATCTTACTGAGTCGTTCATTGCGTAGATTGATGGCATGATGTTTCACTATGGCTTGCTGGCTCTCCCAAGCTTCATCGCAGGTCCCGCGTTGATCATGCTCTGATCCCTTCTACAAAGTATGCGCTATCAATCGCCAAAGCGACTCACAAGCGCAACTGTAATGCATGTAGCCTCCGAACCTGAACTTATCGGTGTATAGACCCTATGAATTCATCTGACAATGACATAGATGACGCGACACATCTTTTCGAGTTTCAGAGCTGCTTCTCTCTTAGCAACCGTTCACAGACATGCCTCCTAAACGCAAAGTGAGTATTCCGTATCCTCTTGAATGGACATAGCTTATATCGAGTCGTCATAGGCAGCTGAGAAGGTCAGCGAGCAATTTCAAAACAGAGGCCTGCCTTTCTAAACAATTGAATAGGTAGAGACTTCCAAAGCACCAGCAACAAAGAAACCAAAGGTGTGTTGATGAGGCAGGGCTGCTAGGGCTCAGGATGCTGATGTATTGGCTCATGTAGCTGGGAATAACTCAAAAGAAGTTTCTCGACAATGCTCAAGAACTCACTACCACGCTTTTGGACTCTGAAGGTAAAGAGTTGAAGAAGATCAGTCTCACTCCTTCGAAATTCGTCAGTCCTTTCCTTTCAATTCTTCTCATTCTAGCTGTTTTAATTGACGCGGATATGGGGTTCAACAGGGTACTGGAAGTTTGGGCTGGAAAGGTAATGGAGGCAAGATCTCTCTGCCTGTGGAAGTCGGTACGTCTCTCTCTAGTTCATTCATTCAATACGGTCGCTAACCAAAACGATTTCAGATGGCGAAGTCCAAAATCTCTCTTGCACAGGTCAGGACTGGTTGTGCTGAACACTCTTTATAAAGGTTGACTGATGAGTGTGACCGAAAGTGACGTTCAATATCACTGTTGCTGGCTCGAAACCCAAGAAAGGCGAGGAGGAAGACAACGAGGAAGAGGTAGATGAAGAGAAAACGGAAGAGAAGGTAGAAGACAAGAAAGAGGAGCCAGAAGCAGAACCAGCAGCAGCAGCAGATGAGGAATAGAAAAGAGATAGTGCTAATCTGATCTCTGCGAAGCATGGCTGATGTTCGAGACAAATTACAAAAGGAATCACAATGCAATAAAGATACTATACAAACAAAGTTCTTCTCACTTCCTTCCCGGTCGTTTAGGTTTGGAGAATCCCTGCGCTACCGGAGGTGCAGTAGTGTCAGCTTTGTTTGCTGCTTCCGTTGTATCGCCCAATTCGTTCGCGACATAGCTCTCTGTGATTTCTGCGGGATCTGAAGTTTCAATCTGTGAACCGAATGGATCAATCAAGCTTCACATGCTCAATCCATCATTCGAGCTCACCCTTTTAGCTACTTGTAGCCCTAATTCTCCAGCTCGAACAGCGATGAAAGCAACGGAAGCAGAGTAGATCATTCGACTCTTGACAGGACTCGTATCGGGACAGCAGTAAATGCAGACTGTATCCGTTTTAGCATAATTTTGAGTTCAGAAATAGGCAAACTCACTGAATTGCGATGTGGGTGAATGGAAATAAAAAGTATAGGCTACTTCATTCGGCAGAGCCAATTGTTCTGATTTCTTCAGCACTTGTAAAGTCTCAGTCTTGACATCAATATTCTGCTCTGGTCATTAGCGAGCATCGAAGTTGGGTAAGACAAGACATTTACAAGACTCAGCATTCCATTCTTTTGCTCTCCCAATTGCTTGACTGCTTCTTCTGCTTCTTCAGACCACTTGATTCCCGTTGGAGTGCCCCTCAAATAATTCGATCGACCAGAAGTACCTTGAATTTCTCTTCCTTCGGCAGCTTTGATCTCTGCTGCTTCTTTCTCTCTATCAGTCATTGGAGCAGCGGAAGAACGGTGAGTCTGATGTTGCTTCAGAGCAATCGTCGTCAAATCTTCCTATACGCGTTTGTAATGTAAGCAAGTACGAAAAGATCCTTGAAAGAGTAGAATTCACCTTAGATGTAGCGAACAGGGAATCAACGAAATTGCTTTCGCCCAATTGTTTGGTTAATGTAGCTCGAGTTGAAGCATACAACATCTTCTGCCTTACCTTTTGCACACACTCTCTCAGATCAATAGCATTTGTTCTGCTTGCGGGGAGACTTACTTGAGCTTCATTAGGTACATAGACTACCAGCATCCAACCTTCTTCTAGTCGATCTAAAGCAAAATCACGGAAGTATTAGCTCAGAACAGATACGAGAAGCTCTTCGGCTTACAGAGGATATAAGCTGGAACAGTCGCTTCTACTTTATGCTGCAGCTGATCGAAATCTTCTATCGCGCCGGCTTTTACTGAGAGTTGAAGACCAGCTTCAAGCTTCTCTGCAGCCAAAGAGATGAGCATACAAGCGCGTTTGCATAGCGAGAGTAGACAGACCATTCTGAATCTGAATGAACAGAGCACGGATAGAGCTGTCTTGCTGTACAGAGGAGAAGGTGTCTCGTAGTGATTCGGAGACGCTGATGCCCGACTGAGTAGTCATCGCTGGTTCCGTGCTTTGGGTCGAAGAAGCGAAATGATGTCGGTCGAGCTGCCAGGTTGTCGAGCAACGTCAATGCTTACGTTCAAGTGCCTTATTGCGTCAGTCTGATTCTGTGTCGTGTCTGTGCTGCTTGAGGCTTTCAGGCGTTACAGGCTTATCGCGCTTGAATGAAGTGACCTCTCATTTCAACTCGAAAGAATGTCAAGCTCGTGCTTTTGCTATACATCGTCCTTGCTGTCGAGGCAGCGTTGAATGAATGGGGCTCGTCAGACAGTTCTTGATATATTTCCCTTTCGAGTAGCCAGATGAACTCTTCGAGTTGGGTGTCAACCAAAGTCATCCTTACCCTCACCCTCCCTTCTGTTTATTATCTGCTCTACGTCTCAAGAGGATACGTCTAAGCCTGTAAAAGAGATGCTCTTCATTCTTGGAATGATTGATTTCATATTACACTCTCGGCCTTAGTAAGCTTAGACACCGCCTGGCCTGAATGACCTTCAATTGCTCGCTTCTCTCTCTCTCTCTTTCTCTTCCAATACTTCTCCTTCTCCTTCTTCCGAGCCTATACCAACCGCACTGCTTTCCAGTCAACGAAAGTCTCGAACAAGATGTCCGGCATTCCTTCATCTTCAGTATACGCTGCGACTAATCATCCTGATCACCAAATCTATGCGAAAGGACATTTCGCTGGATACAATAACCAAATGCGTCCTGAAGATCGAGTCCATATTGGACATACTGCCTTCATTGATGGACGAAGAGTCGGATTTAATGATGCGTTTAGGAACGGCTACAACCTAGGAGAGAAGGGTGATCTGATCGATAAGCCAACTCCCCATCCTGAAAAACAAGGCAATATGGCTGGACACGCCGATTTCATCCGTCAGCGCGACCGAGCTTTGCAGCTGGAGTTTCACAAAGGTCCTGCTGGTCACATGCCGCGTCCTGGATACATAGCAGGACTTAAAACACAGGCACTCAGTGATTCAAACAACAGGACAGTGACCGAACGTTTTCTACATGGGTATCCTGACCATTACCAAGCGGTATTGGGAAAAGCAGACGCTTGGAATGGACATCCACCTCATATCAGCGCAGAGGAACCAAACATGGTCAAGTATAAAGAGGCATACGACAAATTCAATCTATCAAAGCCAATTAAATTCTAGACTTTGTGCTTCAGGGAAATTCCAGGCGGTCAGGCTTAACAGAATTTGAGAAATCCGTTCTATTGTACTAGACATAGCTTCGTATGCAAACCATTCTCTCCCTCGATTTGAAATCTAAACTTCAGACTGCTACTTATTGTTTCGTTGGAAGTCATGAACAAGGACAGAAAGAGAATTCTCCAGCCGGAGCACATCGAACTGCTCAAGTAACAAACGTAAAAGGGCAGTTACAGGTAAAACGACGAAGCGGTCAAAGTGCACTGGCGAATCAATAAGAATCGCAGTAGCATATCTAATATACGGCCATGATATTCGTAAAAAGCAAACAAATTGAGCAGCACAATCCTTGCCTGTTCATAACAGCACAAAATCAGCTGTTGTAATAAAAATGCCGCGGTCACACTAACATCGGTTCTCTCCTCCTCGCATCTTTGCATGAGATCATTCAAATGTATTGAGCTGTCAGCGTCAGGTTTCCTCAGCAAATATATCGAACCAACAATCCCCTCAAACTGACCTAACCACCTGAACCCTTCTCCGTAACCTTGACGCATGACTACTGAGCACATGTAGCATTCCATAGGTCTGATATCCGAAAGTGGAACTTTGCCCTGCGAAACCCGGACCAGTGCACATCAGCGAAGGGCTGAGAGCAAGAGGGAAGGACTTGCCTTTCCGGTAGTCTGGTACAAACCCAAAGAATGCCTCAACTGTTCTTCACTGACTGCACCAGGTGCATCAATCTTGTTTCCAAGAATGAGGAAAGGAACTTTAGCCAATTCTTCAATAGCCAAAAGAGCATCCAATTCAGCTTTTGATTCAGCTAAACGTTCAACATCTTGAGAATCAACAAGATAGACCACTCCTGATCATACGTTCGATTCTGTTAAGCAAACATTGTGCTCAAAGAGAAACGAAATGACGAACCATCTACTTCTGGGAAATAATCTTTCCACAAACGTCTGGCTTGCTGATGACCTCCCAAATCATAAGTAGTGAATTTCACGTTGCCAATAGCTAGTTCTTCAGAAGTTGGGTGAAGGGTAGGTTGCAAAGTTGCCAATCTGTCATTCTTGAGCATGTGCTGTTCGTACATGCCAATCCCTCGTTAGCTATAGCAAGCAGCACACCAAAGAGAAGCTACGAACGAGTAAAGTAGTCTTTCCTGCATTGTCTAAACCGAGAAAGAGTAATTTGGCAGATTTGTTCACTTTTGATTCCCCTCGTTCGTTAGCCTTTGTCTGGTCATGACAGCGCAGACATACTGAGACCCAAGTTGGCCAGAACATCCCAGAACTACGAGACAACGAAGGCTTCATCAATAATGAAATTGACGTGTAGGACTTCGCTGATCTCACCCATCTGGATGAGGCAGCAACGCGAATGAGTACAGAAGTTGGTAATTGCGAGCCGATACGTACGATACGAGCCACATGATTGACAAGCGACGTGACAGAGAATTGATAAAGGTCAAGGCGTGTCGAGAGCGAAGACACCGGACAAGTGGCAATTGTCGATACAATAGAGCTTTCAGGCTACAGTGTACTACTAAAAGGGTCCAATGCTATGCTTTCCTTCCTATCTACTTCGGACCTTTTCTTCGCTTGAAGACTGCTAGAAGGATAGATTGCAGCCCTGCCTGAACGGCTAGGGGGAGATATAAGGTGTTGAGCATTCACCAAGTCTGCAGCTGTTCTTTGAAGACCTTCCTTCTCACACTTGGCTCATCCAATTTCTATACTGCGAACACAGTCGATGTCGCCTATCGAAAGCATTGACATGTCCTAAGGGGTCCATAATACGCGACTTATTACGCGCGCGATAGCCAACTGATATACAGAGCTGCAAGACATATACGAGCGGAAGAACGTGGGTCATGATAGGCGCAAAGCGACTGACCGAGGTGGAGATATCAATGGACGCATCCAGCAAAGCTTGCAGGAGAATTCGACTACGGGAGAAACAGACAGAGAAGCGAAATAAGGAGAGTAGAGGAACTCGGGAGAGCAAATGCCAGAATGCACGAAAGACGAAACAAGATTGCCAACCTACTATAGTAAGCGAAGAAGGACTCTTGGCAGCCCAGATTCTGGTAGCTGACCGAGACACGTCTGCTGCAGCACGCTGCACATCACAGCAGGCAAAAGAAGGAAATTCTTGGCTGTTGTTTTCCAACCCAATTCATTGTTCAACTCTATTGTCCAAACAAGCGACGCGATTACCGAGACTGGAGATACCCAAGATCCTAGCATACCCCTAACCGCACTCGCCGCGATGGATGTATCAGGCGATACGAGCTATTCTCTACAATCTGCAGTTAGCTCGAATGTCACTTTCCCTCTCTTGCCAGATGAAATCTTTTCTTTGATTGACGACGTCATTTCTACTCTCCCTGATAATGCGCATACATTCGAGCATGTCTTTACGCGCTACCATGCTGTTCTCAAAGAACGCGGAATGCGTTTACCAGCAGATGGTGATGAGACTTACGCTTCCTTGTTGAAGTTGGTAATGCAAAGAGGTGCTACTTGGAAAGAGAAATGGGCGAATGCTAAGAGAGCTACACCCGGAATCTCAAATGCCTTACCTTCCCTCGATATCCTCAAAGCACGTCTAGAGAATATGGATACAAATCAACATTTGCACCACGAGACTCCACGATTGAAACCGCCAGATCAAGATGTCTCACCAATGAACACTCCAGAACAGAGGAAATATCGCTCACCTGCCGAACCAATGACTTCCACTCCTTCCAGACAACGTATAATCGGACAACCCACTTCTATTAGAACAGCCGATAGTCTATCCACAGCTCATCCTCTGCGACAACGCGTTACTTTCCTTTCTCCTACAAGAACAAGTCATCATGAATCTCCTTCATCCCCTTCAATAAATTCAGAACCAGAAACCCATTCCCCTTCCATCCGTCGACCTCCTCCATCTGCTTGTTCCAGACCAATACCTACAATACCTATCGCTATTCCACCAGACGAAAGAATCATTCAAGCAGATCAATTTCGTTCTTATTGCCTCGTTTCCAGAATCTTTGATAAATGGCGTGACCGATCTGAGAAACAAAGAATCATTAGTCATCGAACTTCAATAGTCCGAGATCGAATTCTACTGAAAAGAGCAATGGCGGTTTGGAAATTGAAACTGAGGTTGGTGGAAGAAGTACTTGTACCGAAAGCCGAAGCTTGGCAAGAGGGAGTACTTATGAGAAAAGTGTTGAGGACTTGGTTTGATTCGGTTCGAGTGAAGAGAAGGAAAAAATGGGAGTCTAGGATGAAGAAAGCTTTGGAAAAGGTTGACAGGAGAAGATGTGCTTCTTTGGTTGACACAGCCTGGGAGGTACGTCTGCACCACTATCAACGAGCTTAAGTTCATAGGCATGCTTCTATAATGCACAGAAGTGGAGAATTAAGACTATGGAGCGTCGAGCAGATCGCTGCAGAGTCCAATCGCTTCTGATACCATGTTTTTATCGATGGCAACACACGGCCAGCAATATTCAGTATCTCAATCGCTTGGCTAGTCAATTCATTCAGCAAAGCGATGCAGAACTACTCTACGACGCTCTGGGCAAATGGCACCATCGTACAGCTGTCAGTCTAGCAGAAAAGGAGATTATTGCCAGGAGGGATGATAGTCTTTTGAGAGACGCATGGGATACTTGGTATCATCGAAAGTATGTTCTGCTTGCGCTAAACCTCTAGAGGCACGGTTGATGTTTCTGAGCAGGAAAAAGTACACCGCTGCTGATACTTTGTATGCTACGAACATATCTCGAGCAGCTTTGTCCTTCTGGCGAGCTTCTCTCAGTAAGATCAAAGTAAATACCTCTTTTCATGTACGAGGTATCTCTTTGACTCGTCTTTTCACCAGCGCAATAAATCTACTGCAGAAGCTTTCGATCGTCATCAAACAAATTATACCGCTGCTCGGTGTCTTCGCTCTTGGTATATGCAGACACGAGCTATACAAATGGACCGAATCAACTCTGGAGAGAAACTGGCTCGCAAGTATCTACATACGTGGCTGATTCGATGTCATACTATCGTTGTTGACCTACAAGGTATACTTCCCTCTAGTTGAAGTACAAGAAAGGTCTGATACCTGTGGAAAAAATTAGATAAAGCTAACAAGTTTGAAGGAATACAAGAAAGGACTCTTCTTCGATCTATTCTCCGTACTTGGACCCAACGCAATCAAACTCAACAAGCTCGTCTTTCAGCCGCTTCGACCTACTATGCCGAGAACTTGGCTGTCCGATCCATTGAATCTTGGAAAACAGCTCTGACGAAACGGAAATTCGCCATACAAAAGGCAGGTGTAGCAAGGGACTTCTTCCTTTGTCGAAGAGCGTGGGTTGCTTGGGTTCTGAAAGCTATGGACTCGAGAGGGAGGAGATTTGCCCAGGATCGGGAAAAGGGCATCTTGAGAAACGTACTGGCTGGTAAGTTGCAAATGCAAATTTACGGGACTGGAGCTGACGTGAATCACAGATTGGAGAACGGGATGCAAAGAAGCTCAATCCCGTAATGCTTTGGTCATGAAGTTTCAGCAAGATACAGATGCTGTAAGTGCTAGACATCGATTGCTGTAATCTTTAGCTCAAGCTCACTCGCTACTTACAGAGATTGGCTCAAGCCGCTTTGCTGACTTGGGTTGCACGAATTGTGGATATCCGATCTCGAGCTATTTCGGCCTCTCAAAACAGCGATACCAAAATTCTTTCGTCGACACTCAATATTTGGAGAGATGCTGCTCGAAGAAGAGCAGACAGTTTAGTCCTGTGCCAAACTTTCATCGAAGTAAAGACAGAAGGTCCGCGGAGAGATCAAGCTTTTAGCTTTATATGCTTATATACAGGTTCTTTTGCCTACAGAAAAGTTCCGCAGGGGATTTCAGAAATGGGCACGCAAGGCTCGTTGGCGGGTAGCTTCTCGCAAGAGAGCTATCGAAAAAGCGGAACACGAGCGAAAAGAATTACTGTCCGGTGCTCTTGAGCGCTGGAAAGGCCGCAGCCGAGACAGAAAGTTGCACAAGCTAGTGAGTAGACTCTGTCACTGAAGTACGAATTCGTCTAATGGAGAGGAAAGGAACTGCTGTTCGATAGAGCAAAGCGGAGATGTATGCTCAGCGAAAGCCTACGAGTCTGGAAAGAGCGAACAAAGGTGTGTACTCGTCGATGATGCTATTGGCACAAGCTAACAGGCGCTACAGATTCTTCCCGCTCTGCACTTCGCAGCTCAACATGTTCAGAAGCGGGCGTTTCACCATTGGCAAGATGTGACGCCGGTCCAGCGCGCCTACAATCAGGCAGAAGAAGCCTATTACCGTCGATTGCTAGGTCAGACGCGGTGTCAGATTTTGCATTTGGCTTACTAATCAGTTTCTAGGTGATGCATTTGAGAAATGGAAGTATTTGCACAAGACTCGACGTTCTAGAAGAGCTGCAGAGTAAGTCAGATGCGCATTGTCCCTACCTCAGCTCATGCCTGACATAGCCGCTTCAAGAAGGTCGGCTCGCGTCCGCCCATTCGCGCATCTACGATCGCTTCTCCTCCAACAATCGGCACACCTCGCTCTCGACCCCAAAGTGCTCCTCGTGTACTCTTTGGCAATCGAGGTTTAGCGATAGAGCAAGCCAAGGCACCTTCTAGTGCACGATCAGAATCAGACGCCAGCTCAGCGGGAACAAGTCGACCTTCCACAACGCAAAGAACACCAATCAGCGATGCTCGCACGGCTCGAGCGGAAAGCGCTATGAACGATCTTCGGCGAAGATTGGCGGTTGCTCGATTGGCTACCACACCGAAAGCACCGCGACAAGCGGACGAGAGTGAAAACACTACTTTGTCAGAAGAATTGACGAGCACTTCGGATGTCAGAGCAAGGTTTTCAGCTGTGCGTTTAAAGCGATAAGAGGTGCACCGGAAAGGGCAGCAGGTGATATTGCATACACCGGTTTGAAGCGGTGTTTCGAGTTGCAATCTCATGACAGCTCCCGTAAGCGAGTAAGAAGTAGGCTTCACTTGTCTAGCATAGCATACAACTTCAGTCCTATTACGAGAGCCTTTGACAAACAAATACTCGAACCCACACTAGTAAAGGCTGTTGCGGAGAAACAGTGACTACGTTGCGCTCGAATATACCTTGATTCTCTCCTCCTCCCTGCTTATACAATGGCTAGCTCTATACGTGAGTCCCCTGCCATGTTCGCGACTGCCCTATACCCGCTATTCGATGATGTTTGGTTGATACATTCGAGACCCGCAAATGTCGGCGCTCAAGATTGCTCTACTGGCTCGCTGAGCAGCTAGGCATAGTCGTATGCTTGCTACGGCACCCTTCTGGGCCGCGAATTGGCTTCGTCGCAAGGCAAATACACGATGTTTCTGCACTTGCACTCGAACACTTTATCTCTCGCTTTTCCCACTGCAAGCTCCCTATCAGACTGAGAACCTAAAGCTTATTATTCTGCGCTCTATGAAACAGCACTAGATGATGGGACGAAAACTATTCGAGTAGTTGCATCAGAAGGGCGTACGGGCGAACAGATAGAATTGGCTTACACTTCAGTCAAAGTTGTTGGTAATGGGTCTTTTGGAGTAGTATTTGTTCGTCACGACCAGCATCTTACAATTTGGGGGAAACAACATTGGCTTACATTACACCTTGCTTTTTGATTTAACAGCAAGCGAGATTGGTGGGCGACAAGACAGCAGGAGCTATAGAAGGAGAAGTTGCTATAAAGAAGGTGTTGCAGGATAAACGCTTCAAGGTTAGTTTCCCCTTGACACGAATAAGAGTCGTATGACAGATGCTGTGTACTGACAGAATCGAGAGCTTCAAATCATGAGACTTGTATCTCACCCTAATGTTGTAGAACTTCGCGCATTCTTTTACTCAAATGGAGAGAGGGTAACTTTTCTCCCTTGCTTTACCGCTCAATTATCGCTCGTGCTGATTTTTCTTTCCACTTTTGTCATTGCAGCAAAAGAAAGATGAAGTCTACCTCAACTTAGTCCTCGAATATGTTCCAGAAACCGTTTACCGAGCTTCGAGACATTACGCGAAATTGAAGCAAACAATGCCTATGCCTTATATCCGACTTTACATGTACCAACTTCTTCGTTCTTTAGCTTACATCCATTGCTTAGGTCAGTGATGCTACTCCCCTTTCAGCTATGGCTGATTCTTTCAACGGTGTACGCTGACAGGAATATGCCATCGAGACATCAAACCTCAGAACCTACTCTTGAACCCTCAGACAGGCGTCCTCATGCTGTGCGATTTCGGCTCAGCCAAGATTTTAGTCGCTAAAGAACCCAATGTTTCCTACATCTGCTCGAGATACTATCGAGCACCTGAACTTATCTTCGGAGCGACAAACTACACAACCAATATCGGTCAGTAAATGTTATTGGCAACTAAGCATGTGCTTATGAGGCCGGAACATCCTGACAGACGTCTGGTCGACTGGATGTGTCATGGCTGAACTCATGCTGGGCCAACCCTTATTCCCCGGAGAATCTGGAATCGATCAATTAGTAGAAATTATCAAGGTCCTAGGAACACCTACTAGAGATCAAATCAAGACTATGAACCCGAATTACATGGAACACAAATTCCCTCAAATCAAACCTCATCCTTTCTCCAAGGTAAGTAGCTTTACGGGATGTCAGTTTATACTGATGTTATCAATCTGCTTCTTGACAGGTCTTCCGCCCTAGAACATCAGCTGATGCGATTGATCTTATTTCCAAATTACTCGAGTACACACCCGGAGCGAGATTGACCGCTGTGGAAGCAATGTGCCATCCTTTCTTTGATGAGCTGCGCGAAGGAGAGTACAAGATGGCCAATGGGAAGCCAGCGCCGGAGTTGTTCAACTTTACGAGAGAAGGTTCGCATGCCAAATTATTTTGAGGCAGTTCAGGTGCTTAAGTGTTGTGCATATCGGCAGAATTATCGGTCAGGCCAGATCTCATTCATAAGCTCGTACCTCAAAGTCAAGAAGCCAAATTGCTAGAACGAGGGATTGATGTGAACAACTTCCAACCGCTGTCTGCTGAATCGTAAGTTCCTCTCTTTCAGCACAATCATGCTTGCGTTGAATAGAAAGGATGTTACAGCATGCTCGTCACTCTTGATTGATCGCCTTTCTGTACCACCTAACCTACTCAAATCTCTACTCTCATCTTCTTCTCGCGTCGGTTTCCACTTTCCGGTATTCCAGAATGAGGCCATCTCCGGTTCTGTCGTTAATATCTGCAAGGGGAAATCAGCACTCGAGAAGGTTGCATCCTTAGGTGGCCTACAGCGAGCAAGCGATCGTTTTCAAGCAAAGGGATATCCAAGGTTACTTAAACTACTCATGTATCATTTTTTGTTTTTGGCAAAGGAAAGGTTTTTGGTCAAAGTTGGGTCTTTGCTATTAACATGTATTGGTACATTGCAAAACAATCAATTTACAGCTGTAATGTCTTTGCAACTCGTTCTGTTATATCTTTCTGGCAATTTCGAGCTTGTTTTGTGCAGAGAGTCATTGCTTTCTCAGAAGCGCGAGTCAAAAGCTCTCTATTTCCCTCATGTCCATTTCTCAAGCTCGGCTGGGACCCGATCTGACCACCTAGAGATATCTTCTTTGAATTGCTTCAGTAGATTGGTCAGTTCATCTTTCTTGTGTAAGTATTCATCGTCTTTAGCTGGAACCAACTTCATCTTCTTATTACCCATCTCCTCTTCTATAGCTGACCGCAGACTTTGCAGTGAGAATGTGCCTTCCACGGTGTGTTTCTTCTTTGATGCTGCTTTGCGGCTTCTTTCTTCTTTGGCAGCCAAGATGTCCCAAAATAGGCGCTCTTCCTCGTCGGGCACGATTGGAAGGCTCCGCCAGGCCTTCACAAGGTTTTCAAGCAATGATCGCAAATCTTCATCTTTAAGGTCTGCTAGAGACTTCAAACATTCATCGAAGTTCAGATGGCAGTCTTGTCCGGTGTGCAGGCTGTCGCCAAGCTGTGACACCGAACGCGCTGTTGAGG